>JARQOD010000006.1:432251649-432489470 GCA_033576555.1 Oophaga sylvatica | reverse complement strand
GCATCCCTGGATCAAACCTTCTATACAGGTGGAAAAGCCTGGTGCTACCCAATGCTTCTGCATCACACTCATCACAGCAGTTTTGGACTGGTGGGTTGGCCCATGTAACATCTGGGCAACCGCAGGGTACAATGCCCTTGGAAGGCATCGACGCATCCCTCTTCCCCATACCCCATTTGCTTCATTCAGACATGCACCTTCTTTTTCCCACTTTTCTACTTCCTCCTGGTGCACCTGAGCCTGCATCTGGGATAAGGCATCCTCCGACACAAAGGGATTTTTGGGAGCGCTTACCTGGTGCATCGTTACCCCTTGGAGTGGTCTACTGGCTGCTGTTTTTGCTGCTGCATCGGCCATTGCGTTTCCTTTACTCACCTGATCAGTGCATCTGGTATGTGCTTTAACTTTTATGACAGCTACCTCTTTTGCTAATTGTAATGCATCAATTAACTGCTGGACTGCGTCAGCATTTTTAATGGGATGTCCTGCTGCCGTCAGGAATCCTCTAGATTTCCAAATTGGACCAAAATCATGAGCTATACCGAATGCATATCTAGAATCTGTGTAGATGTTAACAATTCTACCTTCAGCTATCTTACAGGCCTCGGTCAGAGCCTTAAGTTCAGCCTCCTGGGCTGACTGATGTGGGAGCATTGGTTCTGCCTTGATTACCGCATTCAGGGAGACGATGGCATACCCAGTGTGGAAGGTACCTGAGTCATCTTGGTGGCGAGATCCATCTACAAAAAATTCAAAATCAGCATTAAGTCTTTCAGTTTCAAACACTGTGGGTAGGCCTGCTGTTTCCTGTGCCATAAGCTGAACACAATCATGAGGAATCTCCTCTCTTGGATCTTCTTTGTACAATACCGTACCTGACCCCTCCTTTAGATCCGAGAGAGGTAACAATGTGGCAGGATTAAGTGTGGTACATCTCTGCAAAGAAACATTTGGAGGTATTAAAAGTGCACATTGCAATCGAAGGTGACGTGCAGCTGAAAGGTGTGCCGGTTGCACCTGGCTCAGTATGGTGTATACATCATGAGGTGTAAGTACTGTCAGTGGATGATCAGAACAATGTCTGACGATTTGTGGAGCAATAGTCCTACAGCATGTACCACCCGTACACAGGACGGGGCACCTCTAGCCACTGCATCTAGTCTTCCACTGAAATAGGCTACAGGCCTTTGATTGTCACCATGTAACTGAGTCAATACTCCTGCCGCGTGTCCCTGCTGTTCGTGGAGATACAGGGTGAATGGTAGTTCATAGTTGGGGGTTCCAAGCGCTGGAGCTGCCACAATCCTGTTTTTGAGAGAATAAAAACAGTCTATACCTTCAGGAGTTAGTTTAAAGGCACAATGGTGATACAGTCATAGAGAGGCTGCATGAGGATTGATACAGCATGTATCCACTGTCTGCAGTAGGAAACCAGTCCAAGAAATGTCCTAAGAGCGGCAACATTAACAGGCATAGGAAAATTCTGTACAGCTTCTTTGCGAGCGCTGGTCAGATGTCGCACCCCTGGTGTAATGCAATGTCCCAAAAAGATAACTGAAGATTTACAAAATTGAAGTTTATCCTTTGACGCTTTACATCCAGCTTGGTACAAAAACAACATGAGTGATATTGTTGCAGTGCGACACTGTTTCCTGGAGGGGGCACAAATCAGTAAGTCATCAACATATTATAAAAATAACATTGGCAAAATCGATAACTGTGAACCAAGCAGCATCCTGAGATATCTGGAACAAAAGTGTATATATATATATATTGTACCAGCCGATACATAGAGAGTTAAGTCTCGTAGTTGAAGGGGGGAGCTGAAGTTGGAGTTTACTGTCAAGGCCACTGATAAGGAACCTAGCTGCAGGCCTGCTCGCGAAGGTGGGGGCTAGGTTTTAACTAAAACACCACTTGCTTGACTTCAATCCTGGTGTCATAGTGACAGTCCCATCAGGATAATACTCAATATGTGCTTGCAATTGAGACAATACATCACATCCTAAAAGATTACATTGACCCCTGGTGATACCATTAACTGTGTGTGTACAGTGGTTCCTTGAATTTGCAGGGGAATCTTTTTAGTGACGGGGAGAAGGATAGATGGAGAGTTGTAAGGAGTCGCTATAACATGGTGGGAAAAATCACTTTTCCCAAATGGCCAGTCCTCTTCTGTAATTACTGAATTGTCTGCCCCCGTGTCCACTTGGAACTCAACCTCATGTCCCCCTGGTAGGTTCACCTGCACTGTGCAATTAGGAGTGGGGGGTAAGGAGACAAGGGGGTTCATGTGCAAGCTACCATCATCCTATGGGAGCGGCCCTAATTGGTCTTGGGGGCCTCTTGCAGGCGGGTCATTTGCATATGGATTAGTTGGACAGGCTGGATATGGATTAGTTCTACAATCCCTCCTGAAATGTCCTGGTTTCTTGCATCCGTAGCACAATTTCTGTCCACCTCCTGGCACACGTCTCCCCTCCCTGTTGTTTGCAGGACGAGTACCTACAGCATGTATCCTTGCTCTTCTTTTTGCCTGCGCTAAATCATGTTGTGCCCCTTGTGCTATTCTGGCTAGATCCTCTGCTTTTACTGATCTCCAATCTGGTCTACTTACTTTCACCTTCTCCGCCACTTCCTTTTTTAACCCATTCATATATGCACTTGCCAGTACCCTCTCACTAGTCTTGTTTTCTGGGACAAAACCCATTTCTACCCAAGTTTTTCTTAGAGCCCAGAAATAATCTTTTGGCTCTTCTTCCTTTCCCTGAACTCTATCTTCGAGTGTAACTTCCTTCTCTGCCTGTCTATCTTTACATGCTTTTTTCAACGCTTCTGTAAACAGAACCCCTGCTGCTGCGTCATTGACTTCTGCATTATCAGGTCCGGTCCTACCAACATAACACTTGTATGTCTCATCTATCAGTCTATCGTATCTAGCTTCATCTGCCAATTTCCCTTTCATAAGTGCTTCCAGATACTGTCTAGTTGCTTTATTAGAGCCAACTGCTCTGAAGGGCTCCATGGTCTGTATAACACTGCTGTCCGGGGGGCGCCTGGAGCTAGTCCGCCCTCCTCACCTCCCGCAGCACCCGGGGTACCAGGTACCACTACTGTCCTCATTGGAAATAAATTGGCCGGGGAGGTCTGGGTCCACCGCAACCTACACAGACATCTACCGTCAGGGGATTCTGCTGTCCACACCTGGGGCAGACCCAACAGTTCGGTTCGTGAGAAGTCTGTGGGAAGGTCTGATACTGTGGTGGAGGTAACGTAGGGGGCAAACAGGAGGGTAAATCAGTCATCCCTGTTTTTGTCAGTCTGTAATGTCTGTCTCCTAATTCTTCAGTCTTTCCCTGTAAGTAATCACACGCACTCATCCACAGGTTCACTGTTTTCAACAGTCCTTTGTCTATCAACCATCCATGATGTGAGTTAAAGAACCTTTTCCATTTATCACTGTTTAATTCTCCGTTTTCATTCATGCCTGCTTTACACAATACTTTGTCAATGCCTATCAAAGCTTGCTTTCCCTCTCTGCGTATCACCAAATCTCTGGCAGTAATACCTTCCTTGGTATTTTGGTTCCCCATTTTTATATCTCCTCACCTAGAAGAGATTCTCTTGTCACCAAGACAATTCTGTCACAAGACTCTGTCACCAAGACAATTGTCACCAAGACTCTGTCACCAAGACAATGGGCCACAAAGGTTTCTGAACCATTCCACTGCTCGCTTTCCAAGATTTGTACGCCAACCAAATAAACAATCCGATCACACCAACACCAAGACAAAACCACAACACAATCATCCGATCCATACTGTCAATTTTCAAAGGAGGAAAGGCAGGTCTGACAATTAATCTGAAGGTCTACTGGTTCAAAGGGACCTGAGCCAGGAATACCTGTGAATTACCTGGAAAGCCGACCGCTCGGGGAGGAGGGAGTCCACTATACAGTGATATAGATTTTAGGTAGAATATAATAAGTATTCTTACCTCAGCGCTGTATGTATATCACCAACAGAAAGCTCCACTCATCCCACGTCTCCGGATCGGTCGTACTTCCTCAAAGTAGATTAACTCAGGCCCCTGTTCGGGCGCCAGCTGTCGTCACTGTTATCTCGTTAACCCTTTCCTCCTTGGAATGTGGTACCAGAGAGAATAAGACACAGACAAAAGTATGCGTCAATAAGCTTTGCTCTTTATTGCTAACGAAGGGATTTATATACACCCCTGAAGCAGGAAGCGGAATTACCATATATGGCAGTTAATACAACTTATCACTAAAACACATAGAATACTGATTTTAACCGAACACTCCATTCTTGCCCTTGTCTCCCAGAACTTCTCCGAATGGGGGCGGGGGTGTATTGACTAAAATGAGGAACATCTTATCTTGACTTGTGCTACACATCAGCCTGTCTCTAAGAAAAACAAGGCCTCTGAACTTTAGAAAAATACTGTTTCAGCTCTAACAGTAGTTATGTCAATTAATGACATCAATTAGTCATGTGTGTAAGTCACATCAGTTAGTCAAGTCAGTCACATTAATTGGTGCCGTCAATTAGTTTTGTTAAGTATATGGTATGCTATATGCATAATTTGATAGGAACATAGTTTGTACTAACATATAACGGATACTGTTGAGTGTTCTTTTAGTTCAGGAATTATGTAGGTTTATATACATTGATTAACGAAAATATAAAAAGTAATAAAACGGCACGTCAGTCTCATACTACAGAGGAGGCCTATGCCCTCTTATGTCCTGACAGTGAAGAAAGTCTAATGTCAGATGCCGATGAGGATTTCATGGGTTTTACTTGCAGCGACAGTGATGGCTGAGGAATGAGCAGTGATTCTGGTCCGTCCTCAAACACAAGGACCAATACAAGAGGGGAAAAAAGCGCTACTGGAGAAATGTCTCCAAATCAGGGAACAATGCCCAGTACATGCGCTGTCCCTAGTGCTTGGGAATTGGCGTATACCAATGTACAAGGGGCTCTGCCACTTGATGAAGCATCTCCCAGATGGGTGGCTTCGGATTCAGTTTCTCCATTCATCCCTGGTTTTAATGCCATTCCTGGTCTAAATGTGGAGGTGGAAGATTTTGGACCAATTATTTTTTTCTGTTTGTTTATGACAATTTTAATACACTTCCCAATTTATCAGTTAGAATCCACACTCCTATTATGCTAGGTCAAATTTATGGATGCCAACTAATCTTCCGAAAATGCAAACATTTTTAGGACATACATTTGCCATGGTGCTTGTTAAAAAAAAACAAGCATTCGGTCTTACTGGTACAACCTCCCTGTTCAAGCAACCCCAAATGTTTTCTGTCGTTCTTGCTAGGGCCTGCTATGAAATGCTCATGAGATTTTGGCATTTTAACAACAATAGCCAATACCAGCCCTGAAATGCCCCAGAATGTGACAGACTATGTAAAATCAGACCCATCATAGAAGAGTTGACAAATGTTCTTAAGGTTCTACACCCGAATAGAAAACATTTCTATCGATGAGTCCCTTGAAAAATTCAACCTCAAGCAATTTATTCCATCTAAGAGGGCAAGGCTCAGAATAAAACTGTATAAAATGTGAGAGCTCAACAGGATACACATTTATGACAGGAAAGATAGCCAACTAAACCCACCAGGATGTCCTACTTATCTGGGGAGATCTGGAAAAATCATTTGGGAGCTGATAACTGATAAGTCCATTTTTACAAAAAGGCTACAACTTGTATGTAGACAATTACTACATCAGCATACCCCTATTCAAAAGTCTGGTTGAACACAACATGGGGGCTCATGGGACCATTCGTAAAAACCATCAGGGGTTTCCACAATCATTGGTCAACGAAAAGTTCCAAAAGGGGCAGTCATGGGCTATACGGAATGGAGAGCGGCTTGCCCTCAAGTATATATAAGAATAAGAAAGATATTTTTATCCTCAGCTTGATCCACACAGATGCCAAAGGGCTGTTATACAACTAGTATCCACTACTACAAAGCAAAAACCCATGTCAGTCATTGATTACAACAAATACATGGGGGGTAGACCTGGCAGACCAGGTTCTACATACCAGGTATCAAGAAAATCAAATACCTGGTGTAAAAGTTAGTTGTTTACTTGCTTCAGGTGGCCACATATAATTCTTTTGTGTTATATAAAAAAGCAGGAAATTCAAATACTTTTCTTGATTATCAGGAAAAAGTCATTTAAAAAGATGAAAATCTTGTTTTTCAAAATGTTGTCCCAGCTCATCCATTAGAATCTGAAGATGCCAAAAGACTCACTGAGCGACATTTTATTGCACTCATTCCAGCAACAGAAACAAGAAAGAACCCCAAAGACGACGTTATGTACGTACCAAGAGAGGAATGAGGCGTGATACCTGCTATTATTGCCCATATTACCAGCTTTATGCCTCACTGACTGCTTTAAAATCTTCCACATAAAACCACATTTTTAAATTATATTAATTTATACCATTTTGTCATTCAAACATTTGGTTTATTTAGTGACAGACACATTCGAGTAGAGCTCGCTTAACATTTTCCAGGGGACCCCCGAAAAAGACACACACTTCCAAAGGCATATGCTGGGCACAATATATTGGGAACTGCAATGACAAATTTGCAATTTTTGCTCTAAACCTTTCACTACGTGCTTGTTTCTGGAAATCATCCATGTACTGAAAATGGTCACTACACCCATAGATGAATTCCCAGATGGGTGTCATATCCAAAATGGGGTCACTTCAAGGGAGATTCTGCTGTTCTGGCACTTAGAAGCTCTGAAAAGTGCCAGAACAGCAGAATCCTCCCTGAAGGGACTCAATTTTGGACATGACAGTCCTCTGGGGATTCATCTATGGGTGTAGTAATCATTTGTCTAGCTACATATTTTCCCATGTGAAAATGTAAAATCTGGGGTTAAAAACCACATTTTAGTGGTAAAAAAGTAATTATTTTTTCTTCACCACAGTATAAAATTCTATGGAACAGCTGTGGTGTCAATATGCTAACTACACTACTAAATGAATTAATTCAGGGGAGCAGGTTGTAAAATGAGGTCACTTATGGGGTTCTACTGTTATGGCACCTCAGTGGCTCTGAAAATGTGACATGGCACCCACAAACCATTCCAGCAAAATCTGCTCTCCAATACGAAGCTCCTTCCCTTTTGAGCTTTGCACTGTGGCTGAAATGTAGTTTCCAACAACATATAGGGAGTTGGTATACTCAGGAGAAATTGCAAAATCAACTGTAGGGTCCACTTTCTCCTTTTACCCTTGTGAAAATGAGAAATCTAAGACTAAGTCAACTTTTTCATGAAAAAAAAAAACGTAATATGTCATTTTCACTTCTCAATATGTTAAAATTCTGTGAGGCACCTGTGGTATCAAGATGGTCATCATACCAGCATATGGATTCCTCAAGGGGTGTAGTTTCCAAAGTTTGGTCACTTGTTAGGGGTTTCCACTGTTTAGGCGCCTCAGGGACTCTCCAAACACGACATGGCATCCAGCTTTCGATTCCAGTCAATTTTTGCATTCCAAAAGTCAAACGGTGCTCCTTCCCTTCTGAGCCCTGCCGTTCTCCCAGACAGTAGTTTTATACCACATATGGGGTATTCGCATACTCAGGACATATTGCACAACAAATGTTGGGGTACATTTTTCTTGCTACCCTTGTGAAAATAAAATAAATTGGGGCAAAAATAGCATTTTGTTGGTAAAATGTGTTTTTAAATTTTCACGACTCAACACTATAAAATTCTGTGAAGCCCCCAGGGGTTCAAAGGTGCTCACCACACATCTAGATGAATTCCTTTATGGGTCTAGTTTCCAAAGTAGTGTAACTTGTGGAGGATTTCCACTGTTTAGGCACATCAGGGGCTCTCCAAACACGACATGGCGTCAGCTATCAATTACAGCCAATTTTGCATTTCAAAAGTCAAATGGTGCACCTTCACTTCCGAGCCCCGCCATGCTCCCAGACAGTGGTTTTCCACCACATATGGGGTAACGGTGTACTTAGGAGAAATTGCCCCCAATTTTTTTTTGTCCATTTTTTCTTGCTACATTTGTTAAAATGCAAAATTTGGTGCTAAAGGAACATTTTTGAGGGAAAAAAATTAAAACTTTCAATTTTTTTTTCTCACATTGATTTAGTTCATGTGAAGAACCTAAAGGGTTAATAAACTTCTTAAATGTGGTTTTGAACAGTTTGAGGGGTTCAGTTTTTAGAAAGGTGTCACTTGGGTGCTTTCTGTCATATAGGCCCTCAACGTTGCTTCAAATGGGATGTGGTCCCTAAAAAAAATTGGTTTTGTAAATTTTGTTGGAATCGCCGGTCAACTTTTAAGCCTTCTAGCGTCCTAACAAAAAAAATTATGCTTACAAATTTGTGCTGATGTATAGTAGACATGTGGGAAATGTTATTTATTAACTATTTTGTGTGACATATTTCTCTGGTTTAAGGGCATAAACATTAAATGTTTGAAAATTGAGAAATTGTTGCCAAATTTCTAATATTTTCATAAATTTAAGCAAGTTATTTTGAACAAGTTTTACCACTATCATGAAGTACAATATGTCACACAAAACCAGTCTCAGAATCAATGGGATCCATTGAAGCGTTCCAGAGTTATCTCATAAAGTAACACTGGTCAAAATTGAAAAAATTGGCCTGGTCACAAAGGCAAAAACAGGCTCTGGCACGAAAGGGTTAAGAGATTACAAACATTTCTGTAGAAATTGAAAAAGAAACATTTTTGGGATCTTTCTATGTTAGACTAAAATCAAACATATTAATAAGTCTCTAAAATTGGATAAAAGAATCACAACCACTTGTTTGCCTAGTTTTGATGATACACGTTATATTACTGCATGAAACCCCGACATGTGACTTGAGGTTAAGGTGACCCTTTACACTTTTTCAGGGTAGTTTATTTTGGTAGCCAACAAGGAGACATATTGTTAATGCTTAAAGGGTTTCAACCAAGTTTGTAAGGATTTCCCAATCCATCTGATAGGAGATAACGTACCGATCCCATCTGCGACCCCCACTTAGTCTGTAGCCGGCTTTTTCTTGCAGTCCCATAGACAATAAATAAAACGATGGTGCACATTCTCGACTTCAGCTACAGATACGAATGGTCAGACCCCCGGAGATCAGTAAGTTATAACTTACAAACTTGGTGCAGTCCTGGGTCCATTTAAGTGGAATTATAATTAATGCTTCTTAAGGGTTTCTTCCCCATGGCCACTTTTTTGACTGATTCCGGACAACTTTTTCATAGCGTCATGTTCAATGTGCATTCTTGCCCATTTATTTTTATCCACATGCCCTGTTGGAATGCAGTGTAACCATGAGCGCTTGCTCTTTCCTCAGGTTCATTCTATGTTTTGGAAAAATGTATTTAAAACAAGAACATAAAAATAAGTGAAGTGAGAGCAATAAATAAAAACAAAATAAATGATAAAATTCCTACACGTAAATAGAATTCCAATTCCCTAGAAGTTGGGACACTAAAATGTAAAGAAAACAAGAACGCAATGCTTTGGAAATCTCTTATCGCCATATTTTTTTCACAGCAGATCATAGAATAGATCAGAAGTTGAACGTTGGACATTTTTCCATTTCATTTGAAAAAAGTAACTAGTTTAGAAATTGATGACAGCGACACATCAAAGATCGGTTGGGACAGAGATAACAAAAGGCTGGAAAAATAAGTGATACTAATGAAAAACAGCTGGAGGGTATCATGACTGTGTGTAAGAAGGGCATGTTAGAGAGGCAGAGTCTCTCAAAAGCAAGGATGGTCAGAGGACACTAATCTGTGATCAACTACATCTAAAAATTGTGGAATAATTTCAGAAAAATGTTCCTCAATGTAAAATTGAAAAGGCTTTGAATATCCACCATCTAAACAACATAATATTATCAAAGATTCAGAGATTCCATAGAAATCCATGAGCACAAGGACAAGGGCGATTGTCAGTATTGGATGCTCGTGATCTACGGGTCCTCAGGCGGCTCTGCATTAATTATAAGCATGACTGGGTCATAACAAAAACTTGATTCCAGCTCACCCATTTGCTCTATGCTCATCCACCTGGAGCTCAGACACCGGCCGCGCCCTGGCCTCCCATCAAGGATAATAGAAAAAATTGGAGTCCGGCTCAACAGGACTGGATTTTTCTTTTCTTTTTATTTTTCAAAAGAAAATATAGTGCATACAAAAGAAAATTTTCATGGTCGACATGACCCAGTCAACCATGAAGTCTTGCGTAAGACTGCTTAGTGCAGTCGAAATGCGTCGACTAGGTCATGTCGACCATGAAAATTTTCTTTTGTATGCACTGTATTTTTTTAGAAAAATAAAAACAAAAGAAAAATCCTGTCCTGTTGAGCCGGACTCCAATATTTATTATTATTATTATTCATTTTTATAGCGCCATTTATTCCATGGCGCTTTACATGCGAGAGGGGGCGAATATAGGCAAGTACAATAAATATGAGCAATACAGGAAACACATAAATACAGAAGGAGAGAGGACCCTGCCCGCGAAGGCTCACAATCTACAGGGGATGGGTGAGAATACACTAGGAGAGGGTAGAACTGGTCGTGCGGCGGTTCAGTAGACTGAGGATCACTGCTGGTTGTAGGCTTGTCGGAAGAGGTAGGTCTTCAGGTTCTTTTTGAAGATTTCCATGGTAGGCGAGAGTCTGATGTGTTGGGGTAGAGAATTCCAGAGTATAGGGGAGGCACAGGAGAAGTAATGTATGCGGTTGTGGGAAGAACAGATAAGGGGAGAGTAGAGAAGGAGATCTTGAGAGGATCGAAGGTTGGCAAGGGTAAGTAGCGGGAGACCATGTCACAGATGTATGGAGGAGACAGGTTGTGGATGGCTTTGTATGTCATAGTTAGGGTTTTGAACTGGTGCCTCTGGACGATAGGAAGCTAATGAAGGGCTTGGCATAGGGGAGAGGCTGGGGAATAACGGGGAGACAGGTGGATTAGTCGGGCAGCAGAATGTAGGATGGATTGGAGTGGTGCCAGAGTGCTAGAGGAAAGGCCAGAGAGCAGGAGGTTGCAGTAGTCAAGGCGGGAGATGATAAGGGCATGCACTAGTGTTTTTGTGGTGTCGTGGTCAAGGAATGCACGGATGCGGTAAATAATTTTTGAGTTTGAGCCGGCAGGAGGAGGCTAGGTTTGGATATGTGGCTTGAAAGAAAGGGCAGAGTCGAGGATAACCCCGAGGCACCGAGCATGCTGGACCGGGGAAAGTGAGCAGCCGTTGACATCGAGGGATAGGTCTGGTGGAGGGGTAGAGTGAGATGGGGGGAAGATGATGAATTCTGTTTTGTCCATGTTCAGTTTTAGAAAGGGAGCAGAAAAGAAAGCTGAAATAGCGGACAGACAGTGTGGGATTCTTGTCAGTAAGGAGGTGAGGTCAAGTCCAGATAGGTAGATCTGCGTGTCATCGGCATAGAGATGATACTGCAAACCGTGGGATTCTATGAGCTGTCCCAGGCCAAAGGTGTAGATGGAGAAGAGTAGGGGTCCTAGAACTGAGCCTTGAGGAACACCGACAGAGAAGGTTGAGGTGAGGAGGTGGTGTGGGAGAGGGAGACACTGAATGTTCCATTTGTTAGATATGATGAGATCCAGGATAGGGCCAAGCCTGTGATGCCCAGAGATGAGAGAATCTGGAGCAGGAGGGAGTGGTCCACAGTGTCGAAGGCAAAAGACAGGTCCAGGAGAAGAAGGACAGATTAGTGTCGCTTGCTCTTGGCAGTTAGTAGGTCGTTGGTGACTTTAGTTAGGGCAGTTTCAGTTGAGTGATGCAGTCGGAAGCCTGATTGCAAGCGGTCAAAGAGTGAGCAAGAGGAGAGGTGGGAGGACAGTTCAAGATGGACATGCTGTTCCAGTAGGTTTGAGGCATAAGGGAGAAGAGATATCGGGCGATAGCTAGATGCAGAGGATGGGTCAAGGGAGGACTTTTTGAGGATGGGTGTGATTGAGGCATGTTTGAAGGATGAGGGGAACACACCATTTGTAAGTGACAGGTTGAAGAGGTATGTTAGTGTAGGGATGAAGACTGTGGCGAGGTTAGGGATGAGGTGGGATGGGAGCGGGTCAAGTGTGCAAGTGGTGAGGTGTGATCTTGAAAGGAGGGTGGAGAGCTGATCTTCTGTCATGGTGAAGAAGTTGGTTTTGGAGGAACAGGGCTGAGCAGCTAAGAGGGGCAGTGGGGGCTGTGGGCCAAAGCTTTCCCTGATCGTATCAATCTTCTGCTTGAAAAAGGAGGCAAAATCTTCAGCAGTAATGAGATGAGAGGGGGAGGAGGTGGGGGACGGAGTAGAGAATTGAAAGTGTTGAAGAGCTGTTTAGGGTTGTGAGACAGGGAGGATATGAGAGATGAGAAGTAAGTTTGCTTTGCGCAGTGAGTGTGGACTTGAAGCTGGTGAGGGACTGCTTGTATGCGGTTAAGTGCTAAGCAGAGCAGGATTTCTTCCATCTCCGCTCAGCAACCCTGGAAGCCCGTCTCAGTTCTTTGGTGAGGCTGGTCAGCCAGGGCTGCCTGTGCAAGGGGGGCGGCCGAATCAAGTGCTGCTGTTATTGTGGTGTTGTAAAAGGTGGCAGCAGCATCTGTGTCATGAAGTGAGGCTATGTCTGTAAGAGGGAGGAGGGACTCAGAGAGCGATTGTTAGTTGAGGTGTTTGAGATTTCTGCGAGGATGAGCGAGTTTGTGGAGCAGGGGTTGCGTACTAGGAGAGGAGAGGGAAGAAAATGTCAGTAGGTTGTGGTCAGACAGGGGGGGTAGGGGTGAGTTAGTGAGATTAGTAAGGGAGCAGAGGCGGGTGAAGATAAGGTCCAGTGTGTGACCATCTTTGTGAGTGGCCGCAGAGGACCATTGACTGGGTCATGCAAATCACTGCTGGGACACAGGAAAGCTTCCATAAATCATTGTGATCACAGTTTACCCTGCAATGCACAAATCCAAAATTACAACTCTATCATGCAAAGAACCCATAAATCACCACAGTCCAGACAATCTGCCGTCTTCTCTGCTCCAAAGCTCATTTATAATGGATGGAGTCAAAATAAATACTGTTCTGTGGACGGATGAATCAAAATGTGAAATTCTTTATGGAAACCATGAACGTCCTATCCTGAAGACTCAAGAGGAGAAGGACCCTCCAGCTTATCGAGGTAAGGGACCATCGTGCTTGTTATCGAGGAGATGAACCATCCAGCTTGTTATCAGGGCACAGTTCTGCATCTCTGATGGTTGAGGCTGCATTAGTGCCTATGGCAAGGGGTAGATCACACACGAAAGGCGCCATCAGTGCTGAACTTTATATAGAGGTGCATCCAGACAATGTCTATTTCAGGAAAGTCCTTGCACATTTCATCAAGAAAATGGTAAACCACATTCCATATCCATCACAGCAGCGCAGCTCGCAGAAGAAGAGCTTGAGTGAGAAACCGGCCACCTTCCAATAGAAAATATTCGGCACATTATGAAATAAAAATCCGGAAAATACTCAGCGAGAATACAACCTCAAACAAGAATGGAACAACGTTCCTCTCCTAAAACTCCAGCGATTGTCTCCTCACTTTCCATAAGCTTAGAGACTACAGTAAGAAGAAGAGGAGAGTCTTTACACCATGGTGGACACAACCTGGGCACAACTTTTTTGAGATGTACCATTAATTTCTAAACGAGTTAATTTTTTCGAATAAAATGGAAAAATGTCCAATGTTCACCTTCTGATCCAAGCTCTATTATCATAAAATATGGAGATAAGAGATTTCCAGATCATTGCAATCTAGTTTTCTATACATTTTACACAGAGGCTCAACTTTTTTATAATTATGGTTGTACATAAATGCCTTTTTTTTGGGGAACTGTAAGAAAATAAAGAATAATCATTCTGACATTTTAGAATGGTTGCTATTATCAAAACATATATCTCTAATCCTACAAACATAAAATAATAAACCACAATAAATAATAAATCGGCAACATGTTGGGTTATAGGTTGATCTCCTCGGACTTGTGTCTTCTTTCAACCTTGAAACTGTAAAACTATGAACTAATAAAGTCTTGATTTCTAATTCCCCTAAATATATCTAAATAAATTATAAGATTTTTAATAAAAATGTAACAAAAAAAAACCAATTGTGACATCATGACCGTATATTTCACTTTTAAGATGTCATTTTTGTCTCTTTTTTTACAGCTTTAAAGCAAAGATGTCTTGCAAACATCTGCAAATCAATCTAATCACTGGGGGATAGTGTTCTGGATGTCACATTACTTGAAAATAGATTATTTATTTCCATCAGTCTGAAGCCCAGGATTGAATGATATATAACTATATCTAATTTCTGAATGACTGTTAAGAAATACTAAATGTCAATGTAACGCAAGAAGAATAAAACAAAATTATAAACTCTTTATAATTGTAATTCTAAATGTCTAAACGAGAAATAAAAATAATCATAAAAATAAAAAAGTTGTCCTCAAGATTTTTATTACATACTTGGATACTGTTGGATTTTCTGTTTAGTTTACTAAAAGAAGCTGTAGACTTTATTGGCAAAAGTAGGCGTTGCGTGTGTGTAATGTGTGCAGCTACATAGTGGCTCATTGTGTAAGGGGACTGAAATGGTATCTCAGTGTCCCAATACTGAAGCGGTTGTCCCAATTTAATACATTTTTAGCCCATTGGCTCTACGATGTATAAAATAATAAACTGAGCTTTACTTCTATTCCCTGGGTCCAGATCTTCCCGAGTTTTTTTTTTTTACTTGCTGCAGCAGTGATGTCAGATCTGAAGCGCTGCAGCCAATCACTGAGCTCAACAGCTCTGTAGATTAAAGGGAATGTCTGTTACATACAATGCTCTGGACCTACTATAGGTATTGAGGGATAAGAATATTGACTGTATGCCCCAATACCTGACGTAGGTACAGAGCATTGTATGTGATGAACACTGCTCCTATGATGATCTTCCCTCTCCCAGGTGCTCCCCGGTGCAACTCTCTTCCTCTCCCAAGGCTGTAACGACACTCTCTGTTTTGTTCTTCTATGTGGTTTTTTAGCTTTTTAGCTTTTCTATGATGCTGCCTCCTTATGATTGGACAGCATGATACAGGGGAAAAAGTAAATGCCTCCCAGAGAAGACGCCTTGGGTGAAGGAGAAAGTTTTTATTTTGGATGCCCCGAATTTCAGGAGTCCAAATTTCCACAATGCATTGGAAGAAAGAAAAAAAAGTTTTCATCACTCCCTCGGTTCCTTTTTAGAAATATAAACAGTTTAAAATTAAAAAAGGGTCCTCTTTAAATTTTTGGGGGTAGGCTACTTTTAGGTCTTGACTTTTAAATAGCAGACTTAATAAATTGTTGAACTGCTGCATCTCAGCATCTTTGGAGAACTCCAGGATCTGGAGGGTCAACTCAACTGGGCCGAACCACATGGTGACCTCCAACCTCAGTAAACTCAGTGTAATAAAGACCAAGGAGAAGATCACTTGCATTGAGCTCTATCATTTTCTTGGTTTTTCTATAGACCAAATCAAGTTTATTAATGGTGCAACTAAATAAACGCTGGCATAGACCAGTCCTGTAAAGCTGAAGGCTGAATCAACAGAAACATGCACCCTGGTGGGACCAAGGTTAGGCACGACCATGTAATATCAAATGATCTGAAATATGGTAAACATTTAATTCTTATATTATGCAATTTTTTTACATTATAATGTTCCAGAATACTTTCTGTAATAATTCCTCTGCTTGCTGTCATTCAATAGGATCATTCACTGTTAATTTCCAGTGTCTCAAACTACATCCTGGCGGAATGATGGACACACACGCGGCTGTTATACTATTCATAATTCAGTGGGAAGTGTCAGTCACCCAAACCCATTATTAACAGCAATTGACCTTAAATTACAACGTATAGAATATCACGGTACATTAAATAGTTCCATAATAACGTAATCATTACTGTCTTAGTGGAAAATTACCATTATTCATCCCCTGAACTCATCTTCTGTCTCTATAATAAAACAGAAATGAAGCTGGAATTTATCAAATTGTTCTAGCCAGAAGTATTCTGATATATATTACATTAATACTATTAAAGCTGATATATACTTGTACATAGGAGCAGTATTATAGTAGTTATATTCTTGTACATAGGAGCAGTATTATAGTAGTTATATTCTTGTATATAGGAGCAGTATTATAGTAGTTATATTCTTGTACATAGGGCAGTATTATAGTAGTTATATTCTTGTACATAGGAGCAGTATTATAGTAGTTATATTCTTGTACATAGGGGCAGTATTATAGTAGTTATATTCTTGTATATAGGAGCAGTATTATAGTAGTTATATTCTTGTACATAGGAGCAGTATTATAGTAGTTATATTCTTGTACATAGGAGCAGTATTATAGTAGTTATATTCTTGTACATAGGAGCAGTATTATAGTAGTTATATTCTTGTACATAGGAGCAGTATTATAGTAGTTATATTCTTGTACATAGGAGCAGTATTATAGTAGTTATATTCTTGTACATAGGAGCAGTATTATAGTAGTTATATTCCTGTACATAGGAGTAGTATTATAGTAGTTATATTCTTGTACATAGGAGCAGTATTATAGTAGTTATATTCTTGTACATAGGAGCAGTATTATAGTAGTTATATTCTTGTACATAGGAGCAGTATTATAGTAGTTATATTCTTGTACATAGGAGCAGTATTATAGTAGTTATATTCTTGTACATAGGAGCAGTATTATAGTAGTTATATTCTTGTACATAGGAGCAGTATTATAGTAGTTATATTCTTGTACATAGGAGCAGTATTATAGTAGTTAAATTCTTGTACATAGGAGCAGTATTATAGTAGTTATATTCTAGTACATAGCGGGCAGTATTATAGTAGTTATATTCTTGTACATAGGAGCAGTATTATAGTAGTTATATTGTTGTATATAGGAGCAGTATTATAGTAGTTATATTCTTGTACACAGGAGCAGTATTATAGTAGTTATATTCTTGTACATAGGAGCAGTATTATAGTAGTTATATTCTTGTACATAGGAGCAGTATTATAGTAGTTATATTCTTGTACATAGGAGCAGTATTATAGTAGTTATATTGTTGTATATAGGAGCAGTATTATAGTAGTTATATTCTTGTACACAGGAGCAGTATTATAGTAGTTATATTCTTGTACATAGGAGCAGTATTATAGTAGTTATATTCTTGTACATAGGGGCGTTATTATAGTAGTTATATTCCTGTACATAGGGGCAGTATTATAGTAGTTATATTCTTGTACATAGGGGCAGTATTATAGTAGTTATATTCTTGTACATAGGAGTAGTATTATAGTAGTTATATTCTTGTACATAGGAGCAGTATTATAGTAGTTATATTCTTGTACATAGGGGGCATTATTACAGTGGTTATATTCTTGTGTATAGGAGCAGTATTATAGTAGTTATATGAAGGGATATTCTAAAAAAAACATTTATACACCACAATGTTTAATGTAATCTATGGAGTTGACTATATGTCTTTGAAGAGATCCTTAGATATGTAATGCAACTTTGTGTGTCAGGTATAACACGGAGGTCAGGCAGATCTGTCATCATAAGAAGTTACCTCATCATATCATTAACCTTTCTGTGCTGGTTATACATCATTTACCTGGACCCTGAGTAGCAGTAAAGGAACAATAGTACAATTGTTACTTAATTAGTAGCTAAGTAGCAAGTCAAGCAGCGAAGCCATGAATGGGGGGTTCACAATAACGTCCTTTAATATGGATGCGTCTGATATATTATTAAGAGCATATTGACCTTTCGTTAGTCAGTGAAAGGATTGCTTTATGAATCTTGAACGGACTTAAAAGAGTTGATCACATGGGTCTGAAACACATCAAAGTTGATATAAGTCACTACATCCGATGCTTTTAAAAGACATTTGCCCCGAACCTTAAGGCTCTCGTGTAATATTCAGAAGGTAAGATATAAAACATTTATTCCTTTATGTAAAAATTTCTGAGATTTTTGTGCCCAAACTCTAATTCCAGGCCTAAAAAAACCAGCAGTTGCAATATTGTAAAATACGTCTTATTTTTTTAGTAATTTTAATCATTTTTGTTTCTGCCTAAATGGCATATTCCCTCTCTTTTATCATTTGCTCAGTGTATTTTTATAGTCTGCAAATATTTTTTGTTTTTGACATGTATATGTTTGGATACATGAATATTTAAAACTTAACTTTTTTTTAGAAATAAAACAGAGCTGATATATTTAATTAAAAAAAATTAAACTGATTTTCAGGATTTTTTAAATTTTTTTAAAAAGAATATATTTTTTTAAACTCCGTTTCAGTACAATATGGGCTGCATATATTTGCATTTTATAACAATTTATATATTTCCATCAAAAAATAAAAAGGAAAATAGACAACATATTTTTTTTTAAGATTGCAGACTATTGACAAACTCCTAAAGGAAAGAAAACAGCGTTTGATTTCAATTTCTAACATTTGCTATTTAATTCCGCTACTTCAATTTTTAGTAACACTATATTAAATACATAATTCTGCATTTTCTTTTACTACAACCTCCATCTAGTATAGATTATATTTTTGTAAATTAAATATTAAACATTCATTTTTATTAATTAAAAGTTGTCAAGAGAATTTAATAAATAGTTAATATCATATATACTACATATAGAAAATATACTTTATATATATACACACACATATTTTATATATATATATAAATCGTCGACAGATTTTAATAGTTATGTATATATTTAATAAATAATAATCACAAATATATATGTGATAACTATTTATTAATTTCTGTTTACAATTTTGAATTAAAAAAAGTGTATGTTTAACATTTTTTTTAATTTGCAAAAATATAAATCTATAATAGATGGATGTTGTAGTAAAATATAATGCAGAATTATGTATTTAAAATAATTATTATATATACTATATATATTAATTTTAAATATGTGCATTACATATATATATATATATATATATATATATATATATATACGGTATACATCCATATATCTTCCTACATAACTTTGAAGTGAACATAGCATGTATATTTTTCCATATTCCCTGTGTGACACACTATAATTTTGTATTTATCAGGCAGAATTGTACAATGGTTGTTATACATCTGATGAGTTTGTTGATGATTTTACTGATTGGTAAGTTACAGTTTTTCTTTTTGTATTTTTTATACTAACAATTAGATTTAAATCTTTTTTTTATTTAATATGCTTTTAGTGATGATAAATTTGAATACACATTTTTGACATATTTTCATATAGTATATAATTCCATGATTCCTTTCGTTAATTCGCATTTGGAATACATGGATATCAATATTTTAACAAATTTTAAGAATTTTTTTTTTTGCTATTTTTTTTCTTCTACGTGTTAATAATACACAACAAGCAAATCTAAGAGTGGGGATTAGTGGCCACCGAGATGCAGGGAGGGTTTTGTAGACCTTTGCTTCCTTTGTCCTGTTTTTCATTCTTCCTGCCTTGGACCTCACTGACTGAGACTGATACTAATGAAACGAGTCCATTGTTTCCTTTAGAATGTAGAATCCGAGAAGACTTGTGATATAAATGGTATCTAGACTGTGGCTGCTTTGTTGCGTGTACATTACTGCATTTCTTTAGCTATCTCTGGTCTTAGAAAGGGTTTTGCCATGAGATCAGTTTCTAATAGTCTGATTTGATATTTTGTAGAAAACTCAAACTTTGACCACCCTAGCCTAATAGACTTCTCCAGGCGTGATGGTCAGTGTCAGATTAGGGTTCTGTTGGACCAACAAAGGAGGAGATGATTCTCAGGTCCACCTACCATCTACACAGCACACTGAAATATTTGTTGTTCTCAATGTACACACAGGACGTAAACTATTTAATAGTTTGTGGATAGACCAAAGTGGAAAGTTGGACTAAGTTCACATGGAGTTTTTGAGGTTTTTCTTTAAGCAGATCCTCTTCAAAGTCCTCCTCAAAATTGCTTAGAAAACTCTTCCTGTCATTTCTATGGGAAATCCAACTGCCATTGTTGAGCCTGATTATATTTTTCTCTAAAGGTGTTTTGAAAAATGCCCTGTATGGAGCAAAATATTTAGACTTGAGAGTTCTCAGTGGTTGATACCTTTTAATGGCTAACTGAAAAGATGGTAACAAATTACAAGCTTTCAAGACTACTCAGGTCTCTTCATCAGGCTGACATATTTTTCTATCTACTGGCTAACATGGTACAAAGATATACATCTTTACTGTATCTGTATGGAGCAAAAAGTGCAAGTACTGTCATTTCTTTGAAGTGGATCCTGATGGAATCTGCTCCAAGCTAAGCAGAAATCAGAAGACTAAAAAAATGGGTCAGGACAAAAAAAACTTTACAAAAGTCATACAGGGAAAGAAAACCTCCAAAAACTCTAAAAAATAAGGAGCTTTCACATAGCAGTTTCAGCTTGATAAACTTCTTTATTTTTTCTAAGAACTCTGTATGAACTTAGCCTTATTGTTCCAAAGTCTCCTCCAAAGAGGGTTGTCTTCTACTAGACCTTGTGGACCTTGCCATTGTGGGGCTTGTTACTATGTCAGAACTTGAACCTATTCCTTGATTTTCTGGTGCTCTAATCGGCCAGATTCAAGAGCATTTGGCACTGTGGCCCTGATTCAGAAAGAAAAACAATCTTGTCAAAATTGAAAAAAAAATTTTTGCGCAATTTCTCCCAACTTCAGCATGGGTGGAACTGGGACAGGATGGTGGCGTGACTTAATAGCTGGTCTAATTCATGACAAGTTGTGGTGTTCTCTTTGCCAGAAAACTAAATCCACTCAAAGACTGGAATAAGATTTCTGGCGTGGCACATGGAGGTGCAAGCCATTCATCGGACACGCCAGATTAGTTAACTCCTTACCGCCAATGCCTGTTTTCACCTTCCTGACCAGGCTAAATTTTTTAATTCTGACCAGTGTCACATTATGAGATAATAACTCTGGAACGCTTCAACATTTCAGCTAGGTGGTGTAAAATTTTACCAACAGTTTTTAATTTTTCCAAGAAAATTTACAAAACTTATTTTTTTAGGGACCACATCACATTTGAAATGACTTTGAGGGGCCTATGTGACAGACAATACAAAAAAGTGACGCCATTTTAAAAACTGCACCCCGTCAAAGTGCTTAAAATCACACATTCAAGAAGTTTATTAACACTTTAAGTGCTTTACCGAAATTAAACCCAAGCGGAAGGAAAAAAATGAAAATTTTAATGTTTTCCACAAAACTGTTGCTTTAGGCCCAAATTTTTATTTTTTACAAGTTAAACAATAGAAAATTGACACAAAAATGTATTGTGCAATTTCTCCTGAGTGTGCCAATAACCCATATGTTGGCTAAAAGTACTATTTGTGCGCACAGCAGGGCTCAGAAGGGAAGGAGAACCATTTGACTTTTGGAGAGGAAAATTTTCTAGTCTAGATAGTGGATGCCTCTGTACCAGAGCCCCTGTTGTGCCTATGTAAAGCAGGTAAACGGATGCAGTAATGCAAAGGTGCAGATCAAGGGTTAACAGGAGTTCGGTTTAATTAACAATAATGAACTCCTCACAGGGAGATAACAGGAAGGGGGAGAAGATAGGTTAAACAGGATAAATGTCTTTCTATAAACTTTAACTTATCCTGACTCTGCTGTCTTTTGGTCTCCTGTAGTCCAATAGATGATGGAATGCCGGCGGAGGCCGAAACTGCATCTTCAGGCTTTCCCACCCGACACACGGTCATGCTTCTGGCAGCAGCGGGCGGTCACCAGTTTTGCCCGCTGAGCCCGAAGTCCATTGAACTGCAGAGCCAAATTGTGAAGCTCCCCACAAGTCTCTACTCGGCGTGTGCTCCTCTGCACACCTGCCAACAACTGGATGCATGCACCACGATGTCTCACTTGGCGCTCGTCCCTCGATACACCCGCTGGTGTCTGAACACCTGCACCATGCTGCTTCACTCGGCATCCGTCTCTCTGTGCACCCAACGGTACCCGGGAGTCCTCACTGACCCCGTCCTGGATCTCTGCTCTGCGCTTCAGCTCGCTCTGCAGCGCGCAGTCGATCCCTCTCCTTCGACGGGAACTTTCTGCCTTTTCCCACGCTAAACTCTGCCATCTCCCCTCGCATACCACTCCCCCTTCTTTCAGGTCATGGGTTCTTTCCGTCTCCTCTTTCCTTCCCCCCTGCAATACTGGATGCAGCCGCATCAGTTCCGGACCCGGCGTCTCAGAGGTACCCACAGCCCCAGTCCTCTTCCCTACACCTAAACAGTGAAAATCCCCCACAACTAACTCCATTATGGAAACTAGCCCCATTATGGAAACTGGTGAGCACCTTGAACCCACAGGTGTTTCACAGAATTTTATAGCGCTGAGCTGTGAAAATGAAAAATTAGATTCTTCCGACAAACATGTTGCTTTAGTACCAAATTTTTCATTTTCACAAAGGTAACAGGAAAAGATGGACCCTAAAATTTATTGTGTATGACAATACTCAATGTGGGGTGGAAAACTACTGTTTGGACGCAAAGCAAGGCTCAGAAGGGAAAAAGCACAGGAGCGCAAGATTGGCAGGAATAAACAGTGGACAACATGTCACGTTTGCAGAGCCCCTGATGTGACTAAACAGTGGAACCCCCCCCCCAAACAAATTATCCCATTTTGGAAACAACACTCCTTAAGGAATTTATCTGGTGTAGTGAGCATTTTGAGCCCCCCATGTACTACACGGAATATTTGTAACGCCGAGCCGAAATGCTTGCTTTAACACTAAATTTTTTAATTTCACAAGGGTAGAAGGAGAAAATGAACCCCATGCTATATACAGTATGTGAACCTTTTTCCTTTTCTTGTGTTTTTACAGAAAACAACATTTTTACTTGCAAAACATTTTTCCATTTTTTTTCATACTTTCACTTTTATTTTTTCACATTTTAGAAACTGTTGTGAATATGCTGGAGGCAGCTTCTGAGCTGGGGCTCCCTCCAGTGGTTGCTGAGGGTAATGAACTGATTAATGAATGGCCTTCAGCTGGCACTGAATGGTAGGATATAAATGGCCTGATTTCCCAGCAGCCTTGCCGGTTATCAATTGTTCTTCTGGTCTTGCTTGAAGCACTGCTAGTTTCCTGCTCTCCTTTAGATAAGTGTTTGCTGTTTTTTTCTCTGTTTGATTTTCTCTGCTGGTTTGCTGCCTGCAGTGACTGCAGCCTGTCCCCTTTTGGGGGTCTGGCGCTGCAATTGTGCTCCGTTTGTGTCTGCACTTTTGCTTTGCTCTTTTGTTACTTTTAATTTGCTGAATAGCGTTTTGTTACACCAGAGATCTGATTTAGGTGGAAGAGGTCATGTGATCTCAGGTTTTTTGGCAATCAGAAGTGTTGGTATTTTTGTTAGGGTTTTTGTTGGATTGCAGTCAGCATTCTTTCCTGTACTTTTCTGTCTAGACAGATTGGGCCCCAGCGTTTGCTCATTCTATTTTCTGTCTGTGTCCATGCTTTCTTCTTGTCTAACCGCCATTACACGTTTGGGGGCTTCCTATTTTCTTTGGGGTTCTGCTCCGGGGCAGATAGCTTTCATCTTTCTGCCTTTAGGTGTAGTTATCTCTCAGGTTGTGATGAGGCGTCTAGGATCAACGTAGGAACGCTCCACGGCTACCTCTAGTCGTGTGGTTAGTTCAGGTTACTGCAATCCAATAAAAACCCTAACAAAAATACCAACACTTCTGATTGCCAAAAAACCTTAGATCACACGACCTCTTCCACCTAAATCAGATCTCTGGTGTAACAAAATGCTATTCAGCAAATTAAAAGTAACAAAAGAGCAAAGCAAAAGTGCAGACACAAACGGAGCACAATTGCAGCGCCAGACCCCCAAAAGGGGACAGGCTGCAGTCACTGCAGGCAGAAAACCAGCAGAGAAAATCAAAGAGAGAAACAAACAGCAAACACTTATCTGAAGGAGAGCAGGAAACTAGCAGTGCTTCAAGCAAGACCAGAAGAACAATTGATAACCGGCAAGGCTGCTGGGAAATCAGGCCACTTATATCCTACCATTCAGCGCCAGCTGAAGGCCATTCATTAATCAGTTCATTACGCTCAGCAGCCCACTGAGGAGCCCGCTCAGAAGCCGCCTCCAGCATATTCACAACAAGAAACTTTATTTACTTTTTTTTTTTTACTTCGTCCTAGCAAGGGACATCAACTTTCATTCGTCTGATTGCTGATCTAATGCTCAACAATGCTTTTACATTGCAGGGTATTAGGTCTGTCAATCAAGGACAGGAAAGAGGCATGTCAGATCCTGCTCAAGGCAGGACCTTAAAATCCACTGTACCTGGGCGATCCTGGGGCCATTTTTCAGCCTGTGGTCACCATGGAGACCAATGGAATAATACGATTATAATCGCATTGTGGTGATTGGTGCAGAGAGGGAGCTTTCTCTTTCAATAATCAGTTCTATGCTGCTGTCGCTATTGACAGCAGCATCAGAGAAGTTGCACTCCTATGACCGATGCCAACACCGATCGTTGGTGTTACTGCAGGGTGTCAGGTATGATTTATAGCTGACACCCTCTGCTGATTCACCAGCTCTGCTTTTGAGCTGGTGCAATCGTAGCACTGTACATGTAGGGGGAGTTATGGGAACTCACTGCTGCGCCATACATATATGGCGGATGACAGTAAGGGGTTAAAGGGAATATGCCAGTGGTATATACCCTACTAAGTCATCTGTATGGACATCTAGGTCATAGAAAGCTGAATAAAATGATACCTTGATATCTGCGATCCAGTGTCTTATTTCAGAGAAATCCATGTTTTTCTTAATATGCAAATGAGCTGTTAAGATCTATGGGCCAGACATAGATCTCACCAAGAATCTGTCCCCAGAGCTTACTTGATATGAAAGGTTAGCCATGTTTGTTGTATATTTTAAAATATCATTCTGATTTCATCAAAGCAATTTGATTGATTGATTAGCGAAAAGTTCCTTTTTTTTTTCTAAAAGAATTGGTGGGAATTTATCATCCCCTGTACACCAGAAAGCCGGCCTAAAAAAAAGTCATAAAAATATTTCACTTTCTCAACATAGTAGGTAAAGCTTCGAAAAAGAGATGTGGTGAAGATACTGTTTCTGAGCAGTCGGATTGCCCAAAGATGTGGCAAATTAAGGAGCTTTCTGAGTTTTTTCTTTGCCTTGAAGAGGTTCTGAAAAATATTTCATGGAAAAAATAAGTGGGGCTTAGAATTAGTGGTGTGGTGTAGGAACTGTTTTCTGCCACACAGGCAGCTAAAAGTTGTGCCGAATTAATTGAGAGGAATGTGACTCTTAATAAATTTGGCACATGTTACTCCCGTGGGCTAGGAGTTCAAGACTCGCCCAAGTCCCAAGGGGTAAATATACTTAGTGGAGCTCGTTACCGGACACGGCTCTGTTGACTGTGCCGAGCTGTGATCACGCGTGAACATGTCCAGGGCCGATTTTCATCAATAGAAAGTAAGCAATGAGTGTTCGTATTGAATGACGGCAAGCAGAGATCTTGAAAATCTGAAGGAATTGATGCAGAAACGATCCGGAAAAAAGAAGCACAACTTATTGTAATATGCACAACATCATACATTGGCCGAACATGAAATCCCACCATAATCCACTCGAAGTAAATACTGACGTTTCCAATTCTATAACTACAAGCCGAGATCTCGAAAGCTGAGATGAAGTGTACACGAATGAGAAGTAAAGAACAATTAATTTTCTTTTACAGTTTTTTAGAATTCTTCTGTTATTTATTGTTAGTCTTTCCTTATTAGTTTGGAACAAAAACCTAGAGCAGTTATTCTAGAGGGAGCTGAAATTCATTATAAGAAAAGCATGGGGTCTTACTATCCTTTCTATGGGGTGGTCTAACAACTGCCAAGATGTATGTGTCTATTATAGGTTGACAAGGAATAAGTTTTCCTAAGTAGCTTCGCCCTTCCGGTATATTACTCTTAGCAGGGTGTCCCATAATTAATACTTATCACCTATCCACAGGAAAAGTAATAATTTGGTGATTGCTGGGAATCTCATGATTGTGACACCCACCAATCCCAAGAGTAAAGTTCAAAGCCCCCCATGGTTGATTATACGCACTATCACCCCATTTATAGTCTAATAGCCTACCGGGGACAGCCGATCTCTGCATTGACCACTTCCTTACATAGGATGTACCGGTAAGTCCTATGCCAGGTGCAGGAGTATGGAGAGGGCTCGGTAGCAGAGTTCATTCCATACCGTTTGGGTGCCAGCTGTATTATGCAGGCAGCACCTGCCTCTAACAGCAGCGACTAGAGCCAGCTCCAATCGCTGCTACTAAACCATTTAGATGCCGCTGTCAATCGCTGATAGCAGCATTTAAATGTTTGCAAACAATGTGGCACCAATGAGTTACCAAGAGCTTACTGAAGTTCCCGTTCGCTGCCATATTTGTACTCCCGTGGATCCCAGCCTCCATTTTTACTACATACCACGATATTGGAGTATTGCAGCATACCGTATAAGGGTGCTCTCACATTGTGTTGAGGCACACATTGATTGGCCCCGCTATGGCTTATTCCCAACCACCAACAAAACGAAATTCGGACATATGCGGCAACGCGGCCATAGACTATAATGATGCCGGTTGAGTGAATATGCTCTTTGCCGTCCATCTTTTCTGGTGTATACGCCCACTGGAGGTGGACATCAGATGCAGTCTACTTCGACTGAGAGTCCGCCTCCAGTAGGCGTACACGCTCAAAAATGATGCACGGCAGAGCGCATGTTCGCTCTAATGGCACCATAATAGTCTATGGCCCCATCGGCACATACGCCTAAATCCCGTTTTGCGGGGGGGGGGTTCAGACCTAAGCCCCTACGGGCCGCTGAAGGGTGCACGAATGCAATGCGAAAACACCCTAAGTGATCATACAACCCTCTAGATCAAGTCCCTTAGAAAGAAAAATAAATAAGTTGATAAAAAAGTTTTCAAAAATCCTAAAAAATGTAAAATTTTCTTTTCTTAATGAAAAAATAAGATTATTTTTTTTAGAAAATAACAAATGTAGTATCATGTTCCCATAAATTCTGATCTATGAAATTCTAAAATTAATAAACTCATACAATATAACCATACTGAAAAAAATTCAAAACACCCGAACTGTTACTTTCAGACATCTTGCATCCACTAAAAATGGAGCAAAAAGAGACCAAAATGCAACCCAAAATGGTACCAATAATAAAGTACAACTCACTATGTGAGAAACAAGTCCACACATAGGTCTATCAGCAGAAAAAAAATGACTTATCTTTGATTTTTTTTAACCCATAATTATTTAAAAAAATAAATAAGCAACCATACAAGATTGGCATTTTTGCCAAAGTCGTACTGATCTAAAGAATTATTTTGCCAACATTGGCGAAAAAAAATTACACTTTTTTCACCATATCACTTGCCTTTATTTCAGTTATTCAACTCATTATATGGTTAAATGAATGGCAACATTAAAAACTATAACTCACCTTGGCAAGAAACAAGTCCTCATACGGCGATTTTGATAGAAAAATAAAAAGTTGTTGAAAGAAGGGGAGAAAAAAAATGAAAGCACAAATGCAAAAATTTGCCTGGTCATTAAGAGTTCTTTCATAGACTAATAATTACTACATCCATTAATATCTTTTTGCTTGTGATTGATGATTTATTTTTCTGAAGACAGGAGAAAGCACAGGAGGGAATTCCCAGATAGGATGACATCTTGGGTACATTTATTTCCTCTCATTGCTAGATATAGTGGAGCAAAATATGGTCATGAATATTTTGGACATGGAGCGTTACAGATTTTGGGGTTGACCCAGAATCGATGGAATTGTTTTCTGCTATGATGATGTCGAAACCAGGAGTTCTGGAGTCTAGAGGAACCTAAAAGGTCTCCTATGAGAAGACTAAATGCTATCAAAGACCTGTGACATGTAGTTAGGGGCCCGGTTGGGGATTTTTCATGGGTCCTTACAAGCTTCTACTTACGCAATTCATATTATAGCACAACCTTTTTGAGTAGACCAAAATTTGCCAATATGGATAATTTAGGATGATACTAAAAATCTTGTATAAGTAGAGAGGTCATCTTTTACACAGGATGTCTCATTTGGAGGAACATTATAAATGTATATATTTCCTATAGAGTATGTAGCACCAACATTGTCCTTGTCCACAATGGAGATCACAGACTTAGACACACAAACTCGAGTCAGTTCAACTCTCAGTATACCTTCAGGATGAGGGAAAAAACAGAAGAACCTGGAGGAAATTCCATGGAGATGTCATCCTTGAATGGGTTTGAACTTATGATCCCACTGATACAAAGCAAAAGTGCTATCCACTGAGCAGCCACGTAAAATATAAGAATGACGTACCATGCGAAATACACGATATGGAGGTAATAGGGGACTACGTGCACTTATGGGAGTGGTGATGTACTCTTCTACAATTTCTTGATGGATCCATTTAGAATGTTATCCGAGGTCTCGTTGTCTTTGAAGATGGATAATCGGTGATCAAATGGTGATCTAGATATAACAAGAGGCATGTACGCATCCAAGTCACGGGTTAGGTGGCATTGAATGCCATTCACCAACCATTAGTGGGTTGACCAACTTTTTGGTTTTCTGTCAATCTTCATACTTGGGTGTTTTATAAGATAAAACTTTACAGATTGTCCAGTCCTGTAGCCTGAACACTGGTAGAAACAAGACCTACAAATGACTGGATGACTACTTTCCCACAATGAGCTTTTGGTGACTTTTTTACGCTGTGGATTTAAAAAAAAATGCAAGTAACCTATTTTACTGAATGGGTGCAGAAATGGTGCCGAAAATCTGCAACATCAAAAACTCATCAAAAGCTCATCGTAGGAACGTAGCCTAAAACACCAGCGAACCCACCTGGACTGTAGATCTTCATCATGTTCTTGATCATTGCTCCTTGTCTTTCAGAGACTACATATTCTCAAGAATCTGGCGCATCTCCTATGTTATCAGAGCTTTCCGACCTACCAATAGGAAACATAAGTAAGTAAGCTCGAGCGCTACAATGAGGATCACTACTATTCACAAAAGTTTGGGAGATGTGTATTATTCCATTTTCACCAGTTTGCTGGCATCAAAAAGCATCAAAATTTTTCAAAAAGTGCACAGTACAGTGCAAAAGTTTAAGGCAGGTGTGGAAAAAATACTGCAAAGTAAGAATAATTTCAAAAATAGAAGTGTTAATAGTTTATATTTATTAGTTGATAAAATGCAAAGTGAATAAAGGAAAGAGAAATATAAATCCCATCAATATTTGGTGTTCGCTATTTTCCTTCTAAACAGCAACAATTCTTCTAGTTGCACTTGTACACAGTCAGGGATTTTGCAGATTATAATCTGGTGTACCAGTAACCAATTATTCCAAACAGGTGGTATTGATAATTATTTGCATATGTAGGTTGAAACGCTGTTATTAACTGAAACAAAAACTGCTGAGTAGGAGGCTTAAACTGGGTGAGGAACAGCCAAACTCTGCGGGTTGTGGAAGACAGATTCATGTAACAGGCCATACACCAAGGCAAGACTGAGCACAGTAACAAGACACAAGGTCGTTATACTGCATCAGAAAGGAGTCTCCCAGGGAAAGATTCTAAAACAGACTGGGGTTTCCAGATGTGCTGTTCAAGCTGTTTTGAAGAGGCACTAAAAAATGATAAAAAATTGAGGACTGTAGATGTAGAGGTCGGCCAAGGAAACTTAGTGCAGCAGATGAAAGGCACATCGTGATTACTTCCCTTCAAAATCAGAAAGTGTTCAGCAGTGCCATCAACTCAGAACTGGCAACAACCAGTGGGACCCAGCTACTCCCATCTACTGTTTAGAGAAGTCTGGCCAGAAGTGGTCTTCATTGAAGAATTGTGGTTAAAGATCCATACTATCAACATGGAAACAAAGCCAAGTGACCAAACTATGCACGAAAACATAGGAATTGGGGTGCAGAAAAATGGCAGCAGGTGCTCTGGACTGATGAGCAAAAAATGTGAAATATTTGGCTGTAACAGAAGGCAGTTTGTTCACTGAAGAGCGGCAAAATAATGAGGGTCTGCAGGAAAAGTGAAGCTCGGTGTAGGGTCCTGCAAGTTTGCGGCTGCATTTCAACAACTGGAGATGGGGATTTAGTCAGGATTAATGGTGAGAAATACAGGCAGATACTTGTCCATCATGTTATTCTACTATCAAGGACAGCGTCTGATTGGCTCCAAATGTGTTTTGCAGCAGGATAGTGACACCAAACATGTGGCCAATCTCATTAAGAACGAGGAGTCCTGGAAGTGATGATCCGGCCCCACAGAGCCCTGATCTCACATCATCCAGTCTGTCTGGTATCACTTGAAGAGACAGAAGGATCTGTACAAGTGACATCCACAGAAGATCTGGGGTCAGTTCTCCAAGATGTTTGGAACATCCTCCTGCCGGGTGTGTACAAGTGACAAGTACCGAGAAGAAGTGATGAAGGCAAAATGCTGTCACCAAGTATTGATGGGATTTAGATGTTTAGATTTCTCTTTTTTTTCATTTACTTTTCATTTTAATAATTGATTAAATATACAATATTACACTTCTGTTTTTCAAAACAACCTTACTTCGCAGTATTCTTTCCACACCTGCCTAAATTTTTGCACATCACTGTATATGCTCAACATATTCCCTGTCACTGATCCCCATGTAACTCTTGTTCTGAGATATATGGAGATCACTGACAGGGAGTATAGCTAGTTTACATTTTTTTTTAAAACACTCTCTTACCTTTTATTTTTTACTTTTTGTAATCCCTACTAGTCTACTAGATGCGGGACATGTCTGCCTAGCCAATCACTAGTAGAGGTGTGTCACTGCTGTGGCAGCTGATTGGCTGAGCAGGCATTTCCTGTTCAGAAAGTAGAGAATAGCGATAATCTACCGTACATGTGTTGGTACTGGAGCTGCCAAGGGATGTACTTAGGTATTTTTTTTATATTCATACCAGCCGGAGCCTTTTTTCAAATTTATCCCTTGGACAGTTTCCGTGATCAGTTCTCTAAATTACTAATATTAAAATGCAAACTGGGGAAAACTAATGTAGTCACTCACCTTTACCAAGGTTGTTGCACTCATTTTATGGCGTACTTTGTACTAAAATTGTGGCCAAAAGTTGGATTTTTTTTTTTTAAAGATTTTTTAATATTTTGAAACATAAAATAATGACCTTCCAAACTCAACACTTTTTTTTGGCTCAAAAGGCTTACTGGAGGCGTAATTTGCACTAAACTGATTTATCAGTGTGTCCCCAATAATTTGGTCTAAAGTAAACTAAGAGTCATCATCAAGAACAGAATTTTGATGCGCAAAATCTATCTCACAGCGTGCACCACTTCATTGAATTTACTTGGTAATTACAAGTACTATCCAAATAAGTCTTATGTCCGTAAAGTAGTTGTACAGGATTAGAAAAACATGACTGCTGTATTTCAAAATTAGCGCCACACCTGTACTTAAGTTGCATTTGGTATTGCAACTCGGCCTCATTCAGTTTAATGAAGCTCATTTGCAATACTAGACAGGTGTGGTATCGGTTCTGGAAAGACACTGGCCAGGTATTTCTAATTTTATATAAGCCTTTTAAGAAGGGGTGTAACAAGAGCCCTAGGGGACTGAGGGCAACTTCTTGACCTGGGTGCCCCTTTTAGTTTTCACTTCCCATCTAGAAAATATATATCAATATCAACCATTTTGTGCCACCATATGCCCAATTCTGCCACTTTATTATTAATTCCCCCATATATAAGTAATGCCTCATTGTTCCTCCATGGATTCATAACACCCCATTTGTGTCCTTAACTAATGCAATGAAACTCACCTGACCCCTCTCCCACGTTGAGGGACATACATCTGGTCCATCTCTCTGCAGTCAGCCAGGCACAGGTGGAAAGATGAAATGATGTCTTCGTGCTACCTCACGTTCTCCCTGCACTTTACACTTCTGGCAGGTCACAGACCAAAAGCAGGAGAATAAGCAGCGGAGCAGGGAGCCGAAGGCTCTCTGCTCTGTCACATTTTTTAACTTATTCATGTCATGAAGACTCTGAAAGCGCTTAAAGCAGTACCTGACTGGGATTCCGGTCGGGCTCCACCGCAATCCTCCCCTAAAAGCCTAATTTTAGTCGTGACCTCAGCTCCATCATGGTATTCCCCATGATTTATATAAATATTAATAATGAAAAATAAAATTTTATGTACTGAAAAAAATGGACACCCTGAAATTCAAAAGCAAAATCAAAGAATTTATTTAAAAAAAGTTAAGGCTCTTAGAATGAAGTGACGCAAAAATTGAAAAATCCTCCTAAAGACGAGAAATATCCACATCCTTAAAAGGTTAAGGTTACTCCTGGTGACCACCAAGAGTCCTGTATTCTGTTCAGGTAGTATTTATTATTTTTGGCATTGTCTTCATTATTTATGTTGCCGGCCTTTGGAGTAAGATGAGTTTTGGAAGGTTCAACTTGACTTGGCCAAGGGTCTATTTATTTTTTATCTTTGTCATTTATGGTCTTCTACAAAGACTTTGAGATGTGAAATCTTGAGCCTGATGGATTGATTTCACCTTCTCTAATGTAAATTATCATAACATTTTGCCATAAGTTGTTATGTAAAGTTGAAGGAGTATTGTCCTCACTCCTCACATTTTTTTCGGCTTCTTTCAGACAACTTCACGTTCGATGGGGTCTTTAAAAACATAGAAAGTGTCACATCATTTCTTGGTAAGCTCATGCAAAAATTGGACAAAAATGTTGTAATTGTTCATTTCCTTATGATTTAGGAGTAATTAAGCATCTATCAACGTAATTACATTTATTGTGACGAAAAAAGAGCTGTCAATCTGTTTTCAGAAAAAGAACGGTGGCAAACACGTCTTACAGGTTTTGTGCGGTATTGAAGCCCAGACCCGATTACTTATTCATATGAGATTACTACTTGTAGTTGCAATCAAAATTATTCAACCCTCATAAGTTTATTAGCAAAATTTACTACTGCAGTGTAACTATTATTCTGTCCTTCATGATAAGCATCTTTAGCACTTAGTAGAGTCCCTCTGGCTGTTACGACCTGCTGTAAGCACAATATACAGACACCAGCTTTTGAAAGCATTCGTGAGGAATCTTAGCCCATTCCTCATTGGTAATGGACTCCAGGTTACTAATATTCTTGGCTTTGCATACTGCCACTGTCTTCTTCAAATGCTACTTAAAATTTTCTAATGAGTTCAAGTCAGGCGACTGCAACTGCCACTCCAGAATCTTCCATGACTTCTTCTGAGACCAAGCCTTGGTGGACTTTGAGGTATGCTTGAGATCATTGTCCTGCTAGAAGGTCGGCCAAGCTTCAGCTTTTTCACAGATTCCATGGTGCTTTCTCCTAGGATTTCCTGACACTTGATTGAATCTATCTGGCTCTCCACATGCTGCAGGTTTACAGTGACAGATGAAGCAGATAGCATCACCCAGCCACCAACATGCTTTACTCTAATCATCACTGAGCCACCACCACATTTCACTGTAGGCATCACAAAGCCACCACCATGCCTCCTTGTAGTCATCACCTAGCTACCATCATGCTTCTCTGTAGTCATCACCAAGTTACTACCATGTTTCACTGTAGGCATTAGCTAGTCACCGCTATGCTTCACTGTAAGCATCACCAATCTACTGCCATACTACAGTGTAGGCATCACCAAGCCATTGACATGTTTGACTGAAACCATTAAGTCACCACCCTGGTTCACTATAGACCTCACCAATTCACTGCCACTTCACTGTAGGAATCACTGATGTAACACCATGCTTCACTGTAGTCATCAAGCCATTGCCTTACTTCATTGTAGGCATCACTGGTCTACCATCATGCTCCAATGTAGCCATACTGAGCCACAGCCATGCTTCATTGTAGCCATCACCGAGCCAGTGCCATGCTTCACTAAAGGCATCACCAAGCACCTAACATGCTTCACTGTAGGTTTGTCATGGGTGCATCGCCACGAAGATCGTCGCGATTGCACATTCTGACTTCTCACAGCTGAGCTGCTGTTTCTTTGTGTTTGGTAATGAGAGAGTTAATTTTACCTAGCTCTTTGCTAAGACTAGGTCCAGCCTCGCCCGGCTGCTTTTGATTATGTTCTAATTAGTTTCCTTTATATTCCTGCCAGTCTGGGTGTTAGACGCCGGTGAAAGCCTTCATGTAGTCTAGCAGACTGGATCGGTTCTGAGAATACTTAAGCTAAGAGCTTTAGTTGTTTTTACTCTTATAGCTTATAGTTTATCTCTGAGACCTTAGGTGTTCCTACTGTGTGTGAGTGTTGTATGTAAGACTTTATTTACTTTATTTCTTGTCTTTCTTGTATGTCTTTCTGTTCATTAACCGTTACCTGTTCATTCCCTTTGGTGGTAATCAGGGTCCTTCTTAGGACTAGATTACAGTTGGCAGGGATTGATAGGAGACAGGGTTTACACTGGTGGCCTGGACCTCTGTACCTTTAACAGTACCTCCAGGTAGAGGGATTAGTTAGGACCCCAGTTTAGGGTCAGCATAGACCCCGGTCACCCTCTAGCCGGAGACGGTGTATAACGGATTCCGTATTGACCCACTGGACATTCTGTCAGGTAATTCTATGTTATCATATATCTATGCGCATGTTATATAGGATGTTGCCCTTTTGATATAGATTACTGTCATCACATATATATATCTGCTATACAGCGTGACATTTTCACCGGCCCATACTAAAGATTCTCCCCAGCTGTCATGGATCCAGTAGCCCAGCTGGCCCGGCAGTTGCAGGGGTTGTCCATGGAGTTGGCAGACATTAAGTCCAAGGTTCTGTCCCCCCCGGAGCAAACCAGATCTGAACCTAAGGTTGCTCTCCCGGACAGGTTCACTGGTGGGCGGGACAAATTTTTTACTTTCCGGGAGGCATGTAAATTGTACTTTCGGCTGCGGCCTCGGTCATCTGGGAGTGAAGAGCAGAGGGTGGGAATTTTATCTCGCTCTTACAAGGGGACCCTCAATCTTGGGCGTTCTCTATTCCTCCAGGCTCCCCAGATCTCCAGTCAGTGGATCGATTTTTTACTGCCCTGGGTCTGGTATATGATGATCCGGATCGAGTTTCCCTTGCTGAAACAAAGTTACGTAAAATACGGCTAGGAAGTCGTCCAGCGGAGGAATATTCTTCTGAGTTCCGTAGATGGGCAACAGATACTCAGTGGAATGACCCAGCTCTTAGGAGCCAGTTTTGTCAAGGGTTGTCTGACAAATTAAAAGATGTGTTGGCTCAGTATGATTCTCCTCCATCACTGGAGGCTGCTATGGCCCTCGCTATTCGCATTGATAGATGAATTCGGGGAAGACGCGAGGTAACTCCGCCTCCCGTGATGACTCCACCTACTACTAAAGTCCCTTATACTGAGGTTCCCCTGGTCTGTTCTGAGGAACCCATGCAGTTGGGAGGGACATCTTTTTGTAGGAGGGAACCGGCGGTGCACCGCAAGACTAGAAGGTGTTTCTTTTGCGGGAGAGAGGGACATTTTGTTGGGGGTGTCCATCCCGGGCCTCTTTGAGCAAAGGAGTTAACCTGGGAGTGTGTATTTCGTCCCCAAATCCCTCTCAGTTTCTCGTGCCTGCGGAGGTGGTGATTGGTACTAGAACTGAGAGGATTTCTGTTTTTCTTGATAGTGGGTCCGGGGCTAATCTGGTGGACGCTCGGTTTGCCCAGGTGCATGGTATGCAACTGAGTGTTTTGACCAAACCGGTCCCTATAGTCTCTATTAATTCTAGACCTCTCGGTCAAGGTTGCTTGGTACAAGCTGTTCATAACATAGATCTTCGAGTAGGGGCAATACATAAAGAGCAATTGTCTTGTTATGTGTTGGAGGGTCTACCTACTCCTATTGTGTTGGGACTTCATTGGTTGGCTAAACATAACCCAGTGATTGATTGGCAATCCGGAAAGATAAGCCAGTGGGGTGAATTTTGCAGGAATAACTGCATGAGCACGGTCATCGGTGCGGTTGTGCCTAGGACTTTGCCTCCTTTTCTGGAGGACTTTGGGGAGATGTTCTCAGAGGAGGGGTGTAAAGAGTTACCTCCTCATCGCGCATATGACTGCTCAATAAAGTTGCTTCCTGATGCCTTATCTCGTACTTTCCCAGGGGCCGGGAAGACGGATGATCCGGTTCCTATTCCTCAGGAGGGAGTTGTAGTGTCAGCTGTATGCTCTGAGCTTGAGGGGGAGGTATTGGGGGCTCAGGGGGACGCCCCTGTGGGACTTCCAGGGAGACTGATAGTTCCAGATCGCTTAAGACTGAAGGTTACGGGGAACCGTTACAAACGGATGGCTGATAGGAGGAGAGTTTCTGGTCTAGATCTGAAGGTGAACGATCTGGTTTGGTTGTCTACCAGGAATATAAAACTTAAAGTTTCCTCCTGGAGGTTGGGTCCCAGATTCATCGGGCCGTACAGGATCAGTTCCATAATTAATCCTGTGGCATTTCGTCTGGACCTCCCTCCTACGTTTAAAATTCATAATGTGTTTCACAAGTCATTACTTAAAAAGTATGTGGCACCAGTCATACCGTCACCTCTACCTCCTCCTTCAGTGGTAGTCAATGATAACGTGGAATTTCATGGGTCGAAAATCATTGACTCACGTCTCAGTCGCCGATCCCCTCAGTACTTAGTTCATTGGAGGGGGTATGGTCCTGAGGAGAGGACGTGGGTCCCTGCGTCTGATGCTAACGCAGATCGATTGGTTCGGACCTTTCACACAACTTACCTGGACAGACCTGGTCATGAGGGTCCGGAGGCCCCTCGTAGAAGGGGGGGTACTGTCATGGGTGCATCGCCACGAAGATCGTCGCGATTGCACATTCTGACTTCTCACAGCTGAGCTGCTGTTTCTTTGTGTTTGGTAATGAGAGAGTTAATTTTACCTAGCTCTTTGCTAAGACTAGGTCCAGCCTCGCCCGGCTGCTTTTGATTATGTTCTAATTAGTTTCCTTTATATTCCTGCCAGTCTGGGTGTTAGACGCCGGTGAAAGCCTTCATGTAGTCTAGCAGACTGGATCGGTTCTGAGAATACTTAAGCTAAGAGCTCCTTAGTTGTTTTTACTCTTATAGCTTATAGTTTATCTCTGAGACCTTAGGTGTTCCTACTGTGTGTGAGTGTTGTATGTAAGACTTTATTTACTTTATTTCTTGTCTTTCTTGTATGTCTTTCTGTTCATTAACCGTTACCTGTTCATTCCCTTTGGTGGTAATCAGGGTCCTTCTTAGGACTAGATTACAGTTGGCAGGAATTGATAGGAGACAGGGTTTACGCTGGTGGCCTGGACCTCTGTACCTTTAACAGTACCTCCAGGTAGAGGGATTAGTTAGGACCCCAGTTTAGGGTCAGCATAGACCCCGGTCACCCTCTAGCCGGAGACGGTGTATAACGGATTCCGTATTGACCCACTGGACATTCTGTCAGGTAATTCTATGTTATCATATATCTATGCGCATGTTATATAGGATGTTGCCCTTTTGATATAGATTACTGTCATCACATATATATATCTGCTATACAGCGTGACAAGGTTTCACTGAACAACTGCCATGCTCCACTGTGGTCATCGTGATCTTTTCAGCTTGCTTTGTTTTTTCTCCTCCAGACATTTCTCTCATCCATAAGCCTGAAAAGTTCCAGTTTTGTTTCATATCTCCTCATAACAGAATCACAGAACTTTTGTAGCATATATTTATATGATTTTGAGTATATTGGAGCCAACTTTTGTTCTGGTTTTGGATCAGTAGAGGTGACATCTTGGAGACCAGGCATGGAGACCTTCAGCATTTAGTAGGCATCTTAGGTTATCTGTACATGCCAGCGCAGCAACGAATTTTCATAGGCAAACTCACTTCAGGAAAAGTCCAGGCGCAGTGGTTGTTTTCTTGAAGCGGCTTCACCAGCAGTTTCACAGTCATTCTTGCGACAGCTCCACCATCAGCGTCTTTTACTCTTCACTGTGAAGTATAGAGAGAGTTTGGCTTCTGGGCAGAACACATCTGAGGACTAAGCATGTCACTTAATTTAACCACTTTGGAAACCCTTAAGCAGTTAAAAAGAAACAATATAAGATGAAATATGTGCACAGCAATGTTGTTTTAACATTGCTGTGTACTATGTTCTGTTATGAATGTGCTAGAGATGGTTTCTGAGCAGAGGCTCCCTCTGGTGGTTACAGACAGTCCTGAACCTTGCAGCGAGGAATGGCAATCTGGGATCGCTGACTGGACTGATATAAGGGAGGTTCCCTCCCATGATGGTCGCCGGTGATCAATTGTTCCTGTCTCATTTGTGATTCCTGGTTCATTTGGAAGTTTGCTGGAGTCTTGCATGCATCTGCTGCTTTCAGATAAGATATTTTTTGCTTTTCTTTTTGTGCTTGCTTTTTGCATAATTTTCTGCACTTTTGTGGAGGTCAGCCGGGTCCCCTCCCAGGGCCTGTGCTCCTCTCAGTTTATCTGTAGCCACTGTTATTTGTTCATTTGCTTTTTCCTGTTTTTTCAGTGGCTGCGGCTTAGTTTTGTTACACCAGAGATCTGATTTAGGTGGTGGAGATCGTGTGATCTCAGGTGTTTTTGCAATCAGAAGAGTTGGTATTTTTGTTAGGGTTTTTGTTGGATTGCAGTCAGAATTCTTTCTGTACTTTTCTGTCTAGACAGATTGGGCCCCAGCGTTTGCTCATTCTATTTTCTGTCTGTGTCCGTGCTTCTTCTTGTCTAACCGCCATTACATGTTTGGGGGCTTCCCATTTTCTTTGGGGATCTGCTCCGGGGCAGATAGCTTTCATCTTTCTGCCTTTAGGTGTAGTTATCTCTCAGGCTGTGACGAGGCGTCTAGGATCAACGTAGGAACGCTCCACGGCTACCTCTAGTTGTGTGGTTAGTTCAGGTTACTGCAATCCAATAGATTCCAGCCTCTCTGGTGTATTGCTCGTTTTTGCTTTTTCTCCTCAGCTACCGAAACATAACAATGTTCATTTTGTGGGGTGCTTTTTCAGGAGGATTCTGGACAGAATCCACCTGAAAAAGACTCTGTGTGAATATAGTCTATCTGCAAAATAAACCCTCAGTGCCTGCTGCAGGCATATATTGCTTCAGGGGTTTTGCAGTCACTCAAAGGACCACCTGCATCTTCAGGAATTTGGTGTCTGCCAAATCCAGAAAGTGTAGCTGTGTTCCTATAACCTAGAACTTGTGAACTCTACTTCCGGTTGTATTTCTCGGAGGATTCAATGCTTTGTATTGTGCTGTATCTTTATCCTTATTTATGCAATAATCTCTTCTCCTAAATCTGTAAAAGCAATCAAACATCACCGCCAACAGCCAGTCCAGGTATTTGATGTGTATTTGATGTGTTCTAAGTCAAGCACACCTGATGTAACTATACATACTGGTCATTGCCTACAGTGCAAAGCCCTCGATTATTACATCAGGTGCCGCTATTAGAATTTCTAATCAGGAGGGAATAATCATGAGACTGCAGTAGTCAGTAAAGTGTATTTTTTTATTTTGTTAGTTGTGCCTAGATAATCACATTGTTCTTGTCTCATTGGTTTGTTGCAAACATTTGAAAGTTTGTGAATTTTGCTAATAAACCCAATGCAATGCAGGGGAGGAGTAATGTTGATTGCAGTTGTACAGGTGGCATTAGAGATAGTGCTCCTCCGGAAGAACTAAAACTATCGCGCTTCTATGAGTCGCCCCCATCCTATCCTGGGATTCCTCACTATGTGACCCCATAATGTGATTGAACATGACGGACCCTTCCTTCACTGCTCTTCGTTATACGTAACGCTGTGTTTTTTCTTCTGCAGATTGTCTGGGCTCCCATTTTACATGGTTACAAGTCATATTTACCAATTTCCCAGCTTTACTTAATTTTGTGAGTAAATTAAAATGTGTAACTGGACTTTGTCCCAAAGACCTGGAAGACTATGGCTGTGCCTGTAGATATGAGCTGGAAGGGTTACCCATCGATGCAGCTGACAGGTGAGACCATAGGGGACAGACCTGTTATGTCACTCACATAGACATTTTGAGAATTAACCCCTTTGTGACATTTCTTTTTTCATCTATCGGACATGTACAATGCTTATCCGGTGCTTTGGATCTGAGCCGATGTTTGGGGCTGAGCCCGCACAGTCAGCACCTGCCAGTAACAGCAGCGATCAGAGTTTAGCTGCAATTGCTACTGTAAACCCCTTAAATGCCACTGTCAATCTCTGACAGCTGCACTTAAAGGGACTCTATTCACACATAATACTGTTCAAACAAGTTCCATCGCTCAGTTCTTCATGTTGTGGCCAGTCATTTATACACACCTTCCCAATCCCACCTGCCTGTTTTACTTCAATCCCCACCCCAGCCCCCTTTCCTTTCATTAAAAGCTCTGGCTTCATAAAGCCAGGAAAGGGTGGAGATAGATGGAAATCAAGCAGGTGGGACGGTGTATTTAAATGATTGGCCGTGACATAGAGCACCGAGCACCTGTACTTGGTTTGAACAGTCATCCTGTGCTGACAAAATCCCTTTAAGGCACTCAGTTGCAGGATGTCAATGGGTTGTCATTGCAGCCAGGGGCCTGCTGAACCATGTTGGTACTCCCGTGAAGCCCAGCTGCAGGCCAGGCTTCAAAGGAGACAGCCATTTTAACTATATACTGCAATATCTTTGTATTATAGTACATAGAATAAATGATCAACAAGCCCTCTAATGGCTATGTCAGAGGAAAAATCTAAAAGTTATGGCTCGTGGGAGAAGGGTAGGAAAAACAATGATGAAAAAAAGTGGCTGTGGTGGGGAGGGGTTAAAGGATTAGGAATCTATGGATGTGTTCTACAAGAAACAGCGCCACATCTGTCTATAGGCTGGGGCTGGTATTGCAGCTCTTTTCTTTTAAAGTGAATGGTTTTAGAGTTCCCCGTACATACTGGGGACAGGTATGCTGTCATTTTTGCATGAAAGCAGCCATGTATTTTCGCCACTTTTAACCCCTTTAAGAATGTGATTTTGTATAAAAGTTTGATGAATGAACTAGATGTTTGTATTGTTCCCTAGGAGTGGTTACAGATGTTTTTATTTATTCGTCCATGAGTACAAAGCAATTACATGAATGAGTATGCCAATCATTCCAGGTGATTCCATCCCAGGCCGAATTCCACTGGGATTACTTCGGACCAGTGATAGCCACCGTCTTCCCAATCTTTTTGTTGGATCAGCTTTTGTATTCCCCCATCTATTGAGTCACCACAGTCTCTCAGGGTTAAGATCTGGACGTTCAGCCATACCAGAATACTTAAGTGCTGAGCCATGTATACCTAGCTTTATGGCAAGGTGCCATGCATACGGAAAGGAGTGATCGCAAATGTCTTGAGATTGGGAGAAGTTGCTCTTGGAGGACATTGTACTATTCTTACAGGTAGGGATTGAGAGAGCCGATTCCTGGATAGGGATGAAGGTTCAGGATGCATACCCGGATGAGGCAAGAGGAGGACCATCTACCTGGAAGGATGAGGGCCATGCAACCAGAATAGGGTCATCAGGAACATAACTATACCAGGATAGGGTATTGTACCTTGCAATACCAGGTATGAGGGAGAGAGGCCGCTGCATCCTTGAACCAGGCCATGCTCAGAGTGATCACAGTGCATGCATACCAGCATGCCTGCGCCATTCTGAGCAAGCGCACTGCTTAACCAGGATAAGGAGAGGTGGCATGTGGATTTACCTGGAGTTTGGAATGATTCCGAGCGACTATGCGATACGGATGTGATGAGGGGCAATCTTTCTAGCTGATAATTGTAGGCCATTTTGCATCAGTGATGATGAAGTTCCATTTAGATAACCATGGTTATAGGGCAATGAGGAAGCCAGTTTCTTACAGTGATAGGGATGGCAGTCACATCATGACAGATTGATCCCAGCATGTCCTCATCACACCCACATTGTGTTAATGGAGCAATCACTGAAAGGTTAGTGGTCCTTTAGGCAGGGCTGCAATGATGTTGAAATGTGTTTTGGGGAAAAGTTCATTTTCTAGCCAAATATTGACTTTGCAAGTAATTGCTGTTAAGCAGATCACTCTTTATAACATTCTGGAGTATATGCAAATTGCCATTAGAAAAAGTGAAGCAGTAGGCTTTGTAAAAATTAATATTTGTGTCATTCTCAAAACTTTTGGCCATGACTGTATAAATGTGTGATACGAAGATCTGAGGATGTGGGTTGTAATAATCACCTAGGCAGGGTAACAATGCAGCTGTTTTTATTTCTTACGTCCATGGTCTGAAAGCAACTCTGAATAGATGGCCCTCAGTCCAGGAGATTCCAACCCAGGGCCGGTAGTTCCACTGCATACGTACCAGGTGATACCCACCGTCTCCCAACTTTTGGTTGGCCTACAGCTTTTGTATCTCCCGCCAGTATAGTCTGCAGTCACAGCCCGTACTCCTCCAGATGACAGATACTACGACCGTAGCGCATACAGGGATATATAAGGGAGCCATGCATACCAGGATAAGGATGAGGAGCCATGCATACCAGGATAGGGATGAGGGGCAATGTATACTAGAATAGGGATGAGGGGACAATGCATACCAGGATAGGGATGAGGAGCCATGTATACCAGGATAGGGATGAGGAGTCATGCATACCAGGATAGGGATGAGGAGGCCATGCATACCAGGATAGGGATGAGGAGGCCATGCATACCAGGATAGGGATGAGGAACCATACATACCAGGATAGGGATGAGGGGGCCATGCATACCAGGATAGGGATGAGGAGCCATGCATACCAGGATAGGGATGAGGGAGGTCATGCATACCAGGATAGGGATGAGGAGCCATGCATACCAGGATAGGGATGAGGGAGCCATGTATACCAGTATAGGGATGAGGGGACTATGCATACCAGGATAGGGATGAGGGGGCAATGTATACTAGAATAGGGATGAAGGGACAATGCATACCAGGATAGGGATGAGGAGCCATGCATACCAGGATAGGATGAGGAGCATGCATACAGGATAGGGATGAGGAGACCATGCATACCAGGATAGGGTGAGGAACCATACATACCAGGATAGGGATGAGGGGCCATGCATTCCAGGATAGGGATGAGGGGGCCATGCATACCAGGATAGGGATGAGGGGGCTATGCATACCAGTATAGGGATGAGGAGCCATGCATACCAGGATAGGGATGAGGGAGCCATGTATACCAGGATAGGTATGAGGGGGTCATGCATACCAGGATAGGGATGAGGAGCCATGCATACCAGGATAGGGATGAGGGAGCCATGTATACCAGTATAGAGATGAGGGGACTATGCATACCAGGATAGGGATGAGGGGCTATGCATACCAGGATAGGGATGAGGGGGCAATGTATACTAGAATAGGGATGAGGGGACAATGCATACCAGGATAGGGATGAGGAGCCATGTATACCAGGATAGGGATGAGGAGCCATGCATACCAGGATAGGGATGAGGAGGCCATGCATACCAGGATAGGGATGAGGAGGCCATGCAGACCAGGATAGGGATCAGGAACCATACATACCAGGATAGGGATGAGGGGGCCATGCATTCCAGGATAGGGATGAGGGGGCCATGCATACCAGGATAGGGATGAGGGTGCAAAATTAGGTGCCTCTGCTTATACTCGGATCAACTTCTACTCGAGTATATATGGTGATTGACTTTGCTACCTCATATGAACAATGGCTCATATCCAATGACCTACTGAACAATTCATCTGACATAATTAAAAATAAACGCTTTGTAGTCACATGACACCATAAAACCTTTGTTTTTGTTTTTTATTTCAGTTGCTGTTTTCAGCATCGCAAGTGTTATGAAGAAGCTTTGGAGATGGATTGCGTATGGGACCCTTCTAAAATTAGTGCAGATGTCACTTGTCTCACGAAGAACCTGACATGTGGTAAGATGACATGGGCACCTCAGGGGTGGGCTCTGCTGCATATATAGTGGGCAGAGGAATGTGATCAAATTAGATTTTTGGATCTGGACCCAAAACAACTATGGACTCGTCAATTATTATATTCTCGTGCAAGCCTACAGAGCATCATAGAATCTGTGTGCTGCCATGGAAAACAGGATATCATACAGACAGCACATGACCTAGACGGCTCATTGGGGTAGTTCACAACTATGGTCCAAGTATAAAAAATTGCAACTTGCAGTAGTCTGTTCCATTTCCTATGTCACTCTCACCCATTAAACTAAATAGGTATGCAAAAAATATGGATGCCATACAGACACCAGATGCCATACAGACACCATGTGTTTTTTACAGATCCATTGCAATTGTTAACTTAGGAAAAAAAATGGTTGTAAAAAAATCGACATATAGACGTCAAACACATGTAAAACATGGCCATATGAATGTAAAACATGGACTTATGGCTCTCATATGGATGTAAGGCCGGATTTAGATGAGTGTATGCAAAATTGTCCGATTTTCGTCTTGAAAAAAAATTAAGTTTTTACATTCATATTGCACCCGTATCTCCATTTTTCCCTTCCGTATGTCCATTTTTTACTTGTGTGGCATCCGTGTATCCTTTTTCACGTCTGTTTTTACATGAACAATTTAATAAAAAGGTCAAATACAGTTACCTATCTTAATAATTGCAATGGATCTATGAAAAACGCATGACATGCCAATAATAACCCACATGTGATCTGTTTTTTGCGACCCCTCGACTTATAATAGGTGAATTTGATCCGGAATATGGATCAAAGTAGTGCACACTGCGATTTTTACACGCAGACTATCAGTGCAGTTCCACAATCAGTGATGGTTTGAGGAGCCATGTCATCTGCTGGGTAGGTTCACTGTGTTTTATCAAGACCAAAGTCAGCGCAGCCGTCTACCAGGAAATTTTAGAGCACTTCATGCTTCCCTCTGCCGACAAACTTTTTGGAGATGGAAATGTCATTCCCCAGCAGGACTTGGCCCCTGTCCACACTGCCAAAAGTACCAATACCTGGTGTACAAACAACAGTATCACTGTGCTTGATTGGCAGCAAACTCGCCTGACATTAACCACATAGAGAATCTATGAGTATTGTCAAGAGGAAGATGAGAGATACCAGACCTAATAATAAATAATAATCTTTATTTTTATATAGCGCTAACATATTCCGCAGCGCTTTACAGTTTGCACACATTATCGTCGCTGTCCCCGATGGGGCTCACATTCTAGATTCCCTATCAGTATGTTTTTTTGGAGTGTGGGAGGAAACCGGAGTACCCGGAGGAAACCCACGCAAACACGGGGAGAACATACAAACTCGTTGCAGATGTTGTCCTAGGTGGGATTCGAACCCAGGACTCCAGCAATGTAGACGAGCTGAAGGCTGCTATCAAAGCAACCTGGGCTTCCATAACCCCTCAGCAGTGCTACTGGCTGATCGCCTCCATGCAGTAATTGATGCAAAAGGAGCCCCGACCAAGTATTGAGGGCATTTACTGATCATACATTTCAGTAGGAAACATTTCGGATTTTAAAATCATTTTTTTCAAGCTGGTGTTATAAAGTATTCTAATTTACTGAGATAATGACTTTTGGGTTTTCATTGGCTGTAAGCCATAATCATCAACATTAACAGAAATAAACACGTGAAATAGATCACTCTGTGCGTAATGACTCTATAGAATATACGAGATTCACTTTTTGTATTGAAGAACTGAAATAAATTATGGTAACTTTTTGATCATATTCTAATTTTGTGAGAAGCTCCTGTATGTTACAGAGTTTCTAATCTTCATGTCTACTACTGATATATTATAAAAAATGAAGGTCGCTCTTGAAATCCAATGCTAGAACTGGGCCCATACTATTACTGTTGTCTTCTTACTTGGCCTTTGGGCCCTTCAGACGCCAGGGCACAGGTGCAACCACTATCCTTGCACCCCCTACAGCTATGCCCCCAGATTCTATACCATTAGTAAAATCACATCCAAAATTGGACTTTCTGGGCCTTCCCGGGAGTGTAGCTAATACATATTGGTCAATATAGTACACCAATGCAGACATCTACCAGATTCTGCAGGTTGGGCACGGCTTCATACGAGATATGATATACCAGTAACTTTCACTAATTCTTACTGCTGCGGTCCAGGAGCCTTTGAGGTGCAGTGCTCGACAGATAAGGCCGCGTTCACCTCCATTTGTCCTCTTTTACATTTGGGAATAAATGTAAAACATGAATAATAAAATGTCACAGAAGATCAAAGCTTTCAGCGATGGCATAGTTTTTTTCATCTGTGTCTTTTTGCATTTTAGATAATAAGACTTTTTGTTAATCACTTTTACCCGGTAAAGGGTTATTATTTTATTTTTATATTGGTCTTAGAAACCCCTTTTAATTAAGACCTGATAATGACCTGAAATCCAAGTAAACCGTAATTAGAGCGTATTTCTGTTTTACTACAATTCCTCTTTAATAAGAGCATGCGAGGGTTACAGTGGAGGTGAATGGCGGTGGTCTGTGTGCATTGTAACGGCCATTATAAAGGAGGACAGATGGTGGAAAGCAGATCTATAAATGGGGTCTTGTGTTTGTCTTACCCCTTAGAGTCTGGCAGCAGTTGTGAGAAACTCCTCTGTGACTGCGACAAAGCCGCCATTGAGTGTTTTGTGAACACGCACGTTAACTCTTCGCTGAAAGGAATGGATATCACATTCTGCCCGGCTCCCGTTACAGGTACAAATTACACGGTGCTAACCTCGGAGACGCAGGTGGCCATGAATCCTAAACTGGGAAAAAATATATCTGGCACCCTCTCATGGAGGGGTTTATTATTGCAAGTTATTTACTTAAAAGCGTAACCATCGTTTTAATTTTATTTCACAAATTAATAGTACAGATGAATTTAAGTAACTTTCTAATATATTCTAACAGATAAAACTGCTTAGTTCTCCTCCTGGACTGATGTTTCACTCTCAATTGAGGAGTAAAATCTATTTTCAGTGAAAGCAGACTTTCCCATTAATGAGATAGGAGATGACAATTGGTGCCTATAAGATTCTATGGAGAGGGGAGGAGATGCAGGAATATGCAGACATTTTATGGAGAGGGGAGGAGCTACAGAAATACATGCTCATTCTATGGAGAGGGGAGGAGCTAGAGGAATACACGGACATTCTATGGAGACGGGGAGGAGCTAGAGGAATACATAGACATTCTATGGAGAGGGAAGGAGCTAGAGGAATACACAGACATTCTATAGAGACGGGGAGGAGCTAGAGGAATATACATTCTATGGAGACGGGGAGGAGCTAGAGGAATACACAGATATTCTATGGAGACGGGGAGGAGCTAGAGGAATACACAGGCATTCTATGGAGATGGGGGAGGAGCTAGAGGAACACACAGACATTCTATGGAGAGGGGAGGAGCTAGAGGAATACACAGACATTCTATGGAGAGGGGAGGAGCTAGAGGAATACATGAACATTCTTTGGAGAGGGGAGAAGCTAGAGGCAGACACAGACATTCTGCTGCAAGTTCTCCATAGAATTTTATTAGCACCAACTGTCACCTCCTAGCAAAGTAATGGAAAAGTCTTTATTCATTGAAGACACTTTTTACCCATGAATTGAAAAATATTTAGAGTTGAGAGTCCTCAGTGGTTGATACCTTTTAATGGCTAACTGAAAAGATGGTAACAAATTGCAAGCTTTCGAGACTACTCAGGTCTCTTCATCAGGCTAAACTGATACAAAATCTGAAGAATCACATATTTATACACAAAACAGCACAGGAAAAAATGCAATAGGTAAGACAAGTGACGTGAAGCAGAATAGTCATTATGGCAGAGGGATGAGCATAAATATTGGAACAGTTCATAGATAAGGAGTGTGAAAGTTTTATTGCCCTCTGATTGGGGTCTGGTAATGTTTTGTGATGTTTTCACAGGGCATTTGGAGTAAATTTGACGTTTGTAAAAATGATGTTTTACATCAATTAAGGAATTTACTCCAAATACCCTGTGAAAACATCACAAAACATTACCAGACCCCAATCAGAGGGCAATCAAACTTTCACACTCCTTATCTATGAACTGTTCCAATATTTATGCTCATCCCTCTGCCATAATGACTATTCTGCTTCACGTCACTTGTCTTACCTATTGCATTTTTTCCTGTGCTGTTTTGTGTATAAATATGTGATTCTTCAGATTTTGTATTAGTTTAGCCTGATGAAGAGACCTGAGTAGTCTCGAAAGCTTGCAATTTGTTACCATCTTTTCAGTTAGCCATTAAAAGGTATCAACCACCGAGGACTCTCAACTCTAAATATTTTTCTATCTACTGGCTAACACGGTACAAAGATATACATCTTTACTGTACCCATGAATTGGGAATTTTGAGAATTCTATTTTGAGAATCTTATTGGAGGTAACAATCCTAAAAGTCAATATCGACCCTTTAAAAGGCTTTGCTACTTCCAATAGGTGACGTTAGAGTTCTCGTCCTCTTCCAAGGGGAGCATTGCCGGTTCCACAAGTCTCGTTACGCTGACTTGGTGTCCGCCATATTCTTTACACCCATTGTCTACGGTGAGACATGGGAGTGAAGAGGAGAGTTGGTAAGTATTGCCATGCCTGCTCTGAAGTCTGTATTCATTGTGGGGCAGGTTGGAGATGTTTCCTACATAAAGGGCAAATGGTCAAGTGACGTAACCTCTACCCTGGACAAGATTCCTGATAGCGGTATTATTAATGGCTCTGTAGGATACGGTTGTATGGGGACAATTATATGGCACTAGCAGAAATGAAGTAAAGTTGGCGGAGGCCCTATCCCACCTGTAGGACCCAGAGCACACCTGACTCTCTATCTCAGCCTCATATAGAAGGAAACCGTAAAGCTACGTTCCCCCAGATGAGATTTTATTGACATTCAGTGAAATTATCACGAAAGCCCCTGGACCCTCCGTGTTTTCAGATTTTGTTTCTGTCATTTATTTTAGTTGCTCCTGAGATTACTCTCCAGAATGGTGATGTGATGCCGGACCCCAAATGTAAGTTGTATTCCTGCTCCCTACTGGACAGTGAGCAATCCATCAGATTCTTGTGTCACCTACAAGCGTGATCTGCTATAATGTCCCTGGGGGTCTCACTCAGTGGTCTTCCAATATTGGGTTAAAATGCTGGGGGTGCTGCAGGAAAACGACACATATTTGTCCTGCACAAGTGTTAGTATCATTATCCTGTACCCCGAGCGTCAGTGCCGTTATCCTGTACTCCGACTGTCATCGCCGTTATCCTGTACCCCGTGTGTCATCGCCGTTATCCTGAACCTCGAGTGTCATCGCCGTTATCCTGTACCCCGAGTGTCAGTGCCGTTATTCTGTACCCCAAGTGTCATCGCCGTTATCCTGTACCCCAAGAATCATTGCCGTTATCCTGTACAGAGTGTCAGCGTCATTATCCTGCACCCCGAGTGTCAGTGTCATTATCCTGCACAGTGTCAAAATGATGCTCAGTAGTGTGTGTGGTCTCCACATGTCTGTATGACCTCCCTGTGCCTGCATGGTCTTGTGAGGGATCTCCTCCCAGACCTGGACTAAAGCATCCACCAACTCCTGGACAGTCTGTGGTGCAACGTGATGTTGGTGGATGGAGCGAGACATGATGTCCCAGATGTGCTCAATCGAATTCAGGTCTGGGGAACGGGCGGGCCAGTCTATAGCTTCAATGCCTTCATCTTGCAGGAACTGCTGACACACTCCAGCCACATGAGGTCTGGCATTGTCCTGCATTAGGAGGAACCCAGGGGTCTGAGGATCTCATCTCGGTACCTAATGGCAGTCAGGCTACCTCTGGCGAGCACATGGAGGGCTGTGAGGCACTAAGCTGGGTTGTTGCCCTCCTATTGTTATGGAAATTTAATTAGGATGAATTTATCCTTCCGTGTTTGCTGCTTGCTTTTCCAAATCTCTATTTAATGTCTTTTTGAGCGCTCAGAACGAAATGAAAACTGTCCACAACGGAGGTGTCAGTATAGCAGTTCGTCAAAGACATACATTTATTATTCATTCAAGGTTTTATACGTTTACAAAAAGGGGCTGGTTAGTCAATTAACATACAATTAAAAGCTGCTAGATTATTGGCTGTTCTAGTGTAAGTATGATAATTATGATAATCATGATAAAAGAGCTGAAGTTGCAGAATTATTTGTTTTATATTCTTTTGCCCTAGTTTTCTTGCATGACTATAAGGTAAACAACAGATATCTAATAAGACTCTATGTACTTGTTCCTTATGAAGGCCAGATTCGTTTAAAACGACTGATTATAGCTGGCATAGAAATGTGTGAGCACAGGATTTTTAGCAAGTGAGATCTATCTAACTGTGAATGCATATATGTGAATATACTTTGAATATATGGAATACATATATATTTCCATGACAGTCCCCCCTTAGATACCACTTGCCCTAAAAACCTGCTCCTGGCCCAAAGCGCTGCAACTCTTTTGTGCTGCCGGCGAGATGAGACACCCCTAATACATGCCTCCCCCACCGAATACAGACTTTTCGCAAATGGGCGGTCAGGAGGACTGTCCCTGTCGGGGGTTTATGTGTTTGCAATCATAGTCTCTTTATTTAACTGCATGTTCAGAAAAAAAAAACGTGTGTATTCTTCATCAGGTAGGTCATCTGTCTGGTCAGTCAGAGTATCCACGACATCCTTCATGGCTTAGGTGTCTCTCCTGGTACGGGAGCTTCCTTGCAATGCGATACGTGGATCCAAACAGGCTTTCCCTCTAGTTACACAGAGGTTGGTGTCATCTGGGGCTCTTGGACAGGACCATCAAATCTGGCAGTGAAGAGAAAAACTCGAGAATGGACATTAGTTTTTGACCAATTCAATTACATAAGTGTTATGATTTGGTAGCTGAGGAGAGCAGGCAAAAAAGGCAATACACCAGAGAGATTGGAATCTATGGGATTGCAGTACCCTGACTAACCACCACAACTAGAGGCAGCCGTGGAGCGTACCTACGTTGGTCCTAGACACCTCGTCACAGCCTGAGAAGCTAACTACACCTAAAGATAGAAAAAGGAAAGCTATCTGCCCCGGAGCAGATCCCCAAAGAACATAGAAAGCCCCCAAACATGTAATGGCGGTTAGACAAGAAGAAATACTGACACAGACAGAAAATAGTATGAGCAAACGTTGGGGCCCAAACTTCCTAAATAGAAAAGGTTAGGAAAGGCACTTACTGCAATCCCAAAAAACCCTGAAAAGTACCAACTCTACTAATTACAAAAACACCTGAGATCACACGACCTCTACCACCTAAATTAGTTCTCTGGTGTAACAAAAACTAAACAGCAGCCACTGAAAAAACTGGAAAAGGCAAATAAAAAAAAACAACAGTGGCTGAACTAAACTGAGAGGAGCACAAGCCCCCGAAGGGGACCCGGCAGACCCCCACAGAAGTGCAGGACAAAATGCAAAAAAACAAGCACCAAAAAACTAAAAGAAGAAAATGTCTTATCTGTTAGCAGAAGATGCAGGCACGAAACAGCAAGCTACAAAGTGAACAGGAATCAAAGATGAGACCAGAACAATTGATCACTGGCAACCCTGATGGGAGGGAACCTCCCTTATATAAGCAAACAAGATATCATTTTTTCATATTCTGCTGCTGAGGGAAGAATGCACCTAACTTGGGCTAGACCCAAACAAAATTTCGTATGGTGACAGCTTTTCTGGGTCTCTGGGAGTGTGCCTTACGCTAAACAGTGCAATTGGGAGTGTGTCATGCCATGGTTTGCGTGTCTCTTGGGCAATTTTTTTTCAGCATTCTATTCTTAAGTGTTCCGTTCAGTTTTTCTACCTTCCTGCTGCTCTGGGGGTGGTAAGGAGTGTGTAGGCCTAAATCTGACCCTACTGCTAATCGGGTCTTGTGTGTCAGATTTGCTGTGAATGCGGGTCCCTGATCACTTTCTATCATTTCTGGAACCCCGTATCTGCACACTATTTTCCGAAAGTAGCTGCTTTGCAGTAGTCTTTGCTGACTTGGAACGCTTCTGTTCATCTTGAAAATACTTCTTTGACCACAATGGCGTATTTGAATCCTTCACTTGGCGATATCTGGATGTGGTCTATCTGGATCCTTTGAAGCTGGTAGAGTGGTCTTTCCAGATGAGGTGAGGGGGACTTTCTTCCATACGTCCAGGCTTGCATTTGCCGCAGGTCAGACAGCTGCTGGTGAATTTGGCTGTTAGGGTGGAGATCCCTGAAGCGAAACAGTAAGCACCAATCAGATCATTCATCTGTGTCTTTGATATGTGGGTGTGGGTCCATGTGCCCATTGGACCACCATAGGGTGCATACTTTGTGGTAGGCAGAGTTTGAAGTCTATTATTGATAGCCTTCCTTCTTCACATGTTGTTTTTTTCGCATTCAGCTCTTCTTCTCCTTTTGGAGATTGGTCTTGCAACTTCTTGAGCAGATCCCAGGACGTCTTTTTGTCAGGTTTCTTGTCTTCAGTCGTCATGTAGTAGCCGTCCGGCTCTACGACCTCTCCCACTTCTCCATGCTGTCTTCCTTTGGCCGCTTCTTTGGCTGCCATGTCCGCCATGTTATTGCCTCACGCCTCTTCTGTTCTCAGTTTTCCATGCACTTTGATTTTTCAAATTGCCACCATTTTGGAAGTTGGAGTATACCCAGTAGGTCCCTGAAGGCTCCATGATGCTTCACGGTTGTCCCGTTTGCTGTGATGAAGTCCCTTGTAGCCCAGATGGGTCTAAAGTCGTGTGCTATGCCATGCGAGTACCTGTAGTTCGTGTAGATGTTTGCAGTCTTGCCTTCTGCCATCTGGCAGGCCTTCGTCAGCGCTATCAGTTCTGCTTCCTGGGCTGACAGGCTAGGTGACAGACTTCTGGACCACAGGATTTCTTGATTGCTGGTCACTGCACTTCCTGTGTTGAAACTTCTTCATCATCTGCAAATCTGGAGCCATCCAAGTATCCCCCTTGGGAGTGGGAGTAGAGTGGCCGGGCTGAGGACTGTAGGTCTGGAGATGGTGACATTATGAGACAAAGGCAATAGAGGCGCCACAAAGATGCCTGGCGGTGGGGAGATTACTGTTGGTTGAGCTTGATTGAAGATTGCCAAGATGTCATGTGGAGTGAGAGTTTCCAGTGGCTGTCCAAGAGTGATGTCAGCAACCTTGTCCAGGAGGGTGTGTGCTGCAGATACTGCCATCAGGCAGGAGGGTGCTCTTCTTGCAACTGGATCCAAGCGGGCTGAGAGGCAGCCTAAAAGTCTCTGTTTTCCCCCGTGAATCCGTGCCAGGACTCCAGTAGCATGACCTTCTTTCTTCCATCAGGTAGACGGAAAGACTTTTCATAGTCAGGTAGGCCTGGTATTGGCGCTGAGACTGTGGAGTTCTTCCAATCTCCTGAATGGGTTGAAGGCTGCGTCTGATAGAAGGAGCGGGGTTGCGTTGATGCAAGCGCACAGAGGCTGCATTAGGACTGAGGCATCAGGGATCCAGGTTCTGCAATACGACACTAGACCAGGGAAGGCCTGCAGCATTCTTGGAGTTGTTGGGGGAGCCATCTTCTCCACAGTGGTCTTCCAGTCTTTTGACATGTGTTTCGTCTGGTGGGCAATACAGTGTCCCAGGGATGTAACTTGCTTCTGGCATCACTGGACTTTGTTCTTCCAGACCTTACGTTGCTGTTCTTCCAGGTAGAGTAGGAGAGACAAGGAATAGACTGTGCATGTGTCGATGTCACCCACACAAAAGAGAAGGTCATCCACGTGTTGTAGAAGAGTGACTCTTGCATATTCTGCAATCCAGTTGACGAGGATGGAGGACATTGTCTTGGTGAAACTTGAAGGGCTTGTTTTGAGCACCTTGAGGCAACATTGTCCATATGCACTGCACTGGTGCGTGAAAGCAGTCCTCCAGGTGGAGGGGAAACACTTTAGAAGGTACTGGCCAGGTTGATCACTGTGAATACCGTTGCGGTGACTGGGACTCTTGAGAGCAGAGTGTGATGGTTCAGCACTGTTGGGGTTTCAAATACCGTAGCCTCTTTCGCGGCCTCCAGGCCTTGCACCATTCTGAACTCAGTTGGGTTTACAGTCTTTTTCTTCACTGTGGAAAGCTGGGATTGATTCCGATGGGCGAGGCAGCCCAGTTTGGCCTTGTCCTTCAGTATGCGGCAGGGGACTCCCATCTGCTGGTGCAGAGCTGGCGGGAAAACAAGCCGTCTACTAGGATCCACATCATGAGAGATGACGACCAGCTGGCTTTCTTGTTCTCCACCAAGACAGTCACTGTGTTAGCACCTGCTCTGGTCACAGGGGGTCTTCTTGTTGGGACGTCTCCTTAAACGGCTGCTTTTCTCTCAGCACAGGCCATCAGTAGTTTCTTTTTCTCCAGCTCGATCTCAGGTCAGTATTTGTGCACAAGTTTGAAGAGCTGAGTGGCCTTTTGCCAGTCTAGGGCCTGGGTGAACTGGTTGATTGCAGGGGGCACCTCCTGGTGCTTGCAAAAGATGAACCTCTGGCGTTGGAGCTGGATGAGGTGTTGCCATTCCATGAAGCGAGTAGGGTCCTTCTTGAGTTGAATATGTTTTGACCCGCACCACAATTGTGGTTTACCAGAGCAATGGGGTACTCAGAGCCGAGCCCATGGAAGTCTATGGGGTTGTCACAGGTAGCGGTGGCTCGGTCTGTGGCCCTGGCGGTCAGGCGTATGTTGGGGGGTATATTTACAGGGGATAGGTATATATACAGTTTGTGACGCCACCTGTAGTTCTCTGATGACTAAGACCAGCGCTGCTGTAGATCTCTGAGGGGATGGTGTGGCAGCTAGTTGTCGGGTCCCCTACAGGTGAGACTCTTCCCTCAGGTCGATAGTTATGGTGGGGTTGTGCAGATAAATAAGTCAGTCTCACACCATCCAGCGTCTTTCCATACCTTTTACTTGTCAGAAGATAAGGCAGGTCCCAGGGAGGCTGGTCGGGTGGAGGATGTGCTTTGAGATAACAGCTGAACAGGTTGGGGGCCTCCTTTACTTTCAAAGATGATGAGTCCAACCAGCATAAAGCCTAGTTCACTCCAATTTCTCCAAGCTGTACTGCCCGGTCAGTTTTGTGGTCGGAGTCTTCCTTTGATGGAACTAGGTTCTTGCTTTTGCTGATCAGGCTCAAAGTTCCTATTCCACCTGACCCCTGTTACGTACTGACACTCCAAGGGCTGCTTGCTGCGACCTAAGGTCCAGTAAGACTCTGGTTTTCCTATCACTATGCCTAAAGCTATAGTGACACTTCGGTCCCCAGTGACCGGTAACAATGTGCAGGATAATCCAATCCTTAAGGCACTAATGAATTCCTTCCACTGCGCCCTTCGCCCTGTCCGCGCTTGTAGCATAAGCACTCCACACTTCCTAGGGTAATGCAGGCTAGTCCCTTCTTGCTTCTTCCCAGAGCTTGCTAACAGGTGCTCAGTAATCTTCTAGTTCAGGAGCACGTCACTGAACTCCACTGTCCTTGGGACAGGAGACTGAAGGTCCTGCTGCTAACTCCTCTCTCTTCCTGCACAGACTGCACACTGAATGATCTCCTCTGTCCGAAGACAGGAAACAGAACTCACTGAGCTCTGCCGCTGACTGAACTCAACTCGCTAGATCTCACTAGCTCTTATAACCTATGGGTGTGTCTAAGTGTGTGATGGAGTGAATGTTTATTGAGCATTAAACTGTTACCTCTCCGCACATCCTCCAGGGTACTGCGTGTGCCTTCACACCAGGGCTACACAAATATCCTGGCCAATGTCAAAGTTCTCAGGCCGTCTTCTTAGGCGAGTTCACTTAGACCTTCAGTTGGTCAGAGACATCTTGACTCTGGGTGATGGAGTGGCTTTTCTGGTACTATGTCCAGCACCTCCTGTGATAGGTCTGCAGTGTGGTTGTTTGAGGTTCCTGTTTCTTCTTGGGTCAGGGGTGAAGAAAGTGTCATGGTCCCATCTTCCTGGAACACTCTGGTCGCTTTCAGCTTCTGCAGTAAGTCCACGCCCAATAGGTTGAGGGTGCAGGTCTTTGACACAACAAACTGGGACATGATGGAGTGTTCTGGCTGAGTCCACACGCTCAGGGGCTTCATAATCTGGAAATATCTGACTTGATCATCAATTCCCATGCAGGAAGCAGAAGATTCTGATAGATAGGTGAGGTTGCGGAGTTCCACAAGAAAAGATCTGACTACGCCATCCACTCTCAGGATATTGGTCCCACTGGTGGGGTTCCCTTTGGACTTGGTGTGCTCTTGTCCTATGGACGGGGTTCTTCACTGCTTTCTGTGTTTCTTCTTTTTCTGGGTGAAGTCAGTGTTCTGCACCGGTTCCGGAAATGACCAAACTCGCCACAGTTGTAACACTTGACATCCCTTCTGTCCCGGCGGGACTCAATCCTTTTTGCTACTGTGAGCAGGGTATCCATTGCTATTGACGTGTACTCAGGCCTGGCTGCTACCAGTGGTTTCCTGATTGGTTCTCTCAGTCCATGCACAAAAGCCTGTGCCAACATCTGTCTGTGTGTCTGATCATGGGTAATGAGGCCCAAATCTTGAAACACTTGCATTACTCTGTCATGGAACTTCTCCACAGACTCTGTCTTGTCTTGACTCGTGACATGTAGGCTAAGAGTTTGTCCTGTCAGTCTGCTTTTGGCCCATTCTCTGAGTTGCTCAATTAGCTTTGGTCCTGTCTCCCAGGCATACGCATCTAACTCTGTTGGAAGCTTGAAGTGTTCTCTCATAATTGGCCAAAATGCATCACCTGCTTTTATTTCCATTACGGTCCAGAGATCAATCCAGGCTGCTGCATACGTTCGCTGGATCTGCTGCATTTTTTGGCAAAATGGCATGGGGTGTATCCCTGGGTCTGGCAGCATACTGATCACCTGGCTTGGGATGAAGGGCTCATATGATGGTGCCTCTACCTGTCCCTGCTCTATTGGTGCTTGTGTGTTTCCTTCCCTAGTATTGGGCAGCATGTGTGACGTTGCATCTTCATCTTCATCAGATAAGAAGTGACATGGTGTACTTGGTGCAGACACTGGGTGAGATTTGGGCTTTAAAGTTGTCTTGCTGCATGGGGATTTCCCACTTCCTTGCTGAGGCTGCGGTGGATCAGTGTCATGGTTCCATGCTAGCAGCCCTGTAGCTATACCACCCCTCTGTGAAGCCCTAGCTGTGGGCTGTTGTGTCTGGGGGCTACATGTAGTGTTTTGGGTAGGGGAGATCTGCACTTTCTTCTCCTGATATAATGACTGGCAATGTTTGTACTGTGCTTGGGATAGACAGGGTGCCCTGTGCTGGAGACACTGAATACAGGGACACCACATTGCTTGGATTGGGCGTTGACCCAGTTGATAACGAAGTAGAAAAAAGAGGAAGAGAAGGGAGGTGTGAGGGAGGAGCGAGAGAAAGAGGAGGGGAGAGAGATGGAGGGGAGGGTGAAGAAGAGGTGGAGTGTGCCTGAGAGGAGGAGGAAGGAGAAGAGCAAGCATGAGCAGGTGGGTGTGGTGTGGGAGGAGAAAGGGAGGAAAAGGAAAGAGGGGAGGGAGAGAAGAGTGAAAGAGGGAAAAGAGAGAAAGATGGAGGAGAGAGAGAGGAGAAAGATGGAGGGGGAGAAGTAGAAGAAGATGAAGAAGATTTGAGAGTTGGAGAGGAAGAGATAGAAGAAGAGGAAGATGAAGAAAATGGATGTGTCAGATGTGAGGGAGGGGAAAGAAGGAATGAGAGAGATGGCAGCGAGGAAAGAGGAGAAAAGTCTGAAGAAGGAGAAAGGGACTGAGAGAAGAAAAAGGAGAGGGTGTCCCCCCTGTGACTCTTGAGAGGGGATGGTTGAAACAAAAATGCCTTCTCCCTGTGGAGAGAGGCGGGGAGCGTTTTTCTCCTGTACAAGGCTCCTTACTCAATGAGAGCAGCCTACACCTGTCCCGTGTCTCCACATGATGGACATGTGATGTGTGTGACTCTGAATTCTGCTCTTGTGACATGTCAGTGATCTTTTTCTCACAGACGATTTAACACTTTTTCAAACTTATTCACATAAAAAATCACTTCCTGGTCCGTTCAAATTAACTTGCTGTACCTTCTACACGATGCACCACTGCTCTTTAATAGCAGATGGTAATCTATTAACAAACTTTCCCGTTACCTTTCAAATAACCAAAAACAAGAAAAAAAACATTTCATTATGCAGCATAAAGGCTGCCTGTCTATTTGCTTCTCACGTACTCTGACCTTCTATTCACATGCCTAGCCCTTCGATTCTTACGTACTGTGTCTATTCCAAAAACATATTCAACAAAGGTGATTTAAAAATCTGAAAACTGCTGCACTCTGATTCTTGTGCGTCCTCACTGAATGCCCGACGGGAGGGGCTAGTCAAACCGCTGCGCAGTTTGTGTGTGCACTCTCCCTCAGCCTGTAATTTTCCTTATCTATGGAGTGACCTTGGTCTAAAGCAGGCTGGTAAAGGAGAAAGAAAAAAAATAATGGCTGGAGAATAAAACTCTAAAATAAATTGATTAGAAAAAAAACTCTCCACAATTATTTAAAAATGTACTTAAAAGAAAAACTTTAAAAACAAAAGTTAGATTTAGTAAAAAACTCATTCACCAAAAAAGGGGAGAAAAGAAAAACCGTATTAATCATAAAACTCTGAAAAATAACCCTTGTTAATAAAACAGCTAATTAAAAAAACAGAAAAGAGGTGGAAAAACTGATTGTAAAAATGATAAAAACAAAAAGAAAAGTACTTTAAAACTTTTGTTTGGTAGCGTAGGCTTTTTTCCTACCGCCCTGGAATGTCATCTCTCTGCTGCCAGCACTTCCCCCTCCCTTATATCTCTGCTTGCTGTCTCTACAGGCACTGAAATCACGTATCAAAAAAGATTATCCAAATAGAATAGCAAAAATGAATACATTTCAGTCTGAATGCCTGAAAATTTTTCACGTTAAAACCTGTAGCCAAAAAAAAAAAAAAAAAAAACTAGCTTAAAAAGATCAAAACCAGGAAACAGATGTGACAACGTGATTAGCAGAGGAGTGGGGGTCAAAGGGGTTTTCTCGCTGCTACAGCCAGCAGTGAATGAGATACTGACAGAGCGCACGGAGATGTGATTTAAAGCGACAGTACCTGATACAGACAGTTGACACGTACAATGAGACAGACACCTGGGAGAATACGAATCCCTCTTTTGATGATCTGTGACACATACAGTCATGGCCAAAAGTTTTGAGAATGACACAAATATTATGTTTTCACATGATCTGCTGCCCTCTGGTTTTTATGTGTGTTTGACAGATGTTTTTATCACAGACAGAAATATAATAATGGCAAACATATGAGTAACAAAAGCTTATATTGACAGAATGAGTTAATGCAGCAAGTCAATATTTGCAGTGTTGACCCTTCTTCTTCAGGACCTCTGCAATTCTCCCTGGCATGCTCTCAATCAACTTCTGGACCAAATCCTGACTGATAGCAGTCCATTCTTGCACAATCAATGCTTTCATTTTGTCAGAATTTTTAGGTTTTTGTTTGTCCACCCGTCTCTTGATGATTGACCACAAGTTTTCAATGGGATTAAGATCTGGGGAGTTTCCAGGCCATGGACCCAAAATCTCTATGTTTTGTTCCCTGAGCCATTTAGTTATCACCTTTGCTTTATGGCAAGGTGCTCCATCATGCTGGAAAAGGCATTGTTGATCGCCAAACTGCTCTTGGAGGGTTGGGAGAAGTTGCTTTTGGAGGACATTCTGGTACCATTCTTTATTCATGGCTGTGTTTTTAGGCAAGACTGTGACAGAGCCGATTCCCTTGGCTGAGAAGCAACCCCACACATGAATGGTTTCAGGATGCTTAACAGTTGGCATGAGACAAGATGGTGGTAGCGCTCACCTTGTCTTCTCCGAATGAGGTGTTTTCCTGATGTCCCAAACAATCGAAAAGGGGATTCATCAGAGAAAATAACTTTACCCCAGTCCTCAGCAGTCCACTGCCTGTACCTTTTGCAGAATATCAGTCTGTCCATGATGTTTTTACTGGAGAGAAGTGGCTTCTTTGCTGCCCTCCTTGAGACCAGGCCTTGCTCCAAGAGTCTCCGCCTCACAGTGCGTGCAGATGCACTCTCACCTGCCTGCTGCCATTCCTGAGCAAGCTCTGCACTGCTGGTAGCCCGATCCAGCATCTGAAACACTTTTAAGAGGCGGTCCTGGCGCTTGCTGGTCTTTCTTGGGCGCCCTGGAGCCTTTTTGGCAACAATGGAACCTCTCTCCTTGAAGTTCTTGATGATGCGATAGATTGTTGACTGAGGTGCAATCTTTCTAGCTGCGATACTCTTCCCTGTTAGGCCATTTTTGTGCATTGCAATGATGACTGCACGTGTTTCTTTAGAGATAACCATGGTTAACAGAAGAGAAACAATGATGCCAAGCACCAGCCTCCTTTTAAAGTGTCCAGTGGTGTCATTCTTACTTAATCATGACAGATTGATCTCCAGCCATGTCCTCATCAACACCCACACCTGTGTTAATGGAGCAATCACTGAAAAGAGGTTAGCTGGTCCTTTTAAGGCAGGGCTGCAATGATGTTGAAATGTGTTTTGGGGGATAAAGTTCATTTTCTAGCCAAATATTGACTTTGCAAGTAATTGCTGTTAAGCTGATCACTCTTTATAACATTCTGGAGTATATGCAAATTGCCATTAGAAAAAGTGAAGCAGTAGACTTTGTAAAAATTAATATTTGTGTCATTCTCAAAACTTTTGGCCATGACTGTACAAGCTGCTCTGGTAACTGATAACTTACCAATTGCACTGAGCGCGGTGAGGCTCAAGGTCTATCGCTCTCTGTTCTGTACGCCCTGGCCGGTGTTCCGGTCACAGTAATCTGCAATAGCCTTAATCAAAATTCTCACTATCCACGTCTGATTTGACTGGGATGGCCTCCCGGTGCGTGGACGATTATTGTGAGAACTTATCCAAACAAAGCTCCTGCCCCTCACACCTGGATTGATCTGGGATATCTTCCCTCCTGTGTGTGAAAGTTAACTGCAGAAACTTAACCGATTCAAAGCCCTCGCTCCTCACAACTGGATTTTTTGGGATAACTTCCCTCCAATGTGTGAAGACTATCTGCGTGGACTTATCCAAAACAAAGCTCCCGCCCTTCACACCTGGATTTTTTTTTTTTTTCTGGGATGGCCTCCCTCCTATGTGTGAAAGATTTCTGCGGGAACTTATCCAGCAATTTGTCTTTTGCTATACAGCCCCCAGAAATCAGCAAGCAAAAACACAGTCACCGTTCCAACTTTCTCCCGGTTCACATAAAACATGAAACATATACAGCACAGCAGCAAACAACTCGGCTTATATCCCAGGGCTTTTGGATAAGGGTATGGACTTTTTACACTACCTGGGAATGCGGTGATGACCACGTCCGACCGGCTGGAAGTGTAGGCTAGGACTAGGCACAGGGAACATTCAGGTAAGATGACAAGAGTTTTCTTACCTTACTTATGGAGCTGCAGTCTCCGTCCCGTGTGCCAAGGCCAGGGCCAACACCCCCGTCTCTCCGGTCGGCCGGGTTCTCGTGCGTTTCGTCCAATGCCCCGCGTGCAGGCGCCAACTGTTATGGAAATTTAATTAGGATGAATTTATCCTTCCGTGTTTGCTGCTTGCTTTTCCAAATCTCTATTTAATGTCTTTTTGAGCGCTCAGAACGAAATGAAAACTGTCCACAACGGAGGTGTCAGTATAGCAGTTCGTCAAAGACATACATTTATTATTCATTCAAGGTTTTATACGTTTACAAAAAGGGGCTGGTTAGTCAATTAACATACAATTAAAAGCTGCTAGATTATTGGCTGTTCTAGTGTAAGTATGATAATTATGATAATCATGATAAAAGAGCTGAAGTTGCAGAATTATTTGTTTTATATTCTTTTGCCCTAGTTTTCTTGCATGACTATAAGGTAAACAACAGATATCTAATAAGACTCTATGTACTTGTTCCTTATGAAGGCCAGATTCGTTTAAAACGACTGATTATAGCTGGCATAGAAATGTGTGAGCACAGGATTTTTAGCAAGTGAGATCTATCTAACTGTGAATGCATATATGTGAATATACTTTGAATATATGGAATACATATATATTTCCATGACACTATGGCCCCCTCCATGTCTCCTGGTGTACATGGCCTGTCTCCTGGTAGCGCCTCCAGCCTCTGGACACTACGCTGACAGACACAGCAAACCTTCTTGCCACAGCTCGCATTGATGTGCCATCCTGGATGAGCTGCACTACCTGAGCCACTTGTGTGGATAGTAGAGTCCGTCTCATGCTACCACAAGTGTGAAAGCACAACCAACATTCAAAAGTGGCCAAAACATCAGCCAGAAAGCATTGGTAGTGAGATGTGGTCTGTGGTCCCCACCTGCAGAACCACTACTGTTGTGAATATGCTGGAGGCGGCTTCTGAGCTGGGGCTCCCTCCGGTGGTTGCTGAGGGTAATGAACTGATTACTGAATGGCCTTCAGCTGGCGCTGAATGGTAGGATATAAGTGGCCTTAGTTCCCAGGAGCCTTGCCGGTTATCAATTGTTCCTTCTGGTCTTGCTTGAAGCACTGCTAGTTTCCTGCTCTCCTTCAGAAAAGTGTTTGCTGTTTTTTTTCCTGTTTGATTTTCTCTGCTGGTTTGCTGCTTGCAGTGGACTGCAGCCTGTCCCCCTTTTGAGGGTCTGGCGCTGCAATTGTGCTCCGTTTGTGTCTGCACTTTTGCTTTGCTCCTTTGTTACTTTTTATTTGCTGAATAGCGTTTTGTTACACCAGAGATCTGATTTAGGTGGATGAGATCATGTGATCTCAGGTTTTTTGGCAATCAGAAGTGTTGGTATTTTTTGTTAGGATTTTGTTGGATTGCAGTCAGAATTCTTTCCCGTACTTTTCTGTCTAGACAGATTGGGCCCCAGCGTTTGATCATTCTATTTTCTGTCTGTGTCCGTGCTTTCTTCTTGTCTAACCGCCATTACGTTTGGGGACTTCCTATTTTCTTTGGGGATCTGCTCCGGGGCAGATAGCTTTCATCTTTCTGCCTTTAGGTGTAGTTATCTCTCAGGCTGTGACGAGGCGTCTAGGATCAACGTAGGAACGCTCCACGGCTACTTCTAGTTGGGTGGTTAGTTCAGGTTACTGCAATCCAATAGGTTCCAGCCTCTCTGGTGTATTACCGCTTTTGCTATTATTTGCTATTTCTCCTCAGTTACCGAAACATAACACACTCCTTTATTGAGTGTGTCTTGATAACTGCCAATAATTTCCATCTGTTGTCTATTCCATTTGCCCAACAGCATGTGAAATTGATTGTCAATCAGTGCTGCTTCCTAAGTGGACAGTTTGATTTCACAGATGTTTGATCCACTTGGAGTTATATTCTGTTGTTCAAGTGTTTCCTTTATTTTTTTGAGCAGTGTATATATATATATATATATATATATCTATATATAGTCACTTGTATGTGGAGCAGCAATGGTAAGTGAAGTGGTGTATCGAGGAGCTTGAATGTGAGCTTGAATGTGTCATACAGTGGTTAGCTATATATATCAGTAGTAGATATATTATATATATATATATATACACACACACTGTATATGTAGATAACTACTGTATGACACATTTCTGGAAGGTGGGGAACACGCTCCTCGATACACCACTTCACTTCCCATTACTGCGCCACATTTAAGTGACTGCTCCTCATTGTTCTCATTGTGTCACAACTCCCAGAACTACTTTCATGAATCATCTTAATTCCCTTGTTGGTGGGATTATTACATCAACACCTGTTTAGTTTTCCTCCCACACTCGTTATTCAGAACTTTTCCTACTTAGCAACTTTTTGGCCTCTGGGCTTGTACTAAAATCAACCTCAGTAGCTCTTGGGCTTCCTACAAGTTCAGCCCAGCTGTCTGTACCTCCTGAAGATGCGATTCTACGGCACATTGTACCTTGCAGGCAGTGATTCATGTTGATCAGTGGGGGGGAAATTGTGATATGTACCAGAGGATATACTTAGACATGGCGTATCTCATCTATAATTATGATTGCCTTCTGAGAACGCCAGATGTAAGTGTAAAGGAGAAGATGCTGTGAAGTCTTTCATCCCACGATGTGGGGGAGGAAGAGATGATGGCCATATCTGATTGGCATTTTATCTTAAAAAGGTGTAATATCACATTTGTAAGATTTTTCTCTGCGTCTTGGCTTGTACTGACTCATTAATTCATTAACTTCATTTTTATATATATTTTTAGTACAACAGAATAGAAGTGTAGATACAATGTATGGAGCCACTCAAGAAGGTACGTCCATTACCCGTTCGTGAACCCTAAGTGGTCCAACTTTGCATGATGTAAGATTCTTTTACATTGTCGACCTTTGGGGTAGGACGCATCAAAAACTTTCTCAAAGACACCAAAAAAAGGACATTAGACAGTCCAAAGCAATTTGGTAGAATATGGCTACATAGAGCAAAGTTGGGGGATGATTTCTTACCCTCGCTATAGGAAAAGTATGCAGACCATTATCTACAAATGAAGGGCAGAGAGGAAAAGAATTTAGGACTTGAAGGAGATGGATGAAACCATTCCATCAATGGCACCTAAAGTGGCTCCTAGAGGGGTAAAGAGCCACTTAGTGAACACTGAGGGTGATGAATAAGAAGGACATGGACAATGGTACATCCATCATCAGTGCTCGCTGCTTGAGAGGCTGGACATTGAAGTTGAGTAAGAAGAAAGATTAGGGTACATCCATCAGTCATTGTTCCTTAAGAAGTCTGGTGACCCATCTAGTGAACAATGAGGGTGGTGTAGTATATATGTGAGGGTATGTCCATCTATGCTGGCAATTTTAGAGACCAGAAGTACCATCTAGTCAACTTGGAGGGCAAGGAAGGCGAAAGTAGAAGGTATATTTCTCAATGCCTACTCATTAGATGGTGTCAAGTATAGTGTACAGTTCCTATAGCGTCTTGTGCTTGGGTGCGAGGAAAACACAGGAGACATAGGTTGAAATGAAATGACTTGTATTACTTCATACAAGCATGCTGAAAAGTTCACATAGTTTGCAGGAACAGCGACAGGAGACACAGCAGGCCAGAGTAACTTCAAGCACTACAATAAATCTCCAAAGCAGGTTCAGGATCTCTTCTCTGTACCGTAATTCCTCTGCAAACATGGATTCACCAAACAGCAGGTTTCCAGAGTCCAAAAGTGTTCCAAGGTTCCTCAGTAGGGAATAGCTGGAGTACAAGTTCAAGGTTTCCAGGAGTCAGGTCACAGACTGACTGAGGGTTGATTCAGGAGCACTGATTGTTCAGCTGAGGCTGCTTAAGAAGCAAGAGGGAAGAATCAGGGCGGGAACATGAAAACTGGAAACTCCATATTAACTGAGGGCAAGAGCTGCAGAAAGACAGAAAGCAAAATGGCCGACGGAAAACTTAGTTTCAAGGAACATGTCAACAGAGACAAAGAACCTTACATTACTCCCCCGTTAGGGACAACCTCCGGATGACCTCAGACCAGGCTTGTCAGGGTACCTCTGATGAAACTGGCGGAGCAGGCGAGGAGCATTTACATTATTGACTGGTTCCCATGAGTTGTCCTCCACTGGGTAGCCCTGCCATTTAATCAAATATTGCAACTGATTTCTGTACAACCTGGAATCTAGAATCCTTTCCACCATAAATTCTTCCTGACCATCGACTAGCACCGGGTCAGGGCAAGGAGAAGAACGTCCAGGAAACGTATTGGGTGTTGCAGCCTTTAGTAGGGATACATGAAAGACAGGGTGGATTCTCATAGTTCTGGGCAGTTGAAGACGACAAGCAACAGCACTTATAATCTTATTGATCTTATAAGGTCCAATGTACTTATGTCCCAATTTAGACGATGGAATCTTTAATTTAAGATTTCTGGTTGACAGCCAGACCAAATCTCCTACCTTGAAAGCTGGTGCAGGTTTACGAAATTTATCTGCTGCTTTCTTGTACCTTTCCTGAGCCAATTCTAGATTTTCCTTTAGAAGATCCATATTCTTTTGTAAAGAAGTGATTCTTTCAGCCACTGCCGGCAAGGGCGTATCTATGGGAAATCGAGGAAGAATGTTAGGATGATAACCTAGATTGGAGTAAAAAGGAGACTGCTTAGTGGAGGCGCTCTGAGAGTTGTTATAAGAGAACTCAGCCAGTGGAAGTAGATCCACCCAATCATCCTGTAGGTGGCAGATAAAACAGCGGAGATACTGCTCCAGGGTCTGATTGGTTCGTTCTGTCTGTCCATTAGTCTGGGGATGAAAAGCAGAAGAAAGGTTTACTTTAATGTCCAATGCTGCACAGAAATTTTGCCAAAACCTTGAAGTGAATTGCACCCCTCGATCCGAAATGACCTCATCCGGTACTCCATGTAAGCGAAACACATTCTTAATCATCAAGTCTGATGTCTGTTTTGCAGTGGGTAAGCCGACACAAGGGATAAAATGAGCTGCCTTTGTTAGACGGTCAACCACCACTAGAATGGTGTTCTTCCCTTGAGAGGTTGGTAACTCCACAATGAAGTCCATAGAAATGGATCCCCACGGGCGGGACGGGTGGGAAGAGGTTGCAACAGACCAGTTGGTGAGGAGCGAGGTGTTTTGCATCTTGCACAGACTTCACATGAAGTGACATAGTTTAAGACATCTTTCCTGTAAGTGGGCCACCAAAAGAAACGAGAAAGAAATTCTTGTGTCTTTAGAATTCCCCTATGCCCGGCTATCTTGGAATCGTGGATGAGTTGCAATACTCTCAATCTGACTGTTTCAGGTATATACAGACTTTGTCCCTGAATCCACACACCATTCTTAAAGACAAGACTTACGTCCCTTGGGGGTTGAGCCAACAAAGAATCCGCATGGTATGCTTCCTTGATGTCCTTAAGTAGGTCTTGATTATGAATCACTCCCAGGAATCTAGAGTCAGGAAGAATAGTCTTAGGAGGAGTAAGTGGACGTGTCTCTGCTGAATGAATCCTAGAGAGTGCATCAGCCTTTCCATTGCGCGATCCTGGTCTATAAGAAATGACAAAATTAAATTGGTTTAGGAAAAGATTCCAGCGAGCCTGGCGAGGAGTCAGGCACTTAGCCGACCTGATAAATTCAAGGTTACGATGGTCTGTCAGGACGACTATTTGCTGTGCAGCTCCCTGAAGAAGGTGTCTCCATTCCTTGAAGGCGGCAATAATGGCCAACAATTCTCTATTGCCCACATCGTAGTTCCTCTCAGCTGAAGACAACTGCTGGGAAAAGAAGGCACAGGGATGCAAGACATTCTTCTCACCTGTTCTCTGAGAGAGTATAGCTCCAACGGCACAGTCTGAAGCATCCACCTCTATTATGAAGGCAAGCTCAGGGTTGGGATGTACTAAGATAGGTGCGGTGGTAAATTTATCCTTTAAACAGGAAAATGCTTCCTGAGGTTGCGGGGTCCAGGAGAACCTAGACTGTTTCCGGGTAAGTTGGGTGATAGGTGACACTACCTCAGAAAAATTCTTAATGAAACGTCTATAGAAGTTGGCAAACCCGATGAAACGCTGCACCTCCTTCACATTTCTAGGAATTGGCCAATCCTTGATGGCTTGGGTCTTGCTTCCATCCATACTAATCCCTTGCGTAGATAGTACATACCCCAGAAATTGAATTTCGGTCCTATGGAATTCACATTTTTCAAGCTTGATGTAGAGATGGTTTTGTCTTAGGCGTTCTAAGACCATTCTCACATGTCCATGATGTTCCTCTGTGGAGTTAGAAAAAATTAGAATATCATCCAGATAAATCACCACAAATGTATCTAGGAGATCCCTGAAGATATCATTCACGAAGTGTTGGAAAGTGGCTGGGGCGGTACTCAGACCAAAAGGCATAACTAGATATTCAAAGTGTCCATAGCGTGACCTGAAAGCAGTCTTCCATTCATCCCCAGGTCTAATACGGACCAAGTTATAGGCCCCACGGAGATCCAGTTTAGAGAAAATTTTGGCATGCCGCACTCTCTCCAACAACTCAGGGATTAAAGGCAATGGATAACGGTTTCTAATAGTAACCTTATTGAGTTCCCTATAGTCTATGCAGGGTCTCAGAAATCCATCTTTCTTCTTCACAAAGAAGATGGGTGCACCTGCGGGAGATGAAGAGGGGCGTATGAAGCCCTTGGCTAAATTTTCGTCTATATAATCCTTCAAAGCTTTTAGCTCGGGCCCCGCTAGGGGGTAGATCTTACCAAAAGGTATCTCGGCTCCGGGCAATAATTCAATTGGACAATCATATGGACGGTGAGGAGGAAGCTGATCAGCGTTCTTCTTGTCACATAAATCCACATAGTCCTGGTATACAGCTGGTAGTTCAGGGACTGACATGGTTCCTTTAGGAACAGAGCAAGCTGAAACTCCTTGACTCATCTGTTTCTCCGGAAAGTGTAATTCCTTGGTCTCCCAGTTAATCGTAGGATTCTGCGCCTGCAGCCATGGTAGCCCTAGAATGATGGGAAAGTGGGGAGAAGAGATAAGCAAAAAAGACATTTTCTCCTGATGATCTTTACCCATAAGGACCCTCAAAGGCTCTGTTTCTTGATCCACTGGTCCAGAAGTCAGTAGAGAGCCATCCACAGTCTCCATCTGTACTGGAGTAGCCTTCTTCACTGAACGTATCCCCTGTTTCAGAGCAAAGGAGATATCCATAAAATTTCCACTTGCTCCTGAGTCGATCATAGCAGAGCTAGACACCCAGACTGAGTCAACCCAGAGTTTGATGGAAAGGAAGCAATGAGAATTGTTTCTTTTACAACTCAGCTGGGACACCGCTGAGGAAACTTGAAAAATTGCAGCGTTTATACCGTCATCGTCCCCAGAACTAACAGAGTTTAAGTCCGAGAAATCAAGATCTCTTGCAGCAGATCTCTCTGGAGCCTGAGGCTCGGACATGACAGAGCTCCTCTCGCAACACTCACAGTGAATGACTGCTGCAGTTTGTCTTACGAGAACGGCTGGGGCAGTTTATAATGAAGTGCCCTGACTTACCACAGTAGAAACATAGATTTTCCTTTATACGATGTTCTTTGCGTGCATCACTAACCCGTCTTTGTAAGGAGTCCACCTGCATGGGTTCAGGTTCTGGTTCCCTTGTGATCCTACTCAAAGGTTCCTTAGCTGAGGAGGGAGGTAGTAAAAGGTTAGTGCGATTATTTTCGAACCATCTCTCTTGTCTGCGTTCAGTCAGACGAGCATCAATACGGATACAATAGTTAATAAAGTCACCTAACGCAGTGGGAGGGTCGGCACGAGCAAGTTCATCCTTAATCAGTGGAGACAACCCTTTCCGAAAAATAGATTTCTTAGCGGAAGTGTCCCAAGTGGTATCAAGAGCCCATCTCCTGAAATCCAGGGCATATTCGGCTACTGAACGCTTACCTTGGCGCAAAGTTAACATGGCTGCTTCAGCTGTTGCACCTCGATTGGGGTCATCAAACACCTGCCCCATGGCTGAAATAAAAGCATCAAGGTGATTCAAACAATCATCCTCAGTCTCAATCAGAGGGTTTGCCCACATCAAAGCCTTATTGGTAAGCAACATGATTATAGTAAGCACTTTGGATCGTTCAGTGGGAAATTGTGAAGCATGTGCAGAGAAAAATAAATTGCATTGATTAATAAATCCCCTGAATTTCTCACGTTCACCGCCAAAACGAAAAGGAGGTAATTTGGGGATCCCAGAACTTGGGGTTATGGCAGGAGACTGGGCTCGTTCCTCTAGAGCCTCAATCCTGGCTCGCAATTCCTGGGTAGTCTGTCCAAACACTTGCAAATTATGATTAGTGAGGTCCTGTAGGCTTGCAAAACGGGTTTTTAAAGTCTGTACATCTGAAAGGATTGTATCAGTCACTCCGCAAAGTTCCTTTATGCGGGCCTCCATCTTCCAGATCTTTTAAGGCAGAGGTGCTGGAAGGAGAAGAGGAAAGGAAAAAAAAAAAACAATAGTGTTTACCTGTGGTAACACTCCAGAGTAAAATTTTAAGGGAATGCGCTCACCTGGAATGGTTGTGAGAAGTCACAACCACTGTCATCACATAAGGTATTAAACAAACATCTGATATCCACAGTCACAGCAGACACGGCTTTCCCAGACCCAGCAGACACTAAACATTGGCTCCTGAATCTTGTCAAGTATAGTGTACAGTTCCTATAGCGTCTTGTGCTTGGGTGCGAGGAAAACACAGGAGACATAGGTTGAAATGAAATGACTTGTATTACTTCATACAAGCATGCTGAAAAGTTCACACAGTTTGCAGGAACAGCGACAGGAGACACAGCAGGCCAGAGTAACTTCAAGCACTACAATAAATCTCCAAAGCAGGTTCAGGATCTCTTCTCTGTACCGTAATTCCTCTGCAAACATGGATTCACCAAACAGCAGGTTTCCAGAGTCCAAAAGTGTTCCAAGGTTCCTCAGTAGGGAATAGCTGGAGTACAAGTCCAAGGCTTCCAGGAGTCAGGTCACAGACTGACTGAGGCTTGATTCAGGAGCACTGATTGTTCAGCTGAGGCTGCTTAAGAAGCAAGAGGGAAGAATCAGGGCGGGAACATGAAAACTGGAAACTCCATATTAACTGAGGGCAAGAGCTGCAGAAAGACAGAAAGCAAAATGGCCGACGGAAAACTGAGTTTCAAGGAACATGTCAACAGAGACAAAGAACCTTACAGATGGTCTGAAGAACCTTTGAGTGAACTTTGAGTTCTATGAAGGAAAAGGATACAAACATTCATTAATGCTCATTCCTTGAGAGATCAAAAATGAAGGAGGGTAAGAAGAAAAAAGAGGGTACATCCATCAATACTCGTTCCTTGAAAAGTCTGGAGACCCTTCTAGTGAACAATGAGAGTGGGAAAGTCTATGTAGAGGTTCACTCATTCATCGGTGGTCTAAAGAACCTATGAGTGAACATTTAGGATGAGAAAGGGTCAAATTTAGGGTACGCTCATCAATACCTATGCTTTGAGTATTCTGAAGAAACTCTGAGGGAACATTGAAGGTAGATTAAGAGAAGGATAAGGTATGAACATCAATGTCCTTTCCTTTAGAGGTCAGAATAACCATCTAGCTGACAATGAGGCAGAGCAAGTGTCCATGTTTATCAGTATCTATTCCTTGAGAGATCTGAAGACCCTTCTAGTGATCACTGAAGGTGGGGAAGAGAAGGATGAAGCACACGTCCATCAATACCTATTGCTGGAGAACTCGTAAGACCCATCTGGTCAACATTAAGGTCCATCAAATCTGTCCATTTGAAAGACATATACATATGACAATAGTCTGAATGTATGGGCATTACAGCAGCGCCCAAGGTGAAAGGAGGACCATCGACCCTAAACTTGTCACCAAAGTAATTAAAATTTCCAGATAAGTTACCCAAATAAAGTGTATCCTGGCTAAAAAAAAACAAAGACCAGAAGGCACCAGAACAGTCCACTGCAGCCTACTGCTAGGAGGACAAGAGTCCCAATTTCTATTAACCTGCAGTTGTAGGGTTAATTTGTAGATTAATAGCATTGGGAAGGTGCCGGGGCTCCTTGCCAAGAGTACGGCTACGGAGAGCACAAACTTTATTATTCCTCCCGGAAGTCGCCGACTTTCAGTCATATAGGTGTCCCTAGAGTGGGTTCAACTTAGCTGATTTATGACCACATCAAAATTGATTGTGCTAAGAGGAGCTCAGGAAAAGACAAAAGAGTTACAAACTCTCCCATAAAATTGTCAAAATGAGTTCACTGATGGATTCTCATTTAACTCATTCTGCAGCCAGAAAAAGAAAATACAACACAGAGGCTGTAGAAGACAAACAGTGCTAGATTTTTACTTAAATCCAGTTGCAAAAATTATTTTTATTTAAAAAATGAATAAAAATTGTTCAGAAAAGGCTATAAATCATTTTTGCAATTGAGTTTCATTAAAAATGTTGCCCAGTTTGCCTTGTATAGCCTTTGTGTTTCACTTTCTATTGCAGGCTGTAGAATGAGTTAATTGAGAATTCATTAGTGAGCTCGTTCTGGGAGATATTTGTTTTTATGATCTCCTCTCAGCTGATTTCTCACCAAAGTAAGAGCTTTGAAAAATCAGCTGAGAGAATGATCAGAAGAAGGAAGATAAGGGTATGTGTGTTGAGGAGTTTTTGAAACAGAAATTGAGCAGAAACTTTCCAAATCCTAATCAAAATAAAAAAAAATTATTTACTTACGTTTTTACTCTCAGGTTATGTTCACACAGAGTTTTTGTCACGAATTCCGCAACAAAATCTACACTCTTAAAATGATGGGAATGCCAAATTTACAGATCATTTTACTTAATTCTTACAATTAAAAAGCAATAAGATTTGTTTTTTTCCATGTGAGCATGAAAAATAAATTATACAAATTATTTAAACTTGTTATCATCTACAGGAGAAATGAACTTCCCGCAAAATGACGTGACGGCCCAGCCTTCTGCAGAGGAGGTGACCGCTGACTTTCCCGGTGAGTAACTCTCCCAGAAAATAAATGATATATAACCACAGACTATTGAAACCTACTCACTGTGTTCTTTGTACTTTTGAAGGATATTTAAAATATAAACTTTTAATCATAATTTATAAAAATACAAGACAAGATAATAATACAAAAGACAAACAAAAACTGTGATAATAAAAGACTTGGGGACGCAGTTAAGTCCCTATTCACACTCTAACTCTTCCCCTACCTTACGGCGGAGGTTGTACCTTACAGCGGAGGTTGGCACCCTAAACCTGCGCAGATGGCCATAGAAGTATCATATGGTATATAGGCTTTAGGTTGACACTAGCACTTTATACCCTTTTCCCTCCCTTTGTTAGGGCTCAATAGGGCCAGAAGGGAAAACCGCTGATGAGCGGGGGCGCCATCTGCGCTGGTCTAGCGTGCCAACCTCTGCAGCAAGGTAGGGGAAAGAATGAGAATGTGAATAGGGTCAGACAAGAGGTTTAACCTAAAGCTCTGCAGATGATTATTTTCAATACTCTCCTATTTTAGAGCAAAGTATCCTGACCTTCTACATATACCTGTTTGATTTTATTGCTGGTCTGATACACTATCACTCCTTCCCCATTGAAGTGCCATATGATAAATTGATTATCTGTTTTTTTCTTATGATGGCATTAGCACTTTATATTTTAACTCTGTTCTCTTCATCTTAGGCCGGGGTCAGACATGCGAGAAACTCGCATGAGTCTCGCATGTCAATACCCGGCACTGCCGTCGGCACTCAGACAGGAGCGTGCGGCTACATGTATTTCTATGCAGCCGCACGCTCCGGTGCCGAGTGCTGGTGACAGTGCCGGGTATTGACATGTGAGACTTGTGTAAGTTTCTCGCATGTCTGACCCTGGCCTTATGGGATTAACAGGGTTAGAAGGGACAGCAGCCATCAAAGGGGACGCCATCTCTGCAGATTTAGGGTGCCAACCTCCGCTGCAAGGTATAACCTCCGCTGTAAGGTAGGGGAAGCATTAGAGGCTGAATAGGGACTTAAGTGTGTCCTCAAGTCTTTTAATCACAGTTGGTGTTTGTCTTTAGTATTATTATCTTTTCTTGTATGGCACCAGCTAGTCGTGGTGACGGTCATATTGTCATTCCTGCAGAGGTCAGGGAATTGATATAATAATTGTCTTCATTATATACAGTCGCTGTACCGCTGTGTAGCCATTTTGAGTTTTAGGATGCGACAATGTAATTTCAGTGCTGGAAATATTTCAAGAAATAGAGGAACACAAAAGAATAGGAAAATGGCAAAGTCGTAGACATTAGAAGTTTTGGTATTTTTGGACAACCAATTTAATTTTAGGACATAGCCTTATGACTGATTAATTTTAGTGTCTGGTCTAAGGTCTAAACTTATTTTACTGTCTGACCTAGGGTCTGATAAACTTGGGTGGAGTTTTAGTTAATTTTGGGGTTTAATCTTATGTCTAACTATTTTTTTAGAGTTAATTTGGGGGTTTAATCTTCGGTCTAAATATTTTTTTTAGAGTTGGTCCAGGGTTGAAATTTATTTTGGGATTTAATCTGGAGTCTAATTTAATTAAGGTTCATATCTGTGGTCTTATTACATTTTGGATCAGAATCTATTTTTGAAGTCTTATCAGGGGTCTGAATTTAATTGAGGCTCTGCGGCTTATTTTTTTCATTAATTTTGAGATCAGGGTCTATGATGTGGAGTGTTTTACATGTTGAAGTCTGAGTAATTCTTTTTAGGGTTTACACTGTGTTCAAAATTATTATGCAAAAATTGTTTAGGAGTGATAAGGTAAGCATTTTTTTGTTTGTCAGTTAAACTCATTGATGGTGATGTGTGTCAGGGCTCTTTATATCACTGTAAGCAATTGCAGACACCTGTGCTAATTAGTTTGGCAGGTGTGTCTAATGAAAGGCAAGACTACTTAAGAAGGCTGTCCCTTAAGCAGCCTACATTTTCTGCCAAAATGGGAAAGAAAAAGGATGTGTCGGCTGCTGAGAAGCAACAAATTGTGGAGTGTTTAGGTCAAGGCATGACTACAATCACCATTGCCAAGACACTTCATCGTAATCATCGCACAATCAAGAAGTATGTAGCTGATTCACAGTACACACGTGTGTGTGCTGATAAGGGAAAATTGAGGATTCCCTACAGGCAATTACGTCAGGTTAAAAGAGCAGCGGCAAAAAAGCCTTGTCATAGCAGCAGACAAGTTTTTGAAGCTGCTGGTGCCTCCAACGTCCCCGAACAACAAGATGCAGGGTCCGTCAGAGGTTTGCAGCCATCCTGTCGACCTCCTCTATCCACTGCACACAAGCAGAAACGGCTCCAGTGGGCCAAACAATACATGAAGACTGACTTCAAAACTGTTTTGTTCACCAATGAGTGCCGTGCAACGCTCGATGGTCCAGATGGAAGGAGTGGAGGATGGCTGGTTGATGGACACCCCATGCAAACACGGCTATGGCGCCAACAAGGAGGAGGTGGAGTAATGTTTTGGGCTGGAATCATGGGGAGAGAGATTGTCGGCCACTTTAGGGTCCCTGAAGGGGTAAAGATGAACTCCATAGTGTATGTTGAGTTTCTCAAACAGCACCTCCTGCCATGCTTCAAGAAGAACCGTGCATTCCGCAGCAAGATCATTTTCATGCATGATAATGCACCGTCTCATGCTGCACATAACACATCTGCATCTCTGGCTGCTATGGGCATAAAAGGGGACAAACTTGTGGTGTGGCCCTCATGCTCCCCTGACCTCAACCCCATTGAGAACCTCTGAAGCATCATCAAAAGGAGTGTCTATGATGGCGGGAGGCAGTTCACATCTAAGCAACAGCTCTGGGAGGGTATTCTGTCCTCATGCAAAACAATTGAAGCAGAAACCATCCAAAACCTGACAAATTCAATGGACGAGAGAGTTCAGAAGCTCCTTTCCAACAAGGGGTCCTATGTGCAAATGTAACATCACCTAGAATAAAGTTTTGAGTTGAAAACTGTTTGATTTCAGTTTGTAATAACCTGCTAATGCTTATAATTTCAAACATGACCATTTTTTTGTTCTTTATTAAAATGAAAAGGTTGAAAACTCTGCTGGGCATAATAATTTGGAACATGCATTTTGAGCGCAGTTTGAGTGTTTTATTTTTAAAAAAATATACTGTTATCATAGGCAGTTTATACAAAAACCTTTCAATTGTGCTCTAATAGTTATTTGACTGGAAAATTACAGTGACTGCAATTCATATAGGTAATTTGGGAAAATCAAAGAAAATATTATTTGTATAATAATTTGGAACACAGTGTAATTTGGAATTAAATTAATTTTGGAATCAGAAATTATTTTGTGGTCTGATTGATTTAGGAGTCCAGTCTAAGACCTACATTTTTAGGGGTCATATCTGGAGTCTTAATTCTGATATCTAAGTTATTGATGTGGGTTTTTTTTAAATGTCGGAGTTTTAATAATTTAGGGGTCTCATCTAAAGTCTGATTAATTTTAGATTCTGATCTGAGGATGTCACTGAGCATGGACACTGATGTTGGGACCGGTTGTGCGTCTTCTGACCACGCAGATCAATAAATAACTATGAGGGTCTTGAGTTTGGTGTAGGAGAGTGCGGCTGGTCTAGACTTTGCTATCCATACTCGGACCACGAATGTTGGACGTGTTAAACCGACTGATACAAAGAGCTGAAAATGTTTGATATGGGGTGTTGTCTTTACTAGTTGCACCCACGAACCAAAACATTTTTGTAAATTGAGATGAGGATCAAGATGGGGGAAAGCACCACGTATAAAGCAGAAAATATTAGCAAATATGTAATACTGCACACCGCTTATCCAATACTGACAATGTATGTCTTTCTTTTAAGGCTCAATGTCTTCTCCTGGTACCGAGGCCACAAAGTCGTCACTGGGTAATTGTCTCTCTATATTTTCTCAATTAGTTGTGAAATGTCAAATGTAACTTGTGACTTTCCAGTCAAGGAAAGAACTGCTGAAATGGATTAATGCCTTACCCACACATAATGATGCAAAACTCCCCCCAACATCCCAGGACAGATTCTCAAATCTGGAAACGTCCCACTGGATCCAGAACTGTTGGGAAGTATAGTTATTTTACTGGCTGGTGATATGGTTTCTCCTCCCAAATATACAAAATTGACCCCCTTGCACATTTGGCTGCATACTGTCATGATTCCTCCACTCAGTGAGTGATTGTTTTGCTGTTCTATGGAAGCTGGGGCATGCTGAGTTGTCTATGTTTTGATTGACAGCTCAGCTGCTCAATGTTGTAATGGACATGCTGAGCTGTCAGGGCTTTGACAGTCCTATCTGAGAGATACGGGACTTTCTCCAGGTGTTCTCTGTTTTGGAGATTGCCCAAACTATTTAACTGCCTCTGATCCCTGCCAGACGTAGTTTGTGCTTCCTGGTGTTGTGCCTGATTCTGTTGTTCTGAGTTCTGATTTTTCGCTGCCTGACCCCTTACCCATTTTCTGACTGTCCCTTTGTCTTTTTCTTTGATTCGCTATCTCCTGGTATATTGACCCCGGACTGTGACCTGACTTTTGTCTTGTCTTTTCCCTTGGTTTTCTACGTGCTCTTTTGGTACTTACCCTGGAACATATAACTTCTCTGTCTCATGGTCTGCCCATGAGTAGTGACTAGCATCACATTATGTCTGGCAATATACTTTTTTTTTTCCCCTCGCCAATGGATCCAGTTCGTGCACTCTGTTGACCAGGTGACAAATTTGACACAGATGGTTCAGGATCTGGCCAGGGATCACCAGAAGCTTGAATCATCACAGTCCCAGCTGCAGCTTCAGTTTCGTACTCTGGGTGCTTCCCAAAGCTCTCCACTGTCGACAGTAGTTATGTCTTCTGGCCCCTCTGATGTGCAGTTGACTGACACCAACCCAGTTGTGGAACTTCCTGACAGTTTTTGGAGAAAGGGATCAGTTTAGGGTATTCAGGGAGAGCTGTAAATTATTTTTTACTCTACGACCCCAGTCTTCTGGGGATGAGTCCCAGCGGGTGGGTATAATGTTCTTATTGCATGGGGGATCCTCAGACTTGGGCATTCTCTTTGTCCCCACTAGCCCCCAAACTGTCTTATGTTGACGGCTTCTTTGACACCTTAGGGATGATCTATGATGAACATGACAGGGTCTAGTTCGCGGAGGCGAAGATCATGAACCTGATACAGGAGGGCCGCACCGCTGAGGATCATAGTTCAGAGTTTCGACAATTGTCCTCTGAGGTTCTGTGGAATGATGCTGCTCTCAGGTGTCAGTTTCACTGTGGCCTTATGGATACTCTTAAGTACACTTTAGCTTTGCATATTCCACCCTGTACTTTGTGGGCGGCCATGATTCAGGCCTTTTGTATGGATTGTAGAATTCAGGAGATGTTATGAGCGACAGGCGATTTTGGTCATTCTTCTGAAGTCTGTTTCCTTACCCGAGACGGAACCAATGAAGGTTGGAACAGCCAGCACTCGGACCATGGAGAGGAAACCTCAGCGCAAACTCGGACTCTGCCTCTACTGTGGTAGCGCTGGGTATTATCTCAAGGACCACTTGATTCACCCACAAGCAAACAAATCATTGGGAAATGCCAAAGTCAGGGTGATCATTGAGGAGGTCACCCCAGTTTCTAGGTACTCCTCAGATAAAGTACTATTGAATGTGGAACTATGTTTAAAGAACCTGTGGTCATCTGCATTTGCTTTCATTGACTGTGGGTCTGCTGCTTCTAGACTAGTTCTTAAATTAGGATTAGGGACAATTAGATTGGAAAGACCCATTCAGATTGTCACTATTGACAAGACACTATTACCCCAGCACTTTGTCCAGCTGGTAACAGTGGAATTCACACTAAGAGTGGGAACTCTTCACTCTGAGTCCATCTCCTGTTATGTCTTGGATAATTTACCTGCTGGGTGGGAACTGTGTCTTCCATGGCTGCATGTTCATAATTCTGTTATAGTTTGGTGTCAGAAGGATATTGTTAAGTGGAGCCCCAACTACCATAAGAAATGTCTTTGCTCTGTACAAATTTGCTCCGCTAGTCTGGAGGGTCTGCCAGCGTACCTGAAAAACTTTGGAGACGTGTTCTTGGAAAAAGAAGCTGAAATACTACTTCCCTATCATTCTTATGATTGTGCTATTGATCTTATTCCTAACATCTAATTGACTAATGCTCACCTGTAGAATTTGTCAGGACCTGAACGGAATGCTATGAAATAATATGTAAAGGAAAATTTACAGAAGGGTAATATCCGTCCTTCCTGCTTGCCTTTAGCTGCTGGTTTTTTCTTTGTGAAAAAGAAAGATGGTGGCCTCCGTCCTTGTCTCGATTTCCGTGATCAAAACAAAATTACAGTTAAAAATACTTACCTACTTCCACTCATCCCTGACCTATATAATCCGCTTATGGGGGAAAAATGGTTTTCTAAACTTGATCTTTCAGTGGCTTATAATCTGTTAAGCATCGAGAAGGGTGATGAGTGGAAACGGCATGTTTTGCAGATCGATAAACCTCTTACCAATCTCACATGTAAGGAGGCGGACGTTAGGTTGCCATTGGGGCCGTTAATAAGCTAAAAAAGTACTTCATCTGTTCCAGTTTTGATGCAATCCGATCTTCAGAAACCGTTTATCGTAGAGATAGATGCCTTAGAGGTTGGGGTGCTGGCTGTTTTGTCTCAAGGTCACAAAACTGACGAAATTACGGCCATGTGCATTTTTATTCTAGGAAATTTTCATCTACTGAAAGAAATTATGTTGGAAATCGCGAGCTGCTTGCTGTCAAGTTAGCTTTTAAAAGATGGAGGCATTTTTTGGAGGGAGTTATACATCAGGTCACTGCTGTAATGGATCATAAAAATGTATCTCATATTGAATTTGCTAAACATTTAACTCTGAAACAGGCCAGGTGGTCTTTATTTTTTTCTAGATTAAACTTTTCCATCATGTTCTGGCCGGAGTCTAACAATGTTAGGGTTGAGGCTTTGTCACGCAGGCATGATTCAATTTCTCCTCCAGAACATCCTTCCTCCATTCTTCATCAGGATATACTATAGTAATTTTTATGGTGTCCTAGGAATTGAAGGCTGAGATTCACAAAGCCCAGTTGTTGACTCCTTCCGCAACTACTGGGTCTAAATTATTTGTGTCTGTGTATCTAACATTTTGTCTGTTGTAAAAGTTTCATGACTACATCTTGAGTGGTCACCCTGAGGTCACTGCTACATAGAAATCAATGTAGACTCTTTTGGTGGCCATTCATGCTTAACGATATTAAGGGTTTTGCATCCGCTTGTGAGGTTTGAACACGAGCTACAGTTTTTCATAACCGGCTGTGACGCTGTCTAATGATATGTATACAATGTCAGTAAACTATTAATACAGGAACAACACTCTATACAACAACTAGTATAGCAACATCAGCATGTAAGTATAGAATAGATTTACCTGACACGATATCTGCTGAACTCAGGGTTAATCTTGAGGACTTGATGAGCTGAAACAGGAAAGAGGTGGACCGGGATCTAACCTGACCCTAAACTGGGGTCCTAACTAATCCCTCACCTTGGAGGTACTGATAATGGTTCAGAGGTCCAAGTCTCCAACCTAACCCTGTCTCCTATCAGACCCTGAACCCTGTAATCAGTCCTAAGAAGGATCCTGACTACCACCAAAGGGATATGGGCTGATCTCAGCTAAATACACAGATTAGACATATAAGACAGACAGGATAACACTCGCTTGCATACACACTCAAACACCAAAGGAACATAAATGGTCTGGGAAATAAACTCTAACCAAGTTGAGCTTAGAACAACTAAGGAGCTCACAACTAAAGTCTATACAGATTCATTCCTATCTGTGGTCTGCATGAAGGTTTCACTGGCAACTCCCCAAGCAGACAACCAGGAATTTAAAGGAAACCAATCAACAAATAATCAATTGCAGCCGGGAGAAACTGCACCCAGTCCCAGCACCGAGCACAGACAGCATTAACTCCCTAGCTGCCAAACACAAAGAAACAGCAGCTCAGCTGTGAGAAGTCAAAATGTGCAACCGCGACGATCTTCGTGGCAATGCACACATGACAGTACCCCCCCTTCTACGAGGGGCCTCCGGACCCTCAGGGCCAGGCCTGCCCGGGTGAGTTCTGTGGAAGGTCCGAACCAAACGATCTGCGTTAACATCAGACGCAGGGACCCACGTCCTCTCCTCTGGACCATACCCCTTCCAATGCACCAAGTACTGAAGGGACCGGCGATTCAGACGTGAGTCAATGATCTTTGATACTTGAAATTCCAAGTTACCATTGACCAACACAGGAGGAGGAGGTAGAGGTGACGGTATGACTGGTGCCACATACCTTTTAAGTAATGACTTGTGGAACACATTATGAATTTTAAACGTAGGAGGGAGGTCCAGACGAAATGCCACAGGATTAATTATGGAACTGATCCTGTACGGCCCGATGAATCTGGGACCCAGTTTCCAGGAGGGCACTTTAAGTTTTATATTCCTGGTAGACAACCATACCAGATCGTTCACATTCAGATCTCGACCAGAAACTCTCCTCCTATCAGCCATACGTTTGTAACGGTTCCCCATCGCACTCAGATTATTCAATACACCTCTCCACACAGAAGCAAGTGACGACGAGAAACGCTCCTCCTCAGGAACCCCAGAAGGGCCCCCCCCATTGAAAGTACAAAACTGGGGATGGAAACCATATGCCCCAAAAAACGGGGACTTACCAGTGGACTCGCTCCGCCTGTTGTTAAGAGCGAACTCTGCCAGAGGCAAGAAAGAAGACCAGTCCTCTTGGTTCTCTGAGACAAAACACCGGAGATATGTCTCTAGGCTCTGATTCAGACGCTCTGTCTGACCATTGGTCTGCGGATGAAAAGCCGAGGAAAATGACAATTGCATCCCCCGACGTAAACAAAATGCCCTCCAAAATTTGGACACAAACTGAGACCCCCTATCTGACACCACATCAGAAGGCAACCCATGAAGTCTAACGATCTCCCTAATGAACACCTGCGCCAGAGTTTTAGCATTAGGGAGTGCAGGAAGAGCAACGAAATGTGCCATCTTACTGAACCTGTCAACAACCACCAGTATGACAGTATTCCCTGACGACGGAGGAAGGTCCGTAATGAAGTCCATAGATAAATGAGTCCATGGACGCTCCGGAAGTTTCAAGGGTAAAAGGGTCCCAGACGGACGGTATGAGGGTTTTAGAGCGAGCACACACCCCACATGACGCGACAAAAGTTATAACATCTTTATTAGCATTAGGCCACCAAAACCGGCGAGAAAGGAGATCTAAAGTAGCCTTACTCCCTGGATGTCCTGCTAGAGCAGAATTATGATGTGCCTCAATAACCTTTAGTCTCAACAGATTTGGGACAAACAGTCTCCCTGGAGGTCCTGCAGGGCGTCCCCCTGAGCCTCTAACACCTCCTCCTCAAGCTCAGAAAATACAGCCGACACTACCACCCCCTCCTGAAGGATAGGAATCGGGTCATCCGTTTTCCCGGCCCCTGGAAACTGCGAGACAAGGCATCAGCCTTTACATTCTTAGACCCCGGGCGATAAGTGACGACAAAATTAAACCTGGTAAAAAACAACGACCATCGAGCTTGTCTGGAATTCAGACGCTTAGCGGATTCCAAATACAACAGTTCTTGTGATCAGTAATAACGGTAACCGGGTGGACTGCCCCCTCCAAAAAGTGACGCCATTCTTCAAAAGCTAACTTAATGGCCAAAAGTTCCCTATTGCCGATATCATAATTCCTTTCGGCGGACGACAATTTCTTAGAAAAGAAAGCGCACGGATGCCATTTACCAGGGGACGGACCCTGGGACAATATAGCACCCACCCCTACGTCAGACGCATCCACCTCCACAATGAACGGCTGAGATGCATCTGGTTGGATGAGAACGGGTGCCGAAGCAAAACATTTCTTCAAAGAGGAAAAGGCTTGGCAAGCTTTGTCCGACCATTTAGAAAAATCCGTCCCTTTTCTTGTCATGTCAGTGAGAGGTTTGACGACAGATGAGAAATTACAAATAAATTTCCGGTAGTAGTTAGCAAACCCCAAAAAACGCTGCAGAGCCTTAAGATCCCCTGGCTGATCCCATTCAAGCACTGCTCTCACCTTTTCAGGGTCCATACGGAAACCGGAGGCTGACACCAAAAAACCCAAAAACTGAAGTTCCTGTACGGCAAATACACACTTCTCCAGTTTGGCGTATAGTTTATTGTCTCGCAAGATCTGCAACACCTGTCTCACATGCTCCTGATGAGACACAAGATCTGGCGAGTAAATCAAAATGTCGTCCAAATATACAACCACAAACAGCCCCACAAGGTGACGAAAAATGTCATTAACAAAATGATGGAATACTGCTGGTGCAGTAGTCAGACCAAAAGGCATGACTAGGTTCTCATAATGTCCCTCCGGCGTGTTAAACGCCGTTTTCCACTCATCCCCCTCTTTTATCCTAATCAGATTATACGCCCCCCTGAGATCCAATTTAGAAAACCATTTGGCGCCAACAATTTGATTGAAGAGATCAGAATAAGAGGGAGTGAATACGGATCTCGAACAGTAATCCGATTAAGTTCGCGGAAATCCAAGCAAGGGCGTAGGCCTCCATCTTTCTTCTTCACAAAGAAGAACCCCGCGGCTACTGGGGAAGATGAAGGTCTAATATGCCCTTTGGCCAGACTTTCAGAAATATAATCTTTCATAGCCTGCCTCTCAGGACCAGAAAGATATACAACCTAGCTTTAGGCAACTTAGCATCAGGAAGGAGATTAATAGAGAAGTCATACACGCGATGAGGAGGCAACTCCTGACACCCCTCCTCAGAGAAAACATCCCCAAAATCCTCCAAAAAAGGAGGCAATGTACTAGGCACGACCGCACTGATGACTGTGTTCATGCAGTTGCTTTTGCAAAACTCACCCCATTGGCTTATTTCTCTGGACTGCCAATTAATCACAGGTTATGTTTAACCAACCAAGGAAGTCCCAACACAATGGGAGTAGGTAGACCCTCCAACACATAACAAGATAATTGTTCCCTGTGTATTGCCCCTACCCGAAGGTCAATGTTATGAACCTCATGAACAAAGCTACCTTGGCCGAGAGGCCTGGCGTCAATGGAGAATATAGGGATCGGTTTGACCAATACACTCAGATGCATACCTTGAGCCTGAGCAAACTGAGCGTCAACCAGATTAGCCCCTGAACCACTATCAAGAAGAACAGACAATCTCTCCACTCTCGTACCAACTACCACCTCCACTGGTACAAGGAACTGAGAAGAACTGGCGGATGAAATACATACTCCCAGGTTGTCGTCCACCACACAACCTGGGATTAACAGTTTTCCGGCGACTCTTGGCTCAACAAGGCACGGGATGGACATTCTCCAACAAAATGTCCCTCTTTCCCGCAGAAAAAAAATCTTCTAGTCCTGCGGCGTACCGCCAATCCCCTCCTACGAAATGATGTCCCTCCCAACTGCATAGGCTCATCCGAACAGACAAGGGGAACCTCAACATAAGGGACTTTAGTGGTAGGTGGAGAAACAACAGGGAGTGGGTTACCTCACCCCTCTCCCGAAGCCGTCTATCAGTACGGATAGCTAAGGCCATAGCAGCCTCCAGTGAATGAGGAGACTCATACTGAGCCAAAACGTCTTTTAATTTATCAGAAAGCCCATGACAAAACTGGCTCCTAAGAGCTGGGTCATTCCACTGAGTATCCGTGGCCCATCTACGAAACTCAGAAGCAAATTCCTCTGCCGGACGATCTCCCTGCTGTATCTTACGTAATTTTGTCTCAGCAAGAGAGACCCGATCTGGGTCATCATATACCAATCCCAGGGCAGTAAAAAATTGATCTACAGACAGTAGAGCCGGGGATCCCGGAGGAAGGGAAAATGCCCAGGATTGAGGGTCCCCTTGCAGAAGTGAGATAACAATTCCCACTCTCTGCTCCTCACTCCCTGATGATCGAGGCCGAAGCCGAAAATACAATTTACATGCCTCCCGGAAGGTGAAAAATTTGTCTCGCCCACCAGTGAACCTGTCCGGGAGAGCTACTTTAGGTTCAACTCTGGTTTGCTCCAGGGGAGACAAAACTTTGGACTTAATGTCCGTCAGCTCCATGGATAATCCCTGCAACTGCAGAGCCAGCTGGGCTACTGGATCCATGGTAACTGGAGATAATTTTTATGGCCAGTGAAAATGTCACGCTGTCTAATGATATGTATACAATGTCAGTAAACTATTAATACAGGAACAACACTCTATACAACAACTAGTATAGCAACATCAGCATGTAAGTATAGAATAGATTTACCTGACACGATATCTGCTGAACTCAGGGTTAATCTTGAGGACTTGATGAGCTGAAACAGGAAAGAGGTGGACCGGGATCTAACCTGACCCTAAACTGGGGTCCTAACTAATCCCTCACCTTGGAGGTACTGATAATGGTTCAGAGGTCCAAGTCTCCAACCTAACCCTGTCTCCTATCAGACCCTGAACCCTGTAATCAGTCCTAAGAAGGATCCTGACTACCACCAAAGGGATATGGGCTGATCTCAGCTAAATACACAGATTAGACATATAAGACAGACAGGATAACACTCGCTTGCATACACACTCAAACACCAAAGGAACATAAATGGTCTGGGAAATAAACTCTAACCAAGTTGAGCTTAGAACAACTAAGGAGCTCACAACTAAAGTCTATACAGATTCATTCCTATCTGTGGTCTGCATGAAGGTTTCACTGGCAACTCCCCAAGCAGACAACCAGGAATTTAAAGGAAACCAATCAACAAATAATCAATTGCAGCCGGAGAAACTGCACCCAGTCCCAGCACCGAGCACAGACAGAATTAACTCCCTAGCTGCCAAACACAAAGAAACAGCAGCTCAGCTGTGAGAAGTCAAAATGTGCAACCGCGACGATCTTCGTGGCAATGCACACATGACACCGGCCAACCGTGAAATTGGCTTCATTGCCTATTCCAGAAAGAATTTGGACTAATTTGTACATGGATTTCATAACTGATTTGCCTTTGTCTAGTGGGGAAACCATTATATGTGTTGGTAGTAGACCGATTCAGTAAACAAGCTCACTTTGTTCTGCTATCGGGGTTACCTTATGTGGAAACACTTTCCAGGTTATTTATCAATTATTTGGTGTGATTGCATGACATTCCTTTGAACATTGTATCTCATAGGGGAATATATATAATTTGTCTCCAAATTCTGGAGAGCGTTTTGTAAGAAATTGGGGATTGACTTGTTTTCCTCTGTTTACCCCCATGAAAACAACCATCAGACAGAGAGGACAAATCAGTCTTTGGAACAAATTCTAAGGCGTTTCATTGTGGCTCAGTAGGTGGACTGGTCCTCATTCTTACCTCTTGCTGAGTTTGCCTTTAACAGTCTACTGGTACCTCGCCTTTTTTTTTAATCATAGTTTTCATCCTCATTTTGGTGAATTCTCGGGAAGATCTCTGGCAGTCCTGGAGTAGAGTTTGTTATGCAGAAACTTGTGGATGTCTGGAAGGAGTTTCAGAAGAATATGGAGGTGGCTTAGCATCGCCAGAAGTGAAAGATGGATAGGAAACATTCAGGGGGCCCCTTATTCAAGGTTTGCGATAATATCTGAAAGTCTGGGTATCTTCCAAAAATATTAAATTGAAAGTGCCATCAACAAAGTTGGGTCCTAAGTTTATAAGTTTATTGGTCTATATGAGATTTTGGAGATAGTTAACTCGGTGGCTTTCAGATTAAAACTCCCTCCATCTTTTCGCATTCCAAATGAATTCCATAAATCACCGTTAAAAGAGTTCGTCCCTTCGTTTTGGCTCCTTCATTTCCGCCTCCGCCGGTTTCTGTCAATGACAGTTTAGAGTTAGAAGTGCAAAAGATTGTTGATTTTCAGAAAGTCCTTAATTCCCTCCAGTACCTAATTCATTGGAGAGGTTACAGACTGGAGGTGAGATCCTGGGTCCCTGCTCGAGCTGTAAACACCGATTATCTGGTCAGGGCCTTCCATCTCAGGTTTCCTGGGAAACCTGGAAGTCCAGTGGCACCCTACAAGGGTTGCGGTCACGATTCCTTCGCTCAGTGAGTGATTGTTTTGATTGACAGCTCGGCTGTCGAATCTTGTGATGGGTATGCTGAACGGTCGGTGCTTAGATTGACAGCTTGCTTATCCAATCTTGGACGTTCTCCAGGTCTTCTCTGTTCTGCAGATTGCCAAAGCTATTTAACTGAGCTGTTTGCCTCTGATCCCTGCCAAACGTAGTTTGTGCTTCCTGGTGAGTGTTTGCCTGATTCTGTTGTTCCGAGTTCTGATCTTCTGCTTCCTGACCGTTGGACCATTTTCTGACTATCCCTCTGTCTTGTCCTTTTGCTTTGATCCGTTATCTCCTGGTATTTTGAACCCGGACCATGACCTGACTTACGCTTTTGTCTTTTCCTTTGGTTTTCTATGTGCTCTCTTGGTACTGCCACCGGAATGTCTGACGTCTCTGCCTCATGGTCTATCCATGAGTAGTGACTAGCGTCACAAGTACATCTCCAGGTCACACACTCTATAAACATTCCCCATTAGGCCTCACGTCTCCAGCAGTGATCAGTAATTATCCATATCTACAGTTGGGTAGCCACCCTCTGTTTTCCCTAACTTGTCACAGGGGTTGGCACCCTAATAATAATTAAATGGCTTCCCCACTCCTCATTGTCCGACCCTGCTATAGTTCCTTATTGACCCTATACAATAGCAGGAAACAAACAAAAAAGTATGAGATAAATATGCAATAGTGCAACAATCACACATATTATATTTTAAAAAGCACAATTTTTGCAACGAGTAATATATCCACTTATTCAAAAAAATCTCATTTTTCATAGCTGTCTGCAGCCAATAAAGTATCCACATACATATGCCTAAATTACCGTACATAAATCATGGTGCGTAAAAGTGAAGTGCAAATGTTCTTTGTACAACCAAAAATTCATGTGAATGGTGGATCCTGTGTTATCTACTGTACATAGATTATAAGTCAATTGTATAGAAGGAGGAGGTGAGCTGTGACATCATCTATTGTGAATGGTGGATCTTGAGTTATAGAGGTGATATCAGGCATTGTAATACTGCCTGTGACTATAAGAAGGAACCTGCTGAAAGTTCTTGCTGTAAAGAAAAGAAATATGAATCTAAGAAAGTCCCAACCAGTGTAAAAATTATAAGGTTACTAATTCTGTTTTTAAAAAACATAAAAAATAGCATTTTTTATAAATACATGTAACACAAAAGTCTGAGTTAAATATTAACATTAATTCATTATTAATTCCCTTTAATACACAATTAAAAAATTATCAAAATCATTTTGATTTTCTGGAAAATTTTGGATACAGCAGAATCTGGTTTCTTTTGAAAGATTATACCTACCCATCCTAGGCCCGACCCTTACTTGTCCTTGCACCCCTGCTCCCAGCCGGGTCCTCAACTTGCTCCCTAAATTCTTTGTATCTTCCATCGCTGATGTGACCACATGGGGTGCCGCATCTCATGGCCTATATGACAGCGGCTGCAGGAAAGGTGAATATACAGTAATTCTGTATTACTTTTTAACACCTTTCAGCCCTCCATTTATTATGGTTTGGGGTCTGTAGAGACCTCAGAGCAAATTAAATTCTTTTTAGGGTGCTTTTGACAGAATTTCGCTTGGATTGAATCGTGAGATCTACATATCTATCTGGTGACTTAGAACACAGCAATGTTGCAGGAAGTGTCAGTGAGCCGTGTGTAAGGGTCCCATCCCATTATTAATGCACCTTCAGGGGTTAGAGTGTGGGTTTCGCCATTATAGATGTGTGAGGGATTTAGCCCCGGGTGGCCCCATGGCTGGATTATGTGATTATACAGAGGTGATAGAAGCTTCCCCTCTTGGCAGTGATTCGTGATCACACACTTCTGTCTTACAGTCACATCACAGCCGCACAGTTGTTTCCATGCCACATAAAGCCGAAGTTCATAAAATTGATGACATCCCAAGTAATGGCTGCTGTGAGTCTGATGTGACTTCTCAGTCATTGTAATAAATGAGGCAAAATGCCTCTGAAAGAAAAGTAATATATGGCTACACAAGGCGCTGAGCAGGTGACTGGAGGCAGAGGTGTTTATAGCGGCTGCTGGTATTTTTAGACTGTTTTTATCCTTCCCTTCCTCAACTAATAGGTAAATTCATGAATGGTGTCAGATTGAAGAGAGAAAATAGATCCTTATATTTATACAGAGATAAGAAGGAAGAGAGAGAAGAAGGGAGGAGAGGAGGAAGAAATAGAAGGGTAGAGAGAAGGAAGAAAGGAGAAGCAGAGAAAGGGGATAAAACGGAGGGAAGAGAAAGTAAAGGTACAGGAAAAGAGAGTAGACAGAAGAAACCAGAGGAAAAGAGAGAAAGAAGAGGAGGAAGAGGTAAAGAGGTGAGGAGCAGGGATAAAGTGTAAGGGGGGGCGACGAGACAGCAGGTACCTACGTGCCGGGTCTGGAACTAGAGAGGCTGCGTCCCCTCTTCCCGGGGGGACGTCTGAGCGAGGCGAACCTTCCCCTGTACTCGGAGGGAAGCGCTAGCGGGGCGGACCTTCCTGCAGACCAAGTAGGGTGGGGAAAGACAGGTAAAAAGCTCGCGAACCAGCAGGTGGATAAGAGCAGAAAGCGCGCGCTACAGGACAGTTTGGCACCAACCTAGAGCAGCGCGCAGCAAAGTGGTGAGCGGCATGCTCTGATTCCCTCTCCCCCACCAGAGAGTAGCTGCTGCCAGGAGAGGAGCCGGGAGTGTTGCAGCAGTGCAGGAAGAGGGACCGCTGTAGAGAGTGCAGAGCCAGGTGTGCGCAGCAGCAGCAACCAGGCAGAGGAGTGCTCAGTCCGGGGAGCACCAGCATTGTGCCGGCCAGTGTCTGCCATCTCCCGCCACCAGCAGCGGGGACCAGAGAGGGAGAGGACCGTGCAGTGGGTGCCCGGTGACTACAGAGAAAAGGTGCAGTGTGCCGGTGACTACCAGAGAGAAAGACACCTTACGCTAAGTGTCCGTGAGTACTGCGCTCGTTGCCAGCGCTATTGACTGCTCAGCAGGAGATACAATTTGAGGGGCTTCCACAATAAAGCCCCGTCACACTAAGCGAGATCGCTAGCGAGATCGCTGCTGAGTCACAAGTTTTGTGACGCAGCAGCGATCTCAGCAGCAATCTCGCTTTGTTTGACACTTACCAGCGATCAGGCCCCTGCTGTGAGATTGCTGGTCGTGTCAGAAATGCCTGGACCTTTTTGGTCATTGAGGTCCTGCTGGGTAGCATGCATCGGTGAGTTTGACACCTTTTACCAATAATCTCCCTAGCAACTCAGCACTGAGATACATAGGAGACACATCGTTACACAGGTCGCTGCGTGTCACTGATCGTTGCTGCGTCATCGCTGGGAAGATCTGACTGTTTGGCATCTCACCAGCGATCACAAAGCGACGCAAGGATCCCTGCTGGGTCGTATCGTTGTAGGGATCGCTGCTGCGTTGCTGAGTGTGACGGTACCCAGTGCTTCACAAGAACTACCGTTATCTTATCTGTTATCCTTTACCTCAGAATATCCCTCTCTAATTGTATTGTCTATTCTCCTGTTGAACCCTTCACCTCCCTGCCTGGAGTATTCCCCTGTAAATGAACCTGTTAACCCTTGCTCTGCCTCCTGCCCGTCACTGCATCCCGCATTCCTGCAGATCCTTACAAAAGCAAAGAAGGAAGAGATAGAGGTGGAAGGTAGAGGAGAAAAGGAAGAGAAGGAAGAGGAAAAGGGCATAATGAGAAGATGGAAGAAAGTGAACGAAGGGAAAGGAGTAGGCAGAAAAACAAGGAAGGGAAAGAGTGAAAAGGAAGAGAAGAAGTAATAAAGAGTAGGAAGAAGCAAGTGAAAAAAGCAGGAAGAGAGACAAGTAACAGAAGGAAGAGATAGTAAAAAGAAATAGAAGAGAAGAAAAATATAAAAACAAGTAAGATAAAGAGATGAGGAAGAGAGAAGAAAAGAGAAGAAGCAACAGTGAGGAGGAAGAAACAGGAGGACAGACAGAAGGAAGAAAGAAAGACCAGAGAGAGAGGTGTTAAAGACAAAAAAAGAAGAGAAAGCGGAGGAAAGCAGAGGAAGAAAGTAGAAAAATAAAGTAGAGGAGGAGAAAGAGGAAGAAGAGGAGGAAAAGAAGTGATGAGCATGGAGAGAGTGAGGAATGAAGAAATAGAGTAAAAAAAGAGAAAGGAGCAAGGTGGAAGAGAAAGAAGAAAGTGGAGGAGGATCACAGGTGAGGAGTAGAGATGAATGAACCCATGGATGTTCAGGTTTGCCTGGTTCAACGAACATATAGTAAAAAGTTCAGTTCGGGCCAAACTTGAACTTGGACCAGAACCCAATTGAAGTCAATGGGGACCTGAACTTCGGTGCTTAAAAATGGCTGTAAAATGGTCATAGTGAGTGCTCGTGAGATGCAAAAGGAAGCTAAATGGGGGTAAGAGCAGGACAATTGCCCTGCAAAAAAATGTGAATAGAGAAATGACTTAAAGGGTTTTTTTTTCACCATAGCAATCATTTGAAAAATAGGATGTAAATAAAAAACAAACATTTTAGCAGTGTCCTCTCAGAGACTGAGGCTAGTTACTTCTCCCACAGACCATGGGGCAGCGTACCCCCACAGCTCCAAAATGTCTTATGTTCCAAATGCTGCCAATGAAAAGTTTGTAGTATGATCTTGGATAGTGATGGGCGAACCCGTGGATGTTCGGGTCCAGTGGGTTCGGCCAAACATCTAAAAAAAAAAAGTTTGAACACGAACCTGGTCCCCATTCAGATGGGTCTGCATCTCGGACTAATAAAAAACAGACAGCGGCTTCAAGGACAGTTTTCCCACAGGTGGGGGGTGAAGAGTACACACGGCGGCTTAAAGGATAGTACTCCCACAGGCAAGGGGTGCAGTGTACACACAGCGGCTTAAAGGACAGTACTCCCACAGGTGAAGGGGTGCAGAGTATACACAGCGGCTTCAAAGATAGTACTCCCACATGCTGGGGGTGCAGAGTAAACACAGGGGCTTCAAGGAAAGTACTCCCACGGGCGAGGGGGTGCAGAGTACCCACAGCGACTTCAATCACAGTACTTCCACAGGAGTGGGGTGAAGAGTACACAAAGCGACTTCAAGGACAGTACTCCCACAGGCAGGGGGTGCAGAGTAAACACAGCGACTTATAAAAGGACAGTACTCCCACAGGCAGGGGGTGCAGAGTACACACAGTGGCTTATAAAGGACAGTACTCCCACATGTGGGGGGTGCAGAGTACACACAGCAGTTTAAAGTACAGTACTCCCACATGCGGGGGTGCAGAATACACACAGCACCTTTTAGCACCGTACTCTCACAGATGGGTTTGCATAGAACACAAAAATATTTAGAGTTGAGAGTCCTCAGTGGTTGATACCTTTTAATGGCTAACTGAAAAGATGGTAACAAAAATATTTTTCTATCTACTGGCTAACACGGTACAAAGATATACATCTTTACTGTATCATAGAACACAAAGCAGCTATTACCACAGAAATAGCACATGTAGGGGTTGAAGAGTACACACAGCATTGTGCTTGCTTAGTGCGTAGACAGAATCTGACCTTAACTCCAGATGCATCCTATCCCTACACAAACGAGAGCATAATGGCGGTGGCACTCGTGATCCGGCCTTTATACAAGCAGGGTCACATGCTGTGCTGGCCAATCACAGCTATGCCATCAGGGCATTACTGCCCTTACTGTTGTATGGGGCCTGGTGAGCAGAAGTACAGAGAGGGGGCCCGGACCCAGTCCGGGTTCCAAGTGCTGTGCGCTGCACACCTCGGCACTGGGAAGTGAGGGGGGACTGCAAGTGATAAAGTGGGAGAGGAGGACTACAAATGATGAAGTTGGGGAAGGGGGACTGCAAATGTAGTGAGTAGGAAGAGGGGGACTGCAAATGATGAAGTAGGGGAGGGGGATGGCAAACGATGAAGTGAGGGGGACAGCAAATGATGAAGTGGGGAGGGGGACTGCAAATGATGAAGTGGGTGGAGGGGGACTGCAAAAGATGAAGTGAGGGGGGACTGCAAAAGATGAAGTGAGGGGGGACTGCAAATGATGAAGTGAGGGGGACTGCAAGTGATGAAGTGAGGGGAGGGGGACAGCAAATGAAGTTGGGGGAACTGCAAATAATGAAGTGAGTGGGGGGAGTGGGACTGCAAATGAAATGAGGAGGACTGTAAATTATGAAGTGAGGGAGGAGGGGGACTGCAAATAATGAAGTGAGGGGGAGAGTGGGTATGCAAATAATGAAGTGAGGGGGGACTACAATTTATGAAGTGAGGGTGGGATACGGAGGACAGCAATTGAATTGAAGGTGGGGGTGGGATAGAAAATGATGAATTGAAGATGGGAGGAGAGCAAATGAATTTAAGGTGGGGGTGGGGAGAGCAAATGATGACTTGGGGAGCTGGGTGAGAACAAATAATGATGAATTTTGAGGGTGGGGAGAGTAAATGATGTATTGAATGTGGGGGATAGCAGTTGTTAATAAATTGAGGGTGGGGTAGGAGAGAGAGAAGACATGACATAATGAATAGGGGGAAAAGGCAAGTAAATAAAATGAATCGGGGAGCAGGAAGTATAGAGTGGGGGGCGAAGAGGATACAGAAGTGTAACTGGTATTGAATTGGGGAAAAAGTACAGTTGCTAATATATATACTGTATTTATTAGGTGGGTAAAGTGGTTATTTATAGTTGGTGGGGGTAGAGTGGTGGATTACAATTTATATTTGGATAGGTTTGTTGCCTAATAACTAATTATATATTAATGGTGGGTGCATGTCTGGATTCAGCTGTGTAGTGTAGAAGGGAAATATGGGGAATGTGCTCTAGGTAACTGTGTTATTTTATGCACAGACGAGTCCTGGCTGGAAGAACTGATGGCGAACTGCGCTGGATGAAAAAGAAAAGCTAAGATAAAGGACTTCAACTAGAGACTTCACTGGTGAGTCAGTGTACTACCTGTACACTGACACTATATACTGTATACTATGCACGGAGCTCCTGTGCAAAATGTCACCGGTGATCACTGTATTACCTGTACATCGACACTATATACAGAGCTCCTGTGTATAATGTCACTGGTGATCCCTGTATTATCTTTACACTGACACTATACAGAGTTCCTGTGTATAATGTCACTGGTGATCACTGTATTACCTGTACAATTACACTATACACTGCATACTATATACAGAGCTCCTGTGTATAATGTCACTGGTGATCACTGTATTACCTGTACACTATACGCTATATAAAGACCTCCTGTGTATAATGTCACTGTTGATCACTATATTACCTGTACACTAACACTATATACAGACCTCCTGTGTATGTCACCGGTGATCACTGTATTACCTGTACAATTACACTATACACTGTATATTATATACAGAGCTCCTGTGTATAATGTCACCGGTAATCACTATATTATCTGTACACTGACACTATATACTGAGTTCCTGTGTATAATGTCACTGGTGATGACTGTAATACCTGTACACTGACACTATATACTGAGTTCCTGTGTATAATGTCACTGGTGATGACTAATATCTGTATACTGACACTATATACAGAGCTCCTGTGTATAATGTCACCGGTGATAACTGTATTACCTGTACACTATATACTGAGCTCCTGTGTATAATGTCTTTGATGATCACAGTATTACCTGTACAATGACACTATATGCGGAGCTCCTGTGTATAATGTCACTGGTTATTACTGTATTACCTGTACACTGACAGTATATACAGAGAGCTCCTGTGTATAATGGCACTTAGTATTGTTTTTTTTTTATTAATGATCAGTATTGTAGTATTCGGTCACTTTGTGGTGGTAATATGTGGTCTGGTCATGGTGTGGTTGTAATTGCTCCTTGTATGTGGTATTATTCGGTCACTATGTTGTGGTAATATGTGGTCTGGTCATGGTGTCGTGGTCGCAGCTTAACAAATCTTTTTGGTAAAACAAAAGCTTCTGGCTATGTGTGTGATCTGGTGTTTGATTGGAACTATTAATTTGGGATTGGGGAGGAAGTTGTACAGAAGTGGAGTTTTTCCAAAAGTGGGGGATGGGACTGTGGAATGTTCGAGGTGTGGAGGCTCTGAAAATGCCCACAGTCTAAATGCTTGCTGATTGGCTGCGTTGCAGCCTTTCAACAAGCTTTATTAGACTGATGTACCCGAACAGGAAACTGGACATACAGTAAAATGTCAGTGTTCGGTACCGGACACCAGGTGTCTGGTACGAACCCCAATCTTTCCGGTTTGCTTTTGCTCATCCCTAGTGAAGAGCAGGGAGACAGTGAGCTAAGTGCACACGTTCAGGATTATTTGCGTTTTTTTTTCGCGTTTTATCGAGGGAAAAAACGGTCAAAAACGCATGATTTAAGCATCCTATCATTTAGAATGAATTCCGCAATTTTTGTGCACATGGTGCGTTTTTTCCGCGAAAAAAAAACGCATCTCGGAAAAAGAACCAACATGTTCATTAATTTCGCGGAATTCTAGAGTTTTTCCCCGCTATATTATTGACCTAGAAAGTTCAGGAAAAAAATTGCAGTAAAAACGAGCAAAATCCGTGCAAAAAACGCAAAAAAAACCACGCGTTTTTACCGTGGAAAATGTCTGTTTTTGCTCAGGAAAATTCTGCAAACATTTCTGAACGTGTGCACTTAGCCCAAGGGAGGAAATAAAAGAGTGAAGTGAAAAAAAAGTAGTAAGGTAGAGGACAAAGAAGAAAGAAGTAGGAAAAGAGATGAGGAGCAAGGAGAGAGCAAGGGATGGAGATAATGAAGGAAGGGAAAGAAAGAGGGAGAGCTAGAAGCAGGGGGAAAGAAGCAAGTGAGAAAAGCAGGAAGATAGATAAAAAGAGAGTAAAAAAGATTAAGAGATGAAGAAAGAGAAGGAGAAAAGAATAGAAAAAAGAGAAGTTAGAAAGAGTTGAGGAAAGAGAGGCATATTAGAAAGAGGAGAAGCAACAGTGAGGAGAAAGAGAGGACGAAGATAAAAAGAGGAAGAGAGGAGAATATAGAGAGTAGAGGAGGAATAGAAGATGAGGAAGAGAGCAGAGGAAAAAGAGGAGGAGGTAGAAAAAGGAGGAGGTGAGAGGAGGAAGAGAACGGAGGAAGAAGAGTGCAGAGAAAATAGGAGGAAGAGATAGGAAGAGGGAGAGTGGAGGAGAAGAAAGGAGGAGGGGTAGCGAGGAGGAGGAAAAAAGTGGAGGGGAAAGAGAGGAAAAAGGAAGCGAGAGGAGCAGCAAGACAATGAGAAGAGGATGAAAGACAAGACAGAAGAGAGAGTAGAAAGAAAGCTAGAGAAGCAAGTGAGAAAGAGAGCAAAAAAAATGAGGAGAAAATTAGCAAAAGAAAGGAAGACACAAAGGAGGAGAGAATGCCCAGCGTTACAATGTTTACAGCAAGTACGGACCAAACTCCCAATCATAGTAACTGATCACTGATATTAAATGCTCCACAAATTATATCAAAGCAACAAAAAAGTAAAATACACAGATGTTTCAGAGCTACAATGTCATATCCCATAGTAACCCTAGGGTGTCACACCCATAGTTTTAACAGTTTAGCATCTAAATATAAGGAGGGTAAAGTTACAGGCACTTTTGTATTAGGCAGAGAGTTAAAGTCGTCTGAAGGTCAATAACATTTTTAATACACTTTCTTCTCGCCCAAAGCTTTTTCTTATATTTTATACAGTGCTAAACTCCAAAGCACAGAGACTGACTTTCAAGATAAAACACATAAAAAGGGTCTTTTTGTCAACTGTAAAGTGTCAGAAAAAAAACAACTTCATCTTAGAGCAGGAGAAAAAAATAGTATCCATCAAAAAAGAATAAAACTGAAAGTGATAGAGGAATGCAAAAGATTGCGTTTCCTTAAGCTGCATTGTTTTTAAAAAAGAAAATTCTGAAAGTTCTCATTCTAAGGCCTCATGTAAACGGCTATATTACAGCTCTCCAAACTGATATGGAATCAGACAAAAAATATCTGTTTCAATGGATCCCACATTGTTGAGGCATTGTACCCTAGTGTGGCCATTTATTATGCATATTTAATGAAAATTGCAAAATAAAAAAATAAAAATCTACCCTTCCCCATGGATGAATGTGGAATTTGCTGCGAACCTACTTGATATTTCAATCTTTCTGTCATCTTACAGCTGGGTCAGATACACTGGAAGGAACTCCGAAAGCAGAAGGTAAGTGGAGAATCGGCGTCTGTAATAAGAGTGGCTCCTTCTATCCTATAGAGGGGGATCAGACTGGGTGACGCACCGCTATGACGGCCACACGTGACCACAAGTATTATTACTTGCATAATAGCATTATTTAACCATTGTTTAGCTCTGCTACTAGATCAGCGTTAATTATGGAGCTGTTACTTGATTACTGTATATTAGTACTATTTCAGCACCATCTGTCGGTGTTATTTGAGCATCGTAAGGTATTCATATTTTTTTGTTACCGGGTACCAAATTTAATATAATTAACATAATTAATAATTTTGGTAATTTTTTTCTTCACCGTGTTTACAGATCCATCAAGTAGAGACGCTGCAATGCTCATCTCTGAAAGTAAGAACATGTAGAATTATTTGTGTCTACCTGTTTTTAAACAAATATAGCACAAAAAGAGGATTTAGAGATCCTCCAAAAATTCAAAAAATACTAGCAAAAGGCAGAGATGCTTACCTGCCCAGGCCTCCAAAACAAATGCAGTGGACCCATATAGTTAAGATGGCGGCAACACAGGTGAAGAAATACCGATCAGGCAACCGCTCACAACCTACCAATCCCAATGGAGGGGGCGGCTGCTTGGTATACTACTGCACAAAAATGACTTGTATGTGGCGCTGTTCACAAATGGAAATGCACAGCATCTAGGTTAACATCCTATTAGTGACTGATGCATATCCGATTCCCCGGGTCGATGAGTTCATTGAGAGGTTGGGGTCAGCAAGATACATCACCACTCTTGACCTAACGAAAGGGTACTGGTAAATCACCATGTCCCAAATGGCCAAAGAGAAGACGGCCCTTTCTACACCTGATGGGTGTTTCCAATGTACCAAGATGCCTTTTGGTCTGCAAGGAGCCATGGACCGGGTCCTAATGCTACAGGGTACCGAGAAAATATTGTGATCTTTTAGCCCGGATTGTGAAAGTCATCTGCAGTAGGGCCAGGCGGTACTGAACGCATTGAAGAAGGCAGGGTTTACCATAAACTCAAAGAAGGATGCCATTGGGAAGGAAAAGGACATATAATTAGGCTATTTTGTCCGTAGGGGCGAAATCAAGCCACAGGAGAACAAGGTGGAGGCAATCCAATATCGGTTGCAACCAGTCTCCATGAAACAGGTTAAGGCCTTTCTAGGAATTGTGGGTTACTATCGGTGGTTCATCCCAAATATTGCAATGAGAACCGCACCCCTGACCAACTTCCTTAAAGGCACAAAGTTGTCAATGACCAAGTGGACTTTCGGAGCGGAAACGGCTTTCCAGGAGTTGGATCTAGCCTTGTGTAAACAGCCGGTCTTGGTTGCACCTGACCTCACAAAGGAGTTTGTGGTCCAGATGAACGCTTCAGAAGTTGGGTTGAAAGCCGTGTTGTCACAGGAATTAAATGGGGAGGAACATCCAATCCTTTAACTAAGAAGGAAGATTTCTTCCTGTGAGAAAAATTATGGTATCGTGGAAAAAGAATATTTGGCCATCAAATAGGCAATTAACACTACGAAGTGCTACACGCTCGGCCAAAAGTTCAGGTTAGTGTCAGACCGTGTGCTCCTGAGATGGATGAGGGAAAAGAATGGGAAGAATGCCACTAGGTGGTTTCTGGCACTTCAGGACTTAAGAGTTCACATGGATCATAGGCCAAGGAAACTACACGCTAATGCAGATGCACTGTTGAGGATTCCTGTCTAGTGACTGAAGGCGCCAACTACCCCCTGGTTGAGCAGAAGGGGGATATGTGAGAGGGTCACTGGTAATGTGCTTTAGGGGAGATAAGTTTTCACTAAGGTCACTGGAAATTTTGCTCCAGCATGTTATGTGCTGAGAGGGGTTAATCGGCCATGACAGGCCCAGGTCTATTATGAAAAGCTGAATAGGTGGGCAAGATAGCTGTTCACCATATCTCCACCATCGGGAGGGATCCAGGAGGTAAAAATGAAGCTTTTGGACTTACTATTTGTTCTGTGTACTCTGGAAGGGAGCAGACCTCAAGAGCTGGGCTCCTGGTAAACAGCGCTGAATCCTGTTTCCTGTGCAGGCGGACCCCGCAGTTATAAGGACTATAGTGAGTGCTGTTTAGCAGTGGCGTAACTTGAAACTTATGGGCCCTGATGCAAAAGCTCCGACGGGGTTCCCAAATATTTTAAATCATTAATAGCAATAGTCTTTTTCTATAGGCCAAAGGGACTTTTAGGGCCCCTAGGCTCCAGGGCCCAGGTGCGATTGCAACCCCTACACCCATTGCTGTTTGGTTTATGTCGAGAAGACTGAATATGTGTATTTTCTTTTGTTTGTTTAAAGACTTTAAAAAAAAAAAATTAAATTAAGCATTCTTGTGACTACTTCTTTAAGCAGCTGCGTGAGCCGATTTACCACAGAGAAATGATAGTGAGAGAAGAGAGTAAAGAGCTAATAGAGAGATGAGAGGATAAAGAGAGAGGAGAGGTGGGGGACGATTGTGAGAGGAAAGAAGATGAGAGAGAAAATAAACAGATCAGAGAGAAAAAATGAGAAAAAATGAGATACAGGAAATGGAGAAGAGGGACTCGAGAGAGAGGGAAGAGGCAGAAGAGAAGGATGGAGATAATCAAGAGGATAGAGAGACGGGAGAGGGAGATCATAGAGGAAAAAGAAGAAGAGGTGAGAGTGAAAAGAGATCAGAGAGTGGAGAGAGAAGAAAGAAGAGAAAGGATAGAGAAAGTGAAGAGAGATTAGAAGAGAGAGGAAATAGAGATATGACTGAGGATAGAGAGAGGAGAGACAATAGATGAAAGAGAGAATGAAGAGAGAAGAGAGGATAAAGATACAGTGGGTAAAATAAGTATTTGATACACTGCCGACTTTGCAAGTTTTCCCACCTACAAAGAATGGAGAGATCTGTAATTGTTATTGTAGGTACACTTCACCTGTGAGAGACAGAATCTACAAATAAAATCCAGAAAATTTACATTGTATGATTTTTACATTATTATATTGCATGAAATAAGTATTTGATCACCTACCAACTTCAAGAATTGTGACTCTCACAGACCTGTTAGTTTTTCTTTAAGAAGCCCTCCTACACGTCACTGATTACGTGTATAAAAGACACCTGTCCACGCATTCAATCACTACTCCAACCTCTCCACCATGGCCAAGACCAAACACTGTCTAAGGACAAAATTGTAGACTTGTACAAAGCTGGTATGGGCTACAGGACAATAGGCAAGCAGCTTGGTGAGAAGGCAACAACTGTTGGCACAATTATTAGAAAATAGAAGAAACACAAGATGACGGTCAATTTTCCTCGGTCTGGGGCTCCATGCAACACCTCGCCTCGGAGGGTAAGGATGATTCTGAGAAAGGTCAGGAATCAGCCCAGAAGTACACGGGAGGACCTGGTTAATGGCTTAAAGAGAGCTGGGCCCAGATTCTTCATTAGTAACATACCACGGCGTCCTGGATTAAAATCGTGAAGGCCACTGCAAAGGGGACAGGATGGCTGCACCATATTGAAGGGAGGATGGATGGGGTCATGTATTGCGAGATTTTGGCCAATAACCTTCCCTCGTAAGAGCATTGAAGATGGGTCATGGCTGGGTCTTCCAGCATGACACTGACCTGAATCACAACCAGGGCAACTAAGGAGTGACTTTGTAAGAAGCATTTCAAGGTCCTGGAGTGGCCTAGCCAGTCTACAGGCCTGAACCCAATAGAAAATCTTTGGATGGAGCGGAAACTCAATGTTGCCCAGTGACAGTCTCTAAACCTAGAAGATCTGTATGTAGGAGGGGGCCAAAATCCCTGCTGCAGTGCTTGGTCAAGAACTACAGAAAACGTCTGACCTCTGTAACTGCAAACAAAGGTTTCTGCACCAAATATTAAGTTCTGTTTTTCTGTTGTATCAAATACTTATTTAATGCAATAAAATGCAAATTAATAATGTAAAAATCCTACAATGTGATTTTCTTGTTTTTGTTATTTTTAGATTCTGTCTCTCACAGGTGAAGTGTGTGTACACAACTCTCCATTCTTTGTAGGCGGGAAAACTTGCAAAATTGTCAGTGTGTCAAATACTTAAAGAAAGAGAGAGGAAGAGAGAGAGAAGAAAAAAGTAGAGAAGGGGAGAGAGAGAGAGAGAGAGAGAGGAAGAGAGAGACAATTTGTGGCCAGTCTAAAAGATGAGCATCCAGAACAGGAGACGTCAATAATTCCCTAATCGGGTACTTGAATATGGCTTTTCAAACCCACGATGATCCCTTTAAGGACATCTCCAATATACATGATTTTTTTCCTCTTGCTTCAGGTCCCGGAGATGTGCTGAACACTATAATGACAGAACCGGACAGTAAGTCTATAACCTGTATACACAACAGGCTGTACGTTCACCCGGCTGATATCAATAAAGCTTGTTGACATCATCACTGCAGCTTTAATAAGTGGGGAACCAACTTACTGCAGGGGATACATTAGTAGATGGACCGCGAGAACACCTTCAATAACAACCCGTCATTATATAATTCTATGGAGATCACTGTACGTAACATTTCACATTGCGTTTCAGGCACTTCCAGACCGCCCGATGTGATTCCTACAAGTGAGTGCAGAAACCTGATCTGTCATAGGATGGAGATTGTGTAAGGTGCGAAGTGTTGTAGCAGCGAGTCCCGGTAGCTGGAGAGCGCGCTGCCACTGCAACTTCACTGAGGGTTTTTACAATTATTTTACATGCCAGCAGCTAAATGGGCCAAGTGAAGCCAGAAAGTTTCATTGATTTTAAAGGCAGTGAAGTCAAACAAGGCATAAATATTTTTTTCCTGAAATCTTTTTCACTTTCCAAGGTATTTTGTACAGTGAAGGCTCCTAACAACACAGGAGATAAGTTATCAAAACAGTACACCTTTCTGTGACATCACTTCCTGCTCTGCAGCCATTGGCTGTGGTTACAACTCACAGACTTCATGGTGTGTTTACTCCTGGCTTATACATATATACTACTGGTAAAAATGAGCGTTCTGTTTATTCCAGATGATTCTATTTATCAGTCCAGTTGCTTGAAGAGTCAGCAAAAATTAAGCAGAGGGCTCTCTTTATTATAAGTATTTTTTACAGAGTGCCTTCCTGTCAAAGTGGGGAGCAGGAAGTCTTTCAGGAGCCTCCTCAGCCAATAACTGAAGAGCAAGAAGTCTGCAAGAAGCAGCTTCAGCCAATAGCTGCAGAGCATGAGGTCTGTGAGGAGCTGCCTCAGCTAATAATTGAAGAGCAGGAAGTCTGTGAGGAGCACCTCCAGCCAATAGCTGCAGAGCAGGATGTCTGTGAGGAGCACCTTCAGCCAATAGCTGCAGAGCAGGATGTCTGTGAGGAGCTGCCTCAGGCAATAGCTGCAGGGCAGGATGTATGTGAGGAGCTGCCTCAGGCAATAGGAGCAGAGCAGGAACTATGTGAGGAATATTTTCAGCCAATAGGTGCAGAGAAGGCGGTCTGTGAGGAGCAGCTTCAACCAATTAGAGCTGAGTAGAAAATAGTTGAGGATCACCTTCAGCCAATAGGTGCAGAGCAAGATTTCTGTGAAGAGCAGCTCGAGCCAATAGATGCAGAGCAGGAAGTCTGTTACTAATGACATTTTACCCATTTTTAATATTATTTTATGTCCAGATTGATTTTTTTTTGTTTGGTAATTGATCATAATTTTGTACATCCCACTGACCTAACTTTTGATTTGCAGAGTCAGGATTCAAGATCGTGGAAGAAAGTACTTTAAGATCAGGGCTATCACCTCTCTCTGCTGCAACAGAAACTGAATCTGTGGAACAAGGTGATCAGAAAACTTTCTTTTTCATACATTTCATTGGTAAATTGAGGTTAAAAAAAAAAAACAAGGCGCCACTCGTGAGGTCCAAAAAAAAGGATTAGATGACAGCAACAAAGTGGTTATCAGTCATCAAACTGATTTATTTGAACTTCAGTGGCCTCTTCATATATTATAAATGATTCTCCATGAAGACTTTGCCTGGATAAAACTTTTTATAACTTAAACCACCCATGTCCAGAAGACATATTAAGGACATACAGTGGGGAAAAAAAGTATTATTTAGTCAGCCACCAATTGTGCAAGTTTTCCCACTTAAAAAGATGAGAGGGGCCTGTAATTGACATCATAGGTAGACCACAACTATGAGAGTCAAATGAGAAAACAAAAATCCAGAAAATCACTTTGTCTGATTTGGTAAGATTTACTTAGCAAATTATGGTGGAAAATAAGCATTTGGTCACCTGAAAAAATGCAAGATTTTGTCTCTCACAGACCTGTAGCTTCTTCTTTAAGAGGCTCCTCTGTCCTCCACTCATTACCTGTAGTAGTGGCTTCTGTCTGACCTTGTTATCAGCATAAAAGACACCTGTCCACAACCTCAAACAGTCACACTCCAAACTCCACTATGGTGAAGACCAAAGAGCTGTCGAAGGACACCAGAAACAAAATTGTATCCCTGCACCAGGCTGGGAAGACTGAATCTGCAATAGGCAAGCAGCTTGGTGTGATGAACTCAACTGTGGGAGCAATAATAAGAAAATGGAAGACATACAAGGCCACTGATAATCTCCCTCGATCAGGGGCTCCACGCAAGATCTCACCCCGTGGGGTCAAAATGATCACAAGAACGGTGAGGAAAAATCCCAGAACCACATGGGGGAACCTAGTGAATGACCTGCATAGAGCTGGGACCACCGTAACAAAGGCTACCATCAGTAACACACTACGCCACCAGGGACTCAGATCCTGCAGTGCCAGACGTGTCCCCCTGCTTAAGGCTACTTTCACACATCAGGCTTTTTGAATCAGGCGCCATCCGTCCTATGCCTGAAAGGACGGATGCGGCGCTGATTTAAAAAAACTGATCAGGTTTTTTTTTTGCCTGATCCGTGAGAGAGAGAGAGAGAGAGAGAGAGAGAGAGAGAGAGAGAGAGAGAGAGAGGAAGAGAGAGAGAGAGAGAGAGAGAGAGAAGAGAAAAACCGCATCCGGTACCGGATCCGTTTTTTTAGAAACACGCCGGATCGCGCCTGATTCAAAAAGCCTGATGTGTGAAAGTAGCCTTAGCCAGTACATGCCCGGGCCCGTCTGAAGTTTGCTAGGGATCATTTGGATTATCCAGAAGAGTATTGGGAGAATGTCATATGGTCTGATGAAACCAAGCTACATCTGTTTGGTAGAAACAAAACTGATCGTGTTTGGAGGAGACAGAATGCTGAGTTGCATCCAAAGAACACCATACCTACTGTGAAGCATGGGGTGGCAACATCGTGCTTTGGGGCTGATTCTCTGCAAAGGGACCAGGACGACTGATCGGTGTACATGAAAGAATGAATGGGGCCATACTTTGGGAGATTTTGAGTGCATCAGCAAGGGCATTGAAGATCAAAAGTGGATAGGTATTTCAGCATGATAATGGTCCCAAGCATACTGCCAGGGCAACGAAGGAGTGGCTTCGTATGAAGCATATGAAGATCCTGGAGTGTCCTAGCCAGTCTCCAGATCTCAACCCCATAGAAAACCTTTGGAGGGATTTGAAAGTCCGTGTTGCCCAGCGACAACTAAAAACATCACTGCTCTAGAGATCTGCATGGAGGAATGGGCCAACATACCACCAACAGTGTGTGCCAACCTTGTGAACACTTACAGAAAACGTTTGACCTTTGTCATTGCCAACAAAGGATATATAACAAAATATTGAGATGAACCTTTGTTAATGACCAAATACTTATTCTCCACCATAATCTGCAAAATAAATCTTACCAAATCAGACAAGGTGATTTTCTGGATTTGTTTTTTCATTTTGACTCTCATAGTTGTGGTCTACCTATGATGTCAATTACAGACCTCTCTCATCTTTCTAAGTGGGAGAACTTGCACAATTGGTGGCTGACTAAATACTTTTTATATAGGCATCATAGGTGGAGTTCCTAAATGTGAAAGCACACTGCACACCATACATCCCATTGAGCAGTCACCTGTTTCTGTTGATCACTAACATTAAAACAATGTCCTTAAATTACTGGTGTTTATGGACAAAGATACAACTACAATACTGCTCCTATGTACAAGAATATAACTACTATAATACTGCTCCTATGTACAAGAATATAACTACTATAATACTGCCCCTATGTACAAGAATATAACTACTATAATACTGCTCCTCTGTACAAGAATATAACTACTATAATACTGCCCCTATGTATAAGAATATAACTACTATAATACTGCCCCTATGTATAAGAATATAACTACTATAATACTGCTCCTATGTACAAGAATATAACAACTACAATACTGCCCCTATGTACAAGAATATAACTACTATAATACTGCTCCTATGTACAAGAAATTATAACTGACCTATTAATACTGCTCCTATGTACAAGAAAATATAACTACCATACATACTAACTGCCCCTATGTACAAGAATATAACTACTATAATACTGCCCCTATGTACAAGAATATAACTACTATAATACTGTCCCCTATGTACAAGAATATACTACTATAATACTGCTCCTATGTACAAGAATATAACTACTGTAATACTGCCCTATATACAAGAATATAACTACTATAATACTTCCCCTATGTACAGGAATATAACTACTATAATACTGCTCCTATTACAAGAATATAACTACTATAATACTGCTCCTATATACAAGAATATAACTACTGTAATACTGCCCTATGTACAAGAATATAACTACTATAATACTGCCCTATGTGCAAGAATATAACTACTATAATACTGCCCCTATGTACAAGAATATAACTACTATAATACTGCTCCTTATGTACAAGAATATAACTACTATAATACTGCTTCCTATGTACAAGAATATAACTACTAAATACTGCCCCTATGTACAAGAATATAACTACTATAATACTGTTCCTATGTAGAAGAATATAACTACTATCAATACTGCCCTATGTACAAAGAAATAATAACTAACATATAAATACTGATCCCTATGTAAAGAATATAACTACTATAATACTGCTCCTATGTACAAGAATATAACTACTATAATACTGCCACTATATACAAGAATATAACACATATAATACTGCCCCTATTACAAGAATATAACTACTATAATACTGCTCCTATGTACAAGAATATAACTACTATAATACTGCCCTATGTACAAGAATATAACTACTAAATACTGCCCTATATACAAGAATATAACTACTATAATACTGCCTCTATGTACAAGAATATAACTACTATAATACTGCCCTATGTACAAGAATATAACTACTATAATACTGCCCTATGTACAAGAATATAACAACTACATAATCTGCCCTATGTACAAGAATATAACTACTATAATACTGCCCCTAGATACAAGAATATAACTACTATAATACTGTCCCTATGTACAAGAATATAACTACTATAATACTGCCCTATATACTAGAATATAACTACTATAATACTGCCTCTATGTACAAGAATATAACTACTATAATACTGCTCCTATGTACAAGAATATAACTACTATAATACTGCTCCTATGTACAAGAATATAACAACTACAATACTGCCCCTATGTACAAGAATATAACTACTATAATACTGCCCTATGTACAAGAATATAACTACTATAATACTGCTTCTATGTACAAGAATATAACTACTATAATACTGCCCCTATATACAAGAATATAACTACTATAATACTGCTCCTATATACAAGAATATAACTACTATAATACTGCTCCTATGTACAAGAATATAACTACTATAATACTGTCCCTATGTACAAGAATATAACTACTGTAATACTGCTCCTATGTACAAGAATATAACTACTATAATACTGTTCCTATGTAGAAGAATATAACTACTATAATACTGCTCCTATGTACAAGAATATAACTACTATAATACTGCCCCTATGTACAAGAATATAACTACTATAATACTGCCCTATATACTAGAATATAACTACTATAATACTGCCTCTATGTACAAGAATATAACTACTATAATACTGCTCCTATGTACAAGAATATAACTACTATAATACTGCTCCTATGTACAAGAATATAACAACTACAATACTGCCCCTATGTACAAGAATATAACTACTATAATACTGCCCCTATGTACAAGAATATAACTACTATAATACTGCTTCTATGTACAAGAATATAACTACTATAATACTGCCCCTATATACAAGAATATAACTACTATAATACTGCTCCTATATACAAGAATATAACTACTATAATACTGCTCCTATGTACAAGAATATAACTACTATAATACTGTCCCTATGTACAAGAATATAACTACTGTAATACTGCTCCTATGTACAAGAATATAACTACTATAATACTGTTCCTATGTAGAAGAATATAACTACTATAATACTGCTCCTATGTACAAGAATATAACTACTATAATACTGCCCCTATGTACAAGAATATAACTACTATAATACTGCTCCTATGTACAAGAAAATAATTACTATAATACTGCCCCTATGTACAGGAATATAACTACTATAATACTGTTCCTATGTAGAAGAATATAACTACTATAATACTGCTCCTATGTACAAGAATATAACTACTATAATACTGCTCCTATGTACAAGAATATAACTACTATAATACTGCCCCTATGTACAGGAATATAACTACTATAATACTGCCCCTATGTACAAGAATATAACTACTATAATACTGCTCCTATGTACAAGAATATAACTACTATAATACTGCTCCTATGTACAAGAATATAACTACTATAATACTTCTCCTATGTACAAGAATATAACTACTATAATACTGCCCCTATGTACAAGAATATAACTACTATAATACTGCTCCTATGTACAAGAATATAACTACTATAATACTGCCCCTATGTACAAGAATATAACTACTATAATACTGCTCCTATGTACAAGAATATAACTACTATAATACTTCTCCTATGTACAAGAATATAACTACTATAATACTGCCCCTGTGTACAGGAATATAACTGCTATAATACTGCTCCTATGTACAAGAATATAACTACTATAATACTGCTCCTATGTACAAGAATATAACTACTATAATACTGCCCCTGTGTACAGGAATATAACTACTATAATACTGCTCCTATATACAAGAATATAACTACTCTAATACTGCCCCTATGTACAAGAATATAACTACTATAATACTGCTCCTATGTACAAGAATATAACTACTATAATACTGCCCCTATGTACAAGAATATAACTACTATAATACTGCTCCTATGTACAAGAATATAACTACTATAATACTGCCCCTATGTACAAGAATATAAGTATAATGCTGCCCCCTGATAAGGGATATGAAGAAATAATATGAAGTCTCTAGTTCATGTCTATTCATTAATACACTTTTTGGTCCTCGCTGAGTTTCTACTGAGCTGTGATGTGTCCACAGGGATCAGCAGACATGTGCATCACTACATAGGGCTCCTCCAGCACAGAACAGTCTGGTACAAGCTCCTCAGTGAGTAGATATATCCAGAAGGGAAGAACAGGCAGAGATCTGTCAAGGTGACTAAAGGACTCCATGAGACTGCGGTTTCTGGCAGGGCCGCTCCCCTAAGGAGAACGTGCCTTATAAGTGCAGTTAATTAGTCTCTGCCTGGGAAACTCTCGGAGACTTTGCTGAGTGCAGTAATTGGGCTCTTAATTGCTGAAAAAATGCAAATGCTCCAATATCAGATTCAGCAATGAGATCAGATGGAAAGGTTTTACAGGGAAATGTGCCGCTTACAGTCATTACAGAGATTTCTGGAAATCTCAGAGGTCTAGCGAAAGTGACAGATAATGGTATGACCCAGCCGTACTGGAGGACAGATTAACTACTCATCACATCATCTCCAGGGATACATTGTATCCACACAGTGACACAGACTGGAAATTCAGGATTTTATCAGGTCACCACATAGCCTCAGTGCTGGAGTGCCTCCCGCAGGAAATGTAGTTTCTAATCTGATAGGATAGAGAAAAAAAATGTCCGAATGTTACGAAAGTATGTAAAGACACAGCAAAGATCACATGAGGATACGAAAAAGTTATTAGAAGGGGCTTACGAGGGGTTAACCTATATGCTGCATATGTTAGTAAACTAATAAAGGTTTTCTGACTTTTAAATTTAATAATTTTAATAATTTGTGTTGCATTCAGTCACCACTAGAGGGAGCCAAATGTATATGGCTGAATATAGTCATTTAAGGTCATATTATTCGGTGTTTAATGAGCTCCCCTATTGGCAGTGGATGGTATAACAGTTTCATGTAGAAGTGGTCCAGTGCTGGTCTCCTTTGAATGTAATCTGTCTTTATGGTAGGTACAGCTCTGTGACTGTACTATATCTTGCAGCACAGCCTTTAAAGAATAACCTTTGTTTTAATCCTTTTTTTCCAAAAATCAATACAATAGTACTCCTGAAAATAAGTTACTTTGTAATTTATTTTATTGGAGAAATCCACTTCTTTCTCGTCTTTGACTGATATTTCTTTCTCAAAAGTCTCAATTCATGTTAAAATTTGGCTTCAGTGAATACAGATTTTTCAATTAGTGAGATACGAGGTGACAGTTGGTGCTCAAAAAGTTCTACGGAGAAGTGTAACTGTGGTTTCAGGAGAACGTGAAGCAGAATGTTCAGGTATTCCTCTAGCTCCTCCCTCCTCCATAGAATCTTACAAGCACCAACTGTCATCTTGTATCTCAGTAATGGGAGAATCTGTCTACGTTGACTACGTATTTTACCCCTGAATTGAGAGTGAAAGATCAGTCCAGGAGGAGAGAGAAGCAGATTTCTCCGATGAGCAGAAGCCCCCTGCTGTTACATCCACTCGTGGCTCCATATAACAGACCAGTGTGGGTTTGATATTCTTTTGAGACACTAAACAATTAACGTTTTTTATTTTCTCGAAGTCTGTGATCGATTTCACTTTCAAAGAGTAAAGGAAGATGGAAACATCAAGAGTGACTTACCGCTGCTCGGAGAGATGCTTACTGCCTGACAGGCCGCTGCCCGGAGGAATTTGAGTCATACGGCTGCTACTGTGGACGAGAGGGGACTGGGAACCCCAAAGATGTCTTGGACAGGTATGACATGTAGATAGACACAGAAGTGGCAATTCTATAAGTTTTCCCACCTACAAAGAATGGAGAGGTCAGTAATTTTTATCGTAGGTACACATCACCTGTGAGAGACAGAATCTACAAATAAAAAACAAGAAAATCGCATTGTAGGATTTTTACATAATTAATTTGCATTTTATTGCATGAAATAAGTATTTGATACAATAGAAAAACAGAACTTAATATTTGGTATAGAAACCTTTGTTTGCCATTACAGAGGTCAGATGTTTCCTGTACTTCTTGACCAAGTTTGCACAAAATGCTGCAGGGATTTTGGCCCCCTCCTCCATACAGATCTTCTCCAGATCTTTCAGGTTTCGGGACTGTCGCTGGGAAACATTGAGTTTCACTATCCCTCCAAAGATTTTCTATTGGGTTCAGGTCTGGAGACTGGCTACTGCTTAGTTGCCCTGGCTGTGTGTTTTGGGTCAGTGTCATGGTGGAAGGCCCAGCCACGCCCTATCTTCAATGCTCTTACTGAAGGAAAGAGGTTGTTGGCCAAAATCTCAAGATAAATGACCCCATCCATCCTCCCGTCAATACAGTGCAGTCATCCTGTCCCCTTTGTAGAAAAGCACCCCAAAAGTATGATGTTTCCCCCACCGTGCTTCACAGTTGGGACGATGTTCTTGGGGTGGTACTCATCCTTCTTCCTTCAAACATGGCGAGTGGAGTTGATACCAAACAGTTCTATTTTGGTCTCATCTGACCACATGATCTTCTCCCATGCCTCTGGATCATCCAGATCAGACCTGGGCAAAGTGCAGCCCGCGGGCCACATCCGGCCCTCTAGTTGTCTCAGTCCGGCCCACAGACCGAGACAGCCGTGGGGCTGGAAACCTGAGGTCCGCAGGCTGCACCGTGCCCACTCACTCGCTGTCTCCCTAGGCGCAGTCAGCATTGGTGGAGGAGGGGCCTCCGGCCACTTCCTCCACCTATCAGCGTGTGAAACAGCTGACGCGATGACGTCATGTCATTGCATCAGCTGTGTACCGCCGGTGAGTCAGCGCATCGGGGGACAGCAACAGCAGAAGCAGGGCGCCTGGGAACGGGACTGATGTGAGTATGTGGTGTTATTTTTTTTTTTCATGTGTATGAACATGGGAATTCAATGGAAGTGAACATGGGGATTCTATGGAGGTGAACGTGGGGATTCTATGGGGGTGAACATGGGGATTCTATGGGGTGAACATGGGGATTCTATGGAAGTGAACATGGGAATTCTATGGAGGTGAACGTGGGGATTCTATGAGAAGGGTGGTGAACATGGGGATTCTATGGAGGTGAACGTGGGATTCTATGGAGGTGAACGTGGGGATTCTATGGAGTGAACTGGGATTCTATGGAGGTGAACATGGGGATTCTATGGGATGAACATGGGGATTCTATGGAGGTGAACATGGGATTCTATGGAGGTGAACGTGGGGATTCTATGGAGGTGAACATGGGGATTCTATGGAGGTGAACATGAGGATTCTGTGGGGTGAACATGGGGATTCTATGGAAGTGAACGTGGGGATTCTATGGAGGTGAACATGGGATTCTATGGAGGTGAACATGGGGATTCTATGGAGGTGAACATGGGGATTCTGTGGGGTGAACATGGGGATTCTATGGAAGTGAATGTGGGATTCTATGGAGGTGAACATGAGGATCGTGGGGATCATGGATATGGAAGTGAATTGGGATTCATGGGGACATGGATTCTATGGAGGTGAACATGGGGATTCTATGGAAGTGAACATGGGATCTATGGGGAACATGGATTCTATGGAGTGAACATGGGGATTCTATGGAGTGAACATGGGGATTCTATGGGGTGAACATGGGGATTCTATGGAGTGAACGTGGGGATTCTATGGAGTGAACGTGGGGATTCTATGGAGTGAACGTGGGGATTCTATGGAGGTGACTGGAATCATGGGTGAACTGGGGATTCTATGGAGGTGAACGTGGGGATTCTATGGAGGTGAACGTGGGGATTCTATGGAGGTGAACGTGGGGATTCTATGGAGGTGAACGTGGGGATTCTATGGAGGTGAACGTGGGGATTCTATGGAGGTGAACATGGGGATTCTATGAGGTGATCATGTGGATTCTATGGAAGTGAACATGGGGATTCTATGGGGTAAACATGAGGATTCTATGGAAGTGAACATGGGGATTCTATGGGGTGATCATGGGGATTCTATGGAGGTGAACATGGGGATTCTATGGGATGAACATGGGAATTCAATGGAAGTGAACATGGGATTCTATGGGATGAACATGGGGATTCTATGGAGGTGAACATGGGGATTCTATGGGGTGAACATGGGGATTCTATGGGTGAACATGGGGATCTATGGGAACATGGGATTCTATGGAGGTGAACATGGGGATTCTATGGAGGTGAACGTGGGGATTCTATGGAAGTGAACATGGGGATTCTATGGGGTAAACATGAGGATTCTATGGAAGTGAACATGGGGATTCTATGGGGTGATCATGGGGATTCTATGGAGGTGAACATGGGGATTCTATGGGATGAACATGGGAATTCAATGGAAGTGAACATGGGGATTCTATGGGATGAACATGGGGATTCTATGGAGGTGAACATGGGGATTCTATGGGGTGAACATGGGGATTCTATGGAAGTGAACATGGGGATTCTATGGGTGATCATGGGGATTCTATGGAGGTGAACATGGGATTCTATGGGATGAAACATGGGAATTCAATGGAAGTGAACATGGGGATTCTATGGGATGAACATGGGGATTCTATGGAGGTGAACATGGGGATTCTATGGAAGTGAACATGGGGATTCTATGGAGGTGAACATGAGGATTCTGTGGGGTGAACGTGGGGATTTTATGGAAGTGAACGTGGGGATTCTATGGAGGTGAACATGGGGATTCTATGGAGGTGAACATGGGGATTCTATGGGGTGAACATGGGGATTCTATGGAGTGAACATGGGGATTCTATGGGGTGAACATGGGGATTCTATGGAGGTGAACATGGGGATTCTATGGGTGAACATGGGGATTCTATGGGGTGAACGTGGGGATTCTATGGAGGTGAACGTGGGGATTCTATGGAGGTGAACGTGGGGATTCTATGGAGGTGAACATGGGGATTCTATGGAGGTGAACATGGGATTCTATGGAGGTGAACATGGGGATTCTATGGAGGTGAACATGGGGATTCTATGGGTGACATGGGAATCTATGAGGTGATCATGGATTCTATGGAAGTGAACATGGGGATTCTATGGAAGTGAACATGGGGATTCTATGGGGTGAAACATGAGGATTCTATGGAAGTGAACATGGGGATTCTATGGGTGATCATGGGGATTCTATGAAGTGAACATGGGATTCTATGGAGTGAACATGGGATTCTATGGAAGTGAACATGGGGATTCTATGGAGGTGAACATGGGGATTCTATGGAGGTGAACATGGGGATTCTATGGAGGTGAACAGGATTCTAGGGGATTCTATGGAGTGAACATGGGGATTCTATGGAGGTGAACATGGGGATTCTATGGAGGTGAACAGGGAGTATTCTATGGAAGTGAACGAGATTCTATGGAGGTGAACATGGGGATTCTATGGGGTGAACATGGGGATTCTATGGGGTGAACATGGGATTCTATGGAAGTGAACGTGGGATTCTATGGGTAAGTGGATTATGCATGAGTGGATTCTATGGGGTGACATGGGAATTCTATGGAGGTGAACTGGGGATTCTATGGGAGTGAACATGGCATTCTATGAAGTGAACATGGCAATTCTATGAAGTGACTGGAATCCTATGGAAGTAGGGAATTCTATGGAGTGAACGTGGGATTCTATGGAGTGAACGTGGGATTCTATGAGGTGAACGTGGGGATTCTATGGGTGAACATGGGATTTATAGTGGTGAACGTGGGATTCTATGGAGGTGAACGTGGGGATTCTATGGAGGTGAACTGGGATTCTATGGAGTGAACATGGCAATTCTATGGAAGTGAACATGGGAATTCTATGGAAGTGAACATGGGAATTCTATGGAGGTGAACGTGGGGATTCTATGGGGGTGAACATGGGGATTCTATGGGGTGAACATGGGAATTCTATAGTGGTGAACGTGGGAATTCTATGGGGGTGAACGTGAGGATTCTATGGAGGTGAACGTGGGGATTCTATAGTGGTGAACGTGGGAATTCTATGGAGGTGAACGTGGGATTCTATGGAAAGGTGAACATGGGAATTCTATAGTGGTGACTGGGATTCTATAGTGGTGAACTTGGGAATTCTATGGAAGTGAACGTGGGGAATTCTATGGAGGTGATACGATGGGGAGCTATGGGGGTGATACGTGGGGATGCTATGGGAGGCTGTAACTGTAGGCATTCTATGGAAGGTGAGTGGGGTTTCATGCGGGGTAATGGGAGTCTATGGGTATGAACATGAATTTATGGAGGTGTACCATGGTGTATTTATAGTGGTGAGACTTGTGGGACATGGTATGAAGTGGGAGTGTATGGCGTGACGTATAGAGCATGGGGGATGCAGTATTGGGGGCTGATGTGCACACATGGGTAGTATGGGAAGGCTGTTATGCTCATGCAGTATATGGAAGGCTTTTGTGGGGCTCATGCAGTGTATACTGGGAGGCTGTGTGGTGCTCATGCATGTAATATAATAGGGAGGCTGTGGGGCTCATGCAGTGTATATAGGGAGGCTGTGTGGGCTCATGCAGTATATAGGGGGCTGTATGGCGCTCATGCAGTATATAGGGAGGCTGTGTGGCGCTCATGCAGTATATAGGGAGGCTGTGTGGCACTCATGCAGTATATAGGGAGGCTGTGTGGGCTCATGCAGTATATATAGGGAGGCTTGTGTGGGGTCTCATGCAGTTATAGGGAGGTGTGTTGGGCTCATGCAGTGTATATAGGGAGGCTGTGGGCGCTCATGCAGTGATATATAGGGAGGCTGTGGGCTCATGCAGTATATAGGGGGCTGTATGGCGCTATGCAGTTATATAGGGAGGCTGTGTGGCGCTCATGCAGTATATAGGAGGCTGTGTGGCTCATGCAGTGTATATAGGGAGGCTGTGTGCAGCTCATGCAGTATATATAGGGAGGCTGTGTGGGGCTCATGCAGTATATAGGGGCTGTGTGGGGCACATGCAGTGTATATAGGGAGGCTGTGTGGGCTCATGCAGTATATAAGGGAGGCTGTGTGGCATTCATGCAGTATATAGGGAGGCTGTGGGGTGGAAGGGGCTGTATGCACATGCATATATATAGGGAGGCTGTGTGGGCTCATGCAGTATATAGAGGGCTGTTTGGGGCTCATGCAGTATATAGGGAGGCTGTGTGGCACTCATGCAGTATATATAGGGAGGCTGTGTGGGGCTCATGCCGTGTATATAGGGGGCTGTGTGGGGCACATGCAGTATATATAGGGAGGTGTGTGGGGCTCATGCAGTGTATATAAGGAGGCTGTGTGAGGCACATGCAGTATATATAGGGAGGCTGTGTGGGGCTCATGCCGTGTATATAGGGGGGCTGTGTGGGGCACATGCAGTGTATATAGGGAGGCTGTGTGGCTCATGCAGTGTATATAGGGGGGTTGTGTGGCGCTCATGCAGTATATAGGGAGGCTGTGTGGGGCTCATGCCGTGTATATAGGGAGGCTGTGTGGGGCACATGCAGTATATATAGGGGGGCTGTATGGCGCTCATGCAGTATATAGGGAGGCTGTGTGGCGCTCATGCAGTATATAGGGAGGCTGTGTGGCACTCATGCAGTATATAGGGAGGCTGTGTGGGGCTCATACAGTATATATATAGGGAGGCTGTGTGAGGCTCATGCTGTATATATAGGGAGGCTGTGTGAGGCTCATGCTGTATATAAGGGGCTGTGGGGGTTCAAAGATATATAGGAGGTGTCAGCATACTTAATTCTGCTCAATATTAAGTGATGCAATCAATATTAATAAGTTGAGTAGAACTTAATTTCAAGCTATTGGTTCGGCCCTCCACAACAGTCATGGTCTCTCATGTGGCCCCTCGGGAAAATTAATTGCCTCCCCCTGATCCAGATGGTCATTAGTGAACTTCAAATGGGCCTGGACATGTAGCGGTCGTGAGCATGGGGAGCTTGCGTGCTCTGCAGGATTTTAATCCATGACCATGCAGTGTGTTACTAACGGAGACTGTGGTCCCAGCTCTCTTCAGGTCATTGACTAGGTCCTCCCGTGTAGTTTCTGGGCTGATTCCTGACCTTTCTCAGAATCATCCTTACCCCCTGAGGTGAGATTTTGCATGAAGCCTGACCGAGGAAGATTTAGTCATCTTGTGTTTCTTCCATTTTCTAATAATTGTTCCAACACTTGCTGAATTCTCACCAAGCTGCTTGCCTATTGTCCTGTAGCCCATCCCAGCCTTGTGCAGGTCTATAATTTTGCCCCTGTTGTCCTTAGACAGCTGTTTGGTCTTGGCCATGGTGGGGATGTTGGAATGTGATTGAGCGTGTGGACAGGTGCAATTAATACAGGTAATGAGTGCAGAGTAGGAGGCTTCTTAAAGAAAAACTAATAGGTCTGTGAGAGTCAGAATTCTTGGTGGTTGGTCGGTGATCAAATACTTATTTCATGCAATAAAATGCAATTTAATTATGTAAAATCATACAATGTGATTTTCTGGTTTTTAGCTTTAGATTCTGTCTCTCACAGGTGAAGTGTACTTACAATAACAATTACACATCTCTCCATTCTTTGTAGGTGGGAAAACTTGCAAAATCGGCGGTGTATCAAATACTTACTTTCCCCACTGTATACTATGGAGTCACACTACCGATGCTGATCTTAAAGGGGTTGTTTGAAGATAGATTGGAAGGATAATCCATCAATGTCCAATTGATGGGTGTCCGACTGTTGTGATTCTCACCAGTCGCTTGGCCAATGACCATGATGGGCTGGTCACGTATCCGCTTTAGAAAACCAAGAGAAGCAGACGGGAAATGGAACTTTACTATGGAGCCACATTACAGGATAAACCATTATATGGACCGAGCCTCCCTCGTGTGATGTAAGAAACGTCATGTGGGCTCAGAGCCAAGGAGATGTCACCTCCCTCATTTAGATCTTCCCCTTTTTACCCTCATTGTTTTATGGACAGTTAGGGAAACTGCAGCTGCATCCCCCTCCTCCCTGCTTACCATTCACAGGTTTCCGCTAAATGGATTTTTATGAGGTTGAGGAGGTTTGTGAACACTTACATTGATCTTACAGGCAGTGTATTACTTTAATGTCTTAAAAACCTTCATTAAAACAATGCAGCACATTATAGTACATCTATTAATGGGAGAACCAATCTTTTCTGTCGAATTGGAACATAAAAATCTCCTACCCTAAAGGTAAATATAAGCCACAGGAGCCATACAGATGTGATCTTTCTGGCATTTTCTCTTTGCACAATCTATCCCAAGAGTTGTGGCTTGAAATGAACAGTTTTAAAAAAAAAATATTTTGTGATACTCTGTCAAGAGAAGTTTATGTTGTGTGTGTGTGGCCACCCAGTGGTTGTGATGTGAATTGCAGTCTGACAAGGAGTTTACAAGAAAGTTGCTATAATATAGTAAAAAGAAAAATATAAACACTTATTGAATTTTGCAGAATGGCGAGGGAGGACATGTGTATGTGTAAGATATAACACATTCTCTCTCGCTCTGACCCCTTCACTAAGGAGAGAATTCAAGCAGCTTTCTTCCCTAGAAAAGCGGGGTAAAAAGTTGCAATTTTTTGTTGTGCAACTGAGAACAAACTGCAGTTTTTCTGTTGTTCTACCAACTTTTTGCAAAATAGGTGGAACTTAACAGAAAGGGGGTGTGTGGCCCGACCTAACCCTATTGACTCACTAGAATTAATGTGGCAAAAATGGCTCCAGTCCCCCTCAAGGGGAAGATTCATACAGAAGGGCGGTTTGCGCACCAGCCTTGATCCAGGGTCTGCTGAAGTTACATGTGCCCCTCTAAAGGAATTTTGCATAAACTTGGCCCATCCTTCCGCTGCCGTGCCCCGGCGTCGTAGACTAGAGGACATTTCTTCTGTAACTTGCGCCACTTTTCCAGTGTACATTTTAGTGAATACGTTGGTTTGCGCCAGGCTACGCCATTCCAACTAAGTTCCCATTAACTTTTCAAAAAGAGAGGAAAAGCTGGAGTAAAAAAAGCCAACATTCACAACATTTTGCCGCAAATGCATTTTGCTCAAAAATGTGCTACTTTTCAATCCCAGTTGTTTGCAGAAAAAGGCTTGATTTCAGATCTTGGAGCCCAATTCTTCATTTGTGTTTTTTTTTTAATTTTATTTATTGTCTCTGGTTACTCGTTATTATTCTTTTGAAGCTAAATTCTTCAAAACGGCCCCCTATGGACTCTATGCAAAATAAAAAAGGCTCTTTAACTTTTTTTGTGCAACTTTTTTAAGCAAAAAGACAAGTGTAAAAAAAAAATGGGGCAAGATTGAAAAATTAGAAATTTCAGATGTACATAAAATCCCTACAGTAGGGGACTGGAGGACATTTGAGCAAAAGTTTAGCAACTTTTCAAAATTTTGCAATTGATGAATCAGTTGAAAACATCTGGAAGTCCCAAAACTTATATACAATGATGAACAAAAAAAAGGTGAAGACATACAGAATTTATTTAAAGGGCCCTTGTAAGAAAAGATTGACCGTAAAGTGTCCATATGCTAAGACCGCAGGCGATTAGCAGTAATTTGTGGGGAAACCTGAGTACTCACTTTAATACACTGCTTAAATTAGTTATGTTATATGTATAATTTAAATATTTTTTGTAAATTTTATTTTTATCACAGTCTATATTTGAAAAAAAAAAACAATATATTAATCTTGACATTTTCATACTGGGGCCATTCTAGCCTCCTACTTCATGTTCTTTCAGGAAATGCACATGTACATTAGCAGCAATAGACTGACTCACCCTATATTTTTTATTGAAGCATCTAATGAGAGTGTGCAAAGGTCCTTGTACAGGAAGAGGAGGAGGTGAGCTGTGATATCACCTATTGTGAATGGTGGATCCTGTGTTATCTACTGTATATAGAGTGTTATCAGTCATTGTACAGGAGGAGGTGAGCTGTGACATCACCTATTGTGAATGGTGGATCCTGTGTTATCTACTCTATACAGAGGTGTTATCAGTCATTGTACAGGAGGAGGAGGTGAGCTGTGACGTCACCTATTGTGAATGGTGGATCCTGTTTTATCTACTGTATATAGAGGTGTTATCGGTCATTGTACAGGAGGAGGAGGTGAGCTGTGATATCACCTATTGTGAATGGTGGATCCTGTGTGATCTACTGTATACAGAGGTGTTATCAGTCATTGTACAGGAGGAGGTGAGCTGTGACATCACCTATTGTGAATGGTGGATCCTGTGTTATCTACTGTATATAGAGGTGTTATCAGTCATTGTACAGGAGGGGGAGGAGGTGAGCTGTGATATCACCTATTGTGAATGATGGATCCTGTGTTATCTACTGTATAAGAGGTGTTATCAGTCATTGTACAGGAGGAGGTGAGCTGTGACATCACCTATTGTGAATGGTGGATCCTGTGTTATCTACTGTATATAGAGGTGTTATCAGTCATTGTACAGGAGGGGGAGGAGGTGAGCTGTAGATAAAGGTGTTATTAGTCATTATAATCCTGTTTGTGATGATAATGATTGCTGAAAAGTAATTTGTAAAGAGCAGTAAGTATGAGTCTGAAATAGCCCAGTCAGTGTGAAAACACATTCCTCTTAATAAAGTATTGGTTGTGGTTTCTGTAGCAAGTAACCAGTGGTTTCTTGTTCCTGCCTTTAGCTGCTGTTTTTCCCACCAATGCTGTATAGAGCATCTGAAGAAATTAGGCTGCGCACCAGACAGAAACGTCCGCTCAGAGGTCGTGTGCGTGGACCACAAGCCTACATGTAAGAACGACTTCTCTAAATATTCACTACTTGCTCTTTTATTAAAGTGATACCCTGTAACTGTTGCACTGTACTGTTTAGTTCAGGGGGCAGTGACATGACGCAGGAATCTGCTTCCTCCGGCCACATTTCGGAAATAACGGTGTATCTGGGGTATAGTGAGAAACTTTAAAAAGAGAACTTGTCAATGGTTTTCCCCCTATGAAAGATACACTTTAGCCCCGCAAACTTTGCAGGTACCAAATCCAATTGTTCTTTTAGGAAGCCGAGGCAGAAAGTAGACCCCCTTGTGTGCTGGCTGAAAAAGCTGCACGACCAATAGACCAGGTCTCCTATAGACAGAATTTGTGACCACTAGGCCGGGTCTCCTATAGAATTATCTCAATCAATATCCTCCAAAAAATTATCTTGTGTACAATTCAACTACAGTTCCACTATAACCCCAACTTGCATGGAGGGGACAGAATAAACACAAAGTCCAAAATTTGTCTTTAGAATTAACTAAACAAATTTTATTGACAATAAAATTTCATTACAAATCTGTAATAAGCTCAAGTAATGTGGGACACTAAATGCTAACAACTCCTTTAAACACACCATGGAGTATATAGAGTGTAATAAACACTTATTCTATGGCTAATTATATCAAATTCATTAAATAACAATAGACATGGAGGAGCCATACGATACTATATATATAAACACGGCGTCTTTTTACAAAATGACACCTATATACTGAACACATAGGATATCCAACTCAGCGGTTCCCCATTTTGTTATGTATTAGCCACAATTATAGACATAAACAGTCTCAAAATATTACTCACTCTTGTGTGTGGAGTTAGTGCTGTGTCCCTCCACCCCGACGCGCGTTTCGTCCCGGGTCACTTCCTAGAGGGAGGAGTAAGAGCGTGATGCGCCGGGTTTTCACGATGTCTGCGGAGATACACATGACGGACTTTTTCAAAGTTCATTGGTTGGGAGTGAATATATAATGTCTGGTCTCCCTCTTCCCTGACACGCCCCCTTATGAAGTGTGGACAAAACGCGCCTCGGGGTGGAGGGATACAGCACTAACTCCACACACAAGAGTGAGTAATATTTTGTGAGACTCTGTTTATGTCTATAATTGTGGCTAATATATAACAAAATGGGGAACCGCTGAGTTGGATATCCTATGTGTTCAGTCTATAGGCGTCATTTTGTAAAAAGACGCCGTGTGTATATATATATATATATATATATATATATATACAGTGCCTACAAGTAGTATTCAACCCCCTGCAGATTTAGCTGGTTGACACATGCGGAATTAACTTGGCATTGTGACATTTTTTTACTGTAGATCAGCCTGGAAGTGGGAAATGCACTGCAGTAAAAACATTTTTTTAAATTTTTTTTTTTTTTAAAAAAACGTTAAAAGTTAATTCAGAGTGTCATTTATTATTCAACCCCTCAAACCACAAGAATTCTGTTTGGTCCCCCTAAAGTATTAAGAAGTAGTTCAGGCACCAAGAATAATGAGCTTCACATGTGTGGATTAATGATCTCTTTTGCCAGCCTTTTCTGACTATTTAAGACCCTCCCCAAACTTGTGAACAGCACTCATACATGGTCAACATGGGGAAGACAAAGGAGCATTCCAAGGCCATCAGAGACAAGATCGTGGAGGGTCACAAGGCTGGCAAGGGGTACAAAAACCCTTTCCAAGGAGTTGGGTCTACCTGTCTCCACTGTTGGGAGCATCATCCGTAAGTGGAAGGCTTATGGAACTACTGTTAGCCTTCCACGGCCTGGACAGCCTTTGAAAGTTTCCTCCCGTGCCGAGGCCGAAGAGTCAAGGCTAACCCAAGGACAACAAGGAAGGAGCTCCGGGAAGATCTCATGGCAGTGGGGACATTGGTTTCAGTCAATACCATAAGTAACGTACTCCACCGCAATGGTCTCCGTTCCAGACGAGCCCGTAAGGTACCTTTACTTTCAAAGCGTCATGTCAAGGCTCGTCTACAGTTTACTCATGATCACTTGGAGGACTCTGAGACAGACTGGTTCAAGGTTCTATGGTCTGATGAGACCAAGATCGAGATCTTTGGTGCCAACCACACACGTGACGTTTGGAGACTGGATGGCACTGCATACGAACCCAAGAATACCATCCCTACAGTCAAGCATGGTGGTGGCAGCATCATGCTGTGGGGCTGTTTCTCAGCCAAGGGGCCTGGCCATCTGGTCCGCATCCATGGGAGGATGGATAGCACGGCCTACCTGGAGATTTTGGCCAAGAACCTCCGCTCCTCCATCAAGGATCTTAAGATGGGTCGTAATTTCATCTTCCAACAAGACAACGACCCAAAGCACACAGCCAAGAAAACCAAGGCCTGGTTCAAGAGGGAAAAAGTCAAGGTGTTGGAGTGGCCTAGTCAGTCTCCTGACCTTAACCCAATTGAAAACTTGTGGAAGGAGCTCAAGATTAAAGTCCACATGAGACACCCAAAGAACCTAGATAACTTGGAGAAGATCTGCATGGAGGAGTGGGCCAAGATAACTCCACAGACCTGTGCCGGCCTGATCAGGTCTTATAGACGATTATTAGCTGTAATTGCAAACAAGGGTTATTCCACAAAATATTAAACATAGGGGTTGTATAATAATTGACCCACACTTTTATGTTTAAAATTTATTAAAATTCAACTGAGCAACAAACTTTTTGGTTTGTAAGATTTATGCTTCTGTTAATAAATCCTACTCTCGTTTGCAGTTTGAAGGCTCTAACTTATTTGCATCTTATCAAACCAGCTAAATCTGCAGGGGTTGAATACTACTTGTAGGCACTGTATAGTATCGTATGGCTCCTCCATGTCTATTGTTATTTAATGAATTTGATATATTTAGCCATAGAATAAGTGTTTATTACACTCTATATACTCCATGGTGTGTTTAAAGGAGTTGTTAGCATGTAGTGTCCCTCATTACTTGAGGTTATTTTAGATTTGTAATGAAATTTTATTGTCAATAAAACTTGTTTAGTTAATTCTAAAGACAAATTTTGGACTTTGTGTTTATTCTGTCCACTCCATGCATGTTGGGGTTATAGTGGAACAGATGGGTTTTCTTTGGGTCTCCTATAGACAGAATTTGTGACCACTAGGCCGGTCTCCTATAGGCAGAATTTGTGACCACTAGGCCGGGTCTCCTATAGAAAGAATTTATTTTAGCAGCTGGAAAGATAAAGATTCTGTTCCAAATTGTCCTTTTTCCAAGAGTGTCAGAGTTAATACTTCGCTTTTCCTGCTTTCACATTGTAAATCTACAATGATGCATGTGAGCGCCCCCCTCCGGATCTTCTAGGCATGACCACAAAGCTCTGGGTAGATGATGGCACAGTGCTGTTTTTTTTACACTACCCCATTGTTCTGTACCTTTGGGATATGGATGAGTAAGTATGTCCTCCTGGTTGTGTCCCATGGCCTGGGCATCCATGAATTTAAAATGAGCTAATCAGATCCTGCTCACTTTCATATCGGAGGTAAATAGGGCCTGGTTCCAGCCAGGTAAAGCAGGAGATGTGACTATTATTTCTGCTCATGTGTATGTGTTCCCTTCCTTATAGGTGTGGGATGGAGCATTTGTGACAAACTGGTGTGCGCCTGTGACAAAGCGGCTGCTGAATGCATGGCGGCAGCACCATTCAATAGCACCATGAGGTCGCTGAACAGGAGGCAGTGCCAGGGGGCTTCGATGCTGTGCAGGAATGTAGCAAGTCAGGACAAACCAGAACGGGCAATGGGACAACAATCGGCCAGCTCGAGCTCAGAAGACAGCAGCGAGGAGCAGAGTCCGATGAGGGATATAGTGTCCGGGGCACTGGTGCCGAGAGGTGGAGGAAGACGGACACGCTCTATACTTTTGGGGAATTGAAAGTAGATGCTTGTGATGTTAATGTTATAGGGGATTTCCACCATCGTGTGTCATCTGCGACCAGAAAGATGGCATCAGTTGGGTTCAATCTTTTTCCATGGCAGTCAGACATTTCCTACATGACGTTGACCACTTGTTGGCGCTCGGTCAGACACTGCCGGTGATCCCAAGAGCCAAATTAAATCCATAATTCCTTAGTGGCCCCAGGTCACGTATGACTAATCATTTCATCTTGACAGGTCATTGTGACGTGGACAGTTTTACAGAATATATCCAATGTCCGTCAGGGTATATGCAAAAAGCTCCTACGTCCTGATGTCAATGAACCTTCGTCTAGGCACATGTGCTAATCCAGATCTCCATCCACATCAATGCTCACATATATCTACTGCTATTCAAGCAAGGATGTGAATATTAAATAAGGATGGATACGAGTCATATAAAATTTGATATAGATCCAATTCACCATCTGCATCAATAGTCCCTTCCTTACTTGCTTGAGCAGCAGCAGATGTGTGAGACATTGATGTGGATTGTGAACTGGATCTATATAAAGAATATGAAGGTTAACATCTAGTTACATCCCTACGTGCTCGAACAGTGGTAGTCATACAGTGTTGCTTGAAAATTTGTGCACCGTTTTCCGCATAAAACGGACCTAAACTACATCAGATTTTCATACAAGTTCTAAAGTAGCTAAAGAACCAAACAAATGAGTAAAATATGACATCTTTAAAAAGTAGGACTATGATCCAATATTTGTCTGTGAAGGGCAAGGTATGTGAAGGTGAATTCAGAGTCTGGTGTTTTCAATCAATAGGACAGTCAGGTGTGAGTGAGCAAGCTTTCTTTTAATTTTAAAGAACATTGATCCATCAAAGTCTGATCCTTACGATACATGTTTGTGGTAGTTTATCACAGCCCGAGCATAGGAGATTTCAGACGACCTTAGAAGAAGAGCTGTTGATGCTCAGGCAAGAAAAGGTTACAGAACAGTCTTTACAAGTTTGGACGGCGATAAACCCACATCACAGATATTGTGTAAAAATGGAAGACATTAGAAACCATTTTTACCCTCCAGAGGAGTGGTCGAACAATAAAGATCATGTCAGGAGTAGGCGTATGTATAATGGTCTGCAAGGTCACAAAGGAACCCAAGGTAAAATCTAAGCAACCAAAGGCACCAACATTAGTGTCCTTATGCTGGTGAACTCATAAGCTAAACAACAAGGAGAAAGATACTGCTTTCCAAGTAAAACATTGTATGCAGTTTGCTAAAGATAACCTGGAAAAGTCTGAAGGCTATTGGAGCAATATTTTCTGGATGGATGAGACCAAAAAAGAGCTTTTGGTTTACATGAGAAGCGCTATGTTTGGAGACAGATGGTATGAGCCTTTCTGTGAAACGCACAGGTGTTATTATCATGGTTTGAGCTGGTTTTTCTGGGCCAGGACGGCTGCAATCACTGATGGAACACTGAAGTCTGAATTTTATCAGCAAATTGTAAAGAGAAAAATCAAGACATCTGTCCACGAGCTGAATCTCAATAGAACATGGGTCATGGAACAAGACAACGACCCAAAGCGCACAAGTCATAGAACAAAAGAATGGAGAAAAATAGCGATGAGTGAACGTGTTTGGATAAGGTGTTATCTGAGCATGCTCGTGTGCTAACCGAGTGACTTAGGTGTGCTCGAAAAATATATTCGTGCCGCATTGGCTGCATGTCTCGCGGCTGTTTGACAGGCGCAACACATGCAGGGATAGCCGCAAGACATGCAGCAGCGGGGACTCGAACATAGTTTTCGAGCACACCGAAGTCACTCTGTTAGCACAAGAGCATGCTCAGATAACACCTTATCCCAGCACGTTCGCTCATCACTAGAGTTGAGCGACTTTGGTCGGATCGGGTTTCGGACCACCCGACCGAAACAAAATTTGAGTCGGACGAAACTGGTCCGACTAGAGCAAAAAAAGTCAGAGTTGCAACCGAAACCCGACCTCAATGCCAGTCAATGGGGAATAAAAGTCGGCATTGAGCGGATGAATGTCACAGTCCTGACCTCAGTCCTACAAAAAAAAAAAAAAGTTGTGGAATGGCCTGAAGCGACCAATTCATGGGTGAAATCCCCCAACATAACAGAGATGAAGCTGTTTTGTAGGGAGGAACGGGCTAAAATTCCTCCAAGACGATCTGGAGAAGTGATTGACAATTACCGGAAACGTTTAGATGCAGTTATTGCAGCACAAGACGTTGTATTTAGTGATGAGCGAGTATACTCGTTGCTCGGGTGGTGTGCGAGTATTTGGAAGTGCTCGGAGATTTAGTTTCTGTTGCAGCAGCTGCATGATTTATGGCTGCTGGACCGATTGAATACATGTGAGGAATGCCTGCTTGTTAAGGAATCCCCACGTGTATTCAGGCTGTCAAATAGCCGCAAATCATGCAGCTACGGAAGTAAATCTCCGAGCACTTCCAAATACTTGGGGAAAACCCAAGCAACGAGTATACTCGCTCATCACTAGTTGTATTAGATCATTTTCAACACTTAAAAAATGACAAATTGACAATTATACAAATTATTTTATACTTTGGTTCTCTTTATCTACTTTTAGGACTTGTGCGAAAATCTGATGGTCACATTTATGCAATAAGAAAATAAATGGAATTTTTTTTTTTAAGAGTTCACAAACTTTCAAACACTACTGTCAATGTAAAAACATCGGATGTGTAAAATTACAGCATAAGTATCTAAAAAGCAATATTCTATGATGGACATTAAATTGCTTTCTATATCTTATTCTTGGAATTTAAATTTCGGGGGCATAGTAAATCAATCGCAGTAAAAGGCAAATCTACGCTAAAGACAAAAATTACAGACTCTTATGTCCGCCTATGATTTGGGTGGAGTTAGTTTCTCATTCATTACTACTTCCAAGTAACCTTATTACCATTAGTGAAAGTGCTTGTCACCCTTGAGCCTTTAGGGTATTTAGATGATTATGGTGTATTTTTTTTCTTTATTTTTTTTTTAAAAAAACCCTCGATTTCTAACAAAGCAGTGGTGTAAATACGAGGGATACAGTCAACTAGACAAATACCCTGAGGGCTCGTAGCCCATCCGGTCACATGAACTGCACCTTTACCAGTGGGCAGTGATTTGTTGACCACTTATGGTCATTGAGCAATGATGCTACTGCGTTACTGTAATAATATCCTGTGATATACCATCTGGGGGACGAGGACTCAGTACGCAACAGGTGATAATATGAAGGGGTCAGAAAAATTGATATTCCTAGGCATGTTTCAAGGATCTTTAATGGGTTGGACACTGAAAACTCAAGACTTGTTGCCCTCTTCACTAGTAAGGAGCGCAAGTTCTCATTACTCGAATTTGCTCGGGTATGCACAGAGGATCGTAGGTGCTCGAGTGACAGGATTGAGTCCACATGGCCGCATGTGCGGATTGCTTGACATACATGGGAAATGCCCGCATGTTTTGCGGCTGTGTAACATGTGGCTACGGGGACTCGAACATGTCACTCGAGCACCCGCGATATTCAGTGCATCCCTGAGCACCCTACGGAAACTCGAGTAACAATCACTTACGCTCATCACTGCTCTTCACCAATTTGATGTGGCATATGAGGGGGTGTTGGACTCTCTGACGGCACGCCATCTCTGCTGGGTCCTGGAGAACCGAGGGATTTTTGTTAGAGGAGTAAATATTAATACATTTAATACAAGTGACTATTATTAATTGTCAGTGAGCACAATTTTGTATAACTGACGCAATTTAGGTCTTCTAACGACTTTTTATCGTGTGACTAATTTTGCTATGTAAATTGCTAATACTGTATCCGGCCTGATTGTCGTGTGATCACAATTATAAAAGTGGGTTTTATGAATAAAGAAGTCAAATTACAGACCGGCTTTAGTGCATTCATTCTCGAAGCCTTAATACAAACAGCGTCAGGAACGGAAGCCAAAGTATTATTGTGAATGTCTCGGAGTTTTCATAGAAAAACACAACTCAATAATATCCCGATTCTGCATTGTTTTTTTTTTTAAAAATTGAACAAAACCTAAAAAAGAAAAAAAAAAAACACGTTAAACATCACATTTCCAAACTAGACCTCTGAAAGAATTAACCCAGGGGTGTAGATAGTATTTTGACCTCACACGTGTTTAAAAGAATTATAGAATTGGCACACAGAAAATTAATTTTTTTTGCATTTTGTGAAAATAAAGTCCTTAGGTAAATCACAGCAGACAACTCAGTTTCCCAAAAGGTCGGCAATACTCCATGAGCGGTCGTTCGGGAGAACTCAAAAGGGAAGGAGGGAAACTTGACTTTTGCAACGCAGATTTTGCTGGAGTGCTTTTAGTTTGGCATGTTGCATTTGCAAAACCCCTGAAGTACTAAAGGGACCTAGGGAGGAGCGAGTGCAAGATCTGAGTACGGACGAGCCTGACGCCCCACAGGACTAGTCCTGCCTCTTTTTCATATGTGATGCTGCAGATTAAAACTTCATTTTTAGAAGATGGCGTATTACTGTGCCGCGTAAAATACTTCACTGAATACAGGTTTTGGTACAAGTAATGCGGTTTTAGAAATTAACAGGACACAATGAGGAGCAGAGGCAGGATATTTCTATTGTTTCATTGCTTTAATGCAGGTTACACAGTGAATTCATGTCATGACTTTCATATTCTAGAAAACATATAGACTCTTATAAAAGCAGCACGGACGGCGACGTCTAACATGGATCGTACAATATTTCACCTCCGACAAGATAGTTAACTACCAAACTTACAAAGTAACAAATATATTCAGGGAATTAAAAGGAGAACTCAACGCAAAGCTTGAAATCTGGTACTGAAAAATTCAAATTTCCACTTTTCAATTTTTTTTTGCTAAAATTTCAGATTGAATGGGACTCCCTAATCCTTGAAGTTGCCCTTCTAACAAATGTAATGACATTTTTTGGTGCATGTCCAGAAAGAGGATCCTTTGGTAGTTTGTAAGAAAACCATCAGGGCATCTAATAAATACCCCAAAATATTAATGTAGTGGGTGTGATTGAATGTCTTAACCTGTTAGTGACCGGGCCAAATTTTTAAAGTCTGACCAGTGACATTTTATGTAGTAATAACTCTGGAACGCTTCAACAAATCCCAGTGATTTGAGACTGTTTTTTTTCATAGCACATTATACTTTATGATAATGGTAAATTTAGGTCGATATCTTTTGTGTTTATTTATAAAAAATATCAGAAGTTTGACAAAAATGAAAAAATAGAATTAGACTTACCGGTAATTCGGTTTCTAGTAACCCACCACGACAGCACACCGGAGGATGTTACCCCTTTCCTAATAGGGACAGGAAATAGCAAAGAGGTTAAATAACCCCTCCCATATCCTCTCCCTCAGTGTTATTATGAAGAACCACAGGAGAAGGAATGCTTCAGATTATATTTATTTCTTTATTTGAGAAGAAAAAATTAAGCAAAAATGGAGGGGTTTACCCGTGCTGCCGTGGTGGGTTACTAGAAACCAAATTAACGGTAAGTCTAATTCTATTTTCTCTAGTAACCCACCATGACAGCGCACGGAGCAGTACCCAAGAGTAATATTTAAGGGAGAGACTATAGCTCGGAGGACTTTTCTACCGAAGGCCAAGTCCTCTTCCGACATCAGGTCTAGCCTATAATGCTTGGAGAACGTATGGACCGCGGACCAGGTAGCAGCTCTGCATATCTGCACGATGGAAGGACTGGCTTTCTCGGCCCAGGAGACAAATGTTGCGCTAGTAGAGTGAGCCGTAAACTTCTCTGGCATTGGAAGGCCTTTGGCATGGTATGCCTCCAAGATTGCTCTCTTGATCCAGTTGGCAATCGTGGATCTGGAAGTCGTCTTCCCCTTATTCTGGCCTTGAAGGTGAACAAACAGGTTTTGGTCCTTCCTAGTTTTTTCCGTCACCTGAAGATAATGGAGTACCGTTCTCCGAACTTCCAAAGTGTAACTGTTCTTCCTTATTTCCCGGCTCTTGATAGAAGGAGGGAAGAATTATCTCCTGAGACTTGTGAAACTCTGAGACTACTTTGGGAAGAAATGACGGAACCAATCGTAGAATAAATCAGTCCTGTAAGATCTTCATGTAGGGTTCGTTAATCGAAAGAGCTTGTAATTCACCCACTCTCCTGGCTGTAGTTATGGAAAGCAGCCTTCCTGTTAGCAGAGTCTGTCTATGTCTATGGAAGACAAGGGCTCGAAAGGTGGTAGTGTGAGCGCCTTCAAGACCACATTGAGGTCCCAGGACGGTACCAAGCTCGTAGCTCTTGGATGTATACGAGATGCTGCTGTCATAAACCTTTTAGTCCATCAGTGGTCGGCTAACGTCTGGTCAAAATATGAGCTTAGGGCCGCCACCTGGACTTTGAGGGTGCTAGGTCTGAGACCGTTCTCTAGCCCTTCTTGCAGAAAATCCAGGATCCGAGCCAAGTTCGACTGGTGCGGGTTAGGTTGTTTGGGTGCACTCCATAAGATAAAGGTCTTCCATATCTTTTGGTATATAGAGTTTGTTACTGCCTTTCGGCTTTTCTGCAGTGTCCTAATGACCCTTTCTGACAATCCTCTGGTCTTCAGGATTGAGAACTTAGAAGCCAGATGTTCAGATGTAACCTCTCAGGATCCAGATGAAAGCTTGGACCCTGGTGGAGGAGGCTTCTGACCGGGGGTAGCTCTACTGGTCCTTCTATCCTGAGGTTGGCAGGGGTACCGAACCAGCTTTTGGTGTAAATGGTGCTACCAAAGATTACCTTGACCTTTTCCATTCTTATCTTTTGTAGAACTCTTGGTAGGATTGGTAATGGAGGGAAGGTATAGGCCAGTCTGAATGTCCATGGGTGGGCTAACACATCTACACCTAAGCAGGGATCGGCTGGATTTAGTGAATAATAATGATCCATTTTTGCGTTCTGTCCACTTGCAAAGAGATCTACTTTTCGATGGCCCCACTTTCTGGTGAGCATCTGAAAGACCTCGGGATCTAGACTCCATTCCCCTGGATAAATTTCTGTTCTGCTCAGAAAATCGGCCTGTATGTTTACTGCACCTTTTATGTGCAGAGCGGACAGGGAGAGGTGTTCTTCGGACCACGAGAATATTCTGGCTGATATTGTCTTCAGGTCCTTGTGCCTTGTACTTCCTTGATGGCGAAGTTGGGCAACTGTTGTCTGAGTATATTTTGACATGGCCATCCTGGACTAGGGTTACTGTGGTCTTGAGTAACCTCCTTTACTGCCTTCAGTTCCCTGAAGTTTGAGGATCTTTGGCTTATCTCGTCTGATCAGCATCCCTGGAATACATGTTGGGATACAATCGCTCCCCATCCTTTGCCGCTGGTGTCCATTTTTGTAGTGATCGCCGGGTCTTGAGTCCAGGGGACCCCCCTGCTCAAGTTTTTTGTTTTTAGCCACCATATCAACAAGGTCATCCAGATCTTCTTGTCCAAGGATTCTGTCCCAGTTTGACAGGATGTCTGAAGCGTTCTGGTATGTGCTTGTGCCCATGCTACCATCTGGATGCAGGATGTCATGGATCTGTGAACCGACATGGCACATCTTAATGACACCATTTTCTTGCTCTGTACAGTCATGGCCAAAAGTTTTGAGAATGACACAAATATTAATTTTTACAAACTCTACTGCTTCACTTTTTCTAATGGCAATTTGCATATACTCCAGAATGTTATAAAGAGTGATCAGCTTAACAGCAATTACTTGCAAAGTCAATATTTGGCTAGAAAATGAACTTCATCCCCAAAACACATTTCAACATCATTGCAGCCCTGCCTTAAAAGGACCAGCTAACCTATTTTCAGTGATTGCTCCATTAATACAGGTGTGGGTGTTGATGAGGACATGGCTGGAGATCAATCTGTCATGATTAAGTAAGAATGACACAACTGGACACTTTAAAAGGAGGCTGGTGCTTGGCATCATTGTTTCTCTTCTGTTAACCATGGTTATCTCTAAAGAAGCATGTGCAGTCATCATTGCAATGCACAAAAATGGCCTAACAGGGAAGAGTATCGCAGCTAGAAAGATTGCACCTCAGTCAACAATCTATCGCATCATCAAGCACTTCAAGGAGAGAGGTTCCATTGTTGCCAAAAGGGCTTCAGGGCGCCCAAGAAAGACCAGCAAGCACCAGGACCATCTCTTAAAAGTGTTTCAGCTGCGGGATCGGGCTACCAGCAGTGCAGAGCTTGCTCAGGAATGGCAGCAGGCAGGTGTGAGTGCATCTGCACACACTGTGAGGCGTAGACTCTTGGAGCAAGGCCTGGTCTCAACGAGGGCAGCAAAGATGCCACTTCTCTCCAGAAAAAACATCATGGACAGACTGATATTCTGCAAAAGGTACAGGCAGTGGACTGCTGAGGACTTGGGTAAAGTTATTTTCTCTGATGAATCCCCTTTTCGATTGTTTGGGACATTAGGAAAATGCCTCATTCGGAGAAGACAAGGTGAGCGCTACCACCAGTCTTGTCTCATGCCAACTGTTAAGCATCCTGAAACCATTCATGTGTGGGTTTGCTTCTCAGTCAAGGGAATCGGCTCTCTCACAGTCTTGCCTAAAAACACAGCCATGAATAAAGAATGGTACCAGAATGTCCTCCAAGAGCAACTTCTCCCAACCCTCCAAGAGCAGTTTGGCGATCAACAATGCCTTTTCCAGCATGATGGAGTACCTTGCCATAAAGCAAAGTTGATAACTAAATGGCTCAGGGAACAAAACATAGAGATTTTGGGTCCATGGCCTGGAAACTCCTCAGATCTTAATGCCATTGAGAACTTGTGGTCAATCATCAAGAGACGGGTGGACAAACAAAAACCTAAAAATTCTGACAAAATGAAAGCATTGATTGTGCAAGAATGGACTGCTATCAGTCAGGATTTGGTCCAGAAGTTGATTGAGAGCATGCCAGGGAGAATTGCAGAGGTCCTGAAGAAGAAGGGTCAACACTGCAAATATTGACTTGCTGCATTAACTCATTCTAACTGTCAATATAAGCTTTTGTTACTCATATGTTTGCAATTATTATATTTCTGTCTGTGATAAAAACATCTGTCAAACACACATAAAAACCAGTGGGCAGCAGATCATGTGAAAATATAATATTTGTGTCATTCTTAAAACTTTTGGCCATGACTGTAGTATCTTTATCTTTGATTTTAACAAGATCTGTTTTTGTTTGGGCAAGAAAGATATTTGGCTGTGTGAGTCTAGCAGGACCCCTAAGAATGTCTTTGTTGTTGCAGGAACCATATCTGATTTTTTGAGGTTCACTATCCAGCCTAGAGACGATAAGATCTGGGTCGTCATCCGTAGATGTTCCTGTAGCATGGGTACTGAAGGAGCCACCAACAAGAGATCATCGAGGTATGGAACTATGCATATGTGCTGACCTCTGATGTATGCCATGACCTCTGACATGATCTTTGTGAAGATCCGAGGGGCTGAGGATAGACTGAATGGAAGGGGATTGAACTGATAATGGACTGTGTGCTCTCCCTTGGCAATTGTGAAGCATTTCCGATATGTTGAATGGATCGGGATGTGATAATATGCATCCTGTAGGTCTATTATTGCCATGACGAAATCCTGCCCAATCAGAGGTACAGTTGACCTAATATATTGCATCTTGTATCTTCTGTATGTTATGTAACGATTCAGGGGTTTCAGATTGATTATAACCCGATTGGACCCATTTGGTTTCTTTATGAGGAACAGGTTTGAGTAATGTCTCGTTTCTTTTCCTGTCCGGGACTATGGAGATTACCTTTGTAGATAATAGGCCTTTTACTTCAGCTATCAAGGTGAACTGTAGCTCTGGAGAGGAGATTCGTTTTAAATCGTTTTTGGAGGATATGAGGCAAAGTATCTTTATTCCTTCCCTGACTGATGTTAGAGTCCATCGGTCTGAACAGATCTTGTGCCACTGTGGAAGGAAGTTTGAGATGCGGCGACCTACTGTGTTGGCATCATGACTTATTTTGTCTCTGGGAGTGGGGAAGAAAAAGAGTTCTGCCTTTTCCCCCTCTCGGGTAGCTCCAGCGACCAGACTTGCCCTTCCCCTTGTACTGAGGTGTATGCTCTTGTTGGGGGCAAAAGGGCCTTTCCCTAGTATTCCTAGGTTCACGTAAGGTCTTCTTTTTATCCAAAGCCTTCTCCAACAGCTCGTTGAGAGCAGGACCAAACACGTATTTCCCTTTGAAGGGGATAGAACTCAACTTCATTTCTGAAGTCATATCTCCGCTCCAGGATCTTAGCCTGAGTGCGCATCTCACAAAGTTTGATAACCCTGACGATCTTGCTGCCACTCTTACGGATTCTGCAGAGGAACCTGCTAGGAACCCTGTTGCCTTCTGGAGGAGAGGTAGAGAAGCTAGGATGTCCTCTCTGGAAGTGCCTGTGGAAAGGTGTTCCTCCAGCTGCCCCAGCCAACCGTGCATCAATCGGGCTACACAGGTAGATAGGGCGTTGGTATTGAATAAAGATGCCGAGGTTTCCCATGATTTCCTCAGTAGCCCATCCATCTTTCGTTCCAGAGGGTCCTTCAACTGTGAGGCATCCTCAAATGGTAGGGTGTTTTTTTTTTTTTAGCTACCCGCGCAATCTGGACGTCGACCTTTGGAATTTTTGACCAGCATGATGCCGTTTCGTCGTCCACAGGGAATCTGTCCTTCATCTCCGCTGGAATGGTTAGCCTCTTTTCTGGGGATTCCCACTCTTCTAGCACCAGGTCCCAAATGGTTTTATGAATGGGAATTACCTGCTTCTTCCTAGAAAGGAGACCCCCGAACATTTCTTCCTGTACAGTCTGGGCAGTCTTCTCCTCCTCAATCTCCATGGTCCTCCTTACTGCCGTGAGGATTTCCTCTATATCACCTGAGAAATAATATCTCTCCTGTTAGGAGACCTCTGGGTCCAGGATTAGTTTGCCTTTTTCCAGAGGTTTGTTTGGGATTGCTGTTTCATCCTGAGAGTCATCATTCCCATCATCCTCTAAATTGAGCTTCCTCCTCTTAGCTTCTGGAGGGACACTGGGAGAGGGTGCGGGCTGGGAAAAAGTGGCCAGGGAGGTTTTTATCTCCTGTTGGATTAGGCCCTTAATTTCTTCCATCAAGGATGGTTGCTCTTCCCTGATGACTTTTTCAGTGCACTCCTTGCATAATGTTTTCTTATGCGAAGAGGCCATCTTTTTTGTACAGACTGCACATCTCCGTGAAGTCTTGGACTTGCTCACTGGTGCAGGTTCCTTGTCCCCCTACAAGAAAGGGGAGAAGGAATAATAAGGCTCTAAAAACCTGCACACAGGGAATGGACAGCCAGTGCCAGAGTACTTAGTGGGCGGGGGGGGGGGGGGGGGGGGGGGTGCTGGGATCTGCAGATGCAGAGCGAGAGGAACCTGACATCTCCATGCTGTTTACCACACAGTGGTCCCACCTTAGATGTTTTCTTTGTCCAGAGCTCTTATATGGGCGACCGGACTCCAACCCCTGCCCTCTGATTAGGGGACCTCCGAACGCAAGAATCCTGCCTCTGTATGCTGAAGCCAGCGTGTGACGTCACTTCCAGCCGCCGGCTTCAGACCCAGAAGTTCCCGCACGTGTGCGTCCAGCGCAACATGCTGCCTGGATCCACAATGCCGGAGGAGGAGAGGAGGCTGGAGAGCTCAGAGAGGCCTCCAACCGAAGAAGCCCCCACAGACCTTACCCGAAGGTGCGGACTGGAGGGAGGTCCCGAGTCCAGAACGGAGCCGGGAGCAGGGCTCGGGGAGGAGAGGTAAGTCTGCTCCCCGGCCTGAATCTATTTTCCCCGTTGACTGTTGCCGGCACAGCATACTGTGGATGACCTGTTTATCCCTAGTAGGGCAGGAAATAACACTGAGGGGGAGGATGTGAGAGGGTATTTAACCTCTGTGCTATTTCCTGTCCCTATTAGGAAAGGGGTAAAATCCTCTGGTGTGCTGTCGTGGGGGGTTACTAGAGAAAAATTAGCAATTTTCAATCTTTGAATGATTATCCCTTTAATCCAGATAGTCATACCACACAAAACATTAATAAATAACATTTCCCTCATGTCTGCTTTACATCAGCACCATTTGTAAAATGTTATTTTATTTTGTTAGCATTTTAGGAGGTTTAAAAATGTAGCAGCAATTTTTCTTTCTTTTCATGGAAGTTCACAAATTTTTTTTTTTTTTTTTTTTTTAGAGACCTATCCAGGTTTGAAGTGACTTTAGGGGTCCTATATACTGGAAAACCCCCAAAAGTGATACCATTTTAAAAACAACACCCCCTGATATACTGAATACTTCTGTCAGGTAGTTTATTAACCCTTCAGGTGATTTTCAGGAATTAAAGCAAAGTGGCATGATAGCAATGAAAAAATGTATTCTTACCATGTAGCCGGCAGACTATAAGGCCGCTATTTGGCCATGAATTGCCATGGAAAACATCAGGACCACACAATCATGATTTCAGGGTGCCACCTGGGATAAAGAGGGAGCCCCACACTCTTAACCATTAATATGACAGTCATTATTGACAGCAGCATCTAAGGGGTTAAACAGATGTGGACGGTGCTAACGCTGATCGTGGCTGATGCAGCAAGTTGTCCGCTATAGTGGACAGCCGACAGCTGCTGGACTGTCACCTGCATGGGGATGCTAGTCTCTTATATCTCAGGTCAGTAAAAAGACGTATTGGCGGTCATTAAGGAGTTAAAGAGTAACGGTCACCTCTCCAGAAAACATCTTTTAAGAAAATACTTTACCCTTAATTAAGACTTCAATGATCCGTAAGGTAATATTATTTGGGGATTTATTAGACTCCCTGATGTAAAGCAAATGTTGAACTTTGGAACCTATTCTGATTAAATTCAGATATCTTTCAAAGTGCGTTATCTTTATAGCAAAGATTCATTTTTCTGCCACAGAGCCCCAAATCCACTCCAGACAGAAACATGAAATGATAAATGTTTTTAGTGGCCACTAGAGGGAGAACAGGGCAACTGACCAGATAAATAGTATTCAAGAAGCTCCTGAGCTCCCCCTAGTGGCTGCTGAAGAATTTTATTTTTCATCTCTTTTACCAAGCAGGAGATTTCGGCTATGCGCAGAGGGAAGTTTTTGAACTATTGAAAGATAAGTTTTGAAACAACAACTTCAGGAAAAAATTCCCTTTTTGCACTTTTTCTTTTCCTAAAGCTGCTTTTTTTTCTCCCTGAAGTGTTCTTTGCAGTCTTTTAGTTGGGCAATGCCTGGTTTGGACCTCCCACCCCCCCCCCCCAAAAAAAATAAAATAAAAATCATAAAACAGCAACATGGATCTACCATAGAAATAAATAGGAAGGGTTTTCTAAACATTTCTAAAGAAACACATGGCCATTTATAAGAATGGATAGAGGGGCACCAGATAGGAGGACCCAAGGGCTAGCAGCTTTCTGGTCCGACTAAAAAAGGGAGGAAGGGTCAGTCTGTGTCCCTCCATGCAAAGGGGCTGAACTGACAGAATCAATTGCGTTCTACATTCTCAATGGTGGCTTCAAGGGATTTTTAGGTACTTCCTCCTAAAAAAAGATAAGATACATCTGATTGGATGGATAAGTTCTTTCCATAGTGCAAAAATACATTGTCCTGAATAACTAATCTTACAGGAAAGCAATGATTGTGCTGCGTTTCACGAGGGGGCCATATTGCATCTAGGGCTGGTGTTTGGCCATTTCCTTCCTCACCACCTGTGAGGACCACTGGAATCCCACTAATGCGGCAAAATAAAGAACTTTGTGAAAAGCCCCGCCCCTGAGGTTCTACATTCCCCTCAGATTAGTGCTGTGCGCGCAATACGGCAAAATTATCTTTACCAATATGTCCCTTTAACTTGAAGAAACAACAGTGCTGTATTTAACAGTCTTAGCCCCTAAACTACCAGCCTTGGAGAGGCCCTTAATGACAGGCTACAGTTTTTCCCCCCTTTTCTGCTTTGTAATGGACATAATTTTTTTTTTTACACTTTTTCACTAACTATTTTTCAGCACAGATGCAAAAATAGTTTATATATTATAAAATATATAAATATATAGTTTATAGTTTTTTTGCAACACAAATATAGGGGGTACAGGACTTTGCTCAGCGGGGGGACAGGACTTTGCTCAGCGGGGTGACAGGACTTTGCTCAGCGGGGTGACAGGACTTTGCTCAGCGGGGGGACAGGACTTTGCTCAGCGGGGGGACAGGGCTTTGCTCAGCGGGGTGACAGGACTTTGCTCAGCGGGGGGACAGGACTTTGCTCAGCGGGGTGACAGGACTTTGCTCAGCGGGGGACAGGACTTTGCTCAGCGGGGGGACAGGACTTTGCTCAGCGGGGTGACAGGACTTTGCTCAGCGGGGGGACAGGACTTTTGCTCAGCGGGGGGACCGGACTTTTGCTCAGCGGGGGACCGGACTTTTGCTCAGCGGGGGGACAGGGCTTTGCTCAGCGGGGGACAGGACTTTGCTCAGCGGGTGACAGGACTTTGCTCAGCGGGGGACAGGACTTTGCTCAGCGGGGGGACAGGACTTTGCTCAGCGGGGGGACAGGACTTTGCTCAGCGGGGGGACAGGACTTTGCTCAGCGGGGGACAGGACTTTGCTCAGCGGGGTGACAGGACTTTGCTCAGCGGGGGACAGGGCTTTGTTAAGCGGGGGGACAGGGCTTTGCTCAGCGGGGGGACAGGACTTTGCTCAGCGGGGGACAGGACTTTGCTCAGCGGGGGGACAGGACTTTGCTCAGCGGGGTGACAGGACTTTGCTCAGCGGGGGGACAGGACTTTGCTCAGCGGGGGGACAGGACTTTGCTCAGCGGGGGGACAGGGCTTTGCTCAGCGGGGGGACAGGGCTTTGTTAAGCGGGGGGACAGGGCTTTGCTCAGCGGGGGGACAGGACTTTTGCTCAGCGGGGGGACAGGGCTTTGCTCAGCGGGGGACAGGGCTTTGCTCAGCGGGGGGACAGGACTTTTGCTCAGCGGGGGGACAGGACTTTTGCTCAGCGGGGGGACAGGACTTTTGCTCAGCGGGGGGACAGACTTTTGCTCAGCGGGGGGACCGGCGGACTTTTGCTCAGCGGGGGGACAAGACTTTTGCTCAGCGGGGGGACAAGACTTTTGCTCAGCGGGGGACCGGACTTTTGCTCAGCGGGGGGACCGGACTTTTGCTCAGCGGGGGGACAGGGCTTTGCTCAGCGGGGGGACAGGACTTTGCTCAGCGGGGTGACAGGACTTTGCTCAGCGGGGGGACAGGACTTTGCTCAGCGGGGGGACAGGACTTTGCTCAGCGGGGGGACAGGACTTTGCTCAGCGGGGGACAGGACTTTGCTCAGCGGGGTGACAGGACTTTGCTCAGCGGGGGGACAGGGCTTTGTTAAGCGGGGGGACAGGGCTTTGCTCAGCGGGGGGACAGGACTTTGCTCAGCGGGGGGACAGGACTTTGCTCAGTGGGGTGACAGGACTTTGCTCAGCGGGGGGACAGGACTTTGCTCAGCGGGGGGACAGGACTTTGCTCAGCGGGGGGACAGGGCTTTGTTAAGCGGGGGGACAGGGCTTTGCTCAGCGGGGGGACAGGACTTTTGCTCAGCGGGGGGACAGGGCTTTGCTCAGCGGGGGGACAGGGCTTTGTTAAGCGGGGGGACAGGGCTTTGCTCAGCGGGGGACAGGGCTTTGCTCAGCGGGGGGACAGGGCTTTGCTCAGCGGGGGGACAGGACTTTTGCTCAGCGGGGGACAGGACTTTTGCTCAGCGGGGGGACAAGACTTTTGCTCAGCGGGGGGACCGGACTTTTGCTCAGCGGGGGGACCGGACTTTTGCTCAGCGGGGGGACCGGACTTTTGCTCAGCGGGGGGACAGGACTCCTGCTGCAGCCAGTTGCCCTACAGTCAGACACAACCAAAGGAAAAATGTCTTTTTGTAAATGAAGAATAATTATCTTTACTCTCTCATAAAAGGATGAAAAGAGAGAAAAGAATTACAGGAGCATTATTTGTTACTTTAGTGTGTAGTTTGTTGACTCCGTTCCTTCCAGTTAGGCTTCGGTAGTGGTACCAGTCACTGTAATATCTGTTAAGCAGAGTCATCGATTTTCATTTTACACGAGTATGAGGACATCATGTCCTAAAAGCCGACTACTTTCAGATTATTGCCCGGTTATGGACACAGCGGATCCCCTGCCCGCCTGTCATAAATATACCTAACTCTGATAGAGAAATATCAAATACAAAATATAATTAACCCTTCCAGAAGAGCTAATATCCATTTAGCGCATTTAAGTCCACACTTTACAAGTAAAATAAAAAATCCTATATCTATGACCAGCATCGTGATGTGCATGACGCAGGTAAACAGACGCCACAAGACTTGGCGGACAGCGCAGTTTATACTACAGTGCAAATGTTACGCCCACAAGATGGCTGCCTACGCGGTCCGCATGCTGACGTAAGCTATATATATTAAAAGTAACAGTGGTACGGTTTTCTTTTTAATAATTAAAATTACTGCTGAAATGCTTCTTAAGATGCTGATGCTTTAGTTTGGGCTGATCCTGTATAAATGGAATCAAACAAAAATAATTCTAAAAGAGTAACTCATTATTTACTTATCCACCAGGCATTACAAAGTTATAAAATGTTTATAATATACTTCAACCTTGTTTTGCTTCCTTCGGAAGCTGCTTTCATCTGCTGCTCAGCAAAGATCCACACTATGCATACAGTATGGGACCTTCCAGGTTTGACCCTCTCTGCTCTCCACTCCTGTAGTCAGACTGGGGAATTAGCTTATGCTGTTTGTAAACAGAGCACAGATCTTGGCTGAGCAGCAGATGAAAGCAGCTTTTAAAGAAGCATGAACTGGTCATTTAGAACAGAACTGCAGCATAGAGAGAAGGAAGCAAAATAAAGCAATATAGAAGAATACTAACATTCACAACTTTGCAATGCCTAGAAGATTAAAAAAAAGTTCACTCATTAAAAGAAAAACTTTTTCATATATTTTTCCTAAAAATTCCTCTTTCTATCCCCTGCAAACGTTGTAATGATGTGGGGCTGATATAGTCATATGGTCATGTCATCCAATGGGAGTAGATGGAGTTAATGTCACTTTGCAACCATAGACCTAAAATGCAGTGATCTGAAGTTCATATTGGCATCATATGGGAGCATTATCTAATGTCTGCAGTCCGACGTCATGCCGTGGGGCAGACACAGATATTACAGACACTCATTATAGGCGTCCTCCCTGAGTAATCAGAGATAGGTAAGGATAGATGAGGATCGGTGGCGGTCTGACTGCTGAACCCCGCATTGACCACCAGGTTGCTGATGCCCATTTTACTGCAGCTCCATTTCACTTACATAGGACTGCTACCCAAAGCAGATCGCTGTACTTAGGAGTCACAGAGACTGAATGCAGCGGCAGCAGACTAGTGACCACCGCTCTGCTCATAAAGAGGGCACAAGTCCCCAATTCTGATGAGTCGGGGTACAAGCAGTCGCTATACTACGCATCACCTATCCCGTACATATCCTTTTAAGGGGAACCAAATAAAAATTGAAAGAATATGAAGATGGGAAACAAAAAAAAAAAAAAAGGAACATTTTCCGAGACATGTAAAATCTAAATTTTTCGGGATCTGAGGCCGGCTGATTTTGTGCCCCCGAGATGACAAAAAACCCCACAATTCTGGAATTTCATTTTTTTTCCTGTTACGCCATTTACCGTTCGGATTCTTCTATATTTTTTCCATATGATTTCTTGTATATTTTGATAGATCGGGCATTTCTGAATGCAGCGATACCAAATATGTGTATTTTTTTATTCTTTTATGTTGAATGGGGCATAAGAGGGGTGATTTGAACTTTTATATTTTTTTAAATATTTTTTAAAACTTTTTTTTTTCTACTTTTTACTTTCTTCAATAGTTTCCTCAGGAGCCCTGAAGCTGCACTCATGCAATGTGTAGTAGAAATCATGATCTCCTATGAAGGTTGGTCACGAGGTGGCGTTCATGGGAATTCTGCAATGACAAGCACAGGGGTCTTCTGCAGACCACCACCGGCTGTCATGACAACCCGTTGGAGCATTGTGCGAGTTAAATGCCTTTAACATCTTAACAGCCGTGGGTGGATCGTGATTCCACCCATGGCTGTTAGTGGCACATGACTGATAATGAGATCTGCTCTCATGTGAAGGGAAAGATTCGGGCTCATGGTCGGAGCCTGCATCAAGTACAGGGACACGACCTATGACGTACCTATAAGTCATAGGTCGTGAAGGGGTTAAATGGATTCCCAGTTACTTTTTACAAAAATCTTACAGAAATGATCATGAAAGAAAAAAAAGAACATATTACTGCCATTTATGGAAAAAAAACCTGTAATGTAAGGTTTAAGACTACGACTAAAACAAAACCTTTAGCCCTTAGACAATAGGGAGGCTGCCCGCAAACTAAACAAACATGATTTTATTTAAAAAAAAAAAAAAAGTTACGTAATTAAATGTAAAATTTGCATTAATGAATGAACTTAAATCTGCAACTAAAAACAAGAGGAAAAGAAAACAAAAAGAACAAAAATAATGAATGTCAGAACTCATCTACAAATATTTTGGTAAAATTCAGGTACATTGTCGAGACAATAAATTAAACTTTAAGGACGTGGGGTTCACATACTTAATTTTTAACAGTCGTTAAAGACTTTGGTTGTGTAAGATGGGAATAAATTAAAAGCATTCAAGATTTACATGAACCGTGATCCTGTTACATCGTGTGGAGACAACCGAGAACCCAACAAATAATCTACCGTAATAAAAAAATAACAAAAAAGCCCAAAAGCAGTGTTAAAGCCGAGAACGGAAACCTGGACTTAAAGTTTCTAGAAATATTGCACATAACAATGACAGGACGAACAGCACGTTCTTTAACTTGGCAAAACAATATTGAAATGCTAATTCTACTAACGAAGACCTTCGACCGGTGGAGACTTTGACGTGTTCGCTTTGGGCTGCAACAAAACAACAAACACCCTTCCTCATAAAAATGCTGAGTCCCACATGAATGCTCTGGTTAGCAAACATTCTCCCAAAGAAAACACACAAACCTCAAAATCCCATAAATAAAAAAATATATATATAAATAAATAAAAAATCAAAACGCCAAGTTAAACTTTGCAGGTTTACTTGTGAAAGTCTACGGAGCCCGGAACTTCACGCCTTCCTTTAGCTGACCATTCTCAACCATGGGCACAACAATGACTTTACCATCACATAACAAGGAAAGTGACACTTCAGTCCCCGTGGTGGATGGAGAGACCTGGATGTCAGATACCTCCTGGATTCGGAGGATACAATCATGACGGAAGGGTTATTCCCAGCTTGACAAGGTGACTCACTGGTCGGTGGGGTCTGACTACAGAGAACCCTCATCGTTCCCATGAGCGGTAGCTGCACTTGCGCATTGCGTTTTTTTTGTCCAGAAAAAGCAAACAAAAAGTGTATTAAAGCCGAGAAATGCAGCGAGGACTCAACATGCCACGAGAGAGCCACACGTCACCTTGTCTGCTGGTGAAACAGCGCTCAGTTGTTATAAGCAGCTCATAGACCAGGAAGGCGCATGCGCAGTAGCGGCATAGGTCTAATGAGCATTTCAGGGATCAGTTCTCGGGATCACTGAGGGCTCTCAAAAGGTCAGATCCACAGCAATCAGCAGGTTATCAGCAATGATATGGACCACTCTGCTCTCTATGGCCAATTTCATTCTGATTCGAGGTCCGTGGCCATACCCAAATAAATGGAGTGAGAGAAGCGTGCAGCGATATAGCAATGCACAAAGGATGAGAGGCTCACCTAACCAGGAGAGGCTCCACCCAACCAGGAGAGGCTCCACCAACCAGGAGAGGCTCCACCAACCAGGAGAGCTCCACCCAACCAGGAGAGGCTCCACCAACCAGAAGAGACTCTACCAACCAGGAAAGGCTCCACCCAACCAGGAAGGCTCCACCCAACCAGGAGAGGCTCCACCTAACCAGGAGAGACTCCACCTAACCAGGAGAGACTCCACCTAACCAGGAGAGACTCCACCTAACCAGGAGAGACTCCACCTAACCAGGAGAGACTCCACCTAACCAGGAGAGACTCCACCTAACCAGGAGAGACTCCACCTAACCAGGAGAGACTCCACCTAACCAGGAGAGACTCCACCTAACCAGGAGAGACTCCACCTAACCAGAGAGACTCCACCTAACCAGGAGAGACTCCACCTAACCAGGAGAGACTCCACCTAACCAGGAGAGACTCCACCTAACCAGGAGAGACTCCACCTAACCAGGAGAGACTCCACCTAACCAGGAGAGACTCCACCTAACCAGGAGAGACTCCACCTAACCAGGAGAGACTCCACCTAACCAGGAGACTCCACCTAACCAGAAGATGCTCTACTTAGCCAGAAGAGTCTCTACCTAACCAGAAGAGGCTCTACCTAACCAGGAGAGAACCCACCTAACCAGGTGAGGCCCCACCTAACCAGGAGAGGCCCCACCTAACCAGGAGAGGCCCCAACTAACCAGGAGAGGCCCCACCTAACCAGAACAGGCCCCACCTAACCAGAACAGGCTCTACCTAACCAGAAGAGGCTACATGTAACCAGCAGAGGCTCTACCTAACCAGGAGAGGCCCCACCTAAACAGGAGAGGCCCCAACTAACCAGGAGAGGCCCCAATTAACCAGGAGAGGCCCCAACTAACCAGAAGAGGCCCCACCTAACCAGAAGAGGCCCTACCTAACCAGAAGAGGCTATATGTAACCAGCAGAGGCTCTACATAACCAGCAAAAGCATTTGATGCAGCCCAGACAACGGGGCCTCTTGTTCTCCCTGTTGCTTCTGGTGGTAGACACAGCTGTGATCATAACTGGAGGAATCCAATATAGCCTGTAAGCAGAGAGCCTGCAGAGAGATGACATCTTGTCTTGTGCATTATCTGTCATCAAACCAATCACATTTGGATGATGAAATCTCCCAGCAACTGTTTTGATCTCCATTGCCTTAGCGTATTTGTCCAAACCACTGCTATATGACACGACATGAGACACATCCTCCTGAGCTCTATCCGCTACATTCGGCATGCTGAAGTTATCCTGTGCAGGGGTACATGGGCAGCGTACTCTGCAGCCCCCCATTGCACCTGCACTTTATATAACCACAGATGTCGCTCTAATAATTTGAACACAGAAAGAGAGAAAAAACCCTGAATTACTCTTGGGTAACAAGTTAGATTTTGGTATTTTTTTGGAAACCGTTAAATTCTATCAGATATTCCGATCTGCGTCCATTGGCGACCCAACAGTAGGAAGCTTCGCTTTCATTGGCTCTTGCAGCGCTGAATACTGTGAAGCAACACAAATCCTAAAATACCATATGATACAGATGTCAGGATGGTGGAGCGGAGGCCGCAGTTCAGTAGACGCAGAGATCGGGAAATTTCATCTCATATACGGGGACGGACTGATATTGGGCATGTCCGGCCGTGATGGTGATTGTCCCAGATGGGCTGGGGGGTGGCCTGAAACATAAAAGCAAGGTATTTTAACCATTTTATATCCTGTCCTAGATGTTAATAATAATAATAATATTAATATACTTATCTAGGAAAAAACATTAACCTGGTCTATAAATAAAAAGAAAACAAACCTCCTTCTATTATAATATATATATATATATATATATATATATATATATATATATATATATATATATATAATATATAACACACACATACATACATACTCAGACCAAAAGTTTGGACACACCTTCTCATTTAAATATTTTTCTGTATTTTCATGACTATGAAAATTGTACATTCACACTGAAGGCATCAAAACTATGAATTATCACATGTGGAATTATATACTTAACAAAAAAGTGTGAAACAACTGACAATATGTCTTATATTCTAGGTTCTTCAAAGTAGCCACCTTTTGCTTTGATTACTGCTTTGCACACTCTTGGCATTCTCTTGATGAGCTTCAAGAGGTAGTCACCGGAAATGGTTTTCACTTCACAGGTGTGCCCTGTCAGGTTTAATAAGTGGGATTTCTGGCCTTATAAATGAGGTTGGGACCATCAGTTGTGTGTGCAGAAGTCTGGTGGGTACACAGTGATAGTCCTACTGAATAGACTGTTAGAATTTGTATTATGGCAAGAAAAAAGCAGCTAAGTAAAGAAAAACGAGTGGCCATCATTACTTTAAGAAATGAAGGTCAGTCAGTCCGAAAAATTGGGAAAACTTTGAAAGTGTCCCCAAGTGCAGTTGCAAAAACCATCAAGCGCTATAAAAAAACTGGCTCACATGAGGACCGCCCCAGGAAAGGAAGACCAAGAGCCACCTCTGCTTCTGAGGATAAGTTTATCCAAGTCACCAGCCTCAGAAATCGCAGGTTTACAGCAGCTCAGATTAGAGACCAGGTCAATGCCACACAGAGTTCTAGCAGCAGACACATCTCTACAACAACTGTTAAGAGGAGACTTTGTGCAGCAGGCATGCTATTCCATCCGGTATGATTTTTTTTTGGACCATCATTTATTTTTCAACAGTACAATGACCCCAAACACACCTCCAGGCTGTGTGAGGGCTATTTGACCAAGAAGGAGAGTGATGGGGTGCTACGCCAGATGACCTGGCCTCCACAGTCACCAGACCTGAACCCAATCGAGATGGTTTGGGGTGAACTGGTCCGCAGAGTGAAGGCAAAAGGGCCAACAAGCGCTAAGCATCTCTGGGAACTCCTTCAAGACTGTTGGAAAACCATTTCCGGTGACTACCTCTTGAAGCTCATCAAGAGAATTGCAAGCGTGTGCAAAGCAGTCATCAAAGCAAAAGGTGGCTACTTTGAAGAACCTAGAATATAAGACATAATTTCAGTTGTTTCACACTTTTTTGTAAAGTGTAATGTATATTCCACAGTGTTAATTCATAGTTTTGATGCCTTCAGTGTGATTCTACAATTTTCATAGTCATGAAAATACAGAAAAATCTTTAAATGAGAAGGTGTGTCCAAACTTTTGGTCTTTACTGTATATATATAATTCACACTTTTTTGTAAAGTGTAATGTATAATTCCACATGTGTTAATTCATAGTTTTGATGCCTTCAGTGTGAATGTACAATTTTCATAGTCATGAAAATACAGAAAAATCCTGGGAACCCTCATTATGAGACAGAATGAATGCAATTTAACGCCAAAACACTGTCCCCCTTCCACTGATAATTGCCTGACTGATGTGCTGAGTTAGATGGATCATTTTATCAGAACACGACCCATTGTAAAAATCGGCTTTTTGTTATATATTTTAAAAACAGTTGTCAATTTTTTTTTTCATAAAAAAAACAATTTTCACACTGGCCACTGGGGCTATTTTAGACTCATACTTCCTATTAAGATGACTTTTCAGCAGTCTCATTATCATCACATAAATTTATATCATTATAAATAAAGCAGATAGCACCAAGATGTCACAGCTCACCTTCTCCTCCTCCACAATGTCTGATAACATTTCTATATACAGGAGATAACACAGGATCCATCATTCACAGTAGGTGATATCACAGCTCACCTCCTCCCCCTCCTGTACAATCACTGATAACACCTCTATATACAGCATATAACACAGGATCTCACTTTAGAGGTGTGTAATACCTCAATTCACCTGCGGGGGTGCTGTACTGAGATGGCACACTGCTGCTGGTATCCCAGGGGGCGTTTCAAGAAACACCCTGTAACCCGATTACTGTCTGAACAGCTCCAAAACATAGTTCATTACCTGATTGTCAGCTCCAGTATCTGCGCCAGCTTGTCATGCAGCAGGTTCGCCTGGAAATATGAAAAGAGACACAGAACGGAAGGGGTTAACGGATGGGCGCAGGACGATGAGGTGAGCACGTGGCTCCTAGATCTCACCATTAAAAAAATATGGGGATTACGGGAAATCATGGCAGTTGTAGTGCGCTAAAACTACACATATAAACCAGGAAAGGGCCACTTAAAGGGGATGAGCTGGCAGAAAATGACCTGTTTTTTTTTTTCCTGTACATTATTTTTTGGACTTGAAACCGAGATTGCAGTATATAGTGAAAATCTCGGTCTCCTATGGATCTTGGCCTACAGCTGAGCGAGATAACAGCACTGAGGGTCTTCAGTAGACCCCCGGCTGTCACATTGACACATTGGTCCCCTGCGATCGTGTCACAGGGGTCCAATGGGAGTCGATGCGCGTACGCATGGGCACGCATTCTGTTTAAATGCCGCTGTCAGAGAGGCGCCGACTGTTAAAGAGCTGGTATCTGCCCCATGTGGAGTGAACCCAGCCCGGCCGTGAGGATCCCTTCCCAGAATGTGAATAGCACATCATTTGATAGAGTTAAATCTGTATGTATAACAATGCTATTTTTTACCTTTTTTTTTTTCTTATGATGTAATAAATCAGGGTTTCAGTGGTGAAACTAGCACCTATTAAACATAATGCCATTAACCCTTTCCTGACATGTACAATGGATGGCCGGTCATGCCTGTATAGAGTAGGCTCAAGAGCTGCGCAAAGGGAAATGGCAGGATTGGAAAATCTAATCACTAAATGAATCTGGGCAAAAGTAAATGATAGGGACAGTTTTATAAAAATTTATGAAAAAAAAAAAAAAAAAAAACAACCCCCCCCCCTTCAAAAAAAACAAAATCCACAAGGGAATAAGTCTAGCATCCATATTTGGTGAAGCACTATTGGGTCCAGGACTCAATTATCACATTGGTACTTAAGTATAAAGCAGCCCCATTTCCGGGGGACGGCACGCACAGCTTCCGGGGTACGACGTTACCAGTAAGCACTCACTTTAGATTCACACTGTGCAGCGATCTCTTCAAATGGCGCCTTCTGGAACTTTTCTATGACCTGACGTCTCTTCTCTTTCTCCTGCTCTTCCATGCCAGTGTTGTCTGTTTGTGGGAATTAGACGAAAAATAAACAAACATATTCCAAAGTACTTGTATTACTTACACAATAACATGTACTGTAGCGGTTTATTGTCAATCTTTCAAGGGAAGGTGCCCCTTTTTACGGAGAAAACATTTTAGTTACAATTTTCTGTGCTTGTAGTGGCCGATTTCTTCATTACTATTTTAACTATTCTTTCTTTGAAATGCCTGCTTGTGAAGCTGCAGGTTCAGAGCTCAGTAGGTGTACCCTGCATCTACAGGTTCAGAGCTCAGTAGGTGTACCCAACATCTGCAAGTTCAGAATTTAGCAGGTGTACCCCACATCTACAGGATCAGAGCTCAGCAGGTGTACTCTGCATCTACAGGATCAGAGCTCAGCAGGTGTACCCTGCATCTACAGGATCAGAACTCAGCAGGTGCACCCTGCATTTATAGGTTCAGAGCTCAGCAGGTGTACCCTGCATCTACAGGATCAGAGCTCAGCAGGTGTACCCTGCATCTACAGGATCAGAACTCAGCAGGTGCACCCTGCATTTATAGGTTCAGAGCTCAGCAGGTGTACCCTGCATCTACAGGATCAGAGCTCAGCAGGTGTACCCTGCATCTACAGGATCAGAGCTCAGCAGGTGTACCCTGCATCTACAGGCTCTGAGCTCAGATGTACCCAACATCTGCAAGTTCAGACATTAGCAGGTGTACCCCACATCTACAGGATCAGAGCTCAGCAGGTGTACCCTGCATCTACAGGATCAGAGCTCAGCAGGTGTACCCTGCATCTACAGGATCAGAGCTCAGCAGGTGTACCCTGCATCTACAGGATTAGAGCTCAGCAGGTGTACCCTGCATCTACAGGCTCTGAGCTCAGCAGATGTACCCAACATCTGCAAGTTCAGAAATTAGCAGGTGTACCCCACATCTACAGGATCAGAGCTCAGCAGGTGTACCCAACATCTGCAAGTTCAGAAATTAGCAGGTATACCCCACATCTACAGGATCAGAGCTCAGCAGGTGTACCCAACATCTGCAAGCTCAGAAATTAAGAAAACAATCAAAAAAAAATCGTTTCTTCTTTACATCAAACAATGGTATTAATTATATACCCATGGATGAGGACCATTCGTCAAAATGCAACCACTACATTCATGATTGTCCTTATATTCTTTTTGTAGACTGTAAGCTTTTCAGGGGATATAGCTCTGGGATCGCCGTCCTGGTAGACGGAATGGCATAGAAACAGTTCATTCAGACAGCAGTTCTGGTGTAAACTGGCCGTAACCAGCTTTATTAAAGTCCACAGCAAACAGAACGTGATAAAAACAAATCATAAACAGAAAACCTAGCCTCTCCGGCTACTGACTACACTTAGATAGATTTCCCTCACTATCAGGGACCAGACTCTAACAGCCTGGGCCAAAACAACACATATGTTCAGTAGTTACCAGCATGGTTTTTCCTAGAATCTCCTCTTTGTGTCTGAATGGCACACCTAGCATCCAGACTGAGAGAGTTCTCCTTATATTCAGTGATTACCAGCATGGAGTGTTGCAGAGACTCCTCTTGTGTCCGGGGCACCTCGAGCACCCAGACAGAGAGCTCACCTCCCGGAGACTCCTTCTGTGCCTGGACTCCTGTCCAGACTAAGCGAGCTCTCTGTCTGTGTTCGCAGACACCTACTTCTGGCTTCCTAATTAACACCTGAGTGGGTTCAGGCCTGAGCTGCAAGCGTGTACTGAATGGCAGGTGTAGTGACCTTTCTTTACCACTAGGTTTACAAAGCCACACATTTCCCTTATACCAGTCAGCAAAGTACCTAGGTGAAATGTACACCCCATTCAATACATATGCTTTCACTGTCTCACAAGACATATATGGATCTCTGTTATTGCATGCATTTATGTATGTAGATATATATCATCATATTGTTGTATAAGAGAATTGGTCTTTATATTGTGGATTCATCCATTATATTATATTGTAATGACAGGCTATACTTGATGTTTTAGTCACTGACATTTTGACATCCTTTATTCAGTATTTCGAGATTATCCTGTCATTTCTTTATTGATGTGCACTATATACATATTATATTTACCTATGTTGTTATTATTGTCCCCTTTTTCTATTCATCCATATGTCTTCATACCATGTCTCTCTTTTTTGTTGTTCACTTATGGTTTGCCATGTTATGTCTGCCAATTAGGATTTTATGTTGTATTTCTCTCCCCTTTGTTCCTTTGTTGTTATATTCACACTGCCCTTGTCTTTAACTCCATACTCACTGCCAGTACACGCCTGTGCTGTAATCCGGTTACACCCGGCGTCTCTCGTTGTCTAGGTGGCCGATCACGTGAGTGTGATGTCATCTGGCACGTGACACCGACGGCGCCTGGCGTCCCTGGTTGCCCAGTGAACGGGCGCGTCGCTGGAGGCAGGCTGAGCTCTGCTTTATGATGGAATATGACGCTGTAGGCGGCCTTTACATTAAAATGCTAAAAGCAATATACTCATCAGCAGTGCATGTTTTATATGATGTGGCAGCTATCATATTATATCATTATGGGGGTTATTTTGCCCCTTGGTGGGCGGTACTATTGACAGAGTGTTTGCTACTTGCTAACCAATTGATGGCAGCATTAATTAGTCTTCTCATTATACAGCAGCTATACGTGGGATCTTTTATTGGTGGATGGGCATTTTATATCCCTCACTTCCCCTTTCCCATCACCCCTTGAGGAAGGCATACTAGCCGAAACGCGCGTCGGGGTGGACGCACTGGGTGATTCTCTCGGTACTTGCACAGATATATTCTACGTTTTACCAACTTGGCAATTCTATTTCATGTATTAGTTTTACCTTCCAGCAATTTGGCCATCAGGGATTTTGCAAAATGGCATGTATATAATGTTGGTCTGCATTTGCAGATTATATTATCCCATGTGTGAACAGTTATACTAAGGTTGTATTATATTATTTTTGTTCATTATTTATGATTTCAATCATAATTACTTTATCTGTTCTCATGTACTTATTGGCCATCCAGGATGTTGCAATATTGTTGATATATATTTTTTCTGCACTTGCAGAGTTTTGAACTTGAAGGATTAATTACAAATATAGTCCTTCACCCCATGTGTGTCCTTTTTTCCCACTTGTGCTGATTGGCATGGAGTTTTTCCTGTCTTGCTCCCCTGTTTATTGTTAAATCTAATAAAGCCTTTTGTACTTTATTCATCATTGTTCTTGGGATTTTTTTGATCGTTTTCTTTCTTTGTAGTTTATTAATCCTGCGATTGTCCCTTTAATTTTGTCCTTTAAGCATGCTCATTTACTTATTCATTGACTCACTGAGATATACGGGAATGTTTTCTTTGAAGTGTGTGTGCAAGTTCAGAAATTAGCAGGTGTACCCCACATCTACAGGATCAGAGCTCTGCAGGTGTACCCTGCATCAGCAGTTTTGTTTAGAGCTCAGTAGGTGCACCTTGCATCTGCAGGCTCAGAGCTCAGCAGGTGCACCCTGCATCTGCAGGTTCAGAGCTCAGCATGTGCACCCTGCATCTACAGGTTCAGAGCTTAGCACGTGCACCCTGCATCTACAGGTTCAGAGCTCAGCACGTGCACCCTGCATTTGCAGGTTCAGAGCTCAGCAGGTGTAACCTGCATCCACAGGTTCAGAGCTCAGCAGGTGTGCCCTGCATCAACAGGTTCAGAGCTCAGCAGGTGTACCCTGAATCTGCAGGTTCAGAGCTCAGTAGGTGTACTCTGCATCTGCAGGTTAAGAGCTCAGCAGTTGTACCCTGCATCTACAGGTTCAGAGCTCAGCAGGTGTACCCTGCATCTGCAGGTTCAGAGCTCAGCAAGTGCACCTTGCATCTGCAGGTTCAGAGCTCAGCAGGTGCACCCTGCATCTGTAGGTTCAGAGCTCAGCAGGTGTACCCTAGATCTGCAGGCTCAGAGCTCAGCAGGTGCACCCTGCATCTACAGGCTCAGAGCTCAGCAGGTGCACCCTGCATCTGCAGGTTCAGAGCTCAGCAGGTGTACCCTGCATCTACAGGCTCAGAGCTCAGCAGGTGCACCCTGCATCTGCAGGTTCAGAGCTCAGCAGGTGTACCCTGCATCTGCAGGTTCAGAGCTCAGAAGGTGTGCCCTGCATCAACAGGTTCAGAACTCAGCAGGTTCACCCTGCATCTGCAGGTTCAGAGCTCAGCAGGTGTGCACTGCATCAACAGGTTCAGAACTCAGCAGGTGCACCCTGCATCTGCAGGCTCAGAGCTCAGCAGGTGTACCCTGGATCTGCAGGCTCAGAGCTCAGCAGGTGTACCCTGGATCTGCAGGCTCAGAGCTCAGCAGGTGCACCCTACATCTGCAGGTTCAGAGCTCAGCAGGGGTACCCTGCATCTACAGGCTCAGAGCTCAGCAGGTGCACCCTGCATCTGCAGGTTCAGAGCCCAGCAGGTGTACCCTGCATCTGCAGGTTCAGAGCTCAGCAGGTGTACCCTGGATCTGCAGGTTCAGAGCTCAGCAGGTGTGCCCTGCATCAACAGGTTCAGAGCTCAGCAGGTGTGCCCTGCATCTGCAGGTTCAGAGCTCAGCAGGTGTACCCTGCATCTGCAGGTTCAGAGCTCAGCAGGTTTACCCTGCAGGTTCAGAGCTCAGCAGGTGTACCCTGCATCTGCAGGTTCAGAGCTCAGAAGGTGTACCCTGCATCTGCAGGTTCAGAGCTCAGCAGGTTTACCCTGCAGGTTCAGAGCTCAGCAGGTGTGCCCTGCATCAACAGGTTCAGAACTCAGCAGGTGCACCCTGCATCTGCAGGTTCAGAACTCAGCAGGTGAACCCTGCATCTGCAGGCTCAGAGCTCAGAAGGTGTACCCTGCATCTGCAGGTTCAGAGCTCAGCAGGTGCACCCTGCATCTGCAGGTTCAGAGCTCAGCAGGTGTACCCTGCATCTGCAGGTTCAGAGCTCAGTAGGTGTACCCTGCATCTACAGGATCAGAACTCAGCAGGTGCACCCTGCATCTGCAGGTTCAGAACTCAGCAGGTGAACCCTGCATCTGCAGGCTCAGAGCTCAGAAGGTGTACCCTGCATCTGCAGGTTCAGAGCTCAGCAGGTGCAACCTGCATCTGCAGGTTCAGAGCTCAGCAGGTGTACCCTGCATCTGCAGGTTCAGAGCTCAGTAGGTGTACCCTGCATCTACAGGATCAGAACTCAGCAGGTGCACCCTGCATCTGCAGGTTCAGAACTCAGCAGGTGAACCCTGCATCTGCAGGCTCAGAGCTCAGCAGGTGTACCCTGGATCTGCAGGCTCAGAGCTCAGCAGGTGCACCCTGCATCTGCAGGTTCAGAGCTAGCAGGTGTACCCTGCATCTGCAGGTTCAGAGCTCAGTAGGTGTACCCTGCACCTGCAGGTTCAGAGCTCAGAATGTGCTCTTTGCTGGTGAGGCTGCAGGTTCATAGCTCACTGGATGTTCCACGTGAATCTACTTTTTTTCTCTTCTTCCTGATCTTTAGAGGGTAAGAAGAAGCAGGAAACTGAAATATGACAGCATAAAAAAACGAACACACCGGATTTGTTTGCAGCCTGTAAAAACATGCATGGAAGCTGCGTACACAAACGGTAGGATATTTTTTAATGGAGTCTATAGGAAAGGTTATGTCATTTTGCATTTTAGCAGAATAGGAGCAATAAAAAAAAAAAAATTAACAAAAGCAAAATAGACATCAAAGTTACAGCTGTGTTAAGTAATAATCCAAAAACCCATATTGTCAAACACCTGGACAGATTTTTAACCCTTGAAAGTAAACAAACATTCCTATTGCATGACAGCAAGTAGAGATCTAGAAAATTGTACTGCAGATATCCCTGATAAACAGCTGATTTTGGAGGCAACCCACATAGATGGCTGTCCATATAACATAAGTTCACCAGGTGAGAAACTGCTCTTGGTTCTGGTACTGATGGACATGACCAAGCAGGGAAATTTTTTTTAGGATATTCAGATGCCCTATTGGGGAGCATGGACACGAGTTGTCTTCATGAGACATCACAATAGTAAGGTCACGTGGACACCTCATATCTTTCCATTTATGGTGAAGTGAAAAAACCTACAACCACGTCCTTTACTCCGCACTGTTCTACTGATAAAGTGATCGGTAACCCACCAGACATTTCCTATATACGAACTGAAGACGTCGTGAAGTAATGAAGCACACGGAGAACATTTATGACCCAAGTGGAGGAGGAAATGAGAATTAGCAACACGACGGTAATAAGACGCCTCTTACCAATCGCCTTCTTCAGGGATTCAAATGTGATCTCTTCAGTGTTCACCTACAACAAAACAGAAGAGAAAAGATGGGACAGGTTACAATGTCTGAGCCACATTTCGTAACAACAGGAAATTGAAATAACAAAATGTGACGGTTAAAGCTGATCAGCTGCCCCGAGCGCAGCAGAAGATGTCAGGAGACCGGCAGGGGACACAATACCTTGTGCAAAGGAGCGGCGCCGGACCAGAAGAGAAGGTTGTATGTTTCTTATTACACCATCCCAGAGACATGATTTTTTTTCTTTTACTGTAGGGTCATAGACACAATTGACAATATCCACAGAGGTTACTGCTTTACTTACTAACTGGTAGACCTCCGATTGCGAACACGAAGAGACTGTGGCGTATGTAAAAGACTGAGGTGCTGTGTGACCTCAAAAAGAAATGTCTATGAGCTGTGCGGCTAACATCAGCATGGAACTGGCACAGGACAAACTTCGTAACGAAGGGACCGGGGCTTCTCCAATTTGTGTATGAAGGTCCTTGGACTACCACCGATAATTAGAAAGATTTCTGGACATTCAGTGTCTCCCTCTCCCACACCACCTCCGTACCTCGCCCTCTGTCTGTAGGTGTTCCCCAAGGCTCAGTTCTAGGACCCCTACTCTTCTCCATCTACACCTTCGGCCTGGGACAGCTCATAGAATCCCACGGTCTGCAGCATCACCTCTACGCCGATGACACGCAGATCTACCTATCTGGACCTGACCTCACCTCCTTACTGACCAAAATCCCTCAATATCTGTCCGCTATTTCATCTTTCTTTTCTGCTCGCTTTCTAAAACTTAACAAGGACAAAACAGAATTCATAATCTTTCCCCCATCTCACTCTACCCCTCCACCAGACCTATCCATCAGCGTCAATGGGTGCTCACTTTCCCCAGTCCAGCATGCTTGGTGCCTTGGGGTGATCCTCGACTCTGCTCTCTCTTTCAAGCCACATATCCAGGCCCTTGCTTCCTCCTGCCGACTCCCAACTCAAAAATATTTCCCGGATCTGTGCATTCCTTGACCAAGAAACTGCAAAAACGCTCGTGGACGCCCTCATCATCTCCCGCCTCGACTATTGCAACCTCCTACTCTCTGGCCTCCCCTCTAGCACTCTGGTACCACTCCAATCTATCCTAAACTCTGCTGCCCGATTAATCCACCTATCTCCCTGTTATTCCCCAGCCTCCTCCCTATGCCAGGCCCTTCACTGGCTTCCTATTGCCCAGAGGCTTCAGTTCAAAACCCTAACCATGACATACAAAGCCATCCACAACCTGTCTCCTCCATACATCTGTGACATGGTCTCCCGGTACTTACCCACATGCAACCATCATTCCTCTCAACATCTCCTTCTCTACTCCCCCTCTTATCTTTTCTTCCCACAACCGCATACAAGACTTCTCCCGTGCTTCCCCCATACTCTGGAACTTTCTACCTCAACACAGACGCTCGCCTACCACGGAAACCTTCAAAAGGAACCTGAAGACCCACCTCTTCCGACAAGCCTACAACCTGCAGTGATCCTCAGTCTACAGAACCGCCGCACAACCAATTCTATCCTCTCCTAGTGTATCCTCACCCATCCCCTGTAGACTGAGTCCTCGCGGGCAGGGTCCTCTCTCCTTTTGTACTTGTGTATGCCTTGTATTGCTCATCTTTATTGTACTTGTCTTTGTATGCCCCTTTTTCACCTGTAAAGCGCCATGGAATAAATGGCGCTATAAAAATGAATAATAATAATGGTAATTTCTAACTTTTGAGAAGCAGTGATGGAAGAGATCTTCTCAGACTTCCTGCCCTTCTGAAATGGGCGTTATCAGGGAACAACAGAACATATAATAAGGAGAAGAGAACTTACCTTGTCCTCAGTGTTACTTCCACTCAACATGTCCACTTGGATGGATATGGTGTCCACAATGCTCTTCCTTCTAGAGAGTCTGTCTTCATCTACAGAAACAGGATAATCTTAGCCTGGCATGGCATACGTATAGCCCTTACTACTCTCCTAATATAGGAGATTCTCATTATTCTCTAGGAATTGAAGAACCCAGAAGAATCATTAAAATGATTGTTAGATCGATCGTATTGCTGATGTCCGATCTTTGGCGCAGCTCATAAATGATAACTGAAAATCTGACACAATGGCCCACATTTACTGGAGTGTTTTTTACACCTCAGTAAACAGGCTGTCCTAGAGAGGACCAAGTCACTCAGTGGTGATGTATATGTATACGGCACAAGGCGGCAAAGGTAAGTGTAGGTATTGTAGATTGGACATCACCACTGCAGCCATATAAGCAAACTCTGGCGGGGGAACTAGGAAAACTTCCAACAGTAGAAGTGTTAATCGTTTATTTCTAGCAATTCACAAAATCTAAAGTGAATGAACAAAATAAGTCTAGATCCCATTAATATTTGGTGACCGCACTTTGAAAAGGAGGAACTAATCCCAGATCTTCTGTGGATGTCACTTGTGCAGATCCTTCTGTCTCTTCATGTGATCCCAGACAGACTGGATGATGTGAGATCAGGGCTCTGTGGGGCCGGATCATCACTCCCAGGACTCCTCGTCCTTAATGACATTGGCTGGATGTTGGGGGTTGTTGTTCTGCTGCAGAATAAATTTGCGGCCATTTAGACACCTACCTGATGGTATTACATGATGGATAAGTATCTGCCTGTATTTCTCACCATTGTTCCTGACCAAATCCCCAATCCCATTTACTGAAATGCAGCCCCAAACTTACAGGACCCTCCACCATGCTTCACTGTTCCTGCAGACCTTCATTATTGTGCGGCTTTCCAGCCCTTCGGTGAACAAACCTTCTGTTACAGCCAAATATTTAGCATTTTGACTCATCAGTCCAGAGCACCTGCACCAATTCCTATGTTCTCATGCATAGTTGAGTCGCGTGTCCTTGTTTTCATATCGAAGATATGGTTTATGGCAGCAACTCATCCGGGAAGCCCATTTCTAGCCAGACTTCTCAGAACAGTAGCTGGATCCGACTAGCTGCTGCCACTTCTGAGTTTATGGAACTGCTGGACATCTTCCAATTTTTCAAGTGAAATAACCGTGATGTGTCTTTCACCTGCTGCAATAGGTTTCCTTGGCCGATCACTACGTCTATAGTCCTCAGTGTTGCACATTTCCTGGTGCCTCTTCAAAAGACCTTGAGCAACACATCTGGAATCCCCAGTCTGCTTTGGAATCTTTACCTGGGAGACTCCTTGCTGATACAGTGTAACTACCTGCTCTCTGTGCTCACTCTTGCCTTGGTGCATTACCAGTGAAATCAAACCATGTTTTCACACTTGTAGCAGTTTGTCTCACAGTTTTAAGCCTCCTACACAGCGGTTTCTATTTGAGGTAATGGCTGTATTACAACCTCCATATGAAAATGATGATTGTTATCACCTGCATGGTATAATTATTACTCACACACCAGACTTGACTACAATCCTACAAAATCTCAGGCTTTGCGCAAGTGAACAGAGAGGAATTGATGCCGTTTTAAAGGCAAAGGGCGGTCACCAAATATTGATGTAGATTTTATTATATTATTATACATTTTTAGATTTCTTCTTTTCCCTTTTTTTTTTTTTTTTTAGCATTTTATATACTAAGAATTACGGTTTGTAAATATTGATAAATATATATATATATATATATATATATATATATATATACACATACATATATACACACACAGTACAGACCAAAAGTTTGGACACACCTTCTCATTTAAAGATTTTTCTGTATTTTCAGGACTATGAAAATTGTACATTCACACTGAAGGCATCAAAACTATGAATTAACACATGTGGAATTATTTACTTAACAAAAAAGTGTGTAACAACTGAAATTATGTCTTATATTCTAGGTTCTTCAAAGTAGCCACCTTTTGCTTTGATGACTGCTTTGCACACTCTTGGCATTCTCTTGATGAGCTTCAAGAGGTAGTCACCGGAAATGGTTTTCACTTCACAGGTGTGCCCTGTCAGGTTTAATAAGTGGGATTTCTGGCCTTATAAAAGGGGTTGGGACCATCAGTTGTGTTGTGCAGAAGTCTGGTGGATACACAGCTGATAGTCCTACTGAATAGACTGTTAGAATTTGTATTATGGCAAGAAAAAAGCAGCTAAGTAAAGAAAAACGAGTGGCCATCATTACTTTAAGAAATGAAGGTCAGTCAGTCCGAAAAATTGGGAAAACTTTGAAAGTGTCCCCAAGTGCAGTTGCAAAAACCATCAAGCGCTACAAAGAAACTGGCTCACATGAGGACCGCCCCAGGAAAGGAAGACCAAGAGTCACCTCTGCTTCTGAGGATAAGTTTATCCGAGTCACCAGCCTCAGAAATCGCAGGTTTACAGCAGCTCAGATTAGAGACCAGGTCAATGCCACACAGAGTTCTAGCAGCAGACACATCTCTACAACTGTTAAGAGGAGACTTTGTGCAGCAGGCCTTCATGGTAAAATAGCTGCTAGGAAACCACTGCTAAGGACAGGCAACAAGCAGAAAAGACTTGTTTGGGCTAAAGAACACAAGGAATGGACATTAGACCAGTGGAAATCTGTGCTTTTGTCTGATGAGTCCAAATTTGAGATCTTTGGTACCAACCACCGTGTCTTTGTGTGACGCAGAAAAGGTGAACGGATGGACTCTACATGCCTGGTTCCCACCGTGAAGCATGGAGGAGGAGGTGTGATGGTGTGGGGGTGCTTTGCTGGTGACACTGTTGGGGATTTATTCAAAATTGAAGGCATACTGAACCAGCATGGCTACCACAGCATCTTGCAGCGGCATGCTATTCCATCCGGTTTGCGTTTAGTTGGACCATCATTTATTTTTCAACAGGACAATGACCCCAAGCACACCTCCAGGCTGTGTAAGGGCTATTTGACCAAGAAGGAGCGAGATAGGGTGCTACGTCAGATGACCTGACCTCCACAGTCACCAGACCTGAACCCAATCGAGATGGTTTGGGGTGAGCTGGACCGCAGAGTGAAGGCAAAAGGGCCAACAAGTGCTAAGCATCTCTGGGAACTCCTTCAAGATTGTTGGAATACCATTTCCGGTGACTACCTCTTGAAGCTCATCAAGAGAATGCCAAGAGTGTGCAAAGCAGTCATCAAAGCCAAAGATGGCTACTTTGAAGAACCTAGAATATAAGACATATTTTCAGTTGTTTCACACTTTTTTGTAAAGTGTAATGTATAATTCTACATGTGTTAATTCATAGTTTTGATGCCTTCAGTGTGAATGTACAATTTTCATAGTCATGAAAATACAGAAAAATCTTTAAATGAGAAGGTGTGTCCAAACTTTGGTCTGTACTTGGTATATATATATATATATATATATATATATATATATATATATATATAACATATACATACACACACACACTTTTTTGTGCATTTTATACTGAACCCCCAAATTAATAAAACAAAACCCATAATCTGATTTCTTTAATATTGCAGCTACCTGGCGACAAAACGTGAGATAAGTTTTGTGCTAGTCACCATACAACACTACCGTTATGGCTATGTTATACACTAACACAGTCTACAGATCTCCAGATAACAGGGACATGGCTAATAATCTAGAGACTAAAGGACACAAGCGAGCACGTAACATATAGTGCATCGTATACAGGCGCTGGGAGGGATAGCGCTATATTAGGTCAACCTAGGGGGGCTCAGACAGCTCTTTACCTTTTGGACTCTTACGTAACTTTTTGACTGATGTGAACAGAGCTACATTGAGAAGAGAAAATGTTTTCTTGTCAAAGGGAAGGTTAGAAGTTTAATGGCTGCACCGTTCACTGTAGAGGTCATGATCCAAGTAGTGATGGTCCCAGAGTCACTATCAAATCCCCAGCCGCTGCTACATTGAGCTTATGAGTCCAGTGGGTGGAGTCATGTTAGGATTGGCTGCTTAAATGCAAAGCCTACTGACCATCCTGGTACATAACCTCCAAAGTCAACGGCAGCTCCACAAAACATTGTCAGATCAAGGTAAAAAAAACAAAAAAAAAAAAAAAAAAAACAAGAAGCAGATAACATACACACACTCCTGTGTATACTGTACTCATCCATCCATATCACTGTGCAGATGGTGTTCTAAAATTAATATTCCACTTTATATGACAATTTGCAAGTATCCACCAAATATACGATCGCTATTTCACAGTTCACATATTGAATTACCTCAAATAATAAGAGTTGAGATATTTTGTAAATATGTTACATTACTTATCCTGTACTGTTCCAGAATTACATTTCTCAGAGCTGCACTCACTATTCTGCTGGTGCAGTCACTGTGTACATACATTACATTACTGATCCTGAATTACATCCTGTATTATACTCCAGAGCTGCACTCACTATTCTGCTGATGCAGTCACTGTGTACATACATTACTGATCCTGAGTTACATCCTGTATTAAACCCCAGAGCTGCACTCACTATTCTGCTGATGCAGTCACTGTATACATACATTACTGATCCTGAGTTACATCCTGTATTATACCCCAGAGCTGCACTCACTATTTTGCTGGTGCAGTCACTGTGTACATACATTACATTACTGATCCCGAGTTACATCCTGTATTATACTCCAGAGCTGCACTCATTATTCTGCTGGTACAGTCACTGTGTACATACATTGCATTACTGATCCTGTACTGATAGTGAGTTACATCCTGTATTATACTCCAGAGCTGCACTCACTTTTCTGCTGATGCAGTCACTGTGTACATACATTACTGATCCTGAGTTACATCCTGTATTATACCCCAGAGCTGCACTCACTATTCTGCTGATGCAGTCACTGTGTACATACATTACTGATCCTGAGTTACATCCTGTATTATACTCCAGAGCTGCACTCACTATTCTGCTGGTGCAGTCACTGTGTACATACATCGCATTACTGATCCTGTACTGATAGTGAGTTACATCCTGTATTATACTCCAGAGCTGCACTCACTATTCTGCTGGTGCAGTCACTGTGTACATACATTACTGATCCTGAGTTACATCATGTATTATACCCCAGAGCTGCACTCACTATTCTGCTGGTGCAGACACTGTGTACATATATTACATTACTGATCCTGAGTTACATCCTGTATTATACCCCAGAGCTGCACTCACTATTCTGCTGATGCAGTCACTGTGTACATACATTACTGATCCTGAGTTACATCCTGTATTATACCCCAGAGCTGCACTCACTATTTTGCTGGTGCAGTCACTGTGTACATACATTACATTACTGATCCTGAGTTACATCCTGTATTATACCCCAGAGCTGCACTCACTATTTTGCTGGAGCAGTCACTGTGTACATACATTGCATTACTGATCCTGTACGGATAGTGAGTTACATCCTGTATTATACTCCAGAGCTGCACTCACTATTCTGCTGGTGCAGTCACTGTGTACATACATTACATTACTGATCCTGTACTGATCCTGAGTTACATTATGTATTATACCCCAGAGCTGCACTCACTATTCTGCTGGTGCAGTCACTGTGTACATACATTACATTACTGATCCTGAGTTACATCCTGTATTATACCCCAGAGCTGCACTCACTATTCTGCTGGTGCAGTCACTGTGTACATACATTACACTACTGATCCTGTACTGATCCTGAGTTACATCCTGTATTATACCCCAGAGCTGCACTCACTATTCTGCTGGTGCAGTCACTGTGTACATACATTACACTACTGATCCTGTACTGATCCTGAGTTACATCCTGTATTATACCCCAGAGCTGCACTCACTATTTTGCTGGTGCAGTCACTGTGTACATACATTGCATTACTGATCCTGTACGGATAGTGAGTTACATCCTGTATTATACCCCAGAGCTGCACTCACTATTCTGCTGGTGCAGTCACTGTGTACACACATTACATTACTGATCCTGAGTTACATCCTGTATTATACTCCAGACAGGGCCGGCATCAGCACCCAGCGTACTCGCGCAAGTGCCGGGGCCCTGAGCAGGCGGGGGGGCCCACTCGCCGTCGGGCACCCCGGCGCCCGTCAGAGGAGGAGAGCGGTGCCAGCGCAGGCACTGGGCCCCCCCGCTTGCTCAGGGCCCCGGCAGCCGGCACAATACTTACCTCTCCCCGTGCCTCCACAGCTCCAGGGGGCCCCTGCAGGGCGCCCGCGCTTCCTCTCACAGCAGCGCCGCTGGATGATGTCATCATTCAGCGGCTGGCTGTGGCAGAGAGAGAAAGCGCGGGCGCCGGTGATGCTGCGGGAATACCTGCGGTGCGGACGCCGGACAGGTGAGATGTGGTGTGTGTGTGCGCGCGCGTGTGAATGCGCAGACAGGTGAATGTTGCTGTGTGTGTAGGTGGAGGGGAGGGCAATGATGGGGAGAAGGCCAATATGGAGGTAATGGGGAGAAGGCAATGATGAGGGGTGATGGGGAGAAGGCATTGATGGAGGTGATGGGGAGAAGGCATTGATGGAGGTGATGGGGAGAAGGCAATGATGGCGAGAAGGCATTGATGGAGGTGATGGGGAGGCCATGATGGAAGTGATCGGGAGAAGGCATTGATGGAGGTGATAGGGAGAAGGCATTGATGGAGGTGATGGGGAGAAGGCCATGATGGGATGATGGGGAGAAGGCCATGATGGAGGTGATGGGGAGAAGGCAATGATGGGGGTGATGGTGAGAAGGCATTGATGGAGGTGATGGGGAGAAGGCATTGATGGAGGTGATGGGGAGAAGGCATTGATGGAGGTGATGGGGAGAAGGCCATGATGGGGTGAAGGCCATGATGGAGGTGATGAGGAGAAGGCAATGATGGGGGTGATGGTGAGAAGGCATTGATGGAGGTGATGGGGAGAAGGCATTGATGGAGTTGATGGGGAGAAGGCATTGATGGAGTTGATGGGGAGAAGGCATTGATGGAGGTGATGGGAAGAAGGCATTGATGGAGGTGATGGGAAGAAGGCATTGATGGAGGTGATGGGGAGAAGGCCATGATGGAGGTGGTGGGGAGGTGATATGGCTTCTCCTGAGCCGTAACAGTGCAGAGCGCAGCGCAGTGCAGAAGAGAGCTCCATATTTTGTATGGAGCATTATATGGGGACCAGTATCCTGTATGGAGCATTATATGGGGGATGGGGGGGTGACATCCTGCATGGGGTATTATATAGGTGATGAGGGGAGACTATGTGGTGCCCATAATATTGTATGGAGGACTGTACTGTCCAGTCTGTACTGTGCGCTGTGAGAATTCGGCGGTTTCTGAGCTATTGTAGAATTTACAATAGATATCAGTCATGTAATGGAAGAAGAGAAGTATTTGGCATTGTACTATACCAATATTTCTCTGCAGTATCTGTGCATCATGAATCGTGGTCTGTGTTAAAGGGGCCCATTGAGACTCTTTCGCCCGGGGGCCCATAAAAACCTGGAGCCGTCCCTGACTCCAGAGCTGCACTCACTATTCTGTTGGGACAGTCACTGTGTACATACATTACATTACTGATCCTGAGTTACATCCAGTATTATACTCCAGAGCTGCACTCACTATTCCGCTGGTGCAGTCACTGTGTACATACATTACATTACTGATCCTGAGTTACATTATGTATTATACCCCAGAGCTGCACTTACTATTCTGCTGGTGCAGTCACTGTGTACATACATTACATTACTGATCCTGAGTTACATCCTGTATTATACTCCAGAGCTGCACTCACTATTCTGCTGGTGCAGTCACTGTGTACATACATTACATTACTGATCCTGAGTTACATCATGTATGATACCCCAGAGCTGCACTCACTATTCTGCTGGTGCAGACACTGTGTACATACATTACATTACTGATCCTGAGTTACATCCTGTATTATTCCCCAGAGCTGCACTTACTATTCTGCTGGTGCAGTCACTGTGTACATACATTACATTACTGATCCTGAGTTACATCCAGTATTATACTCCAGAGCTGCACTCACTATTCTGCTGGTGCAGTCACTGTGTACATACATTACATTACTGATCCTGAGTTACATCCTGTATTATACTCCAGAGCTGCACTCACTATTCCGCTGGTGCAGTCACTGTGTACATACATTACATTACTGATCCTGAGTTACATCATGTATGATACCCCAGAGCTGCACTCACTATTCTGCTGGTGCAGACACTGTGTACATACATACATTACTGATCCTGAGTTACATTATGTATTATACCCCAGAGCTGCACTTACTATTCTGCTGGTGCAGTCACTGTGTACATACATTACATTACTGATCCTGAGTTACATCCAGTATTATACCCAGAGCTGCACTCACTATTCCGCTGGTGCAGACACTGTGTACATACATTACTGATCCTGAGTTACATCCTGTATTATACTCCAGAGCTGCACTCACTATTCTGCTGGTGCAGTCACTGTGTACATACATTACTGATCCTGAGTTACATCCTGTATTATACTGCAGATCTGCACTCACTATTCTGCTGGTGCAGTCACTGTGTACATACATACATTACTGATCCTGAGTTACATCATGTATGATACCCCAGAGCTGCACTCACTATTCTGCTGGTGCAGACCACATGTGTACATACATATACATGATCCTGGGTTACATTATGTATTATACCCCATAGCTGTCACTACTATTCTGCTGGTGCAGACACTGTGTACATACATTACTGATCCTGGGTTACATTATGTATTATACCCCATAGCTGCACTTACTATTCTGCTGGTGCAGACACTGTGTACATACCCTGAGATACATCCTGTATAAGGTGGGAATTCTCCTTTAAATTCATGAAAGGCCCCCATAATAGTATGGGTGACACAGACCCCTGATAATTTGCATGGTATATTGTTTCCCTCTCCCACCAATATCTCCATTTTACTTTTATGTGCTGCTTTTTTATTTATTTTACCAGGGCAAAGGTCTATACCCCAGGTCAATGGAGGTTGAACATTTGTCTCGTCCCAGCTGCTTGTCTTCCTGGTCTTTTTTCTAGGTCCTTGATTGGCTCTTCACAAAAAAGGTGTTAAGAATTTACGTATTTAAATCCGGGCTGAGCTGATCAGCTGGCAGAAGTCCAGAAAGAAGATTCAAGGCAAGACTGAAGACAGGATGGAAGAGATGAAGGAAGAGCTGTTGAGGAGAGATGGAGGAGCCGGTGAGAAGAATGGCTCGGCAGCGGCCTCGATGTGCCGATGTTAGCTCGGGCCGAAGATAATGAAGTCGCTGGCGATGAACAAGAAGAGGGAAGATTAGAGGAGGAAGATATTTAAACCTGAAAAAGAGAAGAGGAACCAGGAGCTCATACTCACTGCACACGGCGCATAGCCGGAAGAGGAACCGCTCCCGGAAGAAGGCTTCGCCCAGCGGGAAGAGCAACGCAACGATGCGAGAACTGCGTTGTCATCAGGCGGCGACGATCACTGCCGAGAGCAGGAGGCTCCTGGGAGGTGTCATCTAGCCTCCGCAGCAGTGAACGTGTTGCAGAGGCCCAGGGACGGGAGGAGCGCTCTTGGTCTCTAGCGGAAGTTACACCCCGGGAGTCTGGCCATAGAGGCGTAACATCGGCAGCGGTATCCTTGGTGAAAACATCATCAGCAGATGACGAGCATGTGCCGGCCACGTAATGGGAAGAATGGCGGCACCTGTGCTCACCCCCTAGGGTGGATCAGAGCACCGAAGACACCTGCCTGGAGGATGCTGCTGGGATATTGAGCCCGAGCATCGTCACGGATGGTGAGAACATCCATGTCCCCGTTTGTCCCTGATAATGGAAATGAAGGAATCGTACAGTATGAGCAGGTCTTTACCAAATGTGTAGCTAATCTTGTTTTTAATACGAGGTCCAAAGTCGGGGTTAAATCCACTGGATTACCTAGTCATTTACACCATGTGCCAGTGTTGGATAAGCGCATGTATAGCAGTATCCGGCCGTAAGGAGGCTATTACCTGCGAGTTATCCTCTCTGGGTTTCCACCTGAGCTCGGCAATAAAAGAAAATATATGGAAAAATGAATTTGTGGAGCTATTATCTTTATTGCCTTCAACAAAAGATAGTTATGTTAGAGGCAATAAAAAATGAGCAAAAGAGTCAGACGATGGGAGGAACGTCCCAGCCCGTTTATTAACTGTTCCCAGGCATTCTGCATATTTTCTGCAGTATTAGGTGAAAAGTATCAAGAATATTGCAGCAGCCTATTCCAACGTGTTGATAAAGCACTGGAGGCATACTGTCACTTTGGCGGTATGGCCTGGTACTTTTACAATGAGTCATTTAGACAGACGTTGGCTGTCCGCCCATCTAAGAGACGGGGGGTAAAGGATGTCGGCTTATGGCTGAATTTGATGTTGTCACAAAAGAATATGGCATCAGGAAAACCAGCGACAAACTAATCGCAAAGACTCCATTCTCAAAAGCAGTGACAACGGTGCAACTATTAATTACATTCCCGTGGCTCCAACTCTTGCCGGATACAGTCAAAATAAACAGTACAAAAAGACAGCAAAACTCACCTGCCCAGATCTCAGAACAAATGCACTACAGGGTGCAGCCAGCCCATAAAGCAAGATGTTAGCAGCACAATAACGAATACCCCACTATTTTTGAATTTTTTTGCACTTTATTTTTCGGGGTGCAGCCGAGCCCAGGCACGTTTGGTCTCGCATGAGGGGTCTTCACACTGGTGCGCATTGAGAGTGTACTGGCAAGCCCGCCTAGTCGAATAATAGGGGCGTAATTAATAGGCTGTGAATCGGACACTGTGCAGTATCCTTGTGTGAACGGCACCCTATGAGGGCCTCTATTGTGCAATTGTATACTGAGCAGTCATCCGCTCCTTGGATGGGTATGTGGAGAGTGGCTGTTTAATCTGGTATTTTCCACCTGTGCTGCTAACATCTTGCTTTATGGGCTGGCTGCATCCTGTAGTGCATTTGTTCTGAGATCTGGGCAGGTGAGTTTTGCTGCCTTTTTGTGCTGTTTATATTGAATTTTTGGAGACCTTGAGTCTCCTTAGTGGCTAGTGTAGTGTAGGTACTTGTAAGCATGGGGACCTTTGGCGCAGGTTACAAGCTTACTTATTTTGGCCAAAATATTAACTAATACCCCACTATTTTTGAATTTTTTGCACTTTAATTTTTGGGGTGCAGCCGAGCCCAGGCACGTTTGGTCTCGCATGAGGGGTGTTCACACTGGTGCGCATTGAGAGTGTACTGGCCAGCCCGCCTAGTCGAATAGTAGGGGCGTAATTAATAGGCTGTGAATCAGACACTGTGCAGTATCCTTGTGTGAACGGCACCCTATGCGGGCCTCTATTGTGCAATTGTATACTGGGCAGTCATCCCCTCCTTGAATGGTTATGTGGAGAGTGGCTGTTTAATCTGGTATTTTGCACCTGTGCTGATAACATCTTCTTTATGGGCTGGCTGCACCCTGTAGTGCATTTGTTCTGAGATCTGGGCAGGAGAGTTTTGCTGCCTTTTTGTGCTGTTTATATTGAATTTTTGGAGACCTTGAGTCTCCTTAATGGCTAGTGTAGTCCGGATACAATCAAAGCCAAAATAGTTTTTAATGGTTTTGCAGTTGGATTTTCAGTTCCAAAATGTAATGGGGTTGGTTGTTGCTGGTCTGAGATGTGTTCTCCGATCATGCTCGGGCGCTAACCGAGAGACTTTGGCGCGTTTGAAAAATAGGTTTGAGTCCCAGCGGCTGTTTGACAGCCGCAAAACACATGCAGGGGTTGCCTGTTTGTTAGACAATCCCTGCATGTGTTGAACTGTCAGAACAGCTGCGAGACGTGCAGCCGCGTGGACTCGGACGTATTATTCGAACTCGCCATAGTCACTCGGTTAGCGCCCGAGCATGCTCCGGTAACACCTTTCGATCACCACTTCTAGGCATTGTTAACTTCGCTCAATTCCGATGAGTGGCGTTTTTTCTAGATTATAGGATTCCACTAAAGGTCTGAAATCCCCTAGAACGCATATTAGAATAAACAGGGAGCTGAAAGAGGACCTTTACATTTGAATGGCGTTTATAAAGTAATTTTAATGGCTGCAGTTGCCAGCAGCAATAGTTTATTTCAGCAGATGCTTTGCAATTGTTTTTAGTAACGGTCAGGGAAACCTAACGTTTGTTTCAAGTTCCAGGTAGGAACTTGTAGCTCTTTGGCGCCCCCCTTATCCTCAGGTCAGTCAGGGAACTGCACCTAGGGTAAGTAGTCGCCGAAAGGCTGTGTAAGGTTCTATGTATATATTCCTGAAACTCAGTTTGTTCGTCAGCCATTTTACTTTCTGTCTTGCTGCAGCTATCTTGCCCTCAGTCAAAATGGAGTTTCCAGCTTGCATGTTCCCGCCCTGATTCTCTCCTTTGCTTCTTAAGCAGCCACAGCTGAGCAATCAGTGCTTCAGAATCTAGCCTGCAGTGAACCTGTGACTTGACTCCTGTAAGCCTTGGACCTTGCACTCCAGCTATTCCTACTGAGGAACTCTGAAGCACTTGTGGACTCTGAACCCTGCTCTTTGAAAGACCCACGTTTGCATGGACTTACGGTAACAGAGAAGAAGATCCTGAATCTGTATTGGAGAGTGATTGCTGAGCTTGGATTACTCTGGCCTGCTGTGTCTCCTGTTTCTGTGTCTGCAAACTGTGTGACTATTTCTGCCAACTTGTATGAAGTAATACAGGACTTTTCTATATCAAACCTGTGACTCCTGTGTTTTCATCGCACCCAAGCACAAGACGCTATATGAACTGTACTACATACATTACAGGCTGCCTGGTCACGTACTGGCTATCGGGAACTCTACAGTGAGGGCGGTATGTATATCACCAGTCCCAGGCCAGGAATACAGACATAATCCTCCGATCTATCACTGCCAGAGTTCCCCAATAACACCAGAATGCTACGCTGCCACCAGTTTCTCGCCTATATATTGGGTCAGGAAACAACTCACACGTAGCGTGAATTGGCGTGGAGTACGTGTCGGTTCGGTCATAGAGCAAGGAGAACGAAACTAATAAATTTGTAAGTTTACTCCAGAAAATATAGGCAGTTTACAAAAATACAAACGATATTACAAAAGGAGACAAAATACAATATGCAGTTAGAAATAAAAGGGATTAAAATATGAAACTTACACCATCTCAGTCACAGGTATGACGTGTCGATAAAGGGGAGGAGAGAATCCCACAGAAAAGATTCAGTCCATAGCCTGTTGTCTGGCTGTCTCTCCGGGGTCTGACTGACTCTCAAAATGGTTGTTCCTAAGTTTATGGGCAAACTATAAAGCAGGAACTCTCACTTTTGTTGACCACACATATGGGTTGTTCCCGGGAGGATAACCTATTTTGAAAAGTTTTTAAAAGCTTCGACTTGCCATTTCTTTGGCTGGGAAACTCACAGGATGACGAAAGGGGCATTATATTTTCCCCTGTGAGTTTACCTTTCTTTTGAGACCGAACACTTCATGTCTACATGTTACTGGGGGGCAGAAACTCGTTTCCCAGGTTTCTGATGGCCGTACAGGCTGCAAAGTGCTGCCGTGCGTAACCAACGTGCCCAGCTCCTGGGATCCCAAGTTTGACGTTTCTAGGTCCACTGTGAGTTATTAAATTTGACATTGAGCATTTTAGGATTAAGACAAAGGAAATCTTGGAGGGAAAAAGAAAACCCACACTTAACTCGGCCAGAGTAATAAAAGTGACCATCTGCTGAAGGGAGGGGGGGAGTGGATAGATTTCACAGAGCCAGACTGAGGGGGGCTTGAAGCTGTGTGGTTGCAAGTGGAGCTTAGTGTTACATGAACCAAATCGGGGGAGGAGTAATCGGCAACTCTGTATGTGTACCTAGGATATTAGGAAATAATTCATATTTTCCTGACATGAACTTCATGTCACATTGGTTTCCGGATTTATTTTAAGGGAAAATGGTCTGCAGAGTTATTATGGTCTAAGTAGAGCATCGACAAAGGATTCAGGAACACAGTAGTAAATGAATTATTTACATTAGTATGTTTTTTAAAGTCCGTATGTTATTGTCAAAATGTATATGGGCAGCAAAACTGCTCAGAAGATTGGCAGTTCGATGACTGAAATGTAATATTTGGTTAAAAGCAGATTATATAGAAAATAGAGAGAATGCCACAGCAATTGCTTTCTCGCCACCAGTGTGAAGAGTAGAATCATAGAATGTTAAAGTTGGAAGGGTCCTCCTGGGTCATCATGTCCAGCCCCCTGCTCAATGCAGTAGTCACTAAACCATCTCAGACGATGTCTGTCCAGCCTCAGTTTGAAGACTTCCATTGAAGGAGAACTCACCATAGAATGTTAAGAGTTGGAAGGGACCTCAATGGTCAAAGATCAGAGTTTGGCCTTGATCAAAGTATCGGAGTTCGAAGAACAAGAAGGGATCCCGTGTCCACCCCAGTCATTGGTGAATTTTTGCAAGGTAAAGAATGTAGATCACACGCGGAACAATGTTGAAATAATCCTGCTATTCGTTAATGAAAAAGCAATCTTTCTCTTACATTTCTTAATTATTCATATATTCAATAGGAATTTGTAGAGAAACGCTGGGCTGCCGCAAGGATAAATTCCAGGAGAATGTCACGGATTCACAGTGGTTTATTCAACGCGTTTCGGGGGTTCGTGACGAAGGGGGCATGGGACCCCCCAAACGGGTTGAATAAACCACTGTGAATCCGTGACATTCTGCTGGAATTTATCCTTGCGGCAGCGCGGAGTTTCTCTACAAATTCCTATTGAATATATGACTACTTCTGGCTGTTGAACGACCTGAACATCTGCAGCAGCCGCCAGCCTACATGCTCTTATCTCATCCTAATCAGGTGAGCAACTTCCATGGTATATCCTTTCCTTTGTAACGTGGATAAGACCCTATTGCGCTTTTTTGTCTCCCCACTTTTTTTTTTTGCAATATTTCTTAATTATTGGCAGGAGTATCCTTTTCTTAAAACCACACGGGGACTCTCCAATATGCAACTTATTCCCAGTTAAACAAGTTCTAAAAAACTATAAAACGGCTTGTGGGTGCCCCGATAGGAGACGCCCGGTTTCCATAAGGCTTTTGAAATAAATTGTGTTATACTTTAAGTCATGTGTTCGCCGGTAAGTATGAAGTGACTTTCTTTAGGACGGCTTTTGTCTAGGCCTTTTTCGCAGCTTTGAGTATAGGTGAATTAGTAGCTGCCAACAAGAAGCCCTGAACCAAATTTGTTATATAGTGATATTAATTTTCAATGAGTCGGATTAGAGAAAATCTAAACCAGATCAGACGGGACAGGGGGTGCGGCATTAGATTACATAGGATTCCCGAATCACCAGTATGCCCCGTAGAGAATACTATAATAAAAGGCCCTTTATTAATGAGCAGAGACTCTTCTCCGTTAACGAAATTTCAACTTAATTCAGTTTTAATAAAATGCTTGAACAAATTCTAAATTCAATAGAAAGGTGGCTGTGGTGTTTTTGGCCGGCAAGGCGTCTTTGATCCTTGGCGTGTGAATAATCGCCCGTCTTGTGCCGGGTGGATTTGGTCATTAGTTCGGCGATTCTGATATTTATTTTAGTAAGTAAAGTTGGTTATCGGATTTAATAAAAAGTTTTTAATAACTGGTAATAAATATCATGGCTTGTTTAATGTTTAATCCAAAAATTTGGGTTTCCGTTTATTCTTTCAATTAACTTTTATTTGGTATGAATGGCGTTTGTCTTGTGTTACCATGTAATTGTCATTGTTACTTTATTTTCGGAATTACAAAAGTAATGTATGATGAGAGGCTGCGCTCCCGGACGTCCCTGCGTCTGTCATTTGCAGACCCCGCTAAGTGTATTCTGCCCATGGGATCTGCTCTGGAAAATCCATCAAATGCTAACAACAGCAGACAACGTGGATACAGCACAGAGACTGCCGGGGCGCGGAGCTGCCGGGAAGGTCGCTGCTTGTCATACTGTGAGTTTAGCTGGAGAGGTCCTGTCCCCCATGACAGTGGAGTGCATAATATAGATATATATCTAACCATCCTTGTAGAGGTGACTGTCGGTGTAAAGTCTGCTACAAATTAAACCGTGAAGGATAAAAAGGACCGGAGTGTCGGGAAGCGCAACATAAAAGCAGAAAACATCCGGCCTCAGAGTGGATTGATATCTCCATCTGGGTCACAATGACAATTGTATACTCATGGGCAGTGATATGAGTGACTGAAATCCCCACAGTGACCATCTGACAGCACAGAACCTCCAGCGTAAGCGTAAAGGAAGTGTTGTCATGGGGTCACGTGAGCAGTTGCTTTTTAATATTTTCATTCGCTTCTATGGAGTAAAAAGAAAAAAAAAAAAGTTATAAAGACGTTTTAAGAGGAAATTCTGGTATAAATAACCTATCACAGAGTCACTGTAAGTGTGGGTCCCGGGGATCAATGTGGGTCCCTGGGGATCAGTGTGGGTCCCGGAGATCAGTGTGGGTCCCGGAGATCAGTGTGGGTCCCGGGGATCAGTGTGGTTCCCTGGGGATCAGTGTGGTTCCCTGGGATCAGTGTGGGCCCCACAGTTCCCTATATTGGATAGATGAAAATTTACATAGACGGAAATACCTCCTTAAAGGGATAGGTGATGACTTATTGATTGCTGTGATTCCTCATGCCTGGATATGCAGAATTGAGAATTGTTATCTCCTTAGAGCTCATGCTCGACAGCCGCTCTGTGCCCATGCTCGGCTTTTTCCGGCACCCTCAGAGAATGAATGGAGCATCAATGGAGCATTGGTCGAGCATCTGACCTGCCAGTTTTTTTTTTTTTAGAGGGATACAAAATTCCCCATTATGCTGATCAGTGGGGGGTCCATCAGTCGGACCCCTACGGTTAATTTGTTTTTGCCAGACAGCCTTTTTAAAGCTCCATTTACCATCAGAGCCACTTTTTCCACCAGAATGGAACAGATGCTACTAGTATCCATTGCATGTCAGAATGGCAGTGCACTGTGCGTAGTAAAAAGTTATGTCGCGCTGTGTGAATAGTCACCTGCCAGCATGAATATTGCATGGGCAAAAACCGCTTTGTAGCCCGGATGTAATGGAGCAGCTGCTCTCTCTAGTCATAATATGGCGCTACTTGTGGTCATGAGTTTATTTCATTTTTAGAAAAAAAAAACGAAATGGAAATTTCATTATTGCTATTTTTGTTTTGTCACTTTTGTAACACCTCACACAGCTTCTGTGTCCGCTTTCTACTGATACCAGTCTAAAATGGATTATCTAAGTATTTGCAGGCTGGGTATCACCTGCATAGGATAATGTATTTTTCTTTCTTTTAACAGTTCCTGTTCCCCTCCAATAATGAACGAGAAAACAATATTCTGACCATCCGCATCCACCACTAGAGGGAGCTCTGCGTGTACAGTTTTCCCATAGAATTTAGTGTATAACCAGTATACGGCAAGTTTTACATCAGAAAAACTCCGTCTGTGTACAGATATATTAAGGATTAATCAGCATTAAGATCCAGTACCGATCACACAAAAATAAAATAATAATGTGCCCCAGGGGACATTCACGTGTGTACACGTCATCACCGGCACCGATGGATGAAGTTGTGAGCTCACCTGTCACCTGCGGTACGTAAGGGACTGATAATCGCTCCACGCCGTATCCGCTGCCTCCGAGGGACTCCACTATCTTATTGGTCAGGAAGAAGACGTTCTTATCGTGCTTGTCCAGAGATTTGGGAAGACTGAGGAGAGTCAATTTAGCATAGAGCATATGAGAGCACAGAATGGATACAGACGGGAAATCTCGAATCTGAATTTAGACTTGAAAAAAAGAAATTAAAATCTTTATAAAAAAAAAAAAACAAAAGACTGATAGATAAAAAAATAACAATTAATGCCGTAAAGGGAAAAATAAAAATGAAACACAAAAACAATTGTTCGAGTGGCACACATTCTCAAAAAAAAAAAAAAAAACCCGTAAATGAAGCAAAAAAAAAAAAAAAAAGACAAAAAATGTTGTATGTCCCCTATAATGGTAGTTGAGGATGCAGAAAAACACGAACAAGAAAAACTCCAACATGACAACTATCAACTGAAAAATAAAAAAAAAATAAAAAAAATGGTGGCACAAACCAAACTTATTTTGTATTTTATTTCTTTTTTACAATTTTTCAAAGTTTTCATAAAAAGTAAGCAAAAAGAATAAAAAAATAATACATACAAGTTTGGTATTGCTGTAAGTGTGTGGATCTGGAGAATTAGGTTATCAGGTCATTTTAAAGGGTTTTATTCAAAACTACGGCTCGTACCATAACAATAAGCCTTCATACGGCAGTGAAAACAGAAGAATAAAGAAATTATGACTCTAGAAAGAAGGAGAGGAATAAACTAAAAAGCATAAAAAAAAATAATAAAAAAAAAAAATTTGCCAGGTCAGGAAGGGGTCAAGAATCTCCAACTTCCATGAGTTTTTTTGCGTTCTGGTCACTGCCTGACGGACGGAAAATCAATGTTCCTAACAACATATTACCTGCACTTATCCCTAAACAGGACTTCAGGCAAGAAGTAGGGGGCCTCCATGTTCCTCGTTTCTATGACCTGTGGAATAAAAGATGATATTAATAGCCGGAATAATCTGATTATCACACTCACACATTTGGTTTCAGATTTATTTATTAAAGGGGTTGTCCGGCCTTGGGTACAGGTATGTGACTGCAGACTTGTGAATCCTCACACCGTGCGTGCTGGGAGCGTGACCTCATGTATGTGATTTGCATACATGCAGTCACGTGCCCACTAGACGTGCGTGGCTTCGTATTGAGCGCGGGTGGAAACAGTCTAGTCGGAATGTGGCCGGAACTATGCAAATCACTTACTTGTGGGCCTGCTCCCAGACAACTCTCACGGTGCGCATACAGTGGCTGCAGTCTTGTACCCCAAGGCCGAACAACCCCTTTAATGGCACGGTTTCTGCTTCACTCAATTGGAGGCATGGCTTAATGGGATGGGGTTAGGCTTGTCTGAAAACGTTATTATAAATAAAGTTTACAAATCCAGAACATTACCTTGCTGACGTGCTGGCAAAATGCGGGAACCGCAATCATTTGGCTGAGGAAATTGAGATACGCTGCGACTAAAGCCATGATGCTGCAGCGGCTCAACATCTGCAGGTTGTCCGTGTTTGTGATTGCCAGGTCCTAGAGGAAGAATGTCAGGAGGAGTCATTAGGGTTAAAGATTTTACACCTCAAACTATTTATATGCGCATGTTGTTCTTTCAAAGAGAAGTCCAGCAATACTTTCACATGGCCAGTCCACTCCTCTGTTACTGAAAAATCAATGTTTGAATTTCTATGTAAATGAGGCTGAAGATCTATGGTAGATCCAAAGCCTCTGTCACTCCAGCTCTATTCCTAGCCCAGCTCTGTCTCCTCCTGGCCTGACTGAGAGTCTCTATGTTGTGTCACTTCAGGCAAAGGAGGCATCCGTCAAGCAGGAGGAGTCGGCGCTGGGTCGGGAATAGAGCTGGAGTGACAGAGGCTTCAGATCTACCATAGCTCTTCAGTCTTATTTACATATCAATTCAAAAAGGAGATTTTTGTGTACTCACCGTAAAATCCTTTTCTCTGAGACGCTCATTGGGGGACACAAGACCATGGGTGTTATGCTGCTGCCACTAGGAGGACACTAAGCAATACATAAGCAAAAAAGATTAACTCCTCCTCCTGCAGTATACACCCTCTGTTGGCTCAATCCTGAACCAGTTCGGTGCCAAAGCAGTAGGAGCTCATAACAGAGTGCAATATGTCAACAATTCAAAGAAACAAGGAGGCTACAGGCTTAACAAGGGTGGGAGCTGTGTCCCCCAATGAGCGTCTCGGAGAAAAGGATTTTACGGTGAGTACACAAAAATCTCCTTTTCTCCATCGCCTCATTGGGGGACACAAGACCATGGGACGTCCCAAAGCAGTCCCTGGGTGGGAAGCCATAACAGTAGATGATGCCTCGTGAACCACATGCATAAAACGCTTAAACAGTCAACGGACAACTTACAGATGCGCAACAGCTGATTGCAGAATTTGTCTGCCAAGTGCCGCATCTGAAGAAACTTGAGCATGGATTTGGTAATGCTTGACGAAAGTATGAAGACTGGATCAAGTCGCAGCCTTGCACACTTGCTGTGCCGAAGCCTGGTGCCGAATGGCCCAGGAGGCCCCCACAGACCGAGTGGAGTGTGCCTTAATCCCAGCCGGGATAGGCTGACCTTTTACACGATACGCCTCTAGGATCGCCGAACGGATCCATCTGGCTAACGTGGCCTTGGAAGCAGGAAGGCCCTGTCTGCGTCCTTCCGGAAGCACAAACAGGGCGTCCGATTTACGGAAAGATGCAGTTCTCGAAATGTACCTTCGGAGAGCCCTCACCAAATCCAAGGTGTGAAGGGCTTTTTCAGTACGGTGAATCGGCGCCGGACAAAACGAGGGCAAGACTATCTCTTCATTGATATGAAAAGCCGAAACGACTTTTGGTATGAAAGAAGGAGAAGTCCTAAGGACTACCTTGTCCTGGTGAAAAATGAGAAAAGGAGGTTTACAAGACAAAGCTGCCAACTCCGATACCCGCCTGATAGAAGTAATTGCCACTAGGAAGACAACCTTCCAGGAAAGAAGCGATAAAGACACTTCCGGCAAAGGCTCGAAGGGAGATTCCTGTAATGCACTGAGGACCAGATTAAGATCCCAAGGCTCCAAAGGCCACTTGTAGGGCGGAGCAAGATGTGACACTCCTTGGATAAAAGTCCTGACCTGAGACTTAGATGCGATCCGTCCTTGGAAAAGGACGGACAAAGCGGAAATCTGCCCCTTGAGGGAGGAGAGTGCTAACCCCGAGTCCATTCCTGCTTGGAGAAATTCCAGAATGGAAGGGATAGAAAAAACCAAAGGGGAACGACCTTTGTCCTTACACCAGGAAAAGAATGTTTTCCAGACACGATGATAAATGCGGGCGGAAGCCGGCTTCCTGGCATTGACCATTGTGGAGACAACTTTGTGAGAAAAACCAGCCTGACCTAAGATCCAGGCTTCAATGGCCATACCGTCAAATTCAGCGCTTTCGAATTGTGATGGTAAATTGGACCCTGTGAAAGAAGGTCCGGACGATCTGGTAACTTCCAAGGGACGTCTGAGAACAGACGCACTAGTTCCGCATACCACGGACGGCAAGGCCAGCCCGGAGCGACCAGAATGAGAGGAATGCCTTCCGCCTTGATCTTCCGAATCACCCTGGGGATTAACGGAAGAGGTAGAAAGATGTAAGGAAGGCGAAATTGACTCCAAGGGAGGACTAGCGCATCCGAGCCGATGGCTAGTGGATTGCGAGATCGACTTATGAAAGTCTGAACTTTGGCATTCAGTCTGGATGCCATGAGATCCACATCCGGCATGCCCCAACGCTGGCAAATGAGTTGAAACATTTCCGGGTGCAGGGACCATTCCCCTGAGTCTAAGCCTTGGCGACTGAGGAAGTCGGCCTCCCAATTGTCCACTCCTGGGATGTGAACCGCGGAGATGGGCGATCGGTTTGCCTCGGCCCAGCGCAGGATGTGTGGTACCTCGAGCATCGCTGTTCTGCTCCGAGTGCCTCCCCGACGGTTGATGTACGCCACGGCCGTGGCGTTGTCTGACTGGATCCGGATGGGACGACCGGCCAGAAGATGATGGAACTGCAAGAGAGCAAGTTTGATAGCTCTGATCTCCAGGATGTTGATCGGGAGATGGGTCTCTGGGAGAGACCAGCGGCCTTGAGCCGTGTGGTGAAGGAACACCGCTCCCCATCCGAGGAGACTGGCATCGGTGGTCACCACCAGCCAATGGACAGGCAGAAAAAATTTTCCTTGATTCAGCGATGAAGCATTTGTCCACCATTTCAGGGAGCTTCTGACTCTGGGAGAAAGATGAAAGCGGCGACTTAGGGACGCTGGGTTCCTGTCCCAGACTGATATTAGCTCCTGTTGAAGAGGTCGAAGATGGAACTGGGCGAATGGTACTGCCTCGATGGAAGCTACCATTTTCCCGAGGACCTGCATGGTGCCCCGCAGAGAGGGGGAGCGGCCTAGAGACAACAGGAGCACTCCCCGCCTCAGAGAAGCAATCTTCTCATGAGGGAGAGATACCAACCCTTGGGAGGTGTCCAGAATCATTCCCAGAAAAGGAATCTTCTGAGAGGGAATGGGAGAAGACTTGTCCAAATTGACTAGCCAACACAGGCGAGAGAGGGTGTCGATAGTAATCTCGACACTCTCTGCGCAGGCCCGAAAAGTCGGTCCTTTGATGAGCAGGTCGTCCAGGTACAGGAGGACCACCACACCCCGAGAGTGTAAAATTGACATGGCGGCCGCCATGACTTTTGTGAACACTCTGGGGGCGGTTGCGAGTCCGAAGGGCAGGGCGGAAAATTGAAAATGATCCTCTCCGACTGCAAAACGCAGAAACCTTTGATGAAAATCGGAATGTGTAGATACGCATCCTTGATGTCGATAGACCCCAAGTATTTTTTTCTTTCTAGAGATGCGACAACAGAACGGAGGGATTCCATTCTGAAATGGCGGACTCTGATGAATTTGTTCAGCAATTTTAGGTCCAGAATAGGACGCAAGGAGCCGTCCTTCTTGGGAACCACAAAGAGGTTTGAGTAAAACCCTTTGAATCTTTCCTTGTGAGGAACTGGGACGATGACCCCGCTGGTACGAAGTATGTTCAGGGCCTGAAGAAAAGGAATTGCGAGATCCTTGGACTTTGGGGGGCGAGACTGGAAGAAACGCCTTGGGGGAGAGACAAGAATTCGATCTTGTAGCCGGAGTGTACAAGATCTCGGACCCACCGGTCTTGAACGACCGACCCCCAGACCTCACGAAACAAGAGTAGGCGGCCGCCTACCTTATTTGGGTCCCCCGTCCCCAGCAAGGAGTCATTGGGAAGATAATTTGCGAGAGGAGGAGCTCTTATTTCCCGCCTGAGAGAATCTGTTTCTCCAGGGCTGAGAGGACCTGAACGATGGTTGTGAGCCCCTGTCTCTGCGAGAAGAACGGGGTGCTCGAGACGAGGTCGAGGCAGAGGACCAATTAAAGGAGCTACGAAATGGCCGGGAACGACTTTGGTATTGAGACCGAAAAGGCCGATTGATTCTGCGCTGCGGAAGAAATTTACTTTTGCCACCTGTAGCATCAGAAATAATCTGATCAAGACGATCTCCAAAGAGACGCCCTGAAAGATAAGGCAGAGAAGGCAAAGTCCTCTTTGAAGCAGAGTCTGCACGCCACTCTCGGAGCCAAAGGGACCTCCGAATGGCGATAGCATTGGTGGCTGTGAGTGCAGCGCAATTAGCTGCATCTAGGGACGCATGAACCATGTAGTCGCCTGCCCGAGTAATCTGATAGGCCAGATTACGTGCCTCGGGGGGAAGAGGGATATCACTAGTAATTTTAACTAGATTCTCAGCCCAGGCCACCATGGCCCTTGCCACCCAGGTGGCCGCAAAGGAAGGAGAGAGAGATGCTCCAGCAGCCTCAAAAATCAATTTGGCGAGGTTGTCTATCTGTTTATCTGAGGGGTTCTTAATGGATGAACCATCTGAAACAGAGAGCAGGGTTTTTGAAGCTAAGCGAGATACTGGTGGATCTACAACTGGAGATTCAGTCCACTCTTTTGCTACAGTTGCTGAAAATGGGTATCGTGCTTTCAGAGACTTCAGTCCTGAAAAACGTCTGTCTGGACAATCTCTATGTCCCTGAACAATGTCCGTAAATTCCGGGTGGTTACCAAACACCTAGTGAGGACGTTTGGCTCTTTTGAAAGAGATAGGATGATTCAGTTGAGACCTGGGTTCTTCATCTAGCTTGAGGATTTTATTAAATCGCCTCAATGAGAGAATCTAGAGACTCTTGAAACTCTGGCAAGTTGGGGTCATCACCAGTATCCGACTCGTACTCAGAATCATGATCACTAAGATCTCTGGGAGAGGGGGAGCGAGAGCCTGAGCTCGCCGGTGCCGAACCGCTAGATGGATTGGGAGATGCATTATGGCGGCGTTTTCTAGATGGCCGCATTGCTGATGCCGTGGGTCGGCCCCTGTCTGATGAGGTCTCTCTGAAGGCTAACGGGCCCCTTTCTGGAAAAGGGACGCCCTGGCTGGAAGAGGAGCCACGGAAGGTATCCAAGGCCCTAGTCAGAGAATCCATGGACTGCGCCAGAAACGCAGGCCACCCTGAAGGACCCGGCTCATTGGGATCAGGAATAGGTAGGGACTCCTGAACGGTAGTAGGGGGCTCCTGAGCGGTAGAAGCAGTGGGCTCTTGGGCACATGATGCACAGAATTGGAAGCCATGCTTAGACGGCAGGGAAGCGTTGCATGAAATGCAGGCGGCATATACTACAGTGTAGTTTTTGTCAGCCTTTTTAGCGCCCTTTGATTGCGACATATTTCTGCACCTGAGAGCCTGCTGCAGGAGAAGGGTCAAGCGCTGTGTAGGCCTAGTCGCAGCGTGCACTTACCCAGGTCCTGTGTCTGAACCAGGGAAAGAGGAGACTGGCGTCTGCAGCGCTGTCCCACAAGAAGATGGCGCCCGAGATTACAGTAGCGCTTCTCGTATGACACGAGAAGCGCCAGAAACAGTGGGAGGAGAGGGGGAGGGACCAGGAGGGAATCCCATGCTATCTGAAGCCGGCCAATAGCGTGCGATGTGGGCGGAGTCACGCGGCCAGCCCTCCCCCATTGAGGCCTATCCCGGCCCGAAGCCGGGGACTAAATTTATGGCTGCGGCCTATCCCGGGCCGAAGCCGGAGACTAAATTTATGGTTGCAGCCTATCCCGGGCCGAAGCCGGGGACTAAATTTATGGCTGCGGCGCGACGCAGAAGCGCCCGCGGCGCAACGCAGAGGCGGCCGCGGCGACAGGCGGCCGCTGCGCACATAAGTGGTCACGGTGGGCCCAGATATAGGAGCCGCATACCCCAGGTAATGCTTGTACTCACTGCGGGAGGGAGTCCAGAAAAAAAAAAGCGTAGCAGGAGGGGTACGTGGAGGGACACTCCACGTTGCCGCCTGTTGATGGTTTTTGGGAGATCGGGACCTTTCAATAAGTCCCGTCGCCCTTCCGTGCGTGAAGAGAGAAAAATAATGAAAAAGGTAAAAAATGAAAAAAAGTGGGGTCTGAGAGCAGACCCTAGTGCCTCCTACAGACACTAAGCAAGAACTGGTTCAGGATTGAGCCAACAGAGGGTGTATACTGCAGGAGGAGGAGTTAATCTTTTGTGCTTATGTATTGCTTAGTGTCCTCCTAGTGGCAGCAGCATAACACCCACGGTCTTGTGTCCCCCAATGAGGCGATGGAGAAATACTGATTTCTTAGTAATAGAGGAACGGACTGTGATACTGACTATATACATACACTCAATAATACCACACGATCAGGAGCTAAAAGCGCCCAAAAACCTGTCATACCTGCCTTGCATCACATCTGTCATATGTTTTAGACAATTTCTGTACCTTGATTGACAAGGGGGTGTGGATTGGAAAGGAAAAGTGTGGCAAATGCTTGTACATACGAGCAATTTTGCAATTTACCGCTTGTTAAAATATTCAACCATTCTTGAGAGATTTCCATTTTTCTTTTGCTTACAGATCAAGCTCTTGGCGACCGACCACCGATCATGCACAGCGCTTACAAGCTCATTTCTATCTAGTCTGTAAGCAGTGTTTTGCAGCTGGCCAGGATCGCTGGGGAGCACTGTTGCCTCCTTATCAGTGCAGCTTTTACAAGCTAGTCATCAGCGGTGGTCGATCTCCTAGGCAACGAGCTGTAAATAAAAGTGTTAATATCTCAAGATAAGCTGCAAATTTTAATAAGTAGTAAATTGCAAAACTTTGTTTTTACAAGAACTATCCGGCAATATCCATCTATGAAGATGGGAATAACTATTTTAATCTGTGCAGATTTACGAACATATTTATAGATACATAAAAATGTTTTTCAGCAGTAGACATTTACTTTATTCTAAAGAAGGAATAAAACCAAATTTACACTTTGTGAATATAAAGAAAAACAAACAAAAGAAAAAACCAACCACCCACCACCATAGACGCACCTGCAATGCAATAGCCACCCGTATCAGGTCGATCACCACTTCTTCATTGGCCAGCTCGATGGTCACCAGAGCCAGCGCCGTGTACAGGAGCTCGTAGTTCTTCTGTACGTTGTCCTCCTCCTTGCAGCTCAGGTATATGTGCCGGTACAGCTGCTGGCCGTGCTGCACACAGACACGTCGCCTTGTTAATACGTCGTACACTAAACGCCCGACGTCATACTTATATAGAAGCAGGCTGTTACTAGTGAACGCTCACTGAGCTGGTGTACACAGAAAGCAGAGCTGCAGTTAAAAGCATGGTGGAACATCATAGGAGCAGCCTAAAACTTAGATGTAAGAGGTCTATTACAGACGACTTCAGACTATGCACCAGAGCTGGAGCCTCCGATCATTGCGACCTCTTCATTGGCAGAGCTGCAGTAAAAAGCACAGGGGACAGACAGCAGCAGGAGGAGGAGACTGCATTATGCTCCCCAACTAAACTCATTAACGACAAGTTGAAATTTTAACTCTGATGTGGTCATATATCAGCTTAGAAGATGGTTCAAGAGGAAAGGAGAAAAGACAATAAGTGTTACAGACACTGTCATCAGAACAAGATCACCGATTTGGGGGAAACGTATTCTGCAATCTGCTATGTACTGTGATACATAGAGGATGTGGAAAACAAATGGTTCAAAATTCTTTTTTTTTAAAAAAAAACATAAGTCAAGAAAAAAAGCACACGGCTAAGTGAAAAAAAAAAACCCTCAAAAAGTGTTCATTTCCAGTAAAAATAATACTAAAAAAAATCTATACATACAAATATAAATAGATTGCATGATGTGCATGTGACTTGCACTGAGCGGCCTCTCTTCACTTTAAGTGGCCGATAACAGAAAACAGGAAACCCGCATTCCACAGCACAGCGAATGGAGAGACGCAGACGTTCGGTTTCCGCGGGCGTGCGGCTCACCTTTTTCATGAAGCTCACATCCTGTCGATTTATTTTCTCACGTTTAATTTTTAGGTCGTCAACATCTGGGATTATCCTGAAAAGACAAAAGCCGACACCCGATGAGCAGCGGATACCAGCCTCCCAGACGATACAGTACAGCATGTGTAGCGGAGGTCATCTGCGCAGGATTGGGCGCACGCTGCAGATTTTTTTTCAGTTCTGCTGTGAATTTACTGCGGATTGAAAGGCGCAAGGTAAAATCTGCACCAAAATCTGCTGGAGTTGTTGAGTGTTTTCTGTCCGCATGATGAAAAGTTCTACAACTTTCCAATACATTTTTAGACTGGATTATTAAATCAGCCTCACTCTATAAACTTAGAGAAGACAGTGTAAAACGTGCACCAAAGCTACTGTCTGCTGAAAGTTCACATCAGCTACTGGGTGACGCAATACATACAAGCCCCTTTGTCCCACTCCTTTGCGTCACATGACGAAAAAATGGAAATGAAGAGCCACTACACTTTTTTTTTTTATTACTATGTCCAACATTAAAAGTTATGAAGGTTTGCAATTGCCCTTTGAAACGTCCGCTTTCTCCAGCCTTGTGCAACATCTATACTCCACTATCACTGGCTGGATCCGCTCTGCCATACTGGAGGCATGTCGAGTCAAGGATAGACCACCGGGAGCAAGGGCCCCTCCATGCACGCGGTGGGGGCTTCCTGGGCCATTCGCCAGCAGGCCTCTGCAACCTAGATCTGCAAAGCCACTACCTGATCTTCCCTCCATATTTTTTCCAAATTCTACAGGTTGCATACCTACATATCGGCGGATGCGAGCCAAGGCAGGAAGGTTCTGCAGGCAGCAATGGTCTGCCACCTGACCAGATCTGGGCATGTTCTTCTGTTCACTTCCTTGGGACTGCTTTTGGATGTCCCATGGTTACCTGTGTCCCCCAATGCAGTGATAGAGGAAAAAAGGACCTTGGGGAACACAGCACCAGCCCTCGTTTGTGCCTTGTTGGTTGTTTTAATGTTGCTTCTCCTACTGCTTTCCTCACTAACTGATTAGCCTCGTGCCAGCTGGTGGGTGTACCCTGCTGAGGAGGAGCCAACTTTTTTTTTTCCCTTGTGTCAGCCTCCTAGCTACAGCAGCATACACCCATGGTTACCTGTGTCCCTCAATGAAGGCTCCGAGAAAGATTTTATGGCGAGTACCTAAAATCCTCTTTCCTAAGGTGCTATTGACATGAAATTCTAACCAGATGTCGGTAACAACCCATCCAATCCACACAGGCAAAGAAATCAAACCATAGATGTCCATAAATTAAGTCATGTGTAATAATGAGAAATGACACAGAGAAAATGTATTGAACACATGAAGAAAGAGATGCAAAAAGCCATAGAAAGTCATGACACCAGCTGAAATCTATCAGGAATTAGAAAGCAATCCTGCCACTTAGTAAAAAAAATAGTATCAACTGGTTCAACTGATGGCCTTAGAAAGGTGTCTCACAAGAAACATGTTATCGTGGGTAAAACCAGTGAACTGTCTCAAGACCGTTGCAACCTTATTGTTGCCAAACATACTGATGGCATTGGTTACTGAAGAATTTCTAAACTATTGAAGGTTGCAGTGGGCACTGTTGGTGGCATAATCCAGAAATGAAAAGAACATTATTTCACCATAAGTGATAACCAGGTGGTCACTTCAAGACTTCATACAGAGGAGTGAAAATAATTATAAGAAGAGTTGTCCAAGAACCAAGGACCACCTATGGAGAGCTACAGAAAGACCTGGAATCAGCAGGTATAACTGTTTCAAAGAAAACTATCAATCTCCAATTGGCCTGTTTGTACACTCACCACGCAACCTCCATGACCTGTATGCACGCTCACCATGCAAGATATTGCTGAACAAAAAGCATGTTCTAACGTGTTTAAAGTTTGATCAACAACATTTAGACACACCTGTGAAATATTGGGAAAATATAGTCTGGTCAGATGAGACTAAAACGGAACACTTTAGATTCTACAATACACACATCATGATTTGAGGCCAGAAGGCACTGCACATCACCCCAAAAACACCATACCAACAGCGTAGTTTAGAGGTGGGAACACCATGGTGTGAGGCTGTTATTCAGCATACGGCACTGGGAAACTTCATATAATTGAAAGAAGGATGAATGGACAAATGTACAGAGACTGTTGTGAACACTCTGGATCTAACTTCTGAGTGTGGGCTCCCTCTGGTGGCTGCTGATAGTAATGAAGCTGCTTTGGCTAACAGAAGTCCATCAACTGGGAGCGATGAGTGGCAATCAGGTGGGACTGACTGGGGAGATAAAAGTGAGCTACCTTCCCATGATCCTCGCCGGTGAATTGTTGTTCTTCCTGCTTCTTCCTGCAACTTTCAGATAAGTTATTTGCTGCTTGTTTCTGTGGCTTTAGATTTCCTTTTGTTTTCGGCCCTTCTGAGTGAGGTCAGCTAGGTTCCCCGGCTGGGGCCGGCGCTGGTCTCTGTTTCTCATTTACCTGTTTATGTGTTCAGTCCCTGTTATTTCAGTATCTGCTGGTTAGCTACCAGTTCACACCAGAGTTCTGATCTAGCGGGGGAGAGATCGTGTGGTCTCAGTGTTTTTGGAAATCAGACGTGTTGGCATTTTTCTTAGGGTTTTTGCTGGATTTCAGACAGTATTCTTTCCTGTCCTGCTCTATCTAGACAGTTTTGGGCCCCAGCGTTTGCTTGCTCTATTTTCTGCCTGTGTTTGTATTTCATCTTGTCTCACCGCCAATATATGTGTGGGGGCTACCTATTCCTTTGGGGCACTACTCCGGGGCAGTTAAGCTTTCCCATTTCTCTCTTTAGGCTTAGTTAACTCTCCGGCTGTGTCGAGGCGTCTAGGTCATCGTAGGTACGTCACACGGCTACTTCTAGTTGTGCGGTCAGTTTAGGGGTCTGCAATCCTCTAGTTACAAAACCTCTCTGGGTGTCTGGTTGCCTAGGCAATTTTTGCTACTGTCCTCCTCGGCTACCAAATCATAACAAGAGACATTCATGATTAAAATCTGCTACCATCTACCAGGATAGTAACATAGTTACTCTCCTCTAGTTACCAACCTCTCTGGGTGTCTGGTTGCCTTGGCTATTTTTGCTACTGTCCTCCTCGGCGACCAAATCATAACAAGAGACATTCATGATTAAAATCTGCTACCATCTACCAGGATAGTAACATAGTTACTCTCCTCTAGTTACCAACCTCTCTGTGTCTGGTGCTTGGCTATTTTGCTACTGTCCTCCTCGCGACCAAATCATACAAAGACATTCATGATTAAAATCTGCTACCACTACCAGATATGAAGGAAACAAGGGGACATTTCAGCAAAACAATGAGCTCAAACACACAGCAAGAAACTCTCAATTGGTTTCAGAGAAATAAAATAAAGCTATTAAATAGAAAATGTATGGAAGGAACTAAAGCTCAGAATTCATAGAAAAGGAGCCCACAGAAGCTTCAGGATGTGACAAGTGTTTGTGTGGAAGAATGGGCCAAAATCGCACTTGAGCAATGCCTGCGACTAGTTTCTCCAAACAGGAGGCGTCATGAAGAGGTCAGCATCAATGAAAATTTCAGTAAGCATGTTCAACACTTTGTCTCTGTGACATTTCTCATTAAACATAAGTTAATTTACAAATATCTATGGTTTGATTTCTTATCTGGTGAGAATGTGTGAAGTGCTCCTTTAGAAAAATATTTACTTAGAGAATGAGTGACGTGTTCAATACTTATTTCATCCTCTATAGTCTTGCATTGCTGATTTTCACCCGACACTAGATCAATATCAAACAAGTCTCCGCGATCTTGCGACGACCATTTGTTAAAAATTACGTATATGTGAATGACCCCATTCACTATGATAGGTACAAGTGCTATCCGTGAAAAATGCGGCTAGCACTTGAATGCAAAAAACGATTTTGGATGGAAAAACAGGGACTCTGAGGAATCTGCATGTGGCAGTGTTGGTATTAGGCAATTGGGGTACCCTCGTAATTAGAGGCTCTAGAAAGCCGAGTGCAGGAGACAACTCTCAAATGCAAACCGAACCAGGTCCAAAGGAGTAACAGGCGAGTCCAAAGATAGACAGTCGGAGAACATGCATTACGTGGATGAGTAACCAGTCTCTTCTGAGATACTAGAGTGTGATTATAACCATGTTCAGCAATTAAGCAACATTTTTAATCTTCAGGGATGATGAGACTGTCACAATAATTATAAGCCATCATTACCACCGCTGTATATTTGCAGACAAAGCATTTCCCATTCAATAAAAATACAATCATGTACTTACCCTTAATTAAGCCAATAATGAAGCAGAGAAAGCATCAGGAACAATCGAAAAACTCAAGGAAGATTTAAAAACAAAAAAAGATATGATGTTTCCCCAATTTCTTTAAAGTAATAAATTGCAATGTGAGAAAGGGAAAATAAAGCCAGAAACTGGTTCCTGGGAATCTTTATACAGCTTTGGCAAAAAATAAGAGACCACTGCACAGTTTTATAAAAATCCGCTTCTCTACCTGTCTGACAGCCATTCCATTCCAGTGTCAGTTGAATTCCAACCAGAGTTCACCTAATGTGCGTCTGATTAGGTGATCACATGAACCAAATCTTATTTAATGAAGGAAAGTATAAAACACTGCTGTGGTGTTCACAATCCTCTTGCAATAGGACAAGCTGGATGGCAAAACAAGTGTTAGTAATATCCCAAAAATAATAGGAATGAAAAAATAACTTTTAACCATGCCAAAGGAGTTGAAAAGTCTTGAGTGAGGAAAAGAAGGGCTCAATTCTGGTTTTACTAGAAGAGCGATACAGTGATGAACGTGCACACGGTCCGCCACACGGTAGCCCGGGGTATCACGGCGTGTGATCCCTCCGTGCCGCAACTGTGACGAAAACGCACACACACACGACGGCTGCTGCCGTCCGACCCAATAATCTGCAGGGATTTATAATTATCCCACTTCCACTTAAGAACTTGCAGCTCTCTGGCGCCCCCCTTACCCTCATGTCAGTCAGGGAACTGCACCTAGGATAATTAGTCGCCAGACGGGCCACTTGGATGTGTGCTGGCTATTGGGCACGCTGCAGTGAGGGAATTATAATTACTCCGGGCCGCAGCCAGGCAATACACTTATAAAAACAGCTCCGTCACTGCCAACGCCACCCAATAGGTTAACACTTTACACCCCTTCTTTTAGCTGCCACCAGCTACGATTTACTTAATGAACAATTTATCAAGAGGGTCCGTAGCAAGCCAAATCAGTAGCGTAGTACTTCAGGCACGTGCAAAATCGTTTATAGAGCAGGAGAAACAAACTAATAATTTTATAGGTTTATTCCTTAAAAGGCAGGCAGTGCTTATAGTTTTAAAAAAAAGGTAACAAGCTGAGACAGTTATGTACAATGCAGTTAGAAATAAAACAGGATTAAAGGTGAAAATCACTTACATGGCACTTAGATCATGTACAGGCAAGACAGGCTGGGGAGGAGCCACACGTCATAGTTCATTTGCAGATCTGTTAGTCACATCATCACAGCCTGGACTGACTAAGGGGGGCTCACCGTAAGACTTATACCTGTGGGCTGCTGACCTCACAAAAGGGAAGGTTTTTCTGGCCACCTCCCCAGGCTACAAGTTATAGTTTGAGCTCTGAAAGATCATAAGGTTGATACAGCCTTCTGGGAAACTAACAGAATAATGGCAGACCTATCTATGATCTTACTTTAAAATGACGGTTCAAATGAGCCCTAACTTGGGTGAGATAGTTCATGGTGCATCCGAGAATTCCATTTCTCGGGTTCTGTTGGAGTTACGGGTTCACCAGTACCACGGGAACGATGACTGATGGGGCTACGTTACAGAACAGCAGGTGCCGTGTTTCTATCATAAGCTCACGGCATATTATAGACAGATGATTAGATTACCACTTTATAGAATGGGAGCAGAGAAAGCTGAGCTTGAAGACAAAGAAAATTCCTGAGGTGGGAGTTAAAGGGATAGAGTGAGCTGTTAGTTCAAACCGTGACTTGCAGCGAACTGTAGGCACGGGGGGGGGGGGGAGAGGTGGATTTGCTCTGTGCTGGCAAAACGCTGGAAGTCGTAGTTCTATGGGGAAGGTTCTAGAACCGCACAAGAAATGGAGCTTGCAGTATCATCACAGGAAAGTATAAAACACTGCTGTGGTGTTTCACAATCCTCTTGCAATAGGACAAGCTGGATGGCAAAACAAGTGTTAGTAATATCCCAAAAGTAATAGGAATGAAAAACTAACTTTTAACCATGCCAAAAGAGTTGAAAAGTCTTGAGTAACAAAAAGAAGGGCTCAATTCTGTCTTTACTAGAAGAGCGATACAGTGAGCGCCATGTTGCCTCCATCCTCAAAATTTCTAAGATGGCAATCCATTACATCAAGGTGAAGCAGCAGACATTGGGGACAACAAAGCTACAGACCGGCAGAGGGCAAAAACGACTCTCCACTGACCGGGATGACTGTCATCTTATTTGAATGTCACTCAACAACCACAGGATGACATCAAGTGACCTACAAAAGGAATGGCAAATGGCAGCTGGGGTGAAGTGCACGGCAAGAACAGTTCGTAACAGGCTCCTAGAGGCAGGGCTCAAGTCATGTAAAGCTAGAAAAAAGTCTTTCATCAATGAGAAGCAAAGGAGAACCAAGCTGAAGGATTGGTGATGATCTGGGATGCTTCAGCAAGGCTGGAATTGGGCAGGTTAATCTTTGCGAAGGACGTATGAATCAAGCTGTGTACAAGGTTATCCTGGAAAAACAGTTGATTCCTTCTGCTCAGGCAATGTTCCCCAACTCTGAGGACTGTTTTTACAAGCAGGACAATGCGTCCATGCCACACAGCTAGGTCAATCAATGTGTGGATGAAGGACCACCACACCAAATCCCTGTCATGGCCAGCCCAATCTCCAGACCTGAACCCCTTTGAAAGTCTCTGGAATGTAATCAAGAGGAAGATGGATAGTCACAAGCCATCAAACAAAGAAGAACTGCTTACATTTTTGTACCAGGAGTGGCATAAGGTCACCCAAAAGCAGTGTGACAGACTGGTGGAAAGCATGCCAAGACGCATGAAAGCTGTGATTAAAAATCATGGTTATTCCACAAAATATTGATTTCTGAACTCTTCCTGAGTTAAAATATTAGTATTGTTGTTTCTAAAGGATTATGAACCTGTTTTCTTAGCATTATTTGAGGTCTGCAATACAAAATTTATTGCTTGGAAATTCGGAGACATGTTGTCAGTGGTTTATAGAATAAAAGAGCAATTTACATTTTACTCAAAAATATACCTATAAAGAGAAAAATCAGACAAACGGAAAATTTTGCAGTGGTCTCTTAATTTTTGCCAGAGCTGTATATACTCCTGGGCTATTAGACTAGAAGGCCATTTACATGCTGCTTTCGGGGTTTGCCAGTGTGTGTGCGCAAAAAAAGGAGATTTTTGTGTACTCACCGTAAAATCCTTTTCTCCGAGACGCTCATTGGGGGACACACAGACCGTGGGTGTTATGCTGCTGCCACTAGGAGGACACTAAGCAATACAAGCACAAAAGATTAACTCCTCATCCTGCAGTATACACCCTCTGTTGGCTCAATCCTGAACCAGTTCGGTGCCAAAGCAGTAGGAGCTCATAACAGAGTGCAATATGTCAACAATTCAAATGAACAACGAGGCTACAAGTTAAAAACAGGGTGGGAGCTGTGTCCCCCAATGAGCGTTCTCGGAGAAAAGGATTTTACGGTGAGTACACAAAAATCTCCTTTTCTCCTTCGCCTCATTGGGGGACACACAGACCGTGGGACGTCCCAAAGCAGTCCCTGGGTGGGAACTCATCAACAGATGAAGCCTCGTGAACCTCATGCATATAACGCTTAACTAGTCAACAGACAACTTACAGATGCGCAACAGCTGATTGCAGAATCTGTCTGCCAAGAGCCGCATCTGAAGAAACTTGAGCATGAATTCGGTAATGCTTGACAAAAGTATGAAGACTGGACCAAGTCGCAGCCTTGCACACTTGCTGTGCCGAAGCCTGGTGCCGAATGGCCCAGGAGGCCCCCACAGAACGAGTGGAGTGTGCCTTAATCCCAGCCGGGATAAGCTGACCTTTAACACGGTATGCCTCTTGGATCGCAGAGCGAATCCATCTGGCTAACGTGGCCTTGGAAGCAGGAAGACCCTGTCTGCATCCTTCCGGAAGCACAAACAGAGCGTCCGATTTCCGGAAAGGTGCCGTTTTCGAAATGTACCTTCGGAGAGCCCTCACCAAGTCTAAAGTGTGAAGGGCTTTTTCAGTACGGTGAATTGGCGGCGGACAGAATGAAGGCAAAACTATCTCCTCATTGATATGAAAAGCCGAAACGACTTTTGGCGTGAAAGACGGAGAAGTCCTAAGGACTACCTTGTCCTGGTGAAAAATGAGGAAAGGAGGTTTACAAGATAAGGCTGCCAATTCCGATACTCGTCTGATAGAGGTAATCGCCACTAAGAAGACCACCTTCCAGGAAAGAAGCGATAAGGACACTTCCGGCAAAGGTTCGAAGGGGGAGTCCTGTAAGGCACTGAGGACCAAATTAAGATCCCAAGGCTCCAAAGGCATCTTGTAAGGTGGAACAAGATGAGACACTCCCTGAATAAAAGTCTTGACCTGAGACTTAGATGCGATCCGTTGTTGGAAAAGGACGGACAAGGCAGAAATCTGGCCCTTGAGGGAAGAAAGGGCTAATCCCGAATCCATTCCTGCTTGAAGAAACTCCAGAATGGAAGGGATAGAGAAAACCAAAGGGGAACGACCTTTGTTCTCACACCAGGAAAGGAATGTCTTCCAGACACGATGATAAATGCGGGCGGAAGCCGGCTTCCTGGCATTGACCATTGTAGAGATGACTTTGTGAGAAAACCCAGCCTGAGTTAAGATCCAGGCTTCAATGGCCATACCGTCAAATTCAGCGCTTTTGAATTGTGATGGTAAATCGGACCCTGTGAGAGGAGGTCCGGCCGATCTGGCAATCTCCAGGGAACGTCTGCGACCAGAAGCACTAGTTCCGCATACCACAGACGGCGAGGCCAGTCCGGAGCGACCAGAATGAGAGGAACGCCTTCTGCCTTGATCTTCCGAATCACCCTGGGGATTAACGGAAGAGGAGGAAAAATGTAAGGAAGGCGAAATTGACTCCAAGGGAGGACTAGCGCATCCGAGCCTACGGCTAGTGGATCGCGAGAGCGACTTATGAAAGTCTGAACCTTGGCATTCAGTCTGGATGCCATGAGGTCTATGTCCGGCATGCCCCATCGCTGGCAAATAAGATGGAACACATCCGGGTGCAGGGACCATTCCCCTGAGTCTAAGCCCTGGCGACTTAGGAAGTCGGCTTCCCAATTGTCCACACCTGGAATGTGAACCGCGGAGATGAGTGAGCGGTTTTTCTCAGCCCAGTGGAGAATGTGCGATACCTCGAGCATCGCTATTCTGCTCCGAGTGCCCCCTGACGGTTGATGTACGCCATGGCCGTGGCGTTGTCTGACTGAATCCTGATGGGACGACCGGCCAGGAGATGATGGAAGTGCACGAGAGATAACTTGATAGCTCTGATCTCTAAGATGTTGATTGGGAGACGGGACTCTGGTAGATATCAAAAAACTGACCGGCACATCCAAACTTAGATTCAGTGTGAACAGGTGCTAAACCTAGAGTCACCAACTCATATACATACAAGAAGAAAAGGTAGCACACTGTAGCGCTATAGCTTGCAAACACGAAATATGAAAAATATGAAAAATGTATTACATCATTACCTTAGAAATATGAAAAATTGAGAAGTCTTAGCGCATAAGATGGCCAAATTATGTGAGCCTGATAGCCACGTCAAGGCTCTTCTCGTATATCAGGTCCCTAACTAATGCCTATCCTAGGTTTAGCACCTGTTCACACTGAATCTAAGTTTGGATGTGCCGGTCAGTTTTTTGATATGTATTCATTTACCTTCTGCCTGAGCACTCCACCTGGTGGTCACAGGCCTTTTAATTACAGCAGGTTCATCACCCCTCCACAGAGATGTAGATTTTAGTCTGAAAAGAGGATTCATAGGTTCCCATGCAGACAGACTTTTCTAAAGCGAGGATAGGCATTAGTTAGGGACCTGATATACGAGAAGAGCCTTGACGTGGCTATCAGGCTCACATAATTTGGCCATCTTATGCGCTAAGACTTCTCAATTTTTCATATTTCTAAGGTAATGATGTAAATTTATATTTTCATATTTCGTGTTTGCAAGCTATAGCGCTACAGTGTGCTACCTTTTCTTCTTGTATGTATATGAGTTGGTGACTCTAGGTTTAGCACCTGTTCACACTGAATCTAAGTTTGGATGTGCCGGTCAGTTTTTTGATATGTATTCATTTACCTTCTGCCTGAGCACTCCACCTGGTGGTCACAGGCCTTTTAATTACAGCAGGTTCATCACCCCTCCACAGAGATGTAGATTTTAGTCTGAAAAGAGGATTCATAGGTTCCCATGCAGACAACTTTTCTAAAGCGAGGACAGGCATTAGTTAGGGACCTGATATACGAGAAGAGCCTTGACGTGGCTATCAGGCTCACATAATTTGGCCATCTTATGCGCTAAGACTTCTCAATTTTTCATATTTCTAAGGTAATGATGTAATTCATTTTTCATATCTTTCATATTTCGTGTTTGCAAGCTATAGCGCTACAGTGTGCTACCTTTTCTTCTTGTATGTATATGAGTTGGTGACTCTAGGTTTAGCACCTGTTCACACTGAATCTAAGTTTGGATGTGCCGGTCAGTTTTTTGATATGTATTCATTTACCTTCTGCCTGAGCACTCCACCTGGTGGTCACAGGCCTTTTAATTACAGCAGGTTCATCACCCCTCCACAGAGATGTAGATTTTAGTCTGAAAAGAGGATTCATAGGTTCCCATGCAGACAGACTTTTCTAAAGCGAGGATAGGCATTAGTTAGGGACCTGATATACGAGAAGAGCCTTGACGTGGCTATCAGGCTCACATAATTTGGCCATCTTATGCGCTAAGACTTCTCAATTTTTCATATTTCTAAGGTAATGATGTAATTCATTTTTCATATCTTTCATATTTCGTGTTTGCAAGCTATAGCGCTACAGTGTGCTACCTTTTCTTCTTGTATGTATATGAGTTGGTGACTCTAGGTTTAGCACCTGTTCACACTGAATCTAAGTTTGGATGTGCCGGTCAGTTTTTTGATATGTATTCATTTACCTTCTGCCTGAGCACTCCACCTGGTGGTCACAGGCCTTTTAATTACAGCAGGTTCATCACCCCTCCACAGAGATGTAGATTTTAGTCTGAAAAGAGGATTCATAGGTTCCCATGCAGACAGACTTTTCTAAAACGAGGATAGGCATTAGTTAGGGACCTGATATACGAGAAGAGCCTTGACGTGGCTATCAGGCTCACATAATTTGGCCATCTTATGCGCTAAGACTTCTCAATTTTTCATATTTCTAAGGTAATGATGTAATTCATTTTTCATATTTTTCATATTTCGTGTTTGCAAGCTATAGCGCTACAGTGTGCTACCTTTTCTTCTTGTATGTATATGAGTTGGTGACTCTAGGTTTAGCACCTGTTCACACTGAATCTAAGTTTGGATGTGCCGGTCAGTTTTTTGATATGTATTCATTTACCTTCTGCCTGAGCACTCCACCTGGTGGTCACAGGCCTTTTAATTACAGCAGGTTCATCACCCCTCCACAGAGATGTAGATTTTAGTCTGAAAAGAGGATTCATAGGTTCCCATGCAGACAGACTTTTCTAAAGCGAGGATAGGCATTAGTTAGGGACCTGATATACGAGAAGAGCCTTGACGTGGGTATCAGGCTCACATAATTTGGCCATCTTATGCGCTAAGACTTCTCAATTTTTCATATTTCTAAGGTAATGATGTAATTCATTTTTCATATTTCGTGTTTGCAAGCTATAGCGCTACAGTGTGCTACCTTTTCTTCTTGTATGTATATGAGTTGGTGACTCTAGGTTTAGCACCTGTTCACACTGAATCTAAGTTTGGATGTGCCGGTCAGTTTTTTGATATGTATTCATTTACCTTCTGCCTGAGCACTCCACCTGGTGGTCACAGGCCTTTTAATTACAGCAGGTTCATCACCCCTCCACAGAGATGTAGATTTTAGTCTGAAAAGAGGATTCATAGGTTCCCATGCAGACAGACTTTTCTAAAGCGAGGATAGGCATTAGTTAGGGACCTGATATACGAGAAGAGCCTTGACGTGGCTATCAGGCTCACATAATTTGGCCATCTTATGCGCTAAGACTTCTCAATTTTTCATATTTCTAAGGTAATGATGTAATTCATTTTTCATATTTTTCATATTTCGTGTTTGCAAGCTATAGCGCTACAGTGTGCTACCTTTTCTTCTTGTATGTATATGAGTTGGTGACTCTAGGTTTAGCACCTGTTCACACTGAATCTAAGTTTGGATGTGCCGGTCAGTTTTTTGATATGTATTCATTTACCTTCTGCCTGAGCACTCCACCTGGTGGTCACAGGCCTTTTAATTACAGCAGGTTCATCACCCCTCCACAAAGATGTAGATTTTAGTCTGAAAAGAGGATTCATAGGTTCCCATGCAGACAGACTTTTCTAAAGCGAGGATAGGCATTAGTTAGGGACCTGATATACGAGAAGAGCCTTGACGTGGCTATCAGGCTCACATAATTTGGCCATCTTATGCGCTAAGACTTCTCAATTTTTCATATTTCTAAGGTAATGATGTAATTCATTTTTCATATTTTTCATATTTCGTGTTTGCAAGCTATAGTGCTACAGTGTGCTACCTTTTCTTCTTGGACTCTGGTAGAGACCAGCGGCCCTGAGCCGTGTGATGAAGAAACACAGCTCCCCATCCGAGGAGACTGGCATCGGTGGTCACCACCAGCCAATGGACAGGCAGGAAAGATTTTCCGTGATTCATTGATGAGGCATTCATCCACCATCTTAAGGAGCTTCTGACTGTGGGAGACAGACGGAAGCGGCGACCTAGAGACGTTGGGTTCCTGTCCCAGACTGATATCAACTCCTGTTGAAGAGGGCGGAGATGAAACTGGGCGAAAGGTACTGCTTTGATGGAAGCTACCATTTTCCCGAGGACCTGCATGGCGCTCCGCAGAGAATGAGGGCGGTTTAGCGACAGCAGGAGCACTCCGCGCTTCAGAGAGATAATCTTCTCTGGAGGGAGAGATACCAATCCTTGGGAGGTATCCAAAATCATTCCCAGAAAAGGAATCTTCTGAGAGGGAATGGGAAGAGACTTGTCCAAATTGACTAGCCAACCGAGGCGGGAGAGGGTGTCGATAGTGATTTCGACGCTCTCTTCGCAGGCTCGAAAAGTCGGACCTTTTATGAGTAGGTCGTCCAGGTACGGGAGGACTACCACACCCCGAGAGTGTAAAATTGACATGGCGGCCGCCATGACTTTTGTGAACACTCTGGGGGCGGTTGCGAGACCGAAAGGCAGAGCGGCAAACTGAAAATGATCCTTTCCAACAGCAAAACGCAGAAACCTTTGATGTCCGCTGAAAATTGGAATGTGCAGATACGCATCCTTGATGTCGATAGACGCCAAGTATTCTTTTCTTTCTAGAGATGCGACAACAGAACGGAGGGATTCCATCCTGAAATGACGAACTCTGATGAATTTGTTTAGCAATTTCAGGTCCAGAATAGGACGCAAAGAGCCGTCCTTCTTGGGAACCACAAATAGGTTTGAGTAAAACCCTTTGAATTTTTCTTTGTGAGGAACTGGGACGATGACTCCGCTGGAAAGAAGCGTGTTCAGAGCCTGAAGAAAAGGCATTGCAAGATCCTTTGACTTGGGGAAGCGAGACTGAAAGAAACGTCTTGGGGGAAGGGACAAGAATTCGATCTTGTAACCTGAGTGTACTAGGTCGAGGACCCACTGGTCCTGAACGACCGACCCCCAGACTTTGTGAAACAAGAGTAGGCGGCCGCCTACCTTGTTTGGGTCCCCCATCCCCAGCAAGGAGTCATTGCGATGACAATTTGCGAGAGGAGGAGCTCCTGTTTCCTGCCTGAGAAAACCTGTTTCTCCAGGGCTGAGAGGATCTGGACGATGGTTGCGAGCCCCTATCTCTACGAGATGACCGGGGTGCTCGAGCGGAGGACGAAGCAGGGGACCAATTAAAGGAGCTACGAAAAAGCCGGGAACGACCTTGGTATTGAGACCGAAAAGGCCTATTGATTCTGCGCTGTGGGAGAAATTTGCTTTTGCCCCCAGTAGCGTCAGAAATAATCTGATCAAGGCGATCTCCAAAAAGACGCCCTGAATGATAAGGCAATGAAGTCAAAGTCTTCTTTGAAGCAGCATCTGCACGCCACTCACGGAGCCATAGGGACCTCCGAATAGCGATAGCATTGGCGGCCGAGAGAGCAGCGCAATTAGCTGCATCCAGGGACGCATGAACCATGTGGTCACCTGCCCGAGTAATCTGTGTAACGCTGGTATTGTCTGTACTTTGTTTTCCAGCGTTACTCTGCATGTTTTTTGCATTAACCCTTTTGCTCCTTTCCCCCTAACCAGCTGGGATACTGTTGTCTGTTACCTATATGGATGCTGCTCAGTTCCCGGCTCTGCTGCGTACCCATACTTGCGTGAGTGGCTCCGCTGCTTTGCATGACCGCCCGCATGTGCGGTTCCTGACTTGCTGTGAAAGCCGTCCGTAGCTTGCAAAGTCCTCTGCAGTGGTGCATGACTTACTGCGTGGTTGGCAGCAGCCATTGTTGGGTTCCCTCTGTGTTGTGCTGTCTGGCTCTGCATAGGGGGCGCGGCCCACACCTGTCCTGCTTTTATGTGGATTGGGTGTTTACTAGAATTACTGCTCCAGCCTATCGCTGTGAAGCAGCTCATATATAAAGTTCCCCAGCCCTAGTGGGCGTTGCCAGAGCTTCACATTGAATCCACACTGAATCCCTGAACCTAGCCGTATGTGGTTGTGTGTTCAGCTCCTGCTCTGAATTTGATCAGCTCTGGAGAGCTGATTCCCTGTTCCTGTTGTGTCTTGTTCCCTGATCCTGGATCAAACCCGGTACCTGAATATCTGAATTGTGTCTTGTGTTTCCGCCGTTCCTGGAGGCTGTATATCCAGGCCTGTTCCTGCTGTGTCTAATTACCTGAACCCCTGATCTTGGATCGCATCCTGTACCTGACTGTCTGAACTGTGTCCTCTGTGTTATGTTCCTGAAATCCTGCTGTGTCCAGAACCCTGTGCCAGTGACTGTGAATCCTTGCTATATAACCTGAGTTCATCTTGGAAGGAGGAGTCCGGTGTGTGCTGAGTTTCTGTTACTCTGTGCTCAGCCTCTGTGCAATCCCCGGCCAGCTCCCGTTGAGCCTGGCGGGGCTTGCACCAGACCGCTGGGGTTCCTTTTCAGGTCGCTGCCAGATGTCCGGATCCTATGCCTGATGACCATGGCCTGATGTCCGATGTCCGACGACCACTTCCAGATGTCCGGATCCTATCCTTCCTGCCTGATGTCCGGATCCTGCCGATCATTGCCAGATGTCCGGAGTCCGAGGCCTGTGTTCCAGTCCGTGTTCCTGTGATCCAATCCATGTTCCTGTCCGTGTTCCTGACTCCCTGAGACCCAATCCGTGTTCCTGACTCCCTGAGATCCAATCCATGTTCCTGTCTGTGTTCCTGACTCCCTGAGATCCAATCTGTGTCCCTGTTGTTCCTGTGCAGTCTAACTCTGTTTCAGCCATCAGCTCCTGATTCCAGTTACCTGCCTGTTACCTGTCGGCTTGCCTGTCTGCCATCCGACTGCAGCTCCATCCGGAAGTTCGGACATCATCTGCAGAGATCCCCGGCTCTTGCCTGCTCACCTGGGAGCGATCATCTGCCATCCGACTGCAGCTCCATCCGGAAGTTCGGACATCATCTGCAGAGATCCCCGGCTCTTGCCTGCTCACCTGGGAGCGATCATCTGCCATCCGACTGCAGCCTACCTGGAGGCTCCACCATATCAGGTCGTATATACCTGCCTGTCTAGAGACTGCCTGGTCACTAGCCGTGACAACCTGCCTGTCCCAGAGACTGCCTTGGTCACTTGCCGTGACAACCTGCCTGTCCCAGAGACTGCCCTGGTCACTAGCCGTGACAACCTGCCTGTCCCAGAGACTGCCTGGTCACTTGCCGTGACAACCTGCCTGTCCCAGAGACTGCCCTGGTCACTAGCCGTGACAACCTGCCTGTCCCAGAGACTGCCTGGTCACTTGCCGTGACAACCTGCCTGTCCCAGAGACTGCCCTGGTCACTAGCTGTGACAACCTGCCTGTCCCAGAGACTGCCTGGTCACTTGCCGTGACAACCTGCCTGTCCCAGAGACTGCCCTGGTCACTAGCCGTGACAACCTGCCTGTCCCAGAGACTGCCTGGTCACTTGCCGTGACAACCTGCCTGTCCCAGAGACTGCCTGGTCACTTGCCGTGACAACCTGCCTGTCCCAGAGACTGCCCTGGTCACTAGCCGTGACAACCTGCCTGTCCCAGAGACTGCCTGGTCACTTGCCGTGACAGCCTGCCTGTCCCAGAGACTGCCTTGGTCACTTGCCGTGACAACCTGCCTGTCCTGCCGGTTCCTCCTTGGTCTACCCTGTGATGACGTCTGTCCTGGGTCGGTGTCTGATGTTCTCCTGCTGAGCCTGTGCTACGCCTGAGGCCTGAGAGAGAGGCCGTCCTAGTATGCCCGTGCCAGATGACCCTGGACTTCATCAACCCGTGATGACCCCGCCATCGTCTGACGTTCGTCCTGGGCCGGTGTCTGATGTTCTCCTGCTGAGCCTGTGCTACGCCCGAGGCCTGAGAGTGAGGCCATACTAGTATGCCCGTGCCAGATGATCCTGGACTTCATCAACCCGTGATGACCCCGCCATCGTCTGAAGTCTGTCTGAGGTCGGTGTCTGATGTTCTCCTGCTGAGCCTGTGCTACGCCTAAGGCCTGAGAGAGAGGCCGTCCAAGTATGCCTGTGCCAGATAACCCTGGACTGCATCTACCCGTGATGTCCTCCAGCACTCGTCTGTGATCCTGAGTTGTGTACCCTTCTCTGATGTGCGGAATCGGGAGCCCGGTCTTATGTTCTGTTTATGTACTTTGTTTCTTTAAGTAAACTTTATGTTTCTTCTTACCTGAAGTTGTGCGGTGTTGTCTAGTCCTGCAGGTCGCCACCTTGCCCACATGCTCAGCTGCCACGGATCCCGGTCGCTGCCCTTCCCTAGTCCGGGCAGGCCCGGGTCTCCCTCCGTGGTCCAGTGGGTCCACATTCTCTTACCATCTGGGACCCATGCCTCACGTCGTCGTGGACTGGCGGCGTGGGAGCATTGGCTAGCTAGGCAAGCTATGCCATGTCCCGACGCCCACAGCCGTGGGAAGCGCACAGAAAGCTCTGGCCATGGACTCCGCTGAGCATGTGCGGTCTGCAGGACTTTCTCCAAGCTCCACCTGATGTGCGAACTAGACTACTTGGTCCCCACAGGGTAAGTGGACTAGATGGCTCGATTCCCCGCTTGGTCAGCGGTTCGGACTTTTCGAGCTATTAACTCTGCTGCCATATTGTGAACTATGGACTTACCGCCAAACCCAAGTGAATTTTTCTGGGGAATTTTTTTTTTACTTGGGTCTTCAGAAGAGGGGGCCTGAGGAGGGGGATACTGTAACGCTGGTATTGTCTGTACTTTGTTTTCCAGCGTTACTCTGCATGTTTTTTGCATTAACCCTTTTGCTCCTTTCCCCCTAACCAGCTGGGATACTGTTGTCTGTTACCTATATGGATGCTGCTCAGTTCCCGGCTCTGCTGCGTACCCGTACTTGCGTGAGTGGCTCCGCTGCTTTGCATGACCGCCCGCATGTGCGGTTCCTGACTTGCTGTGAAAGCCGTCCGTAGCTTGCAAAGTCCTCTGCAGTGGTGCATGACTTACTGCGTGGTTGGCAGCAGCCATTGTTGGGTTCCCTCTGTGTTGTGCTGTCTGGCTCTGCATAGGGGGCGCGGCCCACACCTGTCCTGCTTTTATGTGGATTGGGTGTTTACTAGAATTACTGCTCCAGCCTATCGCTGTGAAGCAGCTCATATATAAAGTTCCCCAGCCCTAGTGGGCGTTGCCAGAGCTTCACATTGAATCCACACTGAATCCCTGAACCTAGCCGTATGTGGTTGTGTGTTCAGCTCCTGCTCTGAATTTGATCAGCTCTGGAGAGCTGATTCCCTGTTCCTGTTGTGTCTTGTTCCCTGATCCTGGATCAAACCCGGTACCTGAATGTCTGAATTGTGTCTTGTGTTTCCGCCTTGCGGGCTGATACCGATCGCGTTCGGGTGTATATCCAGGCCTGTTCCTGCTGTGTCTAATTACCTGAACCCTGATCTTGGATCGCATCCTGTACCTGACTGTCTGAACTGTGTCCTCTGTGTTATGTTCCTGAAATCCTGCTGTGTCCAGAACCCTGTGCCAGTGACTGTGAATCCTTGCTATATAACCTGAGTTCATCTTGGAAGGAGGAGTCCGGTGTGTGCTGAGTTTCTGTTACTCTGTGCTCAGCCTCTGTGCAATCCCCGGCCAGCTCCCGTTGAGCCTGGCGGGGCTTGCACCAGACCGCTGGGGTTCCTTTTCAGGTCGCTGCCAGATGTCCGGATCCTATGCCTGATGACCATGGCCTGATGTCCGATGTCCGACGACCACTTCCAGATGTCCGGATCCTATCCTTCCTGCCTGATGTCCGGATCCTGCCGATCATTGCCAGATGTCCGGAGTCCGAGGCCTGTGTTCCAGTCCGTGTTCCTGTGATCCAATCCATGTTCCTGTCCGTGTTCCTGACTCCCTGAGACCCAATCCGTGTTCCTGACTCCCTGAGATCCAATCCATGTTCCTGTCTGTGTTCCTGACTCCCTGAGATCCAATCTGTGTCCCTGTTGTTCCTGTGCAGTCTAACTCTGTTTCAGCCATCAGCTCCTGATTCCAGTTACCTGCCTGTTACCTGTCGGCTTGCCTGTCTGCCATCCGACTGCAGCTCCATCCGGAAGTTCGGACATCATCTGCAGAGATCCCCGGCTCTTGCCTGCTCACCTGGGAGCGATCATCTGCCATCCGACTGCAGCTCCATCCGGAAGTTCGGACATCATCTGCAGAGATCCCCGGCTCTTGCCTGCTCACCTGGGAGCGATCATCTGCCATCCGACTGCAGCCTACCTGGAGGCTCCACCATATCAGGTCGTATATACCTGCCTGTCTAGAGACTGCCTGGTCACTAGCCGTGACAACCTGCCTGTCCCAGAGACTGCCTTGGTCACTTGCCGTGACAACCTGCCTGTCCCAGAGACTGCCCTGGTCACTAGCCGTGACAACTGCCTGTCAGACTGCCTGGTCACTAGCGTGCTCTGCAGAGACTGCCTGGTCACTTGCCGTGACAACCTGCCTGTCCCAGAGACTGCCCTGGTCACTAGCCGTGACAACCTGCCTGTCCCAGAGACTGCCTGGTCACTTGCCGTGACAACCTGCCTGTCCCAGAGACTGCCCTGGTCACTAGCTGTGACAACCTGCCTGTCCCAGAGACTGCCTGGTCACTTGCCGTGACAACCTGCCTGTCCCAGAGACTGCCCTGGTCACTAGCCGTGACAACCTGCCTGTCCCAGAGACTGCCTGGTCACTTGCCGTGACAACCTGCCTGTCCCAAAGACTGCCTGGTCACTTGCCGTGACAACCTGCCTGTCCCAGAGACTGCCCTGGTCACTAGCCGTGACAACCTGCCTGTCCCAGAGACTGCCTGGTCACTTGCCGTGACAGCCTGCCTGTCCCAGGGACTGCCTTGGTCACTTGCCGTGACAACCTGCCTGTCCTGCCGGTTCCTCCTTGGTCTACCCTGTGATGACGTCTGTCCTGGGTCGGTGTCTGATGTTCTCCTGCTGAGCCTGTGCTACGCCTGAGGCCTGAGAGAGAGGCCGTCCTAGTATGCCCGTGCCAGATGACCCTGGACTTCATCAACCCGTGATGACCCCGCCATCGTCTGACGTTCGTCCTGGGCCGGTGTCTGATGTTCTCCTGCTGAGCCTGTGCTACGCCCGAGGCCTGAGAGTGAGGCCATACTAGTATGCCCGTGCCAGATGATCCTGGACTTCATCAACCCGTGATGACCCCGCCATCGTCTGAAGTCTGTCTGAGGTCGGTGTCTGATGTTCTCCTGCTGAGCCTGTGCTACGCCTAAGGCCTGAGAGAGAGGCCGTCCAAGTATGCCTGTGCCAGATAACCCTGGACTGCATCTACCCGTGATGTCCTCCAGCACTCGTCTGTGATCCTGAGTTGTGTACCCTTCTCTGATGTGCGGAATCGGGAGCCCGGTCTTATGTTCTGTTTATGTACTTTGTTTCTTTAAGTAAACTTTATGTTTCTTCTTACCTGAAGTTGTGCGGTGTTGTCTAGTCCTGCAGGTCGCCACCTTGCCCACATGCTCAGCTGCCACGGATCCCGGTCGCTGCCCTTCCCTAGTCCGGGCAGGCCCGGGTCTCCCTCCGTGGTCCAGTGGGTCCACATTCTCTTACCATCTGGGACCCATGCCTCACGTCGTCGTGGACTGGCGGCGTGGGAGCATTGGCTAGCTAGGCAAGCTATGCCATGTCCAGACGCCCCACAGCCGTGGGAAGCGTCACAATCTGATAGGCCAGATTACGTGCCTCGGGAGAAAGAGGGATATCACTAGTCATCTTGACTAGGCTCTCAACCCAAGCCACCATAGCCCTTGCCACCCAGGTGGCTGCAAAGGAGGGAGATAGAGATGCTCCAGCCGCCTCAAAAATTGATTTGGCGAGGTTGTCAATCTGTTTATCTGAAGGGTTCCTAATGGATGAACTATCAGAAACAGAGAGTAGGGTTTTTGAAGCTAGACGAGATACTGGAGGATCTACAACAGGAGATTCAGTCCACTCTTTCGCCACAGTTGCTGAAACACGGATTTTGGTAAAAACTTACCTGTAAAATCCTTTTCAGCGAAGGAAGGAAGAGAGACACAGTATTCATTACTGATGGGTAGGCGGAGCCCCAGATCAGGATGTTACCTCAGATCAAAAGAGTGCTGACTGGCTGGCCCCTCCAGCTCGGGCTCCTCCTACTCAGCTCCAGTCGTACCAAAGCTTTTAGGAAAAGAGTCAAGATCACCAGCGGAGCAACATAACCCCTTCTGAAGGAACTTCAGAGAAAAAACACAAGGATACAGGTTATGCATGCAAAGAAAGCCAAAAACCACAGAGTTCCAGGTACTACTCACGGAACCTGACTACTGCGATGAGCTGGCGATGCTGGAACAGAGCCTTAGCGCGCTGACCTCAGCCCAGATAATCGCTATCAGATAAGGGTCGCGCTGCATCTGAAAACATCAACACACTTCTGCCTTGGGAGGGTGCTGTGTCTCTCTTCCTTCCTTCGCTGAAAAGGATTTTACAGGTAAGTTTTTACCAAAATCCGTGTTTCAGCTGCAGATGGAAGGAAGAGAGCCACAGTATTCATTACTGATGGGACGTCCCAAAGCAGTTCAAAAATAAGGGTGGGAAAAACCAACAAAAGGCAGAAACCCAACAACCTTAACAACAAAGCGCAACCAGCGCTAAACACAAGTTCATCCAGAACTTTAAACTACAGCTGCCTGCAGGACCCTACGTCCGAGGGCTGCATCAGCGGAAGCACTGACGTCCACTTTATAAAACTTTGTAAACGTGTGGACAGAGCGCCAAGTTGCCGCCCGGCAGAGCTGCACTGCCGAGGCACCTTGATGAAAAGCCCACGATGAAGCCACAGCTCTCGTGGAATGGGCTCGAATCTTAATCGGGCAAGATTCACCCCGAAGGCGGTAAGCTTCCAAAATAGCTGACCGGATCCAACGAGCTATAGAATCCTTGGAAGCTCGTTGACCACGCCGACGACCTGCTGGAACCACAAACAGGGAGTCCGTCTTACGAAAACCTTGAGTAATAGATAGATAAAACTTCAAGGCCCGCACTAAATCCAATGTGTGTAAATCTCGCTCTTTTGCATTCTTCGGATCCGGACAGAGTGAAGGCAACACAATATCCTGGTTAACATGAAATTGTGACACCACTTTAGGCAAAAAATCACCCCGAGTGCGAAGCACTACACGATCCGGAAAAAACTCCAGAAAAGGAGGCGAACAAGAAAGAGCTGCCAACTCAGAAACTCTCCTCAAGGAAGTGACTGCAACAAGGAAAGCCACCTTCCAAGAAAGTAAAGAAAGGCTAGCAGAAACCATAGGCTCAAAAGGTTTATGCTGAAGAGCCTCCAAAACAAGGTTGAGCCGCCAAGGAGACACGGGTGCCTTCCGCGGCGGAAACTTACGAGATATACCTCGGAAAAAGGAGAGCACGTCTCTATTTGAAGCAATGGTTCTCCGGAACAATAAGGACAGAGCAGAAATCTGACCTTTCAGAGTGCTGACTGCCAAACCCTTGTCTAGCCCATGCTGCAGAAAAGCCAACAGGTTGGGAATGGAAAATTTTCTCGGGTTCCGAGAGGACCCCAAACACCACGAAAAGAAGGTTTCCCAAATTTTGTGGTAAATCCTAGTAGTAGCCGGACATCTTGCAGCACGAAGGGTAGCAATGACCTCGGCTGAGAAACCTCTACGGGTCAAGATTTCGGTCTCAAGAGCCACGCCGTCAAACGCAGGGACATCAAGTCCGGATGACAAACGGGCCCCTGAGTCAACAAGTCCGGTTGAAGAGGGAGTGGAAAAGGAGGTGCCGCCAACAGCGACATTATTGTCGAGAACCACACCCTTCTTGGCCAGTCTGGAGCTATCAAAATAGCTGGAATTCTCTCTAGTCTGATCCGACGCAGTACTAGAGGAAGTAAGGATATCGGCGGGAATACATAGATCAGCTCGAACTGATCCCACTGAGCCACTAGAGCATCCACCGCCACCGCCTTCGGGTCCTTGTACCTGGACATGAATGTCGGTAACTTGGCATTGGACCTGGATGCTATCAAATCCACTTGGGGGGTTCCCCAGCGAGAGCACAGTAGTGCAAAAACTTCCGGGTGGAGGCTCCATTCCCCGGGATCCATCCTTCTGCGACTGAGAAAGTCCGCTGTAATATTCTGAACCCCTGGAATGTGAATCGCCGAAATGGCTGGTACACTGGCCTCTGCCCAAATCAGAATTCGGGACACCTCTACCATGAGTCTGGAACTCCTTGTCCCACCTTGGTGATTGATATACGCGACAGCCGTCGCATTGTCTGTCTGCACTCGGACTGGCAGACCGCTCAAAGGGACCGTCCAATGTTGGAGGCAAAGGAAAATCGCCCTCAATTCCAGGATGTTGATCGGAAGAAAAGACTCTTCCGATGACCATACCCCCTGAATCCAGAGATTGTTCCAAACACCCCCCCAGCCCGTCAGGCTGGCATCGGTGGTTATGACTGACCACTTCGGAGGGAGGAAAGACTTCCCCAGGGAGAATGCCCCTGGACGTAACCACCATTCTAGAGAATCCCGCACCGCGCGAGAAATGGTGACACTGCAATCCAGCGATTGCGACTGGTTCCATCGACTCAAGATGAACCTTTGGAGAGTCCTGGAATGGAACTGGGCAAAAGGAATTGCCTCCATGGACGCCACCATCAGTCCCAGAAGACGCATACACTTCCGTAGGGACATTGCCGTTGAGGATTTCATAATCTGTACATGTCGAAGAAGACATGACTGTTTGTCTGGTGGTAGGGAAACTACCGACCGAAACGTGTCGAGATACATTCCCAAAAAGAGGATTGTCCTCGATGGTTCCAGGGACGACTTCTCCCAATTGACCAGCCAACCGAAGTCCTTCAGAAACTGAAGAGACAAATCCCGAGCCGTCAACGCCTCCTCCTCCGAGGAAGCCACGATCAAAAGATCGTCCAGATAAGGGAGAATCGTAATCCCCTGTCTTCGAAGGATTGCCATGAGGGGCGCCAGAATTTTTGTAAAGACCCTTGGCGCTGAGGCTAAGCCGAACGGCAGAGCCACAAACTGGTAATGATTCTGACCTATGGCAAATCGAAGAAAGCGCTGATGAGCCTTTCCGATGGGAATATGCAAATAGGCGTCGCGAATGTCGATTGACACCAGAAAATCGTTCTGTGACAGAGCTGCCACAACGGAACGAAGCGACTCCATGCGAAATTTCCGGGCATGGACATGCCGGTTTAATCTCTTGAGATCCAGAATCGGGCGAAATTTGTTCTCCTTTTTGGGAACTATAAAAAGGTTGGAATAAAAACCTTTCCCTCGGTCCTCTGACGGAACCGGTATCACTACACCCTTTTGTAGCAGAGATTCGACCTCTCGCTGTAGAGCGACAACAAACTCGGGTTCCGACGGAACGCGAGATTGACAAAAAACATTTGGGGGTCGAGAAGCAAACTCTATGAAATAGCCTGCCGACACTATCCGCGTTACCCAGGAATCTGGAACGCGAGCCATCCAAGTCTCCTTGAAAAGAAGCAGGCGACCCCCCACTCGAGAATCCTCGAGTGGACCCCTGGCGTCAATCCGACTTTGCGGGCTTCTTGTCAAGTTCCCGCTTGTCCTGGCGGAAACTCTGCTTCCAGGGAGTACGAGTTTTCTGAGAGGATTTCTTTCCTGAGAAGGAAAGACGACCCGATCCCCACGAGGAGTGACTAGATCGTCCTCGGCCCCGAAAGGACCGCCGACCACTATAGACACCAGGCTTACTGGACACCGAGGCCATGGCCCTACGCTGTGGTAATGCTGATTCCTTCGCCTTAGCCTTGGAAATCAGCTCTGTGAGGTCGGATCCAAAAAGATGGCCACCCTTGTAAGGTAAGGCCAACAACCCTTGTTTGGAAACTGCGTCCCCGGCCCACTGTCTGAGCCATAAAGCTCTTCTGACTGTGACCGCTGAAGCTTGCGCTTTGGCCAGCAGAGATGCCGTATCCAGACCGGCATCAAAGATATAACAGGCTGCCGTTTCTAACCATTCACAAGTTTCCCGTATCTCAGATAACGGAGATTCATTTTGCAACTCCGTCTTCAGACGTGCCAACCAGCTTAGAGAAGCTCTAGCAGCACACATGGATCCTAGCACTGCTCGAAATCCATGACCCGCAGCCTCATAGCTTGCTTTTGCCGCCAATTCTGCCTTTCTATCCAAAGGCTCCTGTAAGCTCGCTTTTCCCTTAATAGGGAGTAGTGAGGATTTACTAAGCTGAGATAAAGACACATCCACTTCAGGAGCAGAAGTCCAATTAGCCTTTAACTCCGCAGAGCAAGGATAAAGTGTATCAAAGAAATGCGTTCCATGAGAACGCTTATCTGGACATAGACGTTCCTCCTCTATTACACTATTAAGCTCATCCAGAGCTGGCAATGTTGTACGCGAAGCACGGGACTCCTGGAACATGCGTGCTGATTTACCAGGACGACTAGTTACCTCCTCCGGTAACTGTAATATATCTCTCATGGCTTCAATCAATGCCTCCGTACGCTTCGCCATAGAGGAACGCCCCTGCGGCTCGTCCGCATCTGAATCGGATATTTCTCCATCCGAATTTAAAGGGGAACTCTGCCCAATATCAGATACATCTGACTCGCTCCGTGTAGAGGCCGGTAACGGCCTGCGTCGCTTCCTCTGAGAGGAATTAGCAGACACATATTGACCTAAAAGGTCAGACAAGTTGTTGATCGATCGAGCGATATCGTCCAATTTTCCACCGCTGTCGACCGCAGCGCTAGACGCTGTGGAGGTCTGCGTATCTGATTGCCGTAATGGCACTGGGACGTGGTCCGCGGCATCTGAACTCTGTTCAGACATGTCTCACCTGTATGAGCAGGTCAAAGCGGTAATACCAGCAAAAACTATGCGGTTTTTTTTTTTTTTTTTTTAAACGCTGAAGGGTTAACGCTCCACCAAGCAGGGTTACCCCAGCGGTATTCAGTCAAAAAATTTAGCTGGTAGAAATAACCCTCAGAGGGGTTAATATTGCAAACTCACCACAATATATATATTTGTGAGCCCCAGCCAATTTTTATGTCTCTAATGAGACTGCAGCTGCAGGATAGCGATCGCTGCGCTGCAGGGTGAGGAATCAGCACTCACCCAGCTGGCCGTGGTGTCTTATGAGGAGCGGAGCGGTCTGAGGAGCCCAGGAGCCTGTGTAATGGCCGCCACAGTGAGGGAGTCGCAGGAGAAACGCCAGAGCGCGCGTCTTCCTGCTCAGAAGACCGGGAATAGTTAGGCCACGCCCCCTGCTAGCTCAAATATTGAGCGCGAACTCCCCCGCTCCTGCTCCCTCTCTGTCCTGCAGGTATCTGCCTGCGGACAAAAAATCACCACATCTACTTGTAACAGCGCTGTCACAGCAGCGCTGAAGCATACTGACATACATGTAGTAGCGCTGTCACAGCAGCGCTGAAGCATACTGACATACATGTAGTAGTGCTGTCACAGCAGCGCTGAAGCATACTGACATACAAGTAATAGCGCTGCTCACTCAGACGCTAAAGCACTCACACATAATTATAATCAAAAATTTGTGTGGAGTACTCACCAGCCAAGGCGCCACAGGGACCCTCAGGGGTTTCTGGCGCTGTGCCCATGCTTCCCCCAGGGCGAAGAACGCAGTGACCGCACGTGTGGTTTGCGTCCCGCCAGGGAAGCTCTCCTCATCCCCCAGGGCCGGCAAGGATTCTGCAGGGACTTTGAGTAAATACAGATCCGCCAAGGGAGAGGTTGGGGTACAGCAGCGCTGGTACCCCTGAGACCTCTAGACCAACTAGTGATCCAAGTCTCCTGTCCGAATATAAAATAATAAAATCTTCTGAGGAGCTGCATTAGCAGCGACCATCCTCTGGACCTCAAATCTTAGACTGGAGCTGAGTAGGAGGAGCCCGAGCTGGAGGGGCCAGCCAGTCAGCACTCTTTTGATCTGAGGTAACATCCTGATCTGGGGCTCCGCCTACCCATCAGTAATGAATACTGTGGCTCTCTTCCTTCCATCTGCAGCTGAAAAAGGGTATCGTGCTTTCAGAGACTTCAGCCCTGAGAAACGTCTATCCGGACGCTCCCTATGTCCCTGAACAATATCAGTAAATTCAGGGTGGTTACCAAACACCTTGTGAACACGCTTTGCTCTCTTGAAAGAGATAGGATGATTCGGCTGAGACCCAGGTTCTTCTTCTAGTTTGAGGATTGTGTTAATTGCCTCAATTAGAGAATCTAAGGACTCCTGAAAATCTGGCGAGTTGGGATCATCACCAATGTCCGACTCGTATTCCGAATCATGGTCACATATCTCTAGGAGAGGGGGAGCGAGAACCTGAGCTCGCAGATGCTGAGCCGCTAGATGGATTGGGGGAAGCATTATGGCGGCGTTTTTTGGACGACCGCTTTGCGGAAGCCATGAGGCGGCCCTGTCAGATGAGGCCTCTCTGAAGGCTAACGGACCCCTCTCAGGAAAAGGGGCGCTCTGGCTAGAAGCAGATCCCCGAAAGGTATCCAAGGCCCTAGTCAGAGAGCTCATGAAGTGCGCCAGATATTCTGGCCACCCTGAAGGACCTGGCTCAATGGGATCAAGAATAGGTAGGGACCCTGCTCGGTAGTAGGGGGCTCCTGAGCAGAAGAAGCCATGGGCTCCTGGGCACAGAATTGAGAACTATGCATTGACGGCAGGGGAGCGTTACATGAAGCGCAGGCGGCATATACTACAGAGTAGTTCTTGTCAGCCTTTTTAATTCCCTGGATTGCGACTATTTCTGCACCCGAAAGCCTGCTGCAGGAGAAGGGTCAAACGCTGTGTAGACCTAGTCGCAGCGTGCACTTACCCAGGGCCTGTGTGTGTGCACCAGGGAAGTCAAAGGATGGCGTGTGCAGCGCTGTCCCAGAAGAATATGGCGCCCGAGATTATAGAAGCGCTTCTCGTGTGAGACGAGAAGCGCCAGAAGCAGTGGGAGGAGAGGGGGAGGAAACAGGGGAATCCCCTGTTAACTGACGACGGCCAATAGCCTGCAATGTGGGCGGAGCCACACGGACCTCCCCCTCCCCTTGAGGCCTATCCCGGCCCGAAGCCGGGGAGTAAATTTTAAAATTGCGGCCTACCCTGGGCCGAAGCCGGGGACTAAATTTGAGTCCGTGGCCGCGGTGCGATTGGAAACGCCAGCGGCGCGATTCTGTGCTGCGGCGGCGCAACGCCATGTGGGCGCAGTGCGCATAAGCGGTCGCGGTGACCGGTATTACAGTGCCCCTCATATACTCACTGCGGGGAAAGCCCGAAGATGGAGGAGGGAGAACTCCACAGCACTACAGCGACTATGGCTGTACATCCTCTATCCACCAACCCCTTTCAATAGGGGGGTGGAGAGGGCTCTTACATGCCTCCAGACCGCCACCGCTTTCAGGAGAGGTGGTGGGGGTAACCATCCAAGGTGCCACGCAAAATCATCATCATCCTCAAGTAAGGGTATCTCATGGGGAGAGCGGCCTGTTATAAGGATCTGTCGCTCCATGGTAGCGTGGCAGGAGGGGTACGTGGAGGCGACACTCACACGATGCCGCCTGTTGTTGGTTTTTGGGAGATCGTGACTTTTCGTACAAGTCCCGTCGCCCATCCGTGCGTGAAGAAAGTAAAATAATAAAAAGTTTAAAAATCAGAAAAAAATCAGAAAAAAAGTGGGGTCTGAGAGCAGACCCTAGTGCCTCCTACAGACACTAAGCAAGAACTGGTTCAGGATTGAGCCAACAGAGGGTGTATACTGCAGGAGGAGGAGTTAATCTTTCGTGCTTGTATTGCTTAGTGTCCTCCTAGTGGCAGCAGCATAACACCCACGGTCTGTGTGTCCCCCAATGAGGCGAAGGAGAAATCAGCTACGATTAGCAAGCAGCTGGATGTGATTTCACGCAAACTCCTGCCCACCATATGTCTAAAAAAGAGCAAACTGTGTGTGTTTCCCTATCAGGAGCTTTTATAAGCGCAAAGGTGACATGCAAAAAACAAAAACAAACAAAAAAAAACAAACATCAACCACAGCAAAAAAAAAAAAAAAAAAGAGATCGCTATTGCACATTTTGGCAGTTGCCTTGTGTGGGCGACGCACTTTCTCAGAGTCAGAAAATTGGCCTAGAAGCTGAAGGGTCACTGAGCAACTGATGGGGGGTCTCAGCACCCACCATCTGTACTCCAGGCCTACCTGTAATGACAGGCACCATCATTTAATTGCTTACAAATTGTTTTCTGCGCTATTTTTTAGGCAGAGGGCTACAATTGGCACCATGCGGGCGAGTACCTGATGCCACGGAGTTTGGCTCTGTTGTCGTGACGATCTATGAGGTTGTGTAGTATTTCGAGCACCAGCTGGCGCAGCTCTGAGTCCTCCATGAGCGAGGGTGACAGAAGGGGATCCAGGAACGGTGAGGGAAGGGCAGCCGCAATGTTCTTTGCCTTGTAACCTGAAGTCACCTGTGAAGAGAAGCCAAGAGGGTTATGGTGAATTATACAAAGGGAAATGTAACCACTTAACAACCGCTGATACGCCTTTTAATGGCGGCAGTTAAGGGTACTTATGCCTCAGCGCCGCTTTTTAACGGCGCTGAGAAATAAGTGTATAGCGCCCCCCAGATTCGGAATTTCTCCGGGGTCTCGGCTAGCGGGGGCAGCTGAGCCCCAAGAGAACATGATTCGGGTCGGTTTTTACCGTCCCTAGTGTTGCGATTGTCGTTATTAACAGTATAACGGCGACCGCAAAAAAAAAAAAAAAAAGTCCGATTTGGCTGTGGTCAGGGTTGTGTTTGTGGTCAGTGTTGGGTTTGTGGTCAGGGTTGGGTTTGTGGTCACTGTTGGGTTTGTGGTCAGGGTTGGGTTTGTGATCAGGGTTGGGTTTGTGATCAGGGTTGGGTTTGTGTCAGGTTGGGTTTGTGGTCAGGGTTGGGTTTGTGTCAGGGTTGGTTTGTAGTCAGTGTTGGGTTTGTGGTCAGGGTTGGGTTTGTGGTCAGGGTTGGGTTTGTGGTCAGTGTTGGGTATGTGGTCAGTGTTGGGTATGTGGTCAGTGTTGGGTTTGTGGTCAGTGTTGGGTTTGTGGTTAGGGTTAGGAGTTAGAATTGCAGTTCGATTTTGGTGGGGGTGGGGGGAAGGTTTCCATTGTTCAGGTACATCAGGGGGTCTCCAAACATGACATGGTGCCACCATTGATTCCAGCCAATTTTGCGTTCAAAAAGTCAAATGCTGCTCCCTCCCGTCTGAGCACTGACATGCGCCCAAACAGTGGGTTCTCCCCACGTATTGGCGTACTCAGGAGAAATTGCACAACAAATTCTGTGGTCCATTTTCTCCTGATACCCTTGTGAAAATAAAAAATAATTGGTTCCAAAGTAAATTTTTTGTGAAAAAAGTCAAATGTTCATTTTTTTTCCTTCCACATTGCTTTAGTTCTTGTGAAGCACCTGAAGGGTAAATAAACTTCTTGAATGTGGTTTTGCGCATCTTAAGGGGTGCAGTTTTTAAAAAGGTATCACTTTTGGGTATCTTCTGTTATATTGACCCCCCAAACTCACTTCAAATGTGAGGTTGTTCTGCCCATCTGAGTACAGGGCAGTATGTTTGTATTGTGTGCTGGTTTTGTTGGTTATACCACCATCTAGTGGTGGCTGAATTCATAGACTGTCTTTAACAAGCAGATAGAGTGTTGCATTGTGGGACTGAAGCAAGGTATGCTGGGAAGAAGAATCTCCATTTTCTTCCATGTACTTCAGGGAATACATGTGTTCATGTGCTCTCCTGTGACCTCTCCAACTTGAGTTTGAAATCTGGTAAAGCATATCTGGTAAGATCAATATCTTCTCTTGCCATGCAGTGTTTAGGAGGCTATTAACTGTATGACAGCCAGTGCATAGGAGATGTTATTAGAATCCTGTGTATTTCCATGTTAAAGTTTGCATCATACTGTATACTTTCCTGTTAATTGTAAAGTGTCAGCTGTGTGATTATTGCCCAATACTTATCTATGTCATTTGTATTTTTATAGTTTTACCGCGCATGTTCTATACTGTTCACCAATAAACAAGTTAGACTACAGAGGACAGTCTGCTTATTTGTAAGATAGAACGGTGGTTTATGTTGTATGCTAGATTGCACACCGTGTCAATGTGTATGAAGGCAGAACAGAGGGGGTCCCTAAAAGAAAAATGGTTTTGTAAATTTTGTTGGAAAAATGAGAAATCGCTGGTCAACTTAACCCTTATAACGTCCTAGCATAAAAAAAAATTATGTTTACAAAATTGTGCTGATGTAAAGTAGACATGTGGGAAATGTTATTTATTAACTATTTTGTGCGACACTATCGCTCTGATTTAAGGGCATAAAAATTAAAAGTTTGCAAATTGCAAAATTTTCAATATTTTTGCCGAATTTCCATTTTGTTCATAAATAAACGCAAAACATATCGAAGAAATTTTACCATGAACATGAAGTACAATATGTCACAAAAAGCAGTCTCATAATCGGTGGGATACGTTGAAGCGTTCCACAGCTATAACCTCATAAAGTGACAGTGGTCAGAATTGTACAAATTGGCCCGGTCATTAAATACCAAATTGGCTCTGTCACTAAGGGGTTAAGAAATCTAAACCTGGGTGAATCCAAGAAGAGTGTGGGTCCCACAAAGTTATGAGGTCTGGTCTGATGAGTTAGGACCCCTATTCCCCGTCATTGCAGAAAAATCTGTTTGCCGTCAAATGATTTCGTTTAACAGGAAACCTGAGAATTTCCACAGGGGGAGGATCTGTGACAATCGTGTCCAGTCCTCACAATTACTACCTGCACCGACACACTGTAACAAATCCTCTCATGCAGAATCCAGCATTTCCCATTTGCATCAGAACATTTTTTCACCACACTCAGATACTCATAGTAGAAACTAAGTAGAAGTTGGGCAAAATTCTGCGCGATCTCCAATTATATGTGGAAACAAAATTGCTGAATCTAACTTAGCGCGGACGTACCATCAGCAGCGACCGGAGCAACATTATCTGGATCCTCTTTGTTCCCAAATCCCTAAAGAAAAAAAAAAAAAATCAAACATAAGTTTAATGAAATAACGTACGTAAAGAGGACTAGTCAGCTCTCCGGTTTCTGCAAGATGCCGGCCTCCTGTTACTCCTCCTGGAAATATATGAATACATACAAACAGGGTGTCATCCTTCTCCTGGTCGGAGGGGCTTGTCCCTACAACCTTCCCGCATAAGCAGCATGATCAAATGAAGTCAGCCTATGTATGATGGTCGCTGGGGTTGACACATCATGGACCACCGCTAGTCCGGTGAATGAAGGGGCTGCTGCACCGCTTCACTGCTGCGTCCTCTCCTATGTAAGGGAATGTTCCTGTGGGGTTTTTTTTCTGCATGAAAAATGCTGACTATGGCCATGAAAACATATGGGAAATAATTTTCTTGCTCGCACATTTTAGCAAAAAACACTGAAAGGGTATGTGCACACGTTGCAGATTGCTGTGCGGAATTTTCTGCGCGGTACCTGCATCTCTTGGCAGAATCCGCAGGTCTAAATCCGTGCGTTTATGTGGATTTTCTGCGGATTTTGTGCAGATTTTCCAGCGTTTTTACACCTGCGGAATTCTATAATGGAATGGGTGTAAAAACGCTGCGGAATCTGCACAAAGAATTGACATGCTGCAAAAAAAAAAACCGCTGCGATTCCGCACGGAGTTTTCCGCAGCATGTGCACAGGAAATTTTTTTTGTCCATAGGTTAACATTGTACTGTACATCACTTGCGAATCTGCTGCGGATCCGCAGGGGCAGATCTGCAGCGGATCAGCAATAAATCCGCAACGTGTGCACACAGCCAAAGAATTGCAAAAAAAAAAATCCCAAGCAACACAGGTCTAAAAACAAAAACCATATTCCCACGCAGCGTAAAAGTTGCATTTTTTCTGTAGCGCTTTTTTCTTTTTGAGCAGAAAAACACAGCAGATCAGCACAGTTCAAGCAAACTGCACGTGATTTTTAGGTTTGTTTTCTCTCTATTGGGAGCCTGAAAAAAAAATGCATGTAAAAACGAATGGACTTAAAAATGTATTAAATGAAACTCTGCTTAAGAAGATTGCATAAAAAACCCCCCTAAAATTAAAAACACAGGAAAGCGCAGAAAAACTGCGACAATCACAGCCTATTGTTATTAGTGTAATTTAGTGGGAAACATCGCCAGATCAAAACAGCAGACCCAGAGCAAAATGCATTTAAGAAAAATAATAAAAGCGCTAAAAACTAAAATTCTGCGTACGTATCTTCAATAATAATGACTCTCACAGATACAAGTTTTCCACTGCCGATTGTGCCGTGTGGACTTGTCATGGGTTTACCTCCATGTGTCGTAAAAGAAATCAAACCTGCCGTCAAAATCCGCGACACTGATTAATATGCCGAGGATTTAATATCCATGCCGGTCAGTTTCCACATGTGTTATGCCTAGCCGTGGAGTGAGATGAGCGAGTCTTCTGTTCGGGTCTCCCGCTCCAGAGGACCCATTCTGTCCTGCATTACCCAGGCCTCTCACTGACATGAATGGACCATGTGTAATTCTTAATTTCTCCTGTGGGGGTGTTGCAGGGAAACTGAACACTTACTGCCAGGTTTCTCTGCTGACCGCTAGGCGGTCCCAGCAGAAGGCTCTGCTAACTCTACATTTTCGGCAGCCCTGATCTACATTTTTATCCCAAGAATCCATAAAATAATCCCCCGCCGCGCACTTCCAGGACACGCTTTCTTCCTCAGCTCTGTGAACTGCCCCCTCCTATAGAGGTGCTGCAGCAGCAGTGACAAGATTCTCCCTGACAGCGACCGTTTCCTCAAAGGTGACTAGGGAAACGCTGTGTTACCATGGAAACGTGACTGTTGTCATGGTAACAGACACCGGCATATTATCAGCGGAATTTCTTAAACCATTTAATACAGAGAAAAGTAAAATATATTAGGTGTCCGTGTCTATGCAGTCCGTGTCTAAGAGCCCGAGGTGTGATCGACGTAGTACGGAGGACATACTGCTACTGGATACACGATTCTCTCCAGAATACAGGAGCAGTTAGCTACAGACCATCTCTGCTAATCCAGAAGTCCTAATCCCAGATTATCAGGCTGTTTGCCACCTGCAGGAGAGTCCAGGTGAGCAGCATTCAGTGTTGCTTCCCTTGAAGTTTTGATTAAAAAAATTACTTTTAATTACTTTTGTGCCAAACCTGGACAACCCCTTTAACAGCTCCACGATTATGTGCTGTGTAATATATAATCAGTGCTTATTTAGGCTACACACTCCAGCTGGCAGGACCTGCGGACTCAAGTCATGTGACCCGGATGACATCATCACATATCCTTCTGCACTTCTATTCTGCTGAATGCTTATGATTGGTCAGCATCGTACAGGAGGCAGAAGTACACGCCCACCAGTGAAAACTATCTAATGACCCCCACCAGGAGACATAACTAAAGCTTACTCATTATGAGCTAAATATCTGATTGCCAATATCTCAGCAACGGAGGCGCTAAATATAAAGAAAACAATTCTGTGGCCACTATTACACCATGCGTCCAGCGTCCAGCTAAATATGAAAAATTTGGTGAAAGGGTCTCTGTAAATGGCCTTGGCTATTTTCCCTTCTTCAAAGTACAATAATATTTCTATTTTTCTACCGACATAACTGTAAAAAGGAAATGACAGGCCAGAGAGCCTGCCTTCTGTACCAGGAAAGATCTTTGTACAAATTATTAAATAGCATGTATGTAAGTACTTGGATAAGAATACAGTAATTAACCAGAGCCAGCATGGGTTTGTAGCAAACAAGACATGCCAGACTAACCTACTGACAAGGCTACGGTTGGGTGGATTCATAACTGGCTCAGTGATCGTACTGCAAAGAGTGGTCATAAATGGTTGCTCATACAATTGAAAATTCTCAGGCCTCATCTGGAATACTGGGTCCAGTTCTGGGCGCCACATTTTAAAAAAAGACATTGAAAAACTGGAGCAAGTTCAGAGAAGAGTGACCAGAATGGTGAGCTGACTGCAAAGTATGTCCTACGAAGGAACGGTTAAAGGATCGGGGACTGTTTATCTTGCAAAAAAAGGCTAAGAGGAGACTTAATAGCTGTCTACAAATATCTGAAGAGCTGTCACAGTGTAGAGGGATTATCCTTATTCTCATTTGCACATGGAATCACGAGAAGCAATGGAATGAAACTGAAAGGGAGAAGATATAGATTAGATATTGGATAAAACTTGACAGTGAGGGTGATCAATGAGTGGAAGAGGCTGCCACGAGAGGTGGCGAGTTCTCCTTCAATGGAAGTCTTCACACAGAGGCTGGATAGAGATCTGCATTGAGCAGGGGGTAGACATGATGACCCTCCAGGTCCCTTCGAACTCTAACATTCTATGATGTTTGGAACAAGTTGTAGTTTTGAATGTTGCCATTCACTTTACCACTGAATGTACTAAAAAATAGGAGATTAAATCCAAAAATAAAAATTTAAATCTGACATTATCTTTTTTTGGGTTTCATGCTACACAACCCTCATTGTGTGTAAAAAAAAATAAATAAAAAGACCTGGCAACATGATTCTCCAGGATAGTACAAGAACGGCAATACAACACAGGGTCTTAATTTTTACTATTTTTTATTTGTGTGTCACCAGACTTATAACTTTTATCCTTCTGTGGACAGAGCTATGTGAGGGCTTGTTTTTCTTGTGTGATGTGCTTTAGTTTTTATTGGTACAATTACTGGATATTTTTGATTTTTTTTATTGCAAATGTTGGGGTAAATGAGGTAATGGAATTAAAAAAAAAAAAAAGTTAATTATGGCGGTTTGTGCTTTTTTCTACCCTTCTTATGGGATAAGCAATATTAGATTTTATTTTACAAATGCGGCGATAGCGGATGTAATTTTCTATTTTCGGAAAAAAGAGAAAAATTGATTCAAACTTTTTTCTTCTTAAAAAAAAAAATAAAAGAAAATAAAAAAATAAAATATAGAAAAAATTTGTTTTAAAAGAAAGTATTTAATCCCTTTAGGGAACTTGCATCTACAATAATGCTAAGGCGTTGCGGTATATTGCCCATTTACTCATCTCCTATGAAGCCCAGCCGCAGGCACAAGGTACAAAGATGGCAGCGCCAGGATCCTCCAGTAGGGCAAGCATTACGGGGTACAAAGTAAAAGCCTCCTGGATAAAACCCCTTAGCTGCAGCTGACAGCAACTGAAACAGCATCTAAGATGTTAAATAGTAGTGATCGGCGCTTTCTTTTAGAAGCAGGCTGTATATACAGCTGGCACCTGCCGTGTGTGGAGCGCCCGCTGCTCCTGTGGCCCCCAGCACTTGACATGTGATGAATATTTACATCACAGGCGGTTAGCGGTTTTTGAAATCAGATTGTGCAAAGAAGTATACGAAATGATCGGCTCTGGTTCGCCGGATGACCTCAGCTTGGCCCGGTCTGCCTTGAAGAAAACCTTTCTGAAGGCATGTTACCGAACATGTCAGATGGATTCTGCATTTCCTGATGATGCACGAAAAGGTGAAACTCGACTGGAAATGTTAACAATGGACGAAGACATCAGTACAGGCAGGAGGGCAATGTTTTCTACAGGATTTATTATTTTTACGTTTTAAGCTGAGCACAATCTCCAAAATTGTACATGACAGCCGGACGGCTCCAGCCTCTCTGCTCGCTCAAGGTATTATCAGATGAAAATACTGGTTCTCCTTGTGGGACCTAGCTGAAGGCCAAGAGGTGGTGTGTCCTGGGGTTTAAAAAAAAAAAAAAAAAAAAAAAAAAGGAAAATTCTCTCTATTCCGGGAAGAAGAAAATAGTCTTTAGTGCACCCATAGGTAGCTAGTCTACAAGACAACGTGCAACTTCTGGTATGGAGTCATCATCAATGATGGCGGAGCGGTGGAGACACATATCGCATCACAAAACTGTATTTCGAAGGTATGCGATGCTACTGAGGGAATGCAAAGAAGGGATAATGGGAGAGCACTCTGAAGTCATGATGATTGAGGAGTGTGGTCCAATTTTTCTTTGACGAACTAAATGGAAGAGTGCGATCCGGTTTACGATTGCAAATCGGGCATGTGCACGGCCCATAGAATAACATTGGTCTCAGTGCCATCCGATATTTTGTCAGATCGCACTCAGAGTGAAAACATGATCGGCGTGAGCTACAAGGTGACTGTGACCGCGACACCTGTCGTGAGACCTGCGTTCACATGACACTTCTGCTAAATCACAGAACTAAATAAGTGAAAGAGGACTAACCAATGAGGCTGGATTTTCTCGAAGTGCTTGTACTAGTACCCTTGTGGTCTCAATATGACCCCATTCGCTTCTATAACTCTGAGAAGTAGCAGCGGCACAGAGTTAACTTTGGTCGTCTCTGCCACAGCTGCCGTGAAGCCCCGGCGTTACAGATACAGAGCTGAACTCGGACTCCTGCTGCCCCAAGTCTACTTGATCACTCACCCCAACTGACTTGTATCGAGTGTGTGTGAAGATCCAAAAACAGGTACTTTGCCCATGATAAACATCATAATCTCAGACCGCTGGTAGTCTGGTAAATTACTTCCAAAGAAACCTGAAAACGAAATAATAAAATAAATGAGATCAAGTAGAAATATCCAGAAAAAAAAACAAACATTTTTTATAACACCATATTAGATTGTAAACCTAAAAGTAGTAAAGGAAACAAAACACAGAGTTCAGCTGAAACAAACTTTTGGGAGGAGCACTGTGAGGGGGCGGTGTCTGCCAAGAGATGCTGATTGGCTTGAAGCTACTGTCATCAAAAGTCCACTTTACTAAGAACCTCCCACATATCCTTTCCAGTTGAATCCAAGGAAACAAACAGTCTTATCACTATTTCTCAGTATAGTGAAGTGAAACTGATGATTATCAGTATCCCTATAAAGAGTAAAATAAATATACTCTGGAGACTGTAATGAGTTGGCAGCATGGAGTCACTATAAACAACCTTTGAAAATAAGACACGTGCAACAACTTAAGGTACTGCCACACTAAACAATCCCGCTAGCGATCACGATAACGACGCATACTAATGCGATCGCTAGCGGGATTGTTTCTATATCGCTGATAGCGGCTTAACTTAGCGATGTCGTTAAGGACGCTATCGCGGTTAGCGATCTCCTTAACGACTTTAGCGGTACAAAAGTACCGCTAAATCGCTAAGAAAAGGTGCCACACTCAGCGATATATACTTACCAACGGGGGCGCCGACGATAAAATAGGGTCCGGAACGATGTCAGCGACGAGCGAGATCACAGCAGGATCTCAGCAGGGGCCACGTCGCTGGTAGATGCCGCACACTACAACATCGCTAACGGGATCGCTAAATAGTGACGTTTTTTAGCGATCCCGTTAGCGATGTTGTTTAGTGTGGCATACCCTTAAGGGTCCATCCATATAGCACTATTGATGGGACAGACGGTGGCTGATGGCACACTGAGCTCCTAAGGGCTCGAGTAAGAGACCCTGCAGGTGCTTGTGTAGAAAAAGCAAGTGTTTTGAGGGTAAATTTCTGCTCTAAAACATAAAGAGACAAAAAAGTACCGATACCATAAGTATCTTTTACAGCCTGTGAGGTTAACAACGGATGAACAACAGCTATCATGTGGACCCATAGGAGGCTAGGGAGAGATGAACTTTCCTTCCTCCATGATTTCTTAAAATCACATGCACAAGGCAGGTACCAAAGAAAGCAGACTATTTGCTGCCAGCGAATAAGCAGCAGAAAAGGAGCTGTCTCCACTTTGTGGGAACCTAAAAGGGGAGATGATATAAATTCCTATTGCGTGCATTGTTGTGTCGCTACACACGGATCACTGAACGTTGTGCCATGCCGGGGATAATATTGTGACATTAGATGTCACTGTTGGATCTGCTTACGCCAGGCCGGCGGTGATGGCTTAGTACCTCTAATACTAAAACCTGTAGACTATTTCCACGCCTCCAATAGATGTTGGGAGAACTGAAGGCTTCACCTGCTCTGTTATTACATGGTAATTTTTTGGTTTTAATTTTTCAGAAGCGCACTTATTTATACCGGCTCTAACAGCAGACTTAATTGGCAAATTGACCTTGAAAATCAGAAATCTCTCAGAAAAGCAAGTCTAGAAAAACATCTCATGTCGTACTTAAAAGAAAAGTCTAAGTTACTTACCGTTAACGGTATTTTTCGAAGTCCATGACAGCACTACAGAGAGAGGGGATCCGCCCTTAGGAACAGGAAACCTACAGATATAAAAGGGCGGCACCTCTCCCACACATCAGTTGGATTACAGAGCATAAGAGGACATCAAGGTTAAATGGTATACAGCAAAAAAATTTCATGCATCACACAGTAACATTAATCAATTGTTTATTACATGTGGACTACATAAGCGGAAGAAGTGCACATAAAACCTGGGTGGGAATGTAAGGGTGCTGTCATGGACTTCGAAAAATACCGTTAACAGTAAGTAACTTAGACTTTATTCGAACGTCCATGACAGCACTACAGAGAGAATTACAGAGAGTAATAACTATTTAGGGAGGGACTACTGCCTGCAGCACCCTTAGTCCGAAAAAAAGGTCTGAGGAAGCACCAAAATCTAATCTATAATGAGTGTAAAACGTGTGTGGAGAAGACCACGTAGCTGCCTTACATATCTGGTCAATCGAGACTTCTGCCCTTTCTGCCCATGAAGTCGCCACAGCTCGAGTGGAATGCGCCCTTAGCCTCTCAGGTGGCTGCTTGCCCCTCGAGGTGTATGCCAGAGAAATTGCTTCCCTAATCCATCTGGCCAACGAGCTCTTTGTTAATCTACGGCCTTTGTTAATTCCTTGAAAAGAGACAAACAATGCATTGTCCCTTTTCCAGGGATCAGTGACTGCCAAATATTGCAGCAGACATCTTCTAACATCTAAAGTATGAAGTTTCATCTCTTTTTGATTAGATGGATTAGGGATGAACGAAGGGAGAATAATTTCCTGTGTTCTGTGGAAAGCGGAAGACACCTTAGGTAGGTATGCTGGGTCCGGTCTAAGTATATCCTGTCATTCAGGACCTGAGTGTAAGGAGACAGTCTAGATAGTGCCTGGATGTCACTTACCCTCCTAGCCGAGGTTAATGCTACCAGGAAAGCGGTCTTAAGGGAAAGAGTTTTTATTGATGCTGCTGATATAGGTTCAAAAGGGGGCTCTGTTAAAGCAGTGAGAACAAGATTTAAGTCCCATGGCATGATTCTCACCTTCACTATGGGTCTCGACCTACCCGCAGCTTTAATGAATCTACTGACCCAGTAATTATTTGCGATGTTGCAACTAAAGAGTGCCCCCAAAGCTGAAACTTGTACCTTAAGGGTGCTTGTGGAGAGACCTAAGTCCAGACCCTTTTGTAGGAATTCTAGAATCTGGGTTATCGGTGTTGTGTCCCCTGCTACAACCGCCGAGCTCTGAAGAAATTTCTTCCAAATCCTAGCGTAGATCCTAGTTGTAACCTCTTTTCTGCTTTTAAGGAGAGTATTAATTACATTAGCAGAAAACCCCTTATCTGTCAGCAGCGACCGTTCAAAATCCACGCCGTCAGGTGGAGGCCCGCTACTCGAGGATGGTAGACTGGACCCTGGGAGAGCAGATCGGGAATGTCCGGCAGGACCCACGGGTCGGCTATCGACATGTTTCTGAGACATGAAAACCATGCCCTCCTGGGCCAAAAGGAGCGATTAATATTATCCTTGCCCTGTCCTTCCTGACCTTCCTCAATACTAGGGGGAGTAAGGACAGGGGAGGGAAGGCGTAGGCTAGATTGAAATCCCACTGTAATAGAAGAGCGTCCACTGCCAGAGGGCGTTCTTTGGGATTCAGAGAGCAGAACTGTGTCACTTTTCTGTTGCTTTTGGTAGCAAAGAGATCTACTTCCGGTAGACCCCATTTCCGCACAATTAGGTCGAAGATGGAAGTCTTTAATGACCACTCTCCTTGGCTCAGGAGATTGCGGCTTAAGAAGTCCGCCTTGGTATTTTCTTCTCCCCTTATATGTAGAGCCGTTAGAGAAAGAAAGTGTCGTTCTGCTATCTGAAGTAGGCGCTTTGCCACTTCCATGAGAGGACCGGAACGAGTACCACCCTGGTGGTTGATGTATGCGACTGTGACCCGATTGTCGGAGAGCACTCGAACGTGGTGACCCTGTAGATAGACAAGGAGCTTTTTAATTGCTAGCTCTACCGCTGTTAATTCCTTCATATTAGAAGACATATGAATTTGATTCTGCTCCCATAAGCCCTGAACCATAACGTCCCCCATATGAGCCCCCCACCCAGAGGGGCTAGCATCTGTTGTGACTATTCGGGATATCTCATATTCCCAGGGAACCCCCTTAGACAGGTTTGTCTCATTCTTCCACCAATCCAGGGATCTTATAGCAGCCTGGGACAAGGATAGCTGGCCTTCCAGGTAACCACCTAGCAAATTTTGATACAGCAAGACCTCAGCTTGCAGTGCCCTTGTGTGAAATTGAGCCCACCGAACCGCGGGAATGCAGGACGAGAGGGAGCCCAAAAGAGACATAGCCTTCCTAAGCGACATGGAGGGATTACTGGAAGCGTTTAGGACCTGGTACCGTAAACGAATTAACTTGTCTGACGGTAAACTACAGTTCTGATTTTGTGAATCCAGGATTAGCCCTAGAAACTGCTGAACCCTCATCGGATTCAAACGAGACTTTTTGGTATTTATTAGCCATCCCAGCCGCTCTAAGGTAGAAATCGCTCTTTTCAGTTGCTCTAGGCAATGCTCTGCCGTCTTTCCTATAATAAGAAAGTCGTCAAGGTAGGGGACTATAAGCATATTTGATTCACGTAAGTGGGCCATGACCTCCGACATAACCTTAGTGAATACTCGTGGGGCCACCGCCAAGCCAAAGGGAAGGGCGCTAAATTGAAAATGTCGCAGTACTTCCCCCATCTGGATTGCTACTCTGAGGAAACGCTGATGCTCCATATGGATCGGTATGTGGTAATAAGCGTCTTTCAGATCTAACACCACCATAAAGCAATTTTCAAACAGAAGCTTTATTGCTGAGCTGACCGTTTCCATTTTAAATCGGTGAATAATCAGGAATTTATTGAGGGCTTTCAAATTAATAATTGTTCTAAAAGACCCATCCAGTTTATGGATCAAAAACAGAGGGGAGTAAAACCCCTTACCCCGCTCTGCTTCTGGCACCTCCACTAAGACATTCTTAGCGCAAAGCTCCTGAACCTCCAACTCTAGAGCGGCCTGCTCCGATGGGGATGATCTGAGTGGGGTAATTTTAAAGTTATCCCGAGGTACCGAGGAGAATTCTAACCGCAGCCCTGTAGCTATGATGTTAAGGATCCAGCTACTGTTTGAGATTTCCGACCAGGCCGGGTAGAAGGCTTTTAATCTGCCTCCTACCGGCATCGCTAGTCATTGCGAGGGTTTTTTTGTTTCCCTAGGTGGACCTCTAAACATAAAACCTGTACCTCTTCGCCTCTTTTCATCCCATTTGGCTCGTTCCTGGACGACCTTCGGTAGCTGAACCTCCTTCTGCTGAAAGGTCTTTTATAGGAAGGAGTTGATAGACTGGGAAACTTTTTCTTGTCGTCCCCCGCCTTTTCTAAAAGTTCGTCCAGGACCGGGCCAAAAAGATATTCGCCGTCACACGGAATGGAGCAGAGGCGAGATCTGGCTTGAATATCGCCCGGCCAACATTTCAGCCATAATGCCCTTCGTGCTGAATTAGACAGCCCTGCCGCTCTGGCAGCCATTCTTACTGAGTCCGCTGAGGAATCAGCCAGAAAAGCCGCCGCATTCTGAATTATTGGCAAGGTCTTTCGAATTGTCCCCCTGGAGGTTCCATCTGTTAACTGGGAAGCTAACTGGTCTAGCCAGACCATCAATGACCTGGCTGCGCAAGTGGCTGCAACTGCCGGCCTCAGGGCACCTGCCGACATCTCCCATGTGCCTTTCAAGAAGGAATCTGCCTTCCTGTCTAGTGGATCTTTCAAAGACCCCATATCATCGAAAGGGATGGAGGATTTTTTAGAAGCCTTCGCCACTGCTGCATCCAGCTTCGGGGCCTTATCCCATTTACCCGTCAGGGGATCTTCAAAGGGATATCTCCGTTTAAACGCTTGGGGTAAGGAGCCTCTTTTTTCAGGCTTCTTCCACTCTCTGTCTATAAGGCCTTGGATGCTACTATTTAGTGGAAAGGATCTCCGTTTTTTTGGATCTAGACCACCAAACATCAGATCCTGTACTGAGGGTTCTGGTTTCGCCTCTTCTACCCCCATGGTGGACCTAACGGATTTGACAAATTTGTCCATCTGGTCCAAGGGAAAACAAAAACGGGTAGCGTCTTCCGTAGAAGACGAGGAGGAAGCCGAAGAGGAAGGCGAGGAGGGTCCTGACACAACTTCACCCCTATCATGGGCGGCAGGCGACTCTGAATCAGACAACACTGGTACATTTCTACGCCTGGAAAATTCTCCGTGTCTTGAGGACGCTTTCAACTCTGCTCTTATTATCTCCTTCAGGCTTTCGGTGAAATTTGGAGTCTCCTCCGCTATCTAAAAAGGGAAGGGGCATAGGGGGGGTTTACTATGTTATCCCATGCCCCTGTCCTTCCCCTTAACAATGCCCTACCGTCTGTTGCATGCACGGTTGGCACAACCTCTTAGGGCAAGCGTCAGGCAGAGGGCAAGCGCAAAAGGCACATTCCCTGTGCTTGCTTTTCACCGAACACTTCTTCCCCTAGTAACAGACAAAATGGGGAAAAAACTGTATTACTGGGTATTCTAAATCTGACGATCTCTTACCCAGATTGTACAGCAGTAGGTACCGGATCACGGGGAGGGGGCTTTTTCCCAGCTGCGCTGGTGCTCCTGGCCATTGAAGAGGAGCGCTCTGTCTGCTGCTGCTGCTGGCTCTCCTGTTGCACCGAGGGAGCCTCTGCAGTGTCCATCGTAAAAAAATGGGGCAGAAGCGCTTTACCTCCTTCCTAGGCTCCTTATATCCTCCCCCCGATATCCGGATCAGCAGGTCTGGCCAGGGGTCCACCCCCTCCTACTCCCCGCCCCACGGCCCCCCCTGCACCTCCCCGCCGTCCCCACAGCAGGCGCCGTCCGACGATGCAGCCGCCAAAATTTTCAAAAACGCCGGCCGGCGTCTTACTTCCGGTTCCGGTGGTGGAGACTCCGCCCCCTTTTTTCCCCCGCTCGCACGGACCGACGGAGGTAAGCACAATCCCCCGCTGCATCGCCCCCCCAAGCGGAGATCTCCCCCGACCTCAGCCGCGCCGCTGCAACAGCGGCGCACGATTGAAATTTCAAAAACCCCGCCGCGCCGTCCATAGCAGTGACGCGCGGCGGGAAATTCAAAACCGCCCGCCGCGCCGTCCATAGCCGTGACGCGCGGCGGGAAATTCAAAACCGCCCGCCGCGCCGTCCATAACAGTGACGCGCGGCGGGAAATTCAAAAAACCCCCGCCGCGCCGTTCACAGCAGTGACGCGGCGGGAAATTCAAATTTAAAAAAAAATTTTCTTTTTTTTTTTTTAAAAAAAATCACAGCTGCACCCTCAAGAGGCCCCCACCATGACAGGACCACAGGAGAGGACAGGGAGAAGGCATCGGGACCAGGGAGAGGGGGGGGGAATACTTACCTACCGGCGCTGGCTGGGAGACAGAGATCCTCTGGATACTGCTCCACCTGCTCCGCACACTGCCGTGGAATCCTACCCGGACCCACCGTGGCGCTTCCAGGGGCTCCGCACCGGCCGAGGTAGGAGATTCCCCCCCGCTACCTGGGTCGACCGGCCGGCCTGGGTCCTCCTGAAGATCTTCATCTGTAGGAAACCCGTCCTTTAGGAACAGGAAACCAACTGATGTGTGGGAGAGGTGCCGCCCTTTTATATCTGTAGGTTTCCTGTTCCTAAGGGGCGGATCCCCTCTCTCTGTAGTGCTGTCATGGACGTTCGAATAAAATAACAATTAAAATCAACGATTTGTATAAACTACAAAGAATAAACACATGGAAACTGGAAATGCTGCAAAATAGAAGATGATATCATATGTACACAGAGGCAGTAATATAATACCCAACCCTGGTAAGCATGGCCCCCTCATCCCCATCCTGCTATACATAGCCACCTCATCCCTATCCTGATATGCATGGCCTCCTCATCCCCATCCTGGTTTGCATGTCCCCCTCACCCCTACCCTGCTATGCATGGCCCCCTCATCCCTATCCTGCTATGCATGGCCCCCTCATCCCTATCATGGTATACATGGCCCCCTCATCCCTATCCTAGTATACATGGCCCCCTCATCCTATCCTGGTATGCATGGCCCCCTCATCAATATCCTGGCATGCATGGCACCCTCATCAATATCCTGGTATGCATGGCCCTCTCATCCCTATCCTGGTATGCATGGCCTCCTCATCCCTATCCTGGTATGCATGGCCCACTCAACCCTATATTGGTATGCATGCCCCCCCTTATCAATATCCTGGTACGCATGGCCCCCTCATCCCTATCCTGGTGTGCATGGCCCCCTCATCCCTATCCTGATAAGCATAGCCCTCTCACCTCCATCCTGGTATGCATGGCCCCCTCACCCCCATCCTGGTATGCATGCCCCCTCATCCCTATCCTGGTAAGCATGCCCCCTCATCCGTATCCGAGTAAGCATGTCCCCTTTATCACTGGAATGCATGGCCCCCTGCAGCTGCCGTCCATTTACGTGTGCCGGCTACTAAAGGAAATTAATATTCACTGCATTCCACGCCTATGGTAGTGGAGAGCAGTGAAAATTCATTGCCTTAAGGAGTGGGCACACATGAATGCCCGGCAGGAAGCTGGCTGCTGCAGCTATTAAAGAGAAATAAATATTCACTGCCCGTGGGCATGGAATGCAGTGCATATTCATTTCTCTGTACCAGCGGGCACAGAAGTTAGCCGCAGGGGCTGGCCCCTGCCTCACCCACCTCAGCTAGAGCAGATATATCAGGACTATAAGACGCACCCCTCAACTTAATCCACATTTTTGAAGAAAAAAAAAGGGCATCTTATAGTCCGAAAAAGAAGATATATTCATGTACATAGGGGCAGTGTTATATAGTTATATTCGTGTACATAGGGGCAGTATTATAGTAGTTATATTCTTGTACATAGGGCAGTATTATATTAGTTCTATTTGTTTACATAGGGGCAGTATTACAAAGTAATAATCGTATGCATAGGGTCAGTATTATAGTAGTTATATTCTTGTACATAGGGCAGTATTATAGAAGTTATATTCTTGTACATAGGAGCAGTATTATAGTAGTTATATTCTTGTATATAGGAGGCAGTATTATAGCAGTTATATTCTTGTACATAGGGGCAGTATTATAGTAGTTATACTCTTGTACATAGGAGCAGTATTCTAGTAGTTATATTCTTGTATATAGGAGCAGTATTATAGCAGTTATATTCTTGTACAAGGAGCAGTATTGTACATAGAGGCAGTATTATAGTAGTTATATTCTTGTACATAGGGCAGTATTATAGAAGTTATATTCTTGTACATAGGAGCAGTATTATAGTAGTTATATTCTTGTACATAGGGCAGTATTATAGTAGTTATATTCTTGTACATAGGGCAGTATTATAGAAGTTATATTCTTGTACATAGGAGCAGTATTATAGTAGTTATATTCTTGTATATAGGAGGCAGTATTATAGCAGTTATATTCTTGTACATAGGGGCAGTATTATAGTAGTTATACTCTTGTACATAGGAGCAGTATTCTAGTAGTTTTATTCTTGTATATAGGAGCAGTATTATAGCAGTTATATTCTTGTACATAGGAGCAGTATTGTACATAGAGGCAGTATTATAGTAGTTATATTCTTGTACATAGGGGCAGTATTATAGTAGTTATATTCTTGTACATAGGGCAGTATTATAGAAGTTATATTCTTGTACATAGGAGCAGTATTATAGTAGTTATATTCTTGTACATAGGGGCAGTATTATAGTAGTTATACTCTTGTACATAGGAGCAGTATTCTAGTAGTTATATTCTTGTATATAGGAGCAGTATTATAGCAGTTATATTCTTGTACATAGAAGCAGTATTGTACATAGGGGCAGTATTATAGTAGTTATATTCTTGACATTAGGAGAGTATTATAGTAGTTATATTCTTGTCATATAGAGGAAGTATTATAGTAGTTATATCTTGTACATAGAGGCAGTATTATAGTAGTTAATATCTTGTACATAGAGGCAGTATTATAGTAGTTATATTCTTGTACATAGAGCAGTATTATAGTATTATTTTGTACAGGGTTATATTTGTAGTTATATTCTATTTATGGGGCAGTATTATAGTAGTTATATTCTTGTACATATTGGCAGTATTATAGTAGTTATATTCTTGTACATAAGAGCAAAACTGTAGGAACATTTTGTCCATGAGGAATCATATTGTATTACTATTGATTAATGTTTAAACTAAATGGTTTATGCAAAATATAACCACAGAAAATATCAGGAAATATTCTGGAAATAGGACAAAGCACAATGTAGTAAATGAGAAGGTTATTTAAACTTTACCAATAGTCTGAATAATGGCATTCTGAACGATGCGCTCATCGCTTTCTTTACAGCTGGAACTGAAGACGGCACTGCCTGCAGAACTTCTTCGATCCCCTAGCTCAAAGTCAACGCTCAGTGTCAAATGCTTCAGAAGGGTGTTGAACACCTCCAGCACTGTAGGACCTGGGAGACAGAGAAGATTATGTAATGTGACCCTCATTGACTGCAACTTAAATATAAAGAAAAAAATTCTAACCGATTGTACAATGTTGTCCTCGTTTCATATGTATTTATTTTGTATTATTTGTATTATTGTATTTTCTGTACTGTCACTGAACCAGCAGAGAATAGCGAAATCTGAAGCCTGCAGAATTATGAGTGCAGCTCTGGAATGTGCTACAAGTAGTAGCTCAGGATCAGTACAAGGTAATGTAATGTAATGAGTGCAGCTCTGGAGTATAATATAGGATGTAACTCAGGATCAGTAATGTAATGTATGTGCACAGTGACTGCACCAGCAGAATAGTGAGTGCAGCTCTGGAGTATAATATAGGATGTAACTCAGGATCAGTAATGTAATGTATGTGCACAGTGACTGAACCAGCAGAATAGTGAGTGAAGCTCTGGAGTATAATACAGGATGTAACTCAGGATCAGTAATGTAATGTATGTACACAGTGACTGCACCAGCAGAATAGTGAGTGCAGCTCTGGAGTATAATATAGGATGTAACTCAGGATCAGTAATGTAATGTATGTGCACAGTGACTGAACCAGCAGAATAGTGAGTGCAGCTCTGGGGTATAATACAGGATGTAACTCAGGATCAGTAATGTAATGTATGTGCACAGTGACTGAACCAGCAGAATAGTGAGTGAAGCTCTGGAGTATAATACAGGATGTAACTCAGGATCAGTAATGTAATGTACCATGTGCACAGTGACTGCACCAGCAGAATAGTGAGTGCAGCTCTGGAGTATAATATAGGATGTAACTCAGGATCAGTAATGTAATGTATGTGCACAGTTACTGAACCAGCAGAATAGTGAGTGAAGCTCTGGAGTATAATACAGGATGTAACTCAGGATCAGTAATGTAATGTATGTACACAGTGACTGCACCAGCAGAATAGTGAGTGCAGCTCTGGAGTATAATATAGGATGTAACTCAGGATCAGTAATGTAATGTATGTGCACAGTGACTGAACCAGCAGAATAGTGAGTGCAGCTCTGGGGTATAACACAGGATGTAACTCAGGATCAGTAATGTAATGTATGCACACAGTGGCTGCACCAGCAGAATAGTGAGTGCAGCTCTGGGGTATAATACAGGATGTAACTCAGGATCAGTAATGTAATGTATGTACACTGACCAGCAGAATAGTAAGTGCAGCTCTGGAGTATAATACAGAATGTAACTCAGGATCAGTAATGTAATGTATGTACACAGTGACTGCACCAGCAGAATAGTGAGTGCAGCTGTGGAGTATAATACAGGAGGTAACTCAGGATCAGTAATGTAATGTATGTACACAGTAACTGCACCAGCAGAATAGTGAGTGCAGCTCTGGGGTATAATACAGGATGTAACTCAGGATCAGTAATGTAATGTATGTACACAGTGACTGCACCAGCAGAATAGTGAGTGCAGCTCTGGAGTATAATACAGGATGTAACTCAGGATCAGTAATGTAATGTATGTACACAGTGACTGCACCAGCAGAATAGTGAGTGCAGCTCTGGGGTATAATACAGGATGTAACTCAGGATCAGTAATGTAATGTATGTACACAGTGACTGCACCAGCAGAATAGTGAGTGCAGCTCTGGGGTATAATACAGGATGTAACTCAGGATCAGTACAGGATCAGTAATATAATGTACAGTACAGACCAAAAGTTTGGACACACCTTCTCATTTAAAGATTTTTCTGTATTTTCATGACTATGAAAATTGTACATTCACACTGAAGGTATCAAAACTATGAATTAACACATGTGGAATTATAGACTTAACAAAAAAGTGTGAAACAACTGAAAATATGTCTTATATTCTAGGTTCTTCAAAGTAGCCACCTTTTACTTTGATGACTGTTTTGCACACTCTTGGCATTCTCTTGATGAGCTTCAAGAGGTAGTCACCGGAAATGGTCTTCCAACAATCTTGAAGGAGTTCCCAGAGATGCTTAGCACTTGTTGGCCCTTTTGCCTTCACTCTGCGGTCCAGCTCACCCCAAACCATCTCGATTGGGTTCAGGCCTGGTGACTGTGGAGGCCAGGTCACCTGCCGTAGCACCCCATCACTCTCCCTCTTGGTGAAATAGCCCTTACACAGTCTGGAGGTGTGTTTGGGGTCATTGTCCTGTTGAAAAAAAATGATGGTCCAAATAAACACAAACCGGATGGAATAGCATGCCGCTGCAAGATGCTGTGGTAGCCATGCTGCTTCAGAATGCCTTCAATTTTGAATAAATCCCCAACAGTGTCACCAGCAAAGCACCCCCACACCATCACACCTCCTCCTCCATGCTTCACGGTGGGAACCAGGCATGTAGAGTCCATCCGTTCACCTTTTCTGCGTCGCACAAAGACACGGTGGTTGGAGCCAAAGATCTCAAATTTGGACTCATCAGACCAAAGCACAGATTTCCACTGGTCTGATGTCCATTCCTTGTGTTCTTTAGTCCAAACAAGTCTCTTCTGCTTGTTTCCAGTCCTTAGCAGTGGTTTCCTAGCAGCTATTTTACCATGAAGGCCTGCTGCACAAAATCTCCTCCTAACAGTTGTTGTAGAGATGTGTCTGCTGCTAGAACTCTGTGTGGCATTGACCTGGTCTCTAATCTGAGCTGCTGTAAACCTGCAATTTCTGAGGCTGGTGACTCGGATAAACTTATCCTCAGAAGCAGAGGTGACTCTTGGTCTTCCTTTCCTGGGCGGTCCTCTTGTGAGCTAGTTTCTTTGTAGCGCTTGATGGTTTTTGCAACTGCACTTGGGGACACTTTCAAAGTTTTCCCAATTTTTCGGAGTGACTGACCTTCATTTCTTAAGTGATGATGGCCACTCGTTTTTCTTAGCTGCTTTTTTCTTGCCATAATACAAATTCTAACAGTCTATTCAGTAGGACTATCAGCTGTGTATCCACCAGACTTCTGCACAACACAACTGATGGTCCCAACCCCATCTATAAGGCCAGAAATCCCACTTATTAAACCTGACAGGGCACACCAGTGAAGTGAAAACCATTTCCGGTGACTACCTCTTGAAGCTCATCAAGAGAATGCCAAGAGTGTGCAAAGCAGTAATCAAAGCAAAAGGTGGCTACTTTGAAGAACCTAGAATATAAGACATATTTTCAGTTGTTTCACACTTTTTTGTTAAGTATATAATTCCACATGTGATAATTCATAGTTTTGATGCCTTCAGTGTGAATGTACAATTTTCATAGTCATGAAAATACAGAAAAATCTTTGAATGAGAAGGTGTGTCCAAACTTTTGGTCTGTACTGTATGTACAGAATAGTGAGTGCAACTCTGGAGTATTATACAGGTGTATATATACAGTGACTGCACCAGCAGAATAGTGAGCGCAGCTCTGGGGTATAATACAGGATGTAACTCAGGATCAGTAATGTAATGTATGTACACAGTGACTGCACCAGCTGAATAGTGAGTGAAGCTCTGGGGTATAATACAGGATGTAACACCGGATCAGTACAGGATCAGTAATGTTCTTTATGTACACAGTGACTGCACCAGCAGAATAGTGAGTGCAGGTCTGGAGTATATTACAGGATGTAACTCAGGATCAGTAATGTAATGTATGTACACAGTGACTGCACCAGCAGAATAGTGAGTGCAGCTCTGGGGTATAATACAGGATGTAACTCAGGATCAGTACAGGATCAGTAATGTAATGTATGTACACAGTGACTGCACCAGCAGAATAGTAAGTGCAGCTCTGGGGTATAATACAGGATGTAACTCAGGATCAGTAATGTAATGTATGTACACAGTGACTGCACCAGCAGAATAGTGAGTGCAGCTCTGGAGTATAATACAGGATGTAACTCAGGATCAGTACAGGATCAGTAATGTAATGTATGTACACAGTGACTGCACCAACAGAATAGTGAGTGCAGCTCTGGAGTATAATACAGGAGGTAACTCAGGATCAGTAATGTAATGTATGTACACAGTGACTGCACCAGCTGAATAGTGAGTGCAGCTCTGGAGTATAATACAGGATGTATTCAAGGTTCAATATATGATATTTTTTGCAATTTAAAATGAAATACATGAAATACAAAGAAATATGTATACATATGAACATAGTGTAGCACAAAGAATATGAGGCAGGGGGCATAACAGACGTTATTCTCCTGAACGCCTAATACCAGGACTATTTTGGGAGCATATTACGCCTTAGATCCACAGTACTACATACAAGTTTTTCTATAATTTGTACATCAATACCAATAGTGCGATAATCGCCTTCTACAGAAACCCATAAATGCATAAAAAGAGAATAGCATGCAATGTTCCTGGCTTCTGTACATGACACCTTAAAAGTCCAGGAACAGATGATCATTTTATCTAACCACTGAGTACATTGTTAACTTCAAGGGAAAACAAACAAAGGATAAAAACAAAATGACAAACACAAAACTAAAAGCACACAGGGAATGTGACAGAAAAAAAAGACAATGCAATTTTAGAAAAGAAAGTGAAAAATAAATAAAACACGGATTTTGGTAAAAACTTACCTGTAAAATCCTTTTCAGCGAAGGAAGGAAGAGAGACACAGTATTCATTACTGATGGGTAGGCGGAGCCCAGATCAGGATGTCACCTCAGATCAAAAAAGTGCTGACTGGCTGGCCCCTCCAGCTCGGGCTCCTCC
>JARQOD010000006.1:432141255-432251549 GCA_033576555.1 Oophaga sylvatica | reverse complement strand
TTTTTCCCCTTGGTTACAGTATCATAATCCTGTTTTGGATTGGAAATCTGTGTCTGTGACCAGTTGGGCTACCAATGTGTTAATGCCGACACTCCTGTTTTTTCTGCCTCTCCCCAGTCTCAGGATGTTCCTGACTTTTTGACTGATTTTTCAGATGTATTTAGTGAAAGTAAATCTGCATCCTTGCCCTCACAGGAGCTATGATTGCGCTATTGAATTAGTGCCTGGTGGTAAATTTCCTAAAGGTCGCCTTTTTAACTTGTCTGTACCTGACACGATGCTATGCGATCTTATATCAAGAGTCATTGGAGAAGGGTCATATCAGCCCATCCTCTTCACACTTGGGTGCTGGTTTTTTCTTTGTGGCCAAAAAGGATGGTTCATTGAGGCCGTGTATTGATTATCGTCTCTTGAACAAGATAACTGAAGTATCAATATCCGTTACCCTTGATTTCTGATATGTTTTCCAGGGTGAAAAGTGCTAGTTGGTTTACCAAGCTTGACCTCAGGGGGGCGTATAACCTTATTCGCATTAAGCCGGGGATGAATGGAAGACGGCGTTTAATACCCCAGAGGGCATTTTGAGTACCTAGTGATGCCCTTTGGGCTCACTAATGCTCCTTCCGTCTTTCAATCCTTCATGAATGATATTTTCAGGGATTTTGTGGATAAATTTCTGATTGTTTATTTGGATGATATCTTGATTTTTTCCAATGACTGGGACTCTCATGTGAAACATGTTCGGACTGTATTCCAGATTTTGAGAGAGAATGCACTGTATGTGAAGGGATCAAAGTGTCTTTTTGGCGTACAGAAGGTCTCATTTCTGGGATTCATTTTGTCTCCTGTTATTGAATGGACCTGGTCAAGGTTCAGGCCACCTGTGATTGGGTCCAACCTACTTCATTAAAGGCTCTTCAGAGTTTTTTGGGGTTTTTGCCAATTTTTATCGTAAATTTATTGGTAATTTCTCCGGTATTGTTAACCATTGACTGATTTGACCAAAAAGGGTTCTGATGTGGTGAACTGGCCTCCTGAGGCAGTCTCTGCGTTTCAGGAACTTAAGCAGAGATTCACTTCTGCTCCTGTTCTACGGCAGCCTGATGTTTTCTCTACCATTTCAGGTGGAGGTTGATGCCTCTGAAATTGGGGCAGGTGCCGTTTGTCCCAAAGAGATCCAGAGACCTCTAAGAGTAACCCTTGTGCCTTTTTCTCTCGAAAATTTTCTCCAACTGAACGTAATTATGACGTGGGTAATCGGGAGTTATTGGCCATGAAGTGGGCCTTTGAAGAGTGGAGACATTGGCTGGAAGGAGCCAAACATCAGGTGGTGGTCCTCACGGACCATAAGAATCTGGTTTATCTCGAATCAGCCAAGCGACTTAATCCTAGACAGACAGGTGGCCTTGTTTTTCACACGTTTTAATTTTGTGGTTCTTTTCTTCTTGGCACTAAGAATGTTAAGGCGGATGCCCTCTCGAGGAGTTTCTTTGCAGACTCTCCTGAGTTATCTGATCCTACTGTTATTTGAAAGAGGGTGTAGTCTTTTCCGCCATCTCACCCAATTGAGACTGGCTCTGGAAGGGTGTCAGGAGGATAAACCTGAGCCCTGCCTATTGGGAAATTGTTTGTCCCAGACCAGTGGAAGAAGAGTGTGATGTCTGAGATTCATTGTTCCGCGTTGGCTGGTCATCCCGGGATTTTTGGTACCAGAGACTTGGGAGTCGGTCCTTTTGGTGGCCTACTTTGTCTCGTGACGTCAGGGAATTTGTGCAGTCCTGTGGGACTTGCTCTCGCGCCAAGCCTTGCTCTCGCTCTAGTGGTTTGTTAATGCCATTACCTGTGCCCAAGAGGCCAAGGACCCATATCTCTATGGATTTTATTTCCGACCTCCCTGTTTCTCAGAGAATGACCGTTATCTGGGTAATCTGTGATAGGTTTTCCAAGATGATACATCTTGTGCCATTACCTAAGTACCTTCCTCCTCCGAATTGGTGCCTTTGTTCCTTCAGCACGTGGTTAGGTACATGGCATCCAGAGAACATTGTGTCTGATAGAGGAGTCATTTGTTTCCAGATTTTGGAGGACATTTTGTTCTAACACTTGGTGTTCAATTATCTTTCTCCTCTGCTTTTCATCCTCAGACCAATGGACAAACGAGAGAACAACCAGACCTTGGACTTATTTGAGATGTTTTGTGTCTGCTGATCAGATGACTGGGTCTCTTTTTTGCCTTTGCTGAGTTTGCTCTTAATAATAGGGGTAGCTCTGCCACCTTGATGTCTCCATTTTCTTCGGGACAGGCGGAGGTTCTGTCTGTCAGTTGTTGACTCTGTTGTGGAGCGAATGCAGCAGATTTGGGACAAGGTAGTGGAGAGGTTGTCTCTCTCTCAGGAAAAGGCCAACGTTTGCCAACCGGCATAGGACTGATGGTCCTCGGTTTAAAGTGGGGGACTTGGTTTGGTTGTCCTCAATAAATATCCCTATGAGGTTGCATCTCCAAAGTTTAAGCCTAGGTTCATTGGACCTTATAAGATGATGGAGATTCTTAATCCTGTTCCTTCGTTACTTTTCCAGGGACTTTAAGATCCATAACGTGTTCCATAAGTCCTTATTGAAGAGGTTTGTCGAGCCAGTGGTTCCTATGGCTGCGCCTCCTGACCCTGTTTGGTTGAGGGCAATCTGGAGTATGTGTTGAGAAAATATTGGATTCTCGTTTTTCTAGACGGAAACTCCAGTATTTGGTTAAGTGGAGAGGTTATGGTCAGGAGGACAATTCTTGGGTGTTTGCTTCGGACATCCATGCTAGGAGACTGATCCGTGCCTATCACCGAGCTCATTCTGATCGGCCTGGTTGCACAAGTGAGGGTTTGGTGACCCCTCCTCAAGGGGGGGTACTGTTATGAATGTGCTAGAGATGGTTTCTGAGCAGAGGCTCCCTCTGGTGGTTACAGACAGTACTGAACCTTTCAGCGAGGAATGGCAATCTGGGTTCACTGATTGGTCTGATATAAGGGAGGTTCTCTCCCATGATGGTTGCCGGTGATCAATTGTTCTTGTCTCAATTGTGGTTCCTGGCTCATTTGGAAGTTTGCTGAGTCTTGCCTGCATCTTCTGCTATCAGATAAGATATTTTCTGCTTTTATTTTTGTGCTTGCTTTTTGCATTGTTTCCTGCACTTCTGTGGAGGTCAGCCAGGTCCCCTCCAGGGGGCTTGTGCTCCTCTCAGTTTATCTGAAGCCACTGTTATTTGTTCATTTTCTTTTTCCTGTTTTTTCAGTGACTGCGGCTTGGTTTTGTTCACACTGAGATCTGATTTAGTGGGTGGCGAGATCGTGTGATCTCAGTATTAATGTAAACAGAATTGTTGAATTTTTGTAGGGTTTTCTGGGTTGCAGAAAGTAATCTCTCCTGTCCTATCCTATTTAGTCAGCTTGTGGCCCCAGCGTTTGCTCATTCTATTTTCTGTCTGTGTTCATGCTTTCTTCTTGTCTAACCGCCATTACATGTTTGGGGGGCTTCCTATTTTCTTTGGGATCTGCTCCGGGGCAGATAGCTTTCATCTTTCTGCCTTTAGGTGTAGTTATCTCTCAGGCTGTGACGAGGCGTCTAGGATCAACGTAGGAACGCTCCACGGCTACCTCTAGTTGTGTGGTTAGTTTAGGAATCTGCAACCCAATAGTTACCAACATCTCAGGTGTTCGGCTGCCCGGCTGTTGTTCCTGTCCACCTCAGCTACCTAACATAACAGGGAGCAGTATTATAGTAGTTATATTCTTGTAAATAGGGGCAGTATTTAGTAGTTATATTCTTGTACATAGGGGCAGTATATTATATCTGAATAGTTTATATATTCTTGTAAAAAGGGGGCAGTATTATAGTAGTTATATTCTTGTACATAGGAGCAGTATTATAGTAGTTATATTCTTGTACATAGGGAGCAGTATTATAGTAGTTATAGTCCTGTACATAGGGGCAGTATTATAGTAGTTATATTCTTGTACATAGGGGGAAGTATTATAGTAGTTATATTTTTGTAAATAGGGGCAGTATTATAGTAGTTATATTCTTGTACATAGGAGCCGTATTATAGTAGTTATATTCTTGTACATAGCAGCAGTATTATAGTAGTTATATTCTTGTACATAGGAGCAGTATTATAGTAGTTATAGTCTTGTGCATAGGAGGCAGTATTATAGTAGCTCTGTTCTTGTACATGGGAGGCAGTATTATAGTAGTTATATTCTTGTACATAGGAGCAGAGTATTATAGTAGTTATATTCTTGTACATAGAGGCAGTATTATAGTAGTTAAATTCTTGTACATAGGGGCAGTATTATAGTAGTTATATTCTTGTACATAGGAGCAGTATTATAGTAGTTATATTCTTGTACATTGGAGCAGTATTATAGTAGTTATAATCTTGTACATAGGGGGCAGTATTATAGTAGTTATATTCTTGTACATAGGCATATTATAGTGATTCTTGAAACAGGACAGTATTACAATATTCATAGCTTTACATAAAGCAAATAGGACTCTGCCCCTTTTGTGAAACAAAGGGAATACAGTATATGTAACAATAATTTGTTAATTTGTACATTTAATCAGATAGGGTCAGGCATTTTTCATTCACATACCCATTTTAACTCCATATGCAATATCACATTATATCTGTTTGTTTTTACAGTAGAGTTGCCGTCAGTTCACCGCTTTCATTCCACATAGAAAATAAATATCTGAAGCTAAAATGATCATGGTTGAGGAGGACGGCAGATATGAGCTTTGCTTCCAAGTCAACCGGCTGTCATTGGATTTACAATGGGTAAATTATTGCCTGGTAAAAGGCACAGAGGCTAAATGATCAATATAAATGCAGGCAGGCGATGCCATAAACAAGGTCACTTCAATGCCGTTATATCGCACTAACCTAGAATACATCCTTTGAGCTGCCTGGGGAGAAAGGTGTGAGATCCAGGCTACAAAACAAAGCCTCATGCAGAATGACAAGCGAGCGCTTCTGTAGGGACGCCTGTCACTGTGCACACCACTAAACTTTATGGCTTGAAAGATGTTTCTTTTTATTGTCAGGAAAGATGAGAAGCATTTTTCAAAGTGATGTACGAGGACACCAGAGAACTAATGACACTTGGAATTTTTTTTCCTAAGCATAAATTGGTCCTGGTTTATTTGCTTACAATAAGTGTCCACTTTCATCACCAAATTCTGCACTGGTATTTTGTCAGCGTGACAAAATGTTATACATGTCTATCAATATGCTGCTGATGCTCTCTGACAACATAGCCTGGACAGCTCCTCAGTGTCCCTCCTCCCTGCTGCTCTCTGCCCACATAGCCTGACAGCTCCTAAGTGTTCCTCCTCCCTGCTTCTCTCTGCCCACATAGCCTGACAGCGCTCCTCCAGTGATTCCTCCTCCCTGCTGTTTTCTGCCACATAGCCTGACAGCTCCAGTGTCCCTCCTCCCTGCTGCTCTCTGCCCACATAGCCTGACAGCTCCACAGTGTCCCTTCTCCCTGCTGCTCTCTGCCCACATAGCCTGACAGCTCCTGTGTTCCTCCTCCCTGCCCACATAGCCTGACAGCTCCTCAGTGTCCTTCCTCCCTGCTGCTCTCTGCCCACATAGCCTGACAGCTCCTCAGTGTTCCTCCTTCCTGCTCCTCGTGCCCACATAGCCTGACAGCTCCTCAGTGTCTCTCCTCCCTGCCTACATAGCCTGACAGCTCCTTAGTGTCCCTCCTCACTGCTGCTCTCTGCCCACATAGCCTGACAGCTCATCAGTGCCCCTCCTTCCTGCTCCTCTACACCCACATAGCCTGACAGCTCCTCAGTGTCTCTCCTCCCTGCCTACATAGCCTGACAGCTTCTCAGTGTTCCTCCTCCCTGCTGCTCTCTGTAAACATAGCCTAACAGCTCCTCAGTGTCCCTCCTCCCTGCTGCTCTCTGGAAACATAGCCTGACAGCTCCTCAGTGTCCCTCCTCCCTGCTGCTCTCTGGAAACATAGCCTGACAGCTCATCAGTGTCCCTCCTCCCTGCTGCTCTCTGGAAACATAGCCTGACAGCTCCTGAGTGTCCCTCCTCCCTGCTGCTCTCTGCAAACATAGCTTGACAGCTCCTGAGTGTCCCTCCTCCCTGCTGCTCTCTGCAAACATAGCCTGACAGCTCCTCAGTGTCCCTCCTCCCTGCTGCTCTCTGTAAACATAAAGCCTCAGGCAGCTCCTCGGCATAGTACCTCCTCATCTCCTGCTGCTCTCTGGAAACATAGCCTGACAGCTCCTGAGTGTTCCTCTTCCCTGCTGCTCTCTGGAAACATAGCCTGACAGCTCCTGAGTGTCCCTCCTCCATGCTGCTTACTGTCCACATAGCCTGACAGCTCCTCATTGTCCTTCCTCCCTGCTGCTAAGTCTCTGCCGACATAGCCTGATTGACAGCTCCTCAGTGTCTCTCTTGCTGCCGACATCTCATACTGCTCAGTATCTCGGAATCTGCACCTTCTACTAGTAAGGGAAGGTTCTATGCATTCACATCTATTGGAGTTTCGAGGCCAGCCAAACATGGATCCTATCCCAGAAAGAGCAGAGGATTAAATGATGAAAGACGGATTTTGGTAAGAACTTACCTGTAAAATCCTTTTCAGCGAAGAAGGAAGGGAGACACATTACTTAGTGGGGTAGGCGGAGCCCACACAGGATAGAACACCTCAGATTACAAAGAGTGTTGACCGGCCCCTCCAGCTTGGGCTCCTCCTACTCCAGTTCTCCAGTCCGTACACAAGCTAAGGAAGAGCAAATATCACCAGCGGAGCAACATAACCCCTTCTGAAGAAATTCAGAGAAAGAACAAGGAGATAGGTTATGCATATAACAGAAAAAAACACACAGTCCCAGGTACTACTCACTGAACCTGACCACTGCGATGAGCTGGCAATGCTGGAACAGAGCCTTAGCGCGCCGACCTCAGCCCAGATAATCGCTATCAGAGAAGGGTCACGCCGCTCCTGAAAACACATCAACACACTTCTGCCATGGGAGGGATCTGTGTCTCCCTTCCTTCTTCGCTGAAAAGGATTTTACAGGTAAGTTCTTACCAAAATCCGTCTTTCAGCTGCAGATGAAGGAAGGGAGACACATTACTTAGTGGGACGTCCCAAAGCAGTCCAAAAATAAGGGTGGGTAAAAAACCAACAGAGGCAGATTCCCAACAACCTAGTTAAATGCGCAACTAGCGCTAAATACAAGTTCACAAGAACTTTAAACTACAGCCGCCTGCAGGACCCTACGTCCTAAGGCCGCATCAGCGGAAGCACTGACGTCCACCTTATAAAATTTTGTAAACGTGTGGACGGAGCGCCAGGTCGCCGCCCGGCAGAGCTGAGCTGCCGAGGCTCCTTGATGAAAAGCCCACGATGAACCCACAGCCCTCGTGGAGTGAGCTCAAATCCTAATCGGGCAAGGTTCGCCCTTAAGTCGGTAAGCCTCTAAAATGGCCGACCGAATCCAACGAGCTATAGAATCCTTGGAAGCTCGTTGACCACGTCGACGACCTGCTGGAATCACAAACAGAGAATCCGACTTCCGAAAACTTTGAGTAATAGACAAATAGAACTTCAAAGCCCGCACTAAATCCAATGTGTGCAAGGCCCGTTCCTTCGCATTCCTCGGCTCCGGACAGAGCGAGGGCAACACAATGTCCTGGTTAACATGAAATTGTGACACCACCTTAGGTAGAAAGTCACCCCGAGTACGAAGCACTACGCGATCCGGGTGAAACTCCAGAAAAGGGGGCGAGCAAGAAAGAGCCGCCAACTCAGAAATCCTTCTCAAAGAAGTGACCGCCACTAGGAAGGCAACCTTCCAAGAGAGCAAAGAAAGACTAACAAAGTCCATCGGCTCAAAAGGTCCATGTTGAAGAGCCTCCAAAACAAGATTGAGCCTCTAAGGAGACACAAACGCCTTCCGCGGTGGAAACTGACGGGTTACTCAGCGAAAAAAGGAACGTACGTCCCTAAGCGAAGCGATAGCCTTCCGAAATAGCAAGGACAGACTAGTAGTAGCCGGACCTCTGGCAGCTCGCAGGGTGGCAATGACTTCGGCTGAAAAACCTTGACGGGTCAAAATTTCGGTCTCAAGAGCCACGCCGTCAAACGCAGAGACTTCAGGTCCGGATGGCAAACGGGCCCTTGAGTTAACAGGTCCGGGCGAAGAGAGAGTGGAAGTGAAGGCGCTGCCAGAAGCGACACCAGCGTCGAGAACACGTCCTCCTTGGCCAATCTGGGGCTATCAACATAGCCGGGACTCTCTCCAGTCTGATCTGACGCAACACCAGAGGGAGTAAAGATATCAGCGGGAGCACATAGATTAGCTCGAAGTGGTCCCACGGAGCCACTAGAGCATCCACCGCCACAGCCTTTGGGTCCTTGTACCTGGACATGAACGTCGGTAACTTGGCATTGACCCTGGATGCCATCAAATCCACTTGGGGAGTTCCCCAACGGGAGCACAGCAGAGCAAAAATCTCCGGAAGAAGACTCCATTCTCGGGATCCATCTTTTCGCGACTGAGGAAGTCCGCCGTGACATTCCGAACTCCTGGAATGTGAATCGCAGAGATGGCTGGCACCCTGGCCTCGGCCCATACCAGGATCCGAGACACCTCCATCATGAGCTTGAAGCTCCTCGTTCCACCTTGATGGTTGATATACGCGACCGCCGTCGCATTGTCTGTCTGCACTCGGACTGGTAGACCGCTTAAAGGGACCGTCCAGTGTTGGAGGCAAAGAAAAAATCGCCCTCAATTCCAGAATGTTGATCGGCAGGACAGACCCTTCCGACGACCATACTCCCTGAGTCCAGAGATTGTTCCAGACACCCCCCCCAGCCCGTCAGGCTGGCATCGGTGGTTATGACCGACCACCTCGGAGGGAGAAAGGACTTCCCCAGGGATAACACTTCCGGACGTGACCACCATCCTAGAGACTCTCGCACCCTGAGGGAGATGATGACACTGCAATCCAGTGAAACCTGCGATCGATCCCAACGGGTCAAAATGAGCCTTTGGAGAGCCCTGGAATGGGCAAACGGAATTGCCTCCATCGACGCCACCATCAAACCCAGAAGGCGCATACACCTTCGAAGGGACATTGCTGTCGAAGACTTCATAACCTGTACATGTCGGAGAAGACTCGCTTGCTTGTCTGGAGGCAGAGACACCACTGCTCGTACCGTGTCGAAATGCATTCCCAAAAACAGGATTGACTGCGACGGTTCCAGAGACGACTTCTCCCAATTGACCAGTCACCCGAAGTCCTCCAGGAGCTGAAGGGACAGATTGCGAGCCGTCACCGCCTCCTCCTTTGAGGACGCCACAATCAAAAGGTCGTCCAGGTAGGGAAGAATCGTAATCCCCTGTCTTCGAAGAATCGCCATGAGAGGTGACAGAATTTTCGTAAAAACTCTGGGTGCTGAGGCCAACCCGAATGGCAGGGCCACAAATTGGTAGTGGTCCTGACCTATGGCAAAACGGAGGAAGCGTTGGTGGGCCCTTCAGACGGGAACATGCAAATAAGCGTCGCGAATGTCGATTGACACCAAAAAAATCGTTCTGCGACAGGGCCGCCACAACGGAGCGAAGTGACTCCATGCGGAATTTCCGGGTGCGGACATGCCGATTCAATCTCTTGAGATCCAGAATGGGGCGAAATTTGTCCTCCTTTTTGGGGACCACAAAGAGGTTGGAATAAAACCCTCTTCCCCGGTCCTCCGGCGGAACCGGTACCACTACACCCTTCTGCAGAAGGGAACCGACCTCCCGCAGTAGAGCGGCAAATAGCTTGGGCTCTGACGGAATGCGAGATTTGCAAAAACTGTCTGGGGGTCGAGAAAGAAACTCTATGAAGTAGCCTGTCGACACAACCCGCGTCACCCAAGCGTCCGACACGCGGGAAACCCAAGTCGGTTCGAATTGGAGCAAGCGACCTCCTACTCGAGAACCCTCGAGTGAGATCCTGGCGTCAGTCCGCCTTAGCGGGCTTTTTGTCAGCTTCCCGCATGTCTCGGTGGAAGCTCTGTTTCCAGGGAGTGCGGGATTTCTGGGCGCTTTTTTTTTTTTTTTTTTTGAAAAAGAGGGATGACCCGATCCCCAAGAGGGCTTACCGAACCGTCCCCTGGACCGAAAGGACCGCCGACTATTACCGGCACTAGGCCTGCCAGACAAAGAAGCCACAGCTCTTCGCTGCGGTAAAGCCGTTTCTTTTGCATTTGCTTAGGCATACAGCTTATAAGCTAAGGATAGCAAACCTTGCTTGGAAACCGCGTCCCCGGTCCACTGTCTAAGCCACAGTGCTCTCCTGACTGTGACCCCCGAGGATTGCGCCCTGGTATCGGGCTGCATCCTCCAACAACTTGAAAAGCCCATCTACCTCGGATAGTGGGGATCCATCTTGCCACGCCGTCCGTAGACGGTCTAACCAGCTTAGGGAAGCTTTACAAGCACACATGGACCGTAGTACTGCTCTGAATCCATGACCCGCGGCCTAGTAGATGGATTTCGCCGCCATCTTTCTCTGTCCAGCGGATCCTGCAGACTCGCCTTCCCTTTAACAGGAAGTAATGAGGATTTGCTAAGCTGGGATAAAGGGACATCCACTTCAGGAGAAGGAATCCAATTATCAATCAACTCCGTCGTACACGGATACAGCGTCAGACCGTGTCCTCTGGAAACGTTTATCTGGACACCGGCGTTCCTTCTCCACTGCTCCATTAAGCTCATCCAGAGATGGCAATGTTGATCGCGACCTATGCGACTCCTGAAACATCCGGGCCGAATTACCAGGACGTCTAGTTACCTCCTCAGGTAACTGTAATGCCTCCCTCATGGCTCCAATAAAAGCCTCTGTACGGCCCAAAAGAGAGGCAGAGTGTCCCTGCCGATCCTTATCCGAATCGGACATCTCGCCATCTGAGTTTGAAGGGTAATCCTCCATGCTCGAGACCTCTGAGTCAATACACTGGGAAGGATGGCACCGGCCGGGCCTGTGTCGCTTCCTGCTATGAGAGGATCTAGCTAACACCCAATAACCTAGAAGGTCAGACAGGCCATCAATAGAACGAGTGAGGGCCTCCATTTTGACATCACTGACACCTCCGACCGCTGCGCTTGACGCCGTCGAGTTCTGCATGTCAGATACGCGAGACTGATCCTGTAGCGGATCTGGGAGACGGTCCGCATCCTCACACAGTATATGGCAGGTTAAACCTGTCAGCAACTAGAACAGTGTGTTTTTGTTTTTTTTTTAAAAAAGAAAAAACGAACGCTGAAGGGTTAAAGCTCTTAAAGAGAGCTACCCCAGCTGTCCCCCAATTAAGGGTTAACCGCCTAAGAAGGGGTTAATGTCGCAGACTCCTCACAACCCCTGTTAATGAAAAGGGTGTGCGAGTCCCAGGTGCCTCTTATGAGGTAGCAGCTGCAGGACAATGTGCCACATTAAACAAGAACGCCAACGAGATCGCTAAAATATTGCGCTGATTTGTACATCGCAATGACCGCCAAAGTCGCTAAATAGATCGCTAACCACTTATGCGTCGTCAATGAGATCGCCCACTGTGGCAGCTACTAGCGACATTAAAACGATCACAAAAAACGATCGCATTAGTATGCATCGTTATTGTGATCGTTAGCGGGAGCGTTCAGTTGGCAGCACCTTCAAAAAGGTGCCCTGCGCTGTGGGGGTGAAGGGGTCAAGCTTCTGCCCTCAGAAAGGTAGAAGCGACTCACCCAGCTGGCCGTGGTGCAGTTTGTTCCTTTCGGTCGGTCGGGGGGAGCGGAGTAGTAATGGCCGCCGCGCTAGAGGAGAGAGCCGGAAGAGAAGGGCAGGGTAAAGCGCGCGCTCAGAGCGCTTCCTGCCCGCGAAAGATGGGAAAACGCGAAGCCACGCCCCCCACCGGCTTAAAAAAAAAATGGCGCGCGACTCACTCTCTCCGCTCTCCCGCTCCTGTCCCGCAGGCATCCACCTGCGGACAAAAGTACACAATCACCACACTAAAAAATGCAGCAGCCGCTGAAACACTCAAACACATTCAATAAAATGTTGAGTACTCACCCAGCTGAGCGCCACAGGGACCCCCAGGGATTTGTGGCGCTGTGCCCGTAGCTTCCCCCAGGGCGGGGAACGCAGTGACCCCAGAAGCGCGGTTTGCGTCCCCGCCAGGGAAGCAATCCCCTTCCCCAGGGCCGGCAGGGTTCTGCAGGGACCACCTTACAGGGTAATACAGATCCGCCAAGGGAGAGGTGGGGGTCCAGCAGCGCTGAGACCCCTGAGACCTCAAAACCACGGGGTCCAAGTCTCTGTCCGATAAAAATAAAAAATCTTCTGAGGAGCTGCTTCAGCAGCGACTATCCTCTGTGACCTCAAATTTTAGACTGGAGAGCTGGAGTAGGAGGAGCCCAAGCTGGAGGGGCCGGTCAACACTCTTTTTAAATCTGAGGTGTTCTATCCTGTGTGGGCTCCGCCTACCCACTAGTCATTACTAGTGTGTCTCCCTTCCTTCATCTGCAGCTGAAAGCACAGGTTATACTGAATCTTTTCTCACAAAACTACACATTCTACTCAGCTCCCCCTGATGTATAACATGGGGCCTGCAGATTAGGCTGCATTTTCACAGTGACAGGTTCCCCTAATCAGTAGACAAGACTTTAAAGGGAATCTGTCACCCCATTTTTGGAGAATGAGATGGGGCCACCGCCATCAGGGGCTTATCTACAGCATTCTGTAATGCTGTAGATAAGCCCCCGATGTCACCTGAAAGAGAAGAAAAACAAGTTAGATTATACTCACCCAGGGGCGGTCCGCCGTCTCGGTCCGATGGGTGTCGCGGTCCGATGGGCGTCGCGGTCCGGTTCGCCTCCCCATCTTCTAGCGAAGCCGGCCTCTTCTTTGCGTCCCGTCGCGGCTCCTGCGCGGCACTGATCGGCCCTGGTGAGGGCAAAGCAGAGTACTGCAGTGCGCAGGCAACGGGAAAGGTCAGAGAGGTCCGGTGCCTGCGCACTGCAGTACTCTGCTCTGCCCTCACCAGGGCAGAGCAGTGCGCCTGCGCAGGAGCCGCGACGGGACGCAGAGAAGAGGACAGCTTCGCTTCAAGATGGGAGGCGCCGGACCGCGACGCCAATTGGACCGGATGGCGGACCGCCCCTGGGTGAGTATAATAACTCGTTTTTCTTCTCTTTCAGGTGACATCGGGGGCTTATCTACAGCATTACATGCCCTTGGGTGGCATTTTATTTTACCTTAAATGCATGCACATTGGGTTATGAAAAATTTTTGCACTTGCTTTTCATAAAAACTTTTGGACAAGTTTTCCTTTTAAAAAAAAAGGCTCTATGCTTCATTTTACACTGTTGGCTACAGAATGATTTAACAGAGGATCCATCAGTGAGCTCTTTCTGATGACAGGGGTTATAGCTCTCATTTCTTCTCCTCAACTCCACTCATGATCTCAGCTCAAATTTGATGTGGTCATGAATCGGCCTACAGATGCTCAGAAGAAATAACGCCTGCAAACTGGGCCGTCAGGACGAGCGAACTGATGGATTCTCAGTTAAGTCATTCTACAGCCAGCAATGTAAAAGGGAAGCATAGACAGGGTCCGGCTCCGGCGGTGAGCCCACATCTTTCCAGGCACATGTCAGCTGTTTTGAACAGCTGACATGTGCCCGGAACCGCCACGGGTGGAATCACGATCCACCCGCGGCTATCAACCTGTTAAATGCAACTCTGACAGCGGCATTTAACATGCGATTCCGGCGAATGCGCCGGAAATCCGCCCATCGGTGACCCCCGTCACGTGATCGCGGGTCACTGATGGGTTGGCATGACAACCAGAGGTCTCCTGCAGACCTCTATAGTTGTCAATGCCGGATTGCTATTAGCGCCGCCCGGTGGTCGGCGCTCATAGCAAGTGAGCAATTCTGCTACATACAGGCGATCTGATCATTGCCTGTATGTAGCAGAGCCGATCGGGTTATGGCAGCTTCTAGTCTTCCAGGGAAACTATTGAAGCATGCCAAAAGTAAGAAAAAAAATGTTTTAAAAAATAATAAAAAAATTATAAGTAAAAATCACCCCCCTTTCGCCCCATTCAAAATAAAACAATTAAAAAAAAAATTCAAACATACACATTTGGAATCGCCGCATTCAGAATCACCCGATCTATCAATTTACAAACACCAAAATTACTTTTTTTTTGGTTGCCACAACATTGCATTAAAATGCAATAACGGGCGATCAAAAGATTGTATCTGCACCAAAATGGTATCATTAAAAACATCAGCTCGGCACACAAAAAAATAAGCCCTCATCCAATCCGAGATCACGAAAAATGGAGACGCTACGGGTATCGGAAAATGGCGCTTTTTTTCCCCCAAACAAACTTTGAAAATTTTTTTCACCACTTAAATAAAAAAAGAACCGAGACATGTTTGGTGTCTATTAGCACGTAATGACCTAGAGAATCATAATGTCAGTTATACTGTTAGTTTTAGCATTTAGTGAACATGGTAAAAAAAAAAAAAAAAAACCAGAACACAAACTGTGGGATTGCACTTTTTTTTGCAATTTCAACGCACTTAGAATTTTTTTCCCCATTCTCGAGTACACGACATGGTAAAACCCATGGTGTCATTCAAAAGTACAACTCGTCCTGCAAAAAAAAAAAGCCCTCACATGGCCATATTGACTGAAAAATAAAAAAGTTATGGCTCTGGGAATAAGGGGAGCAAAAAATGAAAATGCAAAAACAAAAATACCTCTGGTCTAAAAAAGGTCCAAAACTTCTAATGCAACCCAATAGCAAAAACTGTAAATGGTCTTGTAAATTAATTAAAAAAACTAGCAGTTAAATAAAAAAAATATATATATATGTATGGATTATGCCTGGATTGCACAACAGTGACACGTGAGAAAAATATCTTTTGCGTTTTCTGGATGGAGCGCTGACAGTTTTCTTTTTTATACACTTGTGTGAACCCGGCCAAATATGAAACAAGATGGTGCTTTGGCTAAGTTCTACTTTGGGATTTTGCTGTAAGACATTGCGTTAGGTCCATGTTATGGCTGCAGCAAAAAGTTATCAGATCCCACAAATCATAAAGAAAAGGAGAGCGAGAAACTTTATGCAATCTCTCGGCACATGATCGCTCTGTAGGGAGTTGTGTAATCTTTTACCCTACGTAACAGGTTACACTGGTGTTTGGGTGGCAATGGTTAAAGGGCCGAGAAGGTTATGGGATTTGCATTAGCAGAGGTCAAGCTGCAGATCATCACTTCTCGCCATGGGCAAAACATCTACACAAGAAAACTCTTACAGGTGTCGCAGTAATCGCACCTTTCTGGGGACATTCGACAGGAAGGGAAACGTTCCCTACGACTGTCAGATCATGTTAAGTTTTAAGGATCCCGTGGGAGAAGGCCAATGTCACGAGACATCTGCACTGTAAAAAGCCCAAAAACACACGTCATATATCTATATCCAATTATCAGTGTTTTTCGGCCGTGTCACAGCTCAGAACGCAGCGTCCATATCAGTCCTAACGCCACGCTTCAACATAGGCATTGGTACTGGTCAGAGGGTAAGTGGTCGCCCATATGTCTGCAGCATGATGTTGACATTAAAGAGATCAATACTCTACACCTCCTCTAACTCATTAATGAATTCATAGTACTTCGAGGACCTGTCACCAAACTGTTCATTCTGAACTGACACACAATGTAATGTAAAAGAAGCTGCAGAGCGGAATAAGAAAAGTTTGTTTTAATTTTTGACTCTCCATTGGGAGATATTATCAAATATATCGCACATAAAGGGGTGGTCCGACATACAAAGCAACTTTCATCCTAAATGCCATTTATCTGAACTATTTTCAAATATACTTGAATTAAAAATGTTTTTATCATTCTCTAAGTACGGGGTTTTTTTTTTTTTGTTTTTTTTTAAAGCCATCTTTTCCCTCCCTGAAACAAAGTGTCATCTGTGACACTCGTTTCAGTGACTTGGCTAGTCCCTGTGTGATGTGCACAATGACAGTGCACGCTCTGTTGTTGGCTCAGATTGGCACTAACGAGTCAGCAACAAAGCGCACTATCAGTGTGTATTCTAAGCCTACCTGGTGGGTACAAAACAGCGCTGCTCCCACAAGTGACTGCTAAGAGAAGGTTTTTGGCTGCTGAAAGAAAGATTTCAACAAACACCAAATATGAACTTAGCCTTTGTCCACCAACAAAGCTGTACAAGAGCCTCTTTTGTGTGAGGAACATGGCTGAGGAGTCAGTCAGCCAAACCTCTGACTCAGACTCCTCAATTTCCCGGTCCTCCGACTCCACAGCACTGGTCACTACTGAGCATGGACATAAAAGTGTAGCACAGACTCATCTCAACTAAAAGCCAAGATCCTTAGATCAGGAACAGAACATTTAATAACATTTCCCAAATTCTTATGAAAAAAAATTTACATCACATCCTTCATTGTACTACAGTGTCAGTCAGTGCATTTTATCAGGGCTGTGGAGTCGGAGTCGTGGAGTCGGAGTTGGTGTCATGGAAATTGAGGAGTGGGAGGTTTGGCTTACCGACTCCATAGCCCTGGTGAGGGAGTCAGAGACGTGGAGTCGGAGTTGGTGTCATGGAAATTGAGGAGTGGGAGGTTTGGCTTACCGACTCCATAGCCTTGGTGAGGGAGTCGGAGTCGTGGAGTCGGAGTTGGTGTCATGGAAATTGAGGAGTGGGAGGTTTGGCTTACTGACTCTATAGCCCTGGTGAGGGAGTTGGACTCGTGGAGTCGGAGTTGGTGTCATGGAAATTGAGGAGTGGGAAGTTTGGCTTACCGACTCTATAGCCCTGGTGAGGGAGTCAGAGTCGTGGAGTCGGAGTTGGTGTCATGGAAATTGAGCAGTCGGAGGTTCGGCTTACCGACTCCACAGCCCTGGTGAGGGAGTCGGAGTCGTGGAGTCGGAGTTGGTGTCATGGAAATTGAGGAGTCGGAGGTTTGGCTTACCGACTCCATAGCCCTGTTGAGGGAGTCGGAGTCGTGGAGTCGGTGTCATGGAAATTGAGGAGTCGGAGGTTCGGCTTACCGACTCCACAGCTCAGGTGAGGGAGTCAGAGTCATGAAGTCGGAGTTGGTGCCATGGAAATAGACGAGTCGGTGGTTTGGCATACCGATTCCATAGCCCTGTTGAGGGAGTCGGAGTTGGTGTCATGGAAATTGAGGAGTCGGAGGTTTGGCTTACCGACTCCATAGCCCTGTTGAGGGAGTCGGAGTCATGGAGTTGGTGTCATGGAAATTGAGGAGTCGGAGGTTTGGCTCCACAACTCTGCATTGTATAACAATTCCACCAAAATGGACATAGACTGACTCCACTCTGACTCCTAGTAACGAGTTGTCCTTTTGATGCAACTATCACAAAATGCACTGAAAAAATGGGTGTGGGGAATCAAGGTCAACGCAAAAAAAAAAAAAAAAAAAAAGTAAATTTCAGCATTGCATTTTGGGTTCGGTTTTCATGGCATTCCTTGCGCAATGAAAATAACTTGTCAATGTGATATTTTTAAACTAAGTAGAATTATGGCAATATTTTTGTTGTGTTTTTAAACATCAAAACTTGGTAAAAAAATGTTATTATAATACATATTTTCTGTAATTTTCTGTGATTCGTAACTTATTTTCCTGCCTGTGGAGCTGTGTGAGGGTATTTTTTCGCATGTCAACATGTATTTTTTTATTGGTATAATTTATTGGTTTTTTTTACATTTTGGGTCACGTTCCGAAGACAACTATTTCCTGATGTAGTTTGAGTCACTCATTCTTCTATCATTCCAGAATTAAAAAAAAAAAAAAGCGTAGCGGTTACTTTTCAGCAGTCTCATTATCCGCACAGGCAACGACAGCACGAACTTGCATATACAGTATTCACATTAGGCCAAGGTTCCTGAAAACGAACGACTTGACCACGACGAATGTTTGATGATTGTTTAAAACAAAGAGCAAGAATTAAAATGAGTAAGGTTCTGCTGGTAAAAATGATAATCGTGATCGTTACAGTGAGCGGCAAAACTCTCTCTACCATAAACCAGCAGAGATACAAATGGAACGCAATGGCCGAGAAATCTACATAGAAATAGATTTTAATACATAAAGGCCAAAGAGTTTCCAATAATTAGTTTTATCAAAAAAAAATATATACACAAATGTGGGGTTCTTTATAGCAGAGATATAAAACCCCAAAACAAATATGAACAAAAGAGCAGATTAGAGAAAATAATGTACAAATTTTATTGATACAAAATAACATATAAGTAAAACAATTATATAATGTAAGCCTATAAAAACAAGGGAATTAGCGACACCTAGATACCACATCCAGGCCGGCTGGTATATAAAATGACAATATATAGACCCATATATGAAATCCAAAGAAAAATGAAGAGGTCAAAAAGAAAGTCCATGTCACAGACACTTACAAGCAGGGTGGATAAAAATCAATGATTTTTTTTAAAAAAAAATCAAAAAAAAAAAAAAAAAAAAAAAAAAAAAATCGGATTTTTTTTATTTAAATCAGATTTTTTTTGATTTAAATCGGATTTTTTTCAATAAACTGCTTTTTGAGGAAAATATTTTACCATCCAAAGGTTCTTCCATCATGAGATAAAGCTGAGTTGTTTAACTCAGTAGAATAAAGGCTGTATATGTGTAACATTCACAATGCCATGCTCTTCCAGAGGTTTCTGTAGGATTAGTGGGCAGTTTCTCTCCTATTTATCACAGACGCTCGCTTTACTTACGCAGTTCTCAAAACTGAATTTGACTCCGCAGAGGTCCCAGCCTCTTCTTCACGGCAAAAATGTTACAACATGAACAGAGTTGAGAAAAAGACCTTAATCCTATTGTTCTACAAACCTATATGAATTGAATACAGAATCAACCCAAGTCCAAGAAGTTAGACAATATGTTTGATTGTTTGGAGTGGAATAGATCTGCACAACACAAGAAGAATGTGAATCTAAGTGTGAGGAGGAGGAAGGGCAAGCAGACAAGAAAATGAAAGTGAAACTTTGAGCACAATACTGCAGCATAGCCACAAACAGACAAGTCTGGATCTGTTTGTGTGTACGATCTGAGGTTTATTACATTCTTTCCTTATAATGGCAGCAGGCCGTAAAAGAGACCCAGTTTGGGAATATTTTAATGAAGCTCCTTCGCCTATCGGTAAGGCAGGCATGCGTGCAAAATGCAAACGATGCAACAAAGAGATGCAAGGCCTGGTGGCGCGAATGAGGCAACATCATGAGAAGTGCGGAGGATGAAGATGACCAAAGAAACACTTATGAACAGGCAGGATCTTCAGGTTGGTAAACATTTTTATTGAATCCTATTTCTAAAGACTGAACTGTCATGTGTGAGAAAAATTATATTTCTTATTATTACTGCATGTTACTGTCATTTGGTACAGTTATGAAGAAAAACAAATATTCCTTTTGGGGCAGTGCTGTGTTGTGTACAATAAGCAGAAATTGTATAAACAATAAAATAACAGCATTGACTTTTTTTGTTTAGGGGAATTCATGGATTCTGGAAACTATCCACCTCCAAGATCACCATCATCCTGTTCTACAGTTTTAGAGTTATCCATCCAGGATAGAAAAATATTTAGACTTGAGAGTCCTCAGTGGTTGATACCTTTTAATGGCTAACTGAAAAGATGGTAACAAATTGCAAGCTTTCGAGACTACGCAGGTCTCTTCATCAGGCTGAACTAATACAAAATCTGAAGAATCACATATTTATACACAAGAGGACACAGGAATAATGCAATAGGTAAGACATGTGACGTGAAGCAGAACTGTCATTATGGCCCAGGGATGAACATAAATATGACTAGTTCATAGATAAGGAGTGAAAGTTTTAATACCCTCTGATTGGGGTCTGGTATTGTGTTGTGATGACCCTAAAAGGTCAGGGAAGCAGATTCCTTAATTGTTGTAGAAAGTCATAAAACTCTGGGATATATTCATCCCAGCACTGAGTGTCAAAGGTCATCATAAGTTTATATTCCCAGACTTTTCTATCCTTCTCAGATTAATCCTTCTCTTGTGTATAAATATGTGATTCTTCAGATTTTGTATTAGTTCAGCCTGATGAAGAGACCTGCGTAGTCTCGAAAGCTTGCAATTTGTTACCATCTTTTCAGTTAGCCATTAAAAGGTATCAACCACTGAGGACTCTCAAGTCTAAATATTTTTCTATCTACTGGCTAACACGGTACGAAGATACACATCTTTCCTCCATCCAGGATAGTGCTTCATTAGCAGCAGCATCATCATCAGACACCCACAGCCACATATCACCATCACCCAAAAGGAAGAAAAAACCTTTACCTCCTGGAACCACCATAGATAGGTTTGTGATAAGAACTAGCAGATTAGAAAAAGAGTTGATTGATGAAAAAATTGCCCAGTTTATTTATGCAAAAAACTCTTCTTTCCGTCTGACTGAGAACCCACATTTCATTAATATGGTTCAGTCACTGAGACCAGGATACAGCCCACCCAGCAGAGCTGATGTTGCAGGGAAACTGCTGGATCAAGTGTATGACAGAGAAATGGAGCAATGTGCAACAGCTCTGGAGGGTAAAATTGTTAACCTAAGTATTGATGGGTGGAGTAATGTCCACAATGATCCTTTGTATGTGCTTGTATAACAACAGAAGAAGGTAAAGTCTTCCTTGCACAAACAACTGATACGTCAGGAAATGCACACACAGCAGAATACTTACAAGAAGTGGCAGTAAAAGCTATAACAACATGTGAACAAAAATTCAAATGTCTAGTACGCAGTTTGGTCACTGACAATGCTGCAAACGTATCCAAGATGAGAAGAAATTTAGAAGAGCAGGGAGGGAATACAAAGCTAATAACATATGGTTGCAGTGCTCATTTGCTGCACCTCTTAGCCAAAGACTTAAGTGAAAGTGTTCCAGAAATAAAGGCTAATGTTGTTGAAATTGCTAAGTACTTCCGTAATAATCATTTTGCTGCAGCAGCTCTGAAAAGGATGGGTGGAACCAAGCTAACGCTCCCACAAGATGTTAGATGGAACTCTGTGGTGGACTGTTTTGAGCAGTATATCAAAAACTGGCCTATTCTGATGACACTTTGTGAAGAAAATCGAGATAAAATAGATGGCACTGTCACGGCCAAAATCCTCAACATTGGGCTTAAGAGAAATGTTGAACATATGCTGAGCTTCCTGAAACCCATCTCTCAAGCTTTAAACAAAATACAGAAAAATAGCTGTTTTATTGCGGATGCTGTTGAAATTTGGAAGGAACTGAGTGAACACTTAAAAACAGAACTACACATGGACAGAATTAAATTACAAGCAGTAAACAAACGAATGGGACAAGCACTGACTCCAGCTCATTTTTTGGCAAATATTGTCAATATCCAATATCAGGGTCAAAACCTAAGTGCTGAGGAAGAGGAGTTAGCTATGACATGGGTATCCAGCAATCATCCATCTTTAATGCCAACTATAATAAACTTCAGAGCTAAGGGGGAACCATTCAAGAAATATATGTTTGCTGAAGATATTTTAAGGAAGGTCACACCAGTAAACTGGTGGAAGTCACTTAAGCGCTTGGATTTAGAGACTGTTCAAGTAATGATTTCACTTTTAACAGCAGTAGCTTCTTCTGCAGGCGTTGAAAGAATATTCTCTTCCTTTGGACTCATTCATTCTAAATTGAGAAATCGGTTGGGACCCAATAAAGCAGGAAAGCTTGTTTTTCTTTTCCAGATTATGAATAGGAACAAAGAAGAAGATGATGATGAAGATGACGACGAGTGAGCTACAGAGGACAGCAGGGACAGTAGTATTTAAGTTTTTCATGTGTCGGCTGGGCTGACAGTCTAAGTTTCTTAAAATATATATATATATATATATATATTTTGTTTAGCCAAATTAGTTAACAAACATGGATGTTTGTTTAAGCAAATAACTTATGCTGTAATGTTGTTATTGTTTCAGTTGAATAAATCTATTTAAATTGTTATTAAGGTCAGGATTATTTTTTCCTTCCTAAGTACAACAGAACAGTGGTGTCCAAATATGAATGATTAACCCATTAAACTGGGAGAAAAAAGTAATATAAAAAGTGATTCTAAAAATCTTCATCTACTTGCATGTTAAAGTAGCAAGAACTAGTTTAGGTAGAAACTTTGATTTAAATCACTGATTTAAATCAAGACTTACTGACTAGTGATTTAAATCGTGATTTAAATCGTGATTTAAATCAGTTTGATTTAAATCAAATCCACCCTGCTTACAAGTACACATAAAATGGACCCCGACACGCGTTTCGCACTTGTGCTTCTTCGGGGGGCTTCATAGCAGAGATACGCAGCAAAGGAGAATGTACGGTATTCCAGCAACTGCTTCTTCTCTGTAATTTTACTTAATATAACTCCAAATGAAGTCTCTGCAGATTATTCTCTATAACTCCGCTCCATACAAGCATCAAACACGCAACAAATAAGGAAGATTAGGAACTGAGAAGAGATGATCAATTCATCTGATTTGCTCTCATGTTGAAGAAACACATGAAAGTCAATGCCCATAATCATCAGCTTCAATAGCTGCGTACAGATGAAAACAGGAGTCCTCACGAACTAAAACCTGTACACCGAAGTAACTATTACACACTGCTCAAAAAAATAAAGGCAACACTTAAAGGTACTGCCACACTAAACAATCCCGCTAGCGATCACAATAACGACGCATACTAATGCGATCGCTAGCGGGATTGTTTCTATATCGCTAAATGCTGCCACATTTAGCGATATAGTTAACGACGCTATCGCCGTTAGCGATCTTCTTAACGACTTTAGCGGTACAAAAGTACCGCTAAATCGCTAAGAAAAGGTGCCACACAGCGATTAAATACTTACCCAGCGGGAGCGCCGACGAGAAAATAGGGTCCGGAGCGATTCCAGCGACGAGCGAGATCACAGCAGGAAGCTCGTCGCTGGAAGCTGCCGCACTGAACAATATCGCTAACGGGATCGCTAAATAGTGACGTTTTTTAGCGATCCCGTTAGCGATATTGTTTAGTGTGGCATACCCTTAAGTAACACAATGTAACTCCAAGTCAATCACTTTTGTGAAATCAATCTGTCCAGTTATGAAGCAACACTGATTGTGAATCAGTTTCTTCTGCTGTTGTGCAAATGGCACAGACAACAGGTAGATATGATCGGCAATTAGCAAGAAAACCCCTATAAAGGAGTGGTTCTGCAGGGGGTGTCCACAGACCATTTCTCTGTTCTCATCTTTTTTGGCCGTTTTGGTTACTTTTGCATTGTGTCATTGCTCTCATCCCTAGAGGCACAGTACAGTAGCATGAGGCGGTGTCTAAGACCCGCAGAGGTTTCTCAGGTAGTGCAGCGCATCCAGGATGGTATTGGCACATCAATGCGAGATGTTACAAGAAGGATAGCTGTGCCTGTCAGCACAGCGTCCAGAGCATGGAGTAGATACCAGGAGACAGGCCAGTACTCCAGGAGACGTGGAGAGGGCCGGAGAAGGGCAACAAACCAGCAGCAGGACCGCTACCTCCTCCTTTGTGCAAGAAGGAACAGGAGGACCAGTGACAGAGCTCTGAAAAATGATCTCCAGCAGGCCACTAACATCCATGTGTCTGCTCAAACTATCAGAAACCGACTCCATGAAGGTGGTATGAGGGCCAGATGTCCCCAAGTGGGTGTTGTGCTTACAGCCCAACACCGTGCTGAGCGACTGGCATTTGCCAGATTGGCAGATTCAACATTGGCGCCCTGTACTCTTCGCAAATTAGAACAGTCTGGAGACGCCGTGGAGAGCGATCTGCTGCCTGCAACATCCTCCAGCATTACTGGTTTGGCAGTGGGTCAGTAATGGTGTGGGGTGGCATTTCTTTGGAGGGCTGCACAGCCCTCCATGTGCTCGCCAGAGGTAGCCTGACTGCCATTAGGTACCGAAATCCTCAGACCCCTTGTGAGACCATATGCTGGTGCGGTTGGCTCTTGGTTCCTTCTGATGCATGACAATGCCAGACCTCATGTGGCTGACGTGTGTCAGCAGTTCCTGCAAGATGAAGGCATTGAAGCTATGAACTGGCCTGCCGATTCCCCAGACCTGAATCTAATCAAGCACATTCTGAGACATCATGTCTTGTTCCATCCACCAACGCCAAGTTACACCATCTGTCAAGGAGGTGACTGATGCTTCAATCCAGGTCTGGGAGGAGATCCCTCAGAAGAACATCCGCCGCCTCATCAGGAGCATGCCCAGGTGTTGTAGGGAGGTCATACAGGCACGTGGGGACCACACACACTGCTGAGCATCATTTCCTTGACTTTATGCATTTCCACTGAAACTGGATCAGCCTGTAATTTTAGTTTCCACTTTGATTTTGAGAAGAATTCCAGATCTAGCCCTCCATGAGATATTAATATTGATTTACATTAAACATTTTTATGTTTTATTGTTCTCAACACCTTCCACTATGTAATGAATAAGGATTTGCATCTGGAATATTTCATTTAGTGATATCTAGGATGTGGCATTTATTTTTTTGAGCAGTGTACTTCCTGTATGCACAAGAATATAACTACTATATTACTGCCCCTATGTACAAGAATATTACTATAATACTGCTCCTATGTACAAGAATATAGTATAATACTGCCCCTATATACAAAATATAACTACTATAATACTGCCACTATGTACAAGAATATAAAAACTGATGACAATATAATACATAATACTGCTCCTATGTACAAGAATATAACTACTATAATACTGCCCTATGTACAAGAATATAACTACTATAATACTGCTCCTATGTACAAGAATATAACTACTATATTACTGCCCTATGTACAAGAATATATACTATAATACTGCTCCTATGTACAAGAATATATATATAATACTGCCCCTATATACAAGAATATAACTACTATAATACTGCCCATACAATAACTTTTACAAGAATATAACTACTATATAATACTGCTCCCTATGTACAAGAATATAACTACTATAATACCTATGCAAATCCTATATGTACAAGAATATAACTACTATAATACTGCTCCTATGTAAAGAATATAACTACTATAATACTGCCCTATTACAAGAATATAACTACTATAATACTGCCTCTATGTACAAGAATATAACTACTATAATACTGCCACTATGTACAAGAATATAACTACTATAACACTGCTCCTATGTACAAGAATATAACTACTATAATACTGCTCCTATGTACAAGAATATAACTACTATAATACTGCCCCTGTGTACTGTCTTGGGTCATACAAGAGGCATAACAATATATATGATACAGAAAACTATCCAGTATCTCAGGATCACGCATGTTTTTACCTAACACTTGTTGGAATAGCTCAGAATAGACCGATTTTTGCACAATAGCTGCTATGCACTAACGAACTTTTCCCCTAGCATCTTGGCAGCTTTTCTAATTATCACATTATTTGAGAATACTGGCACTTATGGATCTGAAAATTAGTTAGGCAACACTTTCACTAGAGAAAGAAAAGCAGAAATCAAACACATTGGTAATCTTCCGCAAATTAGGACAGGCAAATTTAAAAGGCTTAAGTGTCTATAACATACAAGGCCGACAGCAATTAAAGTCTTCTACCAAAAAAATAAAAAAAGTAAAATTTCAAAGTCAAACAACGTTGACCAACAAAACAAATAAGCGGCTCATTAAAGCGTCATTTTCCTGTAGAACAATTACAGCTTCCAAGCTAGATAAATAAAAATCTGCTGCAGGATCCTAAGAGGTTTACCGTGACTCTTGTAGGATGGGGTTTGCGCTGATCTCTGTGCCGTGGTCCTTGCACGGACAGCAATGCATGGACCAGGGAGGGTCTCCAAAGTCGGACTTAAAGGGATTGTCCGGTCTTCTGATATCGCACGCTGTGAGGCTTCTCCGCAACACTGGTGAGAGCAATAGAAGTGAACGGAGCGAGGCCGTGCACCTCTAGTCTTTATGTGGCCAGAAGTATGGAAATCGCATCTTGTGGTCACATGACAGCTAGCGGTCAATGGCAAGACGAGAGAATTCTGACAGCGTGCGGAAACCACTGTTTTGGGCACAGCAGAGCTCAGAAGGGAAAGAGCGCCGTTTTGTAATGCAGACTTTGATGGAATGGTCTGCGGGCGTCATGTTACGTTTGCAGAGCCCCTGATGTGCCTAAACAGTAGAAGTGACCCCATTTTTTAAATTAGACCCCCCCCAAAGGGGCTTATCTAGATGTATGCGGAGCACGTTGAACCCCCAAGTGCTTCACAGAAGCTTATAACGCAGAGCCATGAAAATAAAAAATCATTTGTTTTCCACAAAAATAATTTTTTAGCCCCCAATTTTTTATTTTCCCAAGGGTAACAGGGGAAATTAGACGCCCAAAGTTGTTGTGCAATTTTTCCCGCTGATGCCTCATATGTTGGGGTAAACCACTGTTTGGGCACATGTCGAGGTTTGGAAAGGAGGGAGCACCGTTTGAATAGCATCTATCACAGTGATCAAAACGTTCCTTGAGTGAATGAATCTGCCAGATTCGGCGGGCGCACTACGCATGCGCCCGCCATTTTTGAAGATGGCGATGCCCATAGAGGAAGACTGAGGACACCGGGAAGGACGCCTGGACTGGAATCGATACTGGGGGGGGGGGGGGGGTGAGAGGAGAGAGGGCTGGAAGGCGGGTGAGCAGATCGCCCCCGTCAGTCGGTGTGTGTGGGGGGGGGGGGTTCAGATTAGAGTCTCCGGCCATGGCCGATGTTATTTCAGCATCGGCCATGTCTGGATTGTAATATTTCACCAAGATTCATTAGTGAAATATTACTATTGCTCTGATTGCCTGTTGAAAGTGAAACAGCCAATCAGAGCGATCGTAGCCACGGGGGGGGGGGGGGGGGGGGAAGGGGGGAAGCCACCCCCCTCTGGGTGAAGCACAAAGCCTCCTGTGCCTGCGGGTCGGGTGACCCTTCAGTGACCCCGGTCACCCGACCGGCAGGAACGCGATCTCCGCGATCTCCCATGACACCATAGGCGTCACAAGTCGGATTGGCACCGACTTTCATGACGCCTACGTGGCGTCACAGGTCGGGAAGGGGTTAAACAAAAAAAAAAAACTCTATTGGATTATTGGCAAATAAAAAAAAAAATGGAGGGGTTAACTACAAATAACAGTTGTCAGAGGATTAAAAGGCTATGTAGATTTATATAGATAGATATACATAATTTCACACCTTGATGCATGACAATTAAAAGCCAAATTATGTAAAACAAAAAGGTTTTGTTCTAACAGTTTAGCTATAAAAGTTACAATAAAAAGTATTAATAAAATGGAGAACAAGAGATTAAAAACGGTTTATGAATATAGAGGTTATTAGAAAACTTAAAAATCCATGCAAGAATAAAAACCCCAATATATATATATATATTATATATATTTTTTTTTTTTTATTAATATTATTTTAAGTTAAATTGATGAACCAAAAGATGAGGTTTAAAAAAATAAGTAGATCACTTACTCAGCCACACTACAATAAAGTACCGCGATTTATGGCTTATGTCTGCAACGACACAAATGATTACAGACGAAATGTCCCCACTGATATAAAGCAGGTGTCATTTGTACCATTTTATGGCACACAACATGTTAACTCGGCGTTAAAATTTAGTGGCTGAAGCTTCGCTCGGGCAGAAGCGGCAATGCAGGCAAGTAAGAAGGGACGCGAGAAATACCAGCTTTCTCACCTGCTGCAGAACCTCCTAATTCACTCGTGGCAGGACCTGACTCAGGCTAATGTGTCTGCACCTTATGGCTCCTACGGCCGCTGCGCTGTCTAGTGCTGGCTGCAGGGTCAGTGAAGGCTACCTTCCCAGGAGGAGATTTGGCGTGTTTTTTAACACTGTGTATAATATTTGCTGTGTAAAAAAACGCAGCATCTTACGTTTTTTTATAGAAACCTCGTGCCCACTGTGCTTTTTCTGTCCTGCGGTGCAAGTTTCATACCCGCAGCGTGTCAGTTTCTGATTTCGCGGGAAAAAAAAAAGTGTTTTTAGTGAGTGTCCGTGGTGAAAACTAATTAAAAACGCATGTAATCCGCACCTAAGGGCATCAACAACGCCAAATACCAGGAAGAATAAAAAAGAAGATTGAAAGAATGACACACAAAAAAAAAGAGAGAAAAAAACGCATAAAAAACAAGATAAAAAAGCATGTTAAAAAATGCACACAAAAAACACCAAGTAAACTAATTTAAATAGTAGGTGCAGAAGTTCTGCAGCGTCAAAAAGTCACCAAAAACTCATGGTGGGAAGGTAGAATAAGAACTGTAACGGGTTTAGGCCTAGATCACGATGTGAAAGGGATGGCCTGGAAATCTCATTTTCTTTCTTTTGTGAGGCATACATGGTCACGTTGTACTCCACTTGGCCTCCAGTATGGTGGCAGCCGTCTCTTTTTTAGGCCGGGATCACTCGCACGAGTCTCTCGCATGACTATCTGGCGCTGCCGCCGGCACTCAGACCCGAGCGTGCAGCTGCATAGAAATACATGCAGCCGTACGTTCCGGTCCGAGTACCGGCGGCAGCGCCAGATATTCATGCGAGAGACTCGTGCGAGTTTCTCGTATGTGTGACCCCGGCCTTAGCCAGATACTGACACGTCTACTACACTTTGTGCCCGTCGGTACAAGAGATAAACAGAAACTCCAAGGCAGAACTCAGCGTAAATAATAAACTGAATACCAGAGATCACACCAAAGTTAAGCTAAACTTTGATGTGGTCGTGAATCAGATGAGAAGAGTTTACAAAAAGAGAGATAAGAGTTTGCCTCCCCGTCAGAGCGAGCTCACTCATGGATTCTGTTAAAGTCAATCGGTGCAAATTTTTAATGGAAACCAGGAAATTTTTAGCCAAAAATAAATGTATTTAAAAGACGCTCTCCCTAATCCTGTCTAAATGTGCCTGTAATGTAACAGGGGTGCAGTAAAATACTTAATAAACGCCACCTTCCTCAGTTTTCTGCCGGATCACGTGAGCGCTCCTCATCTTTCCTGTCTCACACAGGGGCCCAATTTAAAGGGGTTTTCTCACAAACAAAGTTAATTTTAATCAACAGATCTTGGAATAATAATAAGTTCCAAAGTGGATTTGTTTAAAAATAATGTTTCTGTGCTGAGATAATCTTATAAATGTGCCCCTACTGTGTAATGGCTGTGTGACCGTGCAGGAACAGGGTCTGATCATACCACATCTCCTGGGCAGGGGAGGAAGCAAAAGAGAGGATACAGACAGGACAGCAGGGGATCACAGTTGAGGCAGGGAAATGTTTTGCCTCACAAAAAGAATGGCACAATCGGTGCTGTCTGTCTGTATATTCTCATGTGATCCGGTGCTGTCCTGTCTGTATATTCTCATGTGATCCGGTGCTGTCCTGTCTGTATATTCTCATGTGATCCCGTGCTGTCCTGTCTGTATATTCTCATGTGATCCCGTGCTGTCCTGTCTGTATCCTTCCTGTACGGTCACACACGGCCATTACACAGTACACAGCAGGGACACATTTATAAGATTATATCAGCTCGGAAATATTATTTTTAATCACATCCAATGGTGGAAATTATTATTATCCCAGGATCTACTGATTAAAATGAACTTTGTGTGGAAAACCCCTTGGCACCATAAACATTGTGAAAATAACTTCCTGTCCACAAATAAACCCTTGTGTGATCCAGCTAGTCCAATCTAAGGTCCAGTGATCCAGAAGAACACCGGTGCCTCGCTGTACACTGGAGAGATCAGTCCAGTAGCCATGTGGGTAATCTGTGACCACTGGACAGGAGTCCTGAGAATCGCCTCTCATCAGAAGGCATGCTCACAGTAGTGCACGCCGTTAGGCAAGAGGCGTTTTTTTAGGACTTCTGTCTAGCAGCCACAAATCAAGGACAAAGCCGCTGGACTAGGTCCTCATACTTGATACGCAGCCTCTCTAGAACACAGCAATTGGTCAGTATTTCAACGCCCCCAGATATGTTTCGAATTATGGGCGGTCATCCTATGTATTGGTTTGTATACTTTTTTTTCTTTTTTAATTTATTTTCATATATATCTTAACATATTTTCCTCCGTTTAAGATTTATTTTTTTATTACCCCTTGTAATTGGGCATCAATAGGGGCCCAGTTACAGGAGAAAACACTCACTGGCAGAGCTCATCTGGCCAATAGGGGGCCTGGTGATCATTGGTTGGATCCAATGGTGGCAGCAATTCTATATTATATACATGCTGTATACCAAGCTCCTGATTGGCCGTATAGTATACACAGGCCGTAATTATTGTGAATGACAGGCACCGACAATGGAGTCCGTATTACAAGTTGCTGGCTGTAAACAAGGACACGGGCTATTTAATCCTCTTAAGGGAAGAAAAAAAATAAGTAAATCCAGTTCGCCATATGGTGCCAGGAATATCAGGGAAGGTGCAGCGCTCACAGAAGACAGACTGACTATAGATCTCTTTGATGAAGAATTTACTCAAATTCAAGAAATAAAAAAAAATAAAAAAAAACACAGGTACTCACATGGTCCAGCTATGTCGGCACTGTCTCCCTTCGGTGATGTGACATTTGTAAATCATGAGACCACTGCAGCCAATTCATCTGACAGAACTGTGAAGTCAGTGGCCGCTGACTGGCTGCAGCGGTCACGGTATCTAACACTTTCCAGTTAGTGTACAGCCCCTTTAGGTCATGGAAACACTTTTGCAGTATAAAATTGATCGGTGTTGTAAATTGAACCTCAGCAGCGCATCAGTTTATGCTCCTGAGATCATCATGGGTTTCTACATTTGCAATGCAAAGGGTGAACTGTGAGGCTCAGCCACATTATTCCTGCAACAAGATCCACAGAGTTCATTCCTGCTGTGGATGAAACTCACCTGTGTGTGTGGACCCTAAGGCTAAGCTCCCACGCTGCAACACAGCGGATTGTCTGCTGCGTACTTACTTTTGGAAAATCCATTGAGTCTTAAGTTGGTAGTATAGTGCAGGAGATTTTTAAGAAATCATGTGCTGTGAAAAATACCTGCAGCACACACTGAAAAGAGCAGATTTATGCTGCGGATGTGGGTGCGAATTTCAGGGACTGCAATGCAAAGGGTGAAGCATGGGAACATAGCCCTAAAGAGAATCCGTACATCTGATATCGTAAAAACTGCATCAGAAATTAGGATTTCTGCAGCTGATTCTGCTATAAGTACACGCCGTGTGAACGTGTACGTACGTGATTATCTTTGGTGGAAGAGCGGTGACTTCACGGATACCAAACTATTAATTCAAATGCAATCCTACTGGATATCTGGCCCCAAGGGGGTTTGATTTTGGGGGGACGAGTCATCCATTTCTGTAGCATCATTCCCGGGTAATACATATCTGCACAGAACATTGGTGATTTTTTTTTTTTTTTTCAAAATCGAAGGCTTAAGAAAAAAATATTAAAAAAACCATATATATATATTCAACATTGATAGGTAATATTTATCAGTTTTAGCTATTGATTGACTTTTCTTATATTACAATGATTGAGTGTTGTATATTTGGGACGCTTCACTTGCTCATCTTTTTGTCCTTCCAACCATACGTCAGTGCATTACTGCATGTCCATTTACAATGCACAGATATCGGTAGTGAAACCATATGTAATGTTTGCTTTCATCAATACTAGGCAGCAGTTATAAAGAAATCTTCAGAAATCTGGACAGAATCTGTCTCCTTCCCCCTCTGGCAGCTGACAATGTAAGTACCTTGTTACTTCCTCTGCAGAAGCAGCCTTCTCAGCTATACTGTAATGTACCGCGGAGACTCTGCGCCTTTCCTAACATGCAGGACAAACGGCTATTTCTGCTGTGCAGCGAGAGGAGAGAGTTTACCAGGCTGTAAAGTATAATAATGATGTAATCGTACCTCCAGTCATCTTATATCTCTGCTTCTGTTCCAGGAGATAAGGAAGCCTGAAACCTACAATGAAACAAAGAAGTGAATGTATGGTATTGCTGAAATAATCTGAGCTGCTACATTTTAAAGCTAGGTGATGGTCAATCCACATCAGGAGGTGAAAGGCACGTATCGCATTCGCCAGCAGCTTGCCAGGTATAGCACAGATGTCCTATGAATTACAAAAAGTAACGTGCACGTCGCCGACGGAAACGAGGCCGAAAGAGCAGCGCCTCTCACCTGCAGACGCAGAAGCGAGAGGTACCGGATAAGCCCCTTGCACAGGTGATGTCCCACCAGTGATGTTTGTGAAATTGTGACAAGATGCTAGAAATGTCCAATCAGTCGTATTGGTGTGTGCACTGTCACAGGGGGGAGTCCTCGCACCTGCAGATCTCTCTATTAATTTTGTGGGAGCAAAGAAAACGTGCAGACGCCACTGACTTGGCAATTTTCTGAGCTCCCAGAGAAACAACTGACAGGATCTGCACCGATACAATAGAAGGGCCCCGACCATGTGACAGATGGGGATCTCAGCAGGAACACCAGAATGTATCTGACGTGTCGCACATCTGGTAGAAAAGCACGGACGAGGCTCACCGATTCCCCCCTCCCTAGCAAGATCCATGTGATGTCCAAAATATACCGGACCCTCACAGTGCGCCCCTCCCACCTGACCCCTTCGTTGCACTGCTTCCCTGCACATCTCCCACCAGACCCCTATGTTGGGCACCTTCCGCTGGACCCCTGGTTTGCACAACTCCACCGGACCCTGTGTAACACACCTCCCACCGGACCCTGTGTAACACACCTCCCACCGGACGCCTGTGTAACGCACCTCCCACCGGACCCCTGTGTAACGCACCTCCCACCGGACCCCTGTGTAACGCAACTCCCACCTGACCCCTGTGTAACGCAACTCCCACCTGACCCCTGTGTAACGCACCTCCCACCGGACCCCTGTGTAACACACCTCCCACCGGACGCCTGTGTAAACACCTCCCACCGGACCCCTGTGTAACGCAACTCCCACCGGACCCCTGTGTAACGCACCTCCCACCGGACCCCTGTGTAACGCACCTCCCACCGGACCCTGTATAACGCACCTCCCACCAGACCCGTGTTGTGCACCTCCCACCAGACCCCTGTGTTGTGCACCTCCCACCAGACCCCTGTGTAACGCACCTCCTACCGGACCCCTGTATAACACAACCCCCACCAGACCCGTGTAATGCACCTCCCACCAGACCCCTGTGTAACGCACCTCCCACCAGACCCGTGTTGTGCACCTTCCACCGGACCCCTGTGTAACGCACCCTACCGGACCCCTGTATAACACACCTCCCACAAGACCCGTGTAATGCACCTCCCACCGGACCCCTGTGTAACGCACCTCACACCAGACTCGTGTTGTGCACCTCCCGTCAGACCCACGTGCACCTTCCGCCGCACCCCTTCCGCAAGACCCGTGTAATGCACCTCCCACCGGACCCCTGTGTAACGCACCTCACACCAGACCCCTGTGTAACGCATCTCCCACCAGACTCGTGTTGTGCACTTCCCGTCAGACCCACGTGCACCTTCCGCCGCACCCCTTCCGCAAGACCCGTGTTTGGAACCTCCCGCCGGACCCTTGCATTTGGCACCTCCCACCGGACCCCATGTGGAGCTGGTGCATTACGTGTGCACATTTCCTGCTGCTGTCACATGGCTGACACTTGTATGTCACAGACACGTCACACTACACATATACATATATGCACTGTATACGTCACTCTCCACTGTGTATGTGACGTACAGATATCCTCCCTCCTCTCATTCACATGACACCTCCGCACAGAACGAGCTCCCTCCCGCCCGGATATATGACGTACCCGCCCGGTGACGCTCCGAGGCCTCCGCCGCTTTCTACACCGTCCACTCACGACAAGTCCCGGAACCTCTGCGGATATCAAGGGATAAACGCCACAATCAACACTTCCCGGGACACGCCTACCGCATACAGCTCCCAGCCAATTACCAGACTGACAGGAGTTTTCCACCAATCACAGTGCGGCTTACAACAGTCCTCTACGCTATGTGCCTCTGCTGCACATAAAAGACCGGACCTGATTGGCTGATGGCAACGTTCTGCCATAGAATCGAGTGTTGGTGTGTGATTTCTCTATGAAGGGAGAAACCGTAAATTACACCGCACGTATTAGTCTGTCTGCACTTACTGGAGTGGCGGCCATGTTTCCGGAGACCTGAGTCTGATTTATTATCCTAGGAGCTGAAAAAGTGGAAAAACCTCTCAGATTTATAAAGCATTATGTAATGAATGGACCCAGGGCGGGCTCTTACTGGCACCATTTTGGGGTCCATGTGACTTTTGGATCTTTTGGGGGGTTCGTGAGGTAAAGTGACCACAAAATAATGACTGAAGGTGATGGGGAGACGATGGAGCCTGGAGGGACACATTCCTTCTCCCATTTTCAACCTAAATACTGCTGTCATAATTGACCACCTCATCTAAGGGCTTGTGCACATAAAGTCTTTTTCAGGCAGATTCCCCCGAAAAAACACTGAAAAACCACAACTTCAGGGGTCAGACATTGTGAAGTGGGTAAAAGAAGTAGCGTGTTTATTCTTCGGGCGGACGCTCGCTAAATAATAGAAAAGAAAAACCGCCGGTGGCAGAGACGGGTCAAAAAACGACTGCAAAACCCCAGCAGTAAACCGGCACCAGGAAAAAGACCGCAGGCTTTGTGTCAAAACGGTCAGAAACCTCTGCAAGAACAATACATGGGCCCTTTGCAGCCTAAGACCTCCTAAAAAGGCAAAATTGCACCTGCTTTGGAGGTAAAACTGGGTGCCATGACCTTTTGGACCCTTGTGCGGCCACACAGGTTGCACCAATGATGTGTCCGCTCCTGGTGCACACAGCCTTTTCAGGTGAACCCGAAGCAGAAGACGTTTCAGGAAACTTTTTGATGTTTTTTGGTTGTTTTTTCAGCCAGTTGAATAATGGAGAAACTTCTATCAGTTTTTTTTAGGCAAAAACAATGGCAAAACTTTCCAAAAAAACATCCGGGCTTCTCGAGTTTTCTCATCGACTTGCATCGTAAAGATTAGTCGGGTCACCTATTTTAAACTGCATGCCGGTTTTAGAAACCAGAAGTCGTTAAAAACCTGAACATATAACCAGCAAGTCAATTTTTTACATAGAATTGCTTATGTTCATTCTTTTGATCATTTCTTGATAAATTTTCAGGCAGAATCCTCCTGAAGAAGACGTCAAGCGCACATCGCCAGTGATCGAAAACTCCCAAGTGTTTGAGGACTTTTCAGTTTATCAGAAGAATTTCTGTTGCTTCCTCTCAGTTTCTGCTTCAGAAGCTCAACAAGAAGACTCCGGACTGTGAACATACTGTATACAGAAGTGTTCAGAATAATAGCAGTGAGTTCATAAACACGAGCTAATCACAAAATCTTTCTACCCGTTTTTATTGGGAACATCGCACGCTGTTCTCTAACTCACAACATGAAGAGAAAGGTAGATAATTTGTAACTAGTGTACTTCACAGAAAATAAAAAATGAACATTGTGCTGTTCTAAAAAACAGCAGTGTCTGCACTTGACTTTACAGACTCACAATATGTATTTCTTGAGGATTTCGCATTCCTGTGAATCACTGACCTAATATTTAGTTGTTACCCACAGTTTTTTAGATCTGCTTCACATCTATGATGCGTAGAGTCACCCAACTTCTGTCACCTGTTATTCCAGCCCAGGACGCTCGGATTACAACACACAATGTTTTGGCATTTGTTGTCTTTGCCTCAGAAACGCCATTTTTTATGTCACCCCACAAGTGATCTATTGGATTAAGGTCCAGGGATTCGGCTGGACCGCTCCATAACCAAGATTTTGTTGGACTTGAACCATGATGTTGCTCATTTACTGATGTGTTTAGGGTCGTTATCTTGATGAAACCCCCATTTCAAGGGCATTTTAATATATAGAAACTGGTCCATGTGTGAGCAGTTTGCGAGATGCAGTGACAGGCAGGAGGCAGATCAAGGGTTATCAGGTTTTAATAAAACAGGGAGTTACTCCACACAAGGAGATAGGTAAACGTGAGGTAAATAACGGGCAGTACAGGGAATACAGGGTTTGGTTGAGGGAATCGTTAGTAACTATTTTGTGTGACATATTTCTCTGTTTTAAGGGCATAAAAATTCAAAGTTTGAAAATTTCAAAATTTTTGCAATATTTCCATTTTTTTCATAAATAAACGCAAGTTATATCGAAGAAATTTTACCACTAACATGAAGTACAATATGTCACGAGAAAACATTCTCAGAATCACCAAGATCCGTTGAAGCGTTCCAGAGTTATAACCTCATAAAGGAACAGTGGTCAGAATTGTAAAAATTGGCCCGGTCATTAACGTGCAAACCATCTTTGGGGGTTAAGTGGTTAATCAAAGTACGCTGTTCTTTTGAACAATGTCTCGAACAACCCATATTTCTCAGGCTTTCAAGGAGAAATACATGTCCTGGCTTTGTAAGGCTGCCAGGGTGGTAGTTGTGGCAACGAGCTGTGTTGTTCCCACACCCTGACGCCCATCTTCAGCACGGGTCTCACAAACCACTCCAGAGACAGTGTCTATTCTTAACAGGTTAACTTTACTTATCATCAGGGTTTTCAGTACAGATGCGGCACAGTGCATACAGAGTGACATTTCTAGGTCTTCCCCTGTCTTCCTAGCAATCCTTGCTCTTCCTGCACAATCCCTGTCCTGTTCCAGCAATCACTGCTCTTCCTGGACAATCTTTGTCCCGTCTTGGCCATCACTGCTCTTCCTGGACAATCCCTGTCTCATCTGTGCTTTTAGGCCAACCAGCTTCCTCCCATTTCCCCTCATCCGGTTTCAAAGGAAAAAGTAAAAGGCTCGCCGTCTCAGCTTCACCTAGTCTCGGCCATAGGCCCCGGAACTTTTCCGGAACGGTTACCACTTCCGGTGACGCGGCCAGCATCACTTCCGGTCACGCGGACCGACAGCGGTCTCCACATAAACCCGGCGTCACATAGCCGGTCACACACCGCCAGGACGCTGCTGTGTCAGCGCTTTACCCTGCGCCACCAATGCCTGTAAGTAACCTCTTCTTCAGACCTATTCCTCTGCTTTGATGGGCATCATGATAACTATATACCAGTGTCCTCACTGGTTACCGCTCTGACCCCTGTATATTTTTTGTCTCCTATGTAGCCTTCAGGGTCCACCTGAATATTGCCCTTCTACCTGGGACACTTAGCACACTGGCAGATGCATGTAAATATATTGTAAATATATTGACTATTTTTTTTATCTCATTTCCTTTTGTTAATGTTTTTTACAGACATATATAACTATCTTTTCTCTGCTAAGCACCTACCGAACACTAAGTATGGGCATCATGATAACTATATACCAGTGCCCACACTGGTTACCGCTCTGACCCCTGTATATTTTGACTCCTATGTAGCCTTCAGGGTCCGTCTGAATATTTCCATTCCACCTGGGACATTTAGCACACTGGCAGATATATGTTCCTCTGCCAAGCTCTTACTGAACAAAAAATATGGCTATCGCCCTGACCCCCATATACCTAGCTCTTTGTCAATATTCTACAGACTTATGAACATATACAATTTTCTCCTAACAATATACTGTTTTACCTCTAGGTTGCTTTTGTGAACCCTTATGTACCAAAACGGGGTCGTTTGACTCATCCTATTGAAAAGGTATGATATTGTCATTTAGTTCTCTCATGCATTTAATTGCTTATACCAATTCTTAGAAATTATGGTGATTCTAGATTATACATGAATAAGCAATTATTCCACATTTAAAGATAATTTTCTTCTTTTGTATATATTGTATATTATTTTCTGCACTTCCACTTATGTACATATTTTTTGTTGTTTCAGCGATCAGTTTTGATAAAGGCCATACGTGGCCGAAACGTCAACTAATAATCGCCGCATCATATTTCAATAAAATTTGTTCACTTTTTGCACCATCAAGAATTACGTGTGCAGTGATTACTTTCTTGATTGTGGACTTTGAACCTATGGTTCCTTGTCACTAGCACCGTATAGGGCAACCTACCTGGGTTGAGTGCTAACTGTTATGATTTGGTAACTGAGGAGAGCAAGCAAAAAAAGGAAATACACCAGAGAGGTTGGAATCTATGGGATTGCAGTACCCTGACTAACCACCACAACTAAAGGCAGCCGTGGAGCGTACCTACGTTGGTCCTAGACGCCTCGTCACAGCCTAAGAAGCTAACTACACCTAAAGACAGAAAGAGGAAAACTATCTGCCCCGGAGCAGATCCCCAAAGAACATAGAAAGCCCCCAAACATGTAATGGCGGTTAGACAAGAAGAAATACAGACACAGATAGAAAATAGAATGAGCAAACGCTGGGGCCCAAACTTCCTAAATAGAAAAGGATAGGAAGGACACTTACTGCAATCCCAAAAAACCCTGAAAAGTACCAACTCTACTAATTACAAAAACACCTGAGATCACACGACCTCTACCACCTAAATTAGTTCTCTGGTGTAACAAAAACTAAACAGCAGCCACTGAAAAAACTGGAAAAGGCAAATGAACAAACAGTGGCTGAACTAAACTGAGAGGAGCACAAGCCCCCGGAGGGGACCCGGCAGACCCCCACAGAAGTGCAGGACAAAATGCAAAAAGCAAGCAAAAAAAAACAAAAAGAAGAAAATGTCTTATCTGTTAGCAGAAGATGCAGGCACGAAACAGCAGGCTACAAAGTGAACAGGAATCAAAGATGAGACCAGAACAATTGATCACCGGCAACCCTGATGGGAGGGAACCTCCCTTATTTAAGACCAGTCAGTAACACCTGATCGCCAATCTTCACAATCTTCATTGGATAGTTCAGTACTGTTTGTAACCACCAGAGGGAGCTTCTGCTCAGAATTCATTTCTAGCACATTCACAACAGCTAACCATTTCTTCTTCTAGGGTGGTAGTTGTGGCAACGAGCTGTGTTGTTCCCAAACCCTGGCGCCCATCTTCAGCTCCACGGGTCTCACAAACCACTCCAGAGACAGTGTCCATTCTTAACAGGTTAACTTTACTTATCATCAGGGTTTTCAGTACAGATGCGGCACAGTGCATACAGAGTGACATTTCTAGGTCTTTCCCTGTCTTCCTAGCAATCCTTGCTCTTCCTGGACAATCCCTGTCTCGTCTTGGCAGTCACTGCTCTTCCTGGACAATCTCTGTCCTGTTCCAGCAATCACTGCTCTTCCTGGACAATCTTTGTCCCGTCTTGGCAATCACTGCTCTTCCTGGACAATCCCTGTCTCATCTGTGCTTTTAGGCCAACCAGCTTCCTCCCATTTCCCCTCATCCGGTTTCAAAGGAAAAAGTAAAAGGCTCGCCGTCTCAGCTTCGCCTGGTCTCGGCCATAGGCCCCGGACCTTTTCCGGAACGGTTACCACTTAAACTGGTGACCGCCTGCATGACACTCAGCCTGGGGCCCCTTCTTGCCGAAGCAACCTTATCCCCACGGCTGTCAGACTGTCCCTGTTCACTGCTGCATCTCAACCATCTCTAACCAGGAAGTCCGAGCACTAGACCCTATTGCTCGGCACTACTCTACTCTATAACTCCTCCCAGTTTGGAAAACCCCTATACTAACTATATCTACTCTAAGACTATTATTCCCTATGTATAGTGTGCCCCATTAATCTAGTCCCCCTATTGTCCAATGCTAACTCTAATCCTACACACAACACATATCAAATACATTCACACATCCACAGTGCCACATAAAACTGTAGAAACAAAAATGCTGAAAAAAAAAATTTTTTTGGTGAAAAAAATGCCGTTTTGGGAGGGTAGTTCACATTTTGAAGCTGCATTCCTTTTTAAACTCTTCAAAACTGAGCAATTTTTCATTTTTTGCACTTTTTTTTGTCCTCTTCTTCCAAAAGCCATAACGTTTTTATTTTTTCCATCAGCATAGAGTATCAGGGAGAGTCATAATTGTGAATGACTCTATTCATTTTATCATGTAATGTCATGAAAAAATGGGAAAAAAAAATTCTGTAGGGGATTAAAATTGTGAAAGAAGAAAAAACAAAACACAATTCCTCCTTTTTATTTTCACAGACTTCGTAAAATGACCTGGTGGTGTAGTTCAGGCCACTACGGTTATCAGGATACCAAACTTATAGTTTTTTTATTCCAGTGGTGAAAAAAGTTCCGAAATTTGTATAAAAAAAAATAAAAAATTTTGGTTTGGTTTGTATTGATATTTTCTTTCAATGGAGCCGGGTGTGGGTTTAATTTATTTGTGAGCTGAGCTATATAATGTATATACATGTATTTTTATTTTTTATTTGCATTATAGCATTTTCCTTGTGAGTTAAATATTTTTCTTTTTTTTCTTTATTTTGACAAATCGTATTTTTGTGAACATGCCAAACGTTTAATTTAAAACCTCTTTATTTTTCATTGAGAAAAAGGGGGTGATTCAAATGTTAATATTTTTTTATATACAGTTTTGCAGTATATAGTGAAATCAGCATTCTGCTTTGAAGCCCTGATGTGGGATGAGCTTCATGGGAGGACCAAGATGGCTGTGACGAGGGCCTTCGTTATGGCTTCTAGCTGCCATCATTCTTACATTAGCTCTTTGGCTCTATTCACATTTGCACCACAGTTTCTAGTCATACGGGAAGCCACAAAGCAATGGCACATACGATGTATAACGAACCCTCAATGGCACACAATGAACCCCACTAATACAGTGGCATGTAAAAGTTTGGGCACCCCTGTTCAAAATTACTGTTATTGTGAAGCAAGTTGAAAATAAAATGATTTCTAAAAGGCCTAAAGTTAAATATGACACATTTCTTTTGTATTTTAGGCAAATATATAAATATTTGCATTTTAAAAATTACAAAAAAGGAAAATGGGTTGATGCAAAAGTTTTGGCACCCTGCATGGTTAGTACCTAGTATCACCCGCTTTTGCAAGTATCACAGCTTGTAAACACTTTTTGTAGACAGACAAGAGTCTTTCAATTCTTGTTTGAGGGATTTCCATCCATTCTACCTTGGTAAATTCCTCCAGTTCTGTGAGATTCCTGGGTCGCTTGCCTCCTCTGGTATTTTGAGGTCTAGTTGCAGATTTTCAATGATGTTCAGATCAGGGGACTGTGAGGGCCATTGTAAAACCTTCAGCTTGCGCCTTTTGACGTCATCTATGGTGGATTTTGACGTGAGTTTAGGATCATTATCCATTTGTAGAAGCCATCCTCTTTTTACTTTCACCTTTTTTTTACAGATGGTGTTATGTTTCCATCAATGTACAATAGAAAATAATATTGTGGTACCGTGTTAGCCAGAAAAATCGATGTAAATACTTATGTCACAAAAAAAATGAGAAAGTTATTCAAGGAGTGATACCTTTTTGGGCTAACCAGAAAAATTATATTTGCAAGCTTTCAGGGCTCAGGCAGCCCCTTCATCAGGTATTCACTTGTAATGTAGCCTGATGAAGGAGCCGCCTGAGCCCTGAAAGCTTGCAAATATAATTTCTCTGGTTAGCCCATAAAGGTATCACTTCTTGAATACCTTTCTCATTTTTTTTGTGACATAAGTATTTACATCGATGTTTCCATCAAGAACTTATTGATATTTCATTGAATCCATTCTTCCCTCTACCCGTGAAATGTTCCCCGTGCCATTGACTGTAACACAACCACAAAGCATGACTGATCCACCCCCATGCTTAATGGTTGGCGAAATGTTCTTTTCCTGAAATTCTGTGCCCTTTTATCTACACACATACTTTTGATCAGAGGCGTAGCTAGGGTTTCGGTTTAGGGGGGGCCAAACTTCTGAGTGGGCCCCTAACCAGAGAACCTCAGCAAATGACTGCGCTGTTGCCAAAAATAATCTATATATAAAAAGACCATATTGATATCACCGCCGTATGGTCAGTGGTAAATAATACCAGTCCTACAGAACATATAATAGATTACAGCACAGGTATAGATAATGACTTACCGCTGATGTTCTTTCTAATGGAATTGTTCACTTTTCATGTCTTTTCCATCTGGCCCAGACCGATATGACGACTCTCCAGCCAGGACTCAACTACAGAGAATACAACAAAGACACATTTCACTTCTCATATTTTCAGCACCGTCACGGTCACCGATTGGACTATTCTCAACCTGTACAAACTCCTCATCCTGCTGATACCCCAATACTGAGCCGCTGCTATCGTATGTGTCCCTATTACTACACCTGATACCCCAATACTGAGCCGCTGCTGTCGTATGTGTCCCTATTACTACACCTGACACCCCAATACTGAGCCGCTGCTGTCCTATGTGTCCTTATTACTGCACCTGATACCCCAATACTGAGCCACTGCTGCCGTATGTGCCCCTATTACTGCACCTAGTGTGTGGTTCTGTGTGACCTCTAAATTCTAAAGCACCCCTCTAGAATATAGTAATGCCAGGTGCAAGTGCCCTAGAAAACAGAGCCCAGATTTTGTCCCCTAGAATGTAATATTGCCCGTGTGCCCCTTTGACAGTCACAGTAACCCGAGTTCCCCTATAACAATAAGTGCCCACTTTACACTTAATAATGTCCCGAGTCTCCCCCCTGTACAGCTCCCCTATACACAGTGTGATGCCCCCTCACTGGATATATACTGACCCCTTAATGTCCCCAAACTATTTAATGGCTTCAACACAGTATGATGGCCCGCCACTATAATCCCCACTGTATGATGGCCCCCTAGATAGCATCCATATAGCATAATACACCAGATAGTCCTCAATATAGTATAATGCACCCCCATAGGCAGCCTCTATATTATAATGCACCCCATAGACAGCCTCTATATTATAAGGCACTCCCATAGGGAGCCTCTGTAGTATAATGCACCCCCATAGACAGACTCTATATTATAATGCACCCCTGTAGACAGCCTTATTTATACTGTACCCCTTAGTCAGTCTTACTTATAATGCACCCCCATAGGCAGCCTTATTTATAGTGAACCCCATAGGCAGCCTTATTTATATTGCACACCCATAGGCAGTCTTATTTATAATGCACCCCATATGCAGCCTTACTTATAATGGACCCCATAGGCAGTCATTTATAATGCACTCCCCCATATGCAGCCTTATTTATAATGCACCCCATAGGCAGTCATTTATAACGCAGTCCCCCATATGCAGCCTTACTTATAATGCACCCCATAGGCAGCCATTTATAATGCACTCCCCCATATGCAGCCTTACTTATAATGCACCCCATAGGCAGTCATTTATAATGCACTCCCCCATATGCAGCCTTACTTATAATGCACCCCATAGGCAGCCATTTATAATGCACCCCATATGCAGCCTTACTTATAATGCACCCCATAGGCAGCCATTTATAATGCACTCCCCATATGCAGCCTTACTTATAATGCACCCCATAGGCAGCCATTTATAATGCACCCCATATGCAGCCTTACTTATAATGCACCCCATAGGCAGCCATTTATAATGCACCCCATAGGCAGTCATTTATAATGCACTCCCCCATATGCAGCCTTACTTATAATGCACCCCATAGGCAGCCATTTATAATGCACCCCATATGCAGCCTTACTTATAATGCACCCCATAGGCAGTCATTTATAATGCACTCCCCATATGCAGCCTTATTTATAATGCTCCCCATAGGCAGTCATTTATAACGCAGTCCCCCATATGCAGCCTTATTTATAATGCTCCCCATAGGCAGTCATTTATAATGCACTCCCCCATATGCAGCCTTACTTATAATGCACCCCATAGGCAGCCATTTATAATGCACTCCCCCATATGCAGCCTTACTTATAATGCACCCCATAGGCAGTCATTTATAACGCAGTCCCCCATATGCAGCTTTATTTATAATGCACCCCATAGGCAGTCACTTATAATGCACTCCCCATATGCAGCCTATTTATAATGTACCCCCATTACAAAAATAATAAATCCTGTACTCACCTCTCTTGCTCCCGGCTCCTGCGCTGCTCACTGCTCTCCCTCTCAGCGTCTGACTGCCGGCGCCGGGCAGTGACGTCATCGCTCTCGCTGTCAGACGCTGAGAGGGGGATTATGGGAGAGAAGGAGCACTCGCTCCTTCTCTCACAATGAGGTCAGCTGTATCGGCTAGATGCCGATACAGCTGACCCTCCGATGACGGGCGGGGGGCCCACTGCTGGCACAGGGCCCCCCACCGCCTGCTCAGGGGCCCCATAGCGGCCGGCGGCAGAGCAGGGAGAGCGATTCTCCCTGCTCTGCCGCAGAATGTAACTGTGTCGGCTCGCTGTGCATGCCGATACAGTTACAGTAGCGTAGCTCTGGGTGGGCCCCCTCAGAGTGCGGGGCCCGGGCCACCCGCCCCCTCTGCCCCCCCGGTAGCTACGCTACTGCTTTTGATCATTGTGGCCAAAGAGTTTTACTTTAACCTCATTGGTCCACAGGACTTGTATCCAAAATGCATCAGGTTTGTTTAGATGTTCTTTTGCATACTTCTGACTCTGAATTTTATGGTGAGAATGCAGGAGAGGTTTTCTTCTGATGACTCTTCCATGAAGGCCATATTTGTGCAGGTGTCTCTAAATAGTAGTTCAATGTACCACAACTCCAGAGTCTGCTAAATCTTTCTGAAGGTCTTTTTCAGTCAAGCGGGGGTTCTGATTTTCCTCTCTAGCGATCCTACGAGCAGCCCTCTCTGAAATTTTGCTTGGTCTTCCAGACCTTATCTTCACCTCTATTGTCTCTGATTACTGCCGTTTCTTAATTACATTTCAAACTGAAGAAAGGGCAACTTGAAAATGCTTTGCTATCTTCTTATTGCCTTCTCCTGCTTTGTGGCCTCCACCATTTTCATTTTCAGAGTGCTAGGCAGCTGCTTAGAAGAACCCATGGCTGCTGTTTGTTTGGCACAAGGTTAAAGGAGGCTGGGTTTTTATAAAGCTGGGAAATTTGTATCACCTGGCCTTTCCTAACAGGCTAATTAAGGTCACAAACCTTAGTCAAAGTTTTCTGAGCACACCAATCTCCAAGGGTGCCCAAACTTTTTGATCAGTCCATTTTCATTTTTGTAATTTTTAAAATGGAAAAAATGACATATATATTGCCTTAAATACAAAGGAAACGAATCATCTTTAACTTTAGGCCTTTTAGAGATCATTTCATCTTGATCTTGCTTAACTATTCACAATAACAGTAATTTGGACCCGGGGTGCACAAACTTTTACATGCCACTGTATGTAATGGGATCTGTCAGCTTCTATCTAGGTATGAATTGTGCAGAGGTGCACGCTGCGTCAGATCTGATAAAAATGCTGACGGAGGAGCCTGTAACCTCATCATGACCATACAGACACGTTATGTCCACATTAACCTGAGTGCAGCCATTTCTCCGGTGTCTGCTTCCACCTAAACGAGGCCCTCAGGTATCACACTCCATCTCACATAATAACACTGCCCTCCGGTGTATCGTCCTCCGCTCTCCCTCTATAAATCACCCGCTTTATTACTGCTCCCGCCACTTAGTTAAGACCCTTTCTAGTCTGATTGTGGCTCAGATTTATGTCCTTCTATCCAGTCAGTAATTCCCAGAAACATTGATGGATAGAGACAAACTCAATAAATTACAGGGTGTCCATCACCCCATAAAATGCAAATTAAACAACTTAAAGGGAACCTGTCACTTTCCCAAACTATGGGCACCATGAACCAGAACGTGGCTCCAAAATTGCTGCCCAGCATATTTTCTTATCTAAAACGCTCTGAGATGAAGATCGAGGACCACAGCCAAAGACATGACTAGTCCGGTGCCGCCCCTGGCCGGCTTCTCCCTGCGCCGCTCCAGGTCTCTCGCTAAGTGCACTCATGTCATTGCTTAGTGAGCACTGCGGATCCAATCTTTGGGATCGCCACCAATCTTGACTATGAAGGGGCCAGATTGCATCATCCTCTTCATGGTTTCCTTCAGAACCAGGGCATTGCTGGAGTGAAGCTCCATGCAAGTGAATTGTGCCGGCTGCAGTCTCCTGTGCAGGAGAAGGGCGGGGAGAGCCGCTGCGCAGATCCAGCACTGCAGCCGCCTTAGGCGGTGTTCAGACATGGGGTGCATTTGTGCAGTATTAACCACAATTAAGAGAGGATATTACTGCTACAAATTTGCAACTGAAATTCCGCAAAGCAATTATGTTAACGGCTGTCGTCCTGTTATTCTCAGTAGGCTGGGGTTTCTGTAGGTGGGACCCTCAATGATCATTAATTAATTGTGCACCCTATTGGTTTGCCATCACTTACTAAGAGAAATCTAGAGAAGACGCCATATGCAAATCAGGCAGGAGGTGCACTGGGGGCATGTAGTTTCACTTGGACCGCCTCTCCCAAGTGCATCGCCACACCCTCAGTGCACTTCCAGCCTGATTTGCATATGGCTTCTTCTCTAGATTTCTTATGACTGGTACATCGGATCTCAATTTCCTTTTGTGTCGTTTGTAGATGGGATTTATTAAACTGTAAGAGAGTGAATGTACTGAGAATAAGCCACAAATTCCATCTGTAGGACCCCCACTATTTCGAGCCCACTGCATCCAGGCAGAGAATGAATGTAGGGGTGACCCTTTATGTGCGGAGATGTCCGGACTATAACCTCCCTTGTGGTTCTGGGCTGATCCTTTACGGAGCGCTGCTTCTGCAGTAAGGAGGCGACGCTCCACATTCGCTGCTATATAAAGAATTCACACATTAATAATTAAACTGAATTTTTCTCTTTCTCCAGAAGCGGAGAATCGTTACTGCACAGGACTAATTGCATGTGACGCTCGGCTCTACGGCTTTGATTTTCTAAATCTTTTATCTTGGCCGGTTGTGCAATTTCTAGAGGTATAAAGCGGTAGGTGCGCAGCGGCTTCATTAACAGCCGGCGCTCGGAAACTTCAAGCCTATTTGATACAGATGAGATTCCAGCTTATAAAAAATTCACATCTGCTGCTTCCAAAATAATTGAATCGCCCAGATACGTCTTACAAGCAAAAGAGGAAACTGCTTCAGAAAATCAATTTTATTCTTAAAGGGAACGTGTCACCCGATTCACGGTGCCCAATCTGCGGCGTCATGAACCAGAGCCTGGGGGCACCACTGCAGCCGGGTATACCGTTCTCTGAAACGCCCCGGTCTTTCCACGAAAATATACTTTAAAGATCCGGCGCTGCTAGAGGTGATTGACTGGTCTCTGGCATAAGGAGAGTCCTGTCAATCAAGTGCAGCCGGGCAGGGAATAGCCGGCAGGGGGCGGAGACGGACTAGTCTCATCTCCAGTTCCATCTTTAACCTCCTTCTCCCAGCTAGACGTTGGGAATAAGTCTTCATATATGAAGGGGGCTCAGGAGCTGAGCTCCCTCCTCCACATGTGGCAGATACCAGCTGCATTAAATAGCCGGGATCTGTCTCTATGAGTTCCAGTCGCTGCTGTTAACCATTTAATTGCTGCTGTCAATCCCTGTCCTCTACATTTAAGGTAGGTTTAAGTCCCCTAAGGGGCTAAAAAAATGATGTAAAAGAAAATAAAAATATATATATATAAAAAAATTGTAAAAATATAAAAAGTTCAAATTAAACCCCCTTTCTCCCTTTAAAAATAAAGAAAGGATAGTGTTATGTCCCATGAATGAGACATTTTACAGACTGTCCTGTGTATTTTACATGCTGTATTGCAGTCTCTCATATTGTTTACTGTTGCTATGTGTCCCTGTGTTTGCATAGCTGAAATCCTCCCTTTACATCAAGTTTGTCCCTCTGTCTCTCTGTCTCCCTCTTCTGGTGTGATGTCATTTCCTTCTTCTTTCTCCTGTGTTTCATTCTCCATCTTGATTTTATCAGAATCACATGTGTTTTCAGTCTGTCTGAAGAAAGTCTTTTTTACCTGCTGCTGTTTGTATGCATTCAACAAGAATTCTTACAGAAATCAAAGTCTCTTCTGGATTCTTCATAACATGTGTGCCGGCAGCTGAGTTAAGCTATCTGCGATCGTCGCCAATTGTAAGTAGGGTGAAAGAGATCCGGCATCTCACAGAGCCATATTTACAGCCACAGGCCCCGGGGACAGAATAGTAAAAAAGACTCTTCAGATTCATCTGTAAAACCCACAGCTTCTATAAAGCTACAGAACTTCCTGCAGAGCATCCGCTCTCAACAATAAGAGTCTATACAGCTCCCCTTCTCCCTGTGCAGCAGGATGGCTGAAGGAATGACTACACGGTCTCTGCCAGACCCATTGTCAGAGGAAGAGTGCATAGACCCTGATCCACCATTTAGTGAGAAGGCTAGACGTGTCACAAAGCCAACATGGAAAATAAGGGAGAATCTAGAATCCAGTAAACATGATCTTCTCCGTGCAACAGCAGAGCTATGGCAAAAACTCTTATGCCACATAAATAGCCTATCTCAGCCTGCTTCTCTCCAACAACCACTGGAGGGAGCTCTCGCACAACTGTGTTCAGATTATCAATGTTATGCAGAAATAACAGACCAATATATCGCAGTGTTAAAAAGACTTAACCCATCAGTTACCTGCAAAGAGCTGCAAGCTTTCCAAAAACTTAACTCTGAGAGAGAAAGCATGGTGCGCGATATAAAAGCCAAAACAGAGGCAAGAATCGCACTAATAGCCGAGATGTCATCTTGCATTTCTGGCTCTGCCAGACAGTCAAAGCGAACATCTAAGTCACGCTCTTCAAAATCCTCAACCCTCAGCGAACAGCTCATAAAAGCACGTGCGGAAGCTGAGGCCACTAAAATACAAGCTGCCTTTGCTCAAAAGGAAACTGAAATGAAAACTGAGGCAACTAAAATACAAGCTGCCCTAGAGGCCACTAAAATACAAGCTGCCCTAGAGGCCCTAGAGAAGGAAACTGAGATGAAAACTGAGGCCACTAAAATACAAGCTGCCCTAGAGGCCCTAGAGAAGGAACGCCAACACGCCATAGCCATGGCAAAGTTAAAGGTCCTGGAACAAGCCATCAGTGGGAGCCAAAGAGACAGCATCAGTTTAAGTGTTTTTGATACTGAAGACCCTCTTAAGCGTACTAGAGACTATGTACAAAGCCAACACAGCGCTGTCCCTGCTCCTGCAATCCTTCCTGACCACACTGATGCTCCCCTGAGACAACAGGACACAGAGCGTTTATCCCATCCTGCACCCAAGGTCAGTACAATTACAATACGCTGCCAATCTTGTATCCTGATCCACCTCTGTGCACCGAAATGTACCAGAAACCTGCAAATCACCAAATCTTATACTCAGAATCCTACGTACAGGCCAATATGCAGGCCAGTCACCACACTCCGGTCAATCACACAATTCCAGTCCCATGTGTGGCAGAAACTAAGCTCATTAAGCCAGTTAATGGACTGAACGCCTACGCTGCCCCATATATACCTGCATTCCCAGGTCAAATCACAGACTGTATGAACAAAGCTATCCAGCCATCATCGGTCCTTCCAAAAACGGAGAATGCTGATATGACTGGCCTCGCAAGGTACATGATTGGGCGCGATCTAACTAAGACCGGTCTTACAGAGTTTGACGATAAACCTGAGAACTACAGGGGTTGGAAGTGTACCTTTGAAACCACGATCAGTGATCTCGGCATCACCGCCGCTGAAGAGCTAGACCTGCTAATCAGGTGGCTTGGGCCACAATCCACGGATCAGGTCAAGAGACTTAAATCTGTCCACATCAGTAATCCCATTGCTGGTCTCACTGCTGCATGGAAGAGGCTAGAAAGAAGCTATGGCAGTCCTGAGGTCATAGAAAGGGCCCTGTTCAAACGACTAGAGGATTTTCCAAAGGTATCTAATAAAGACAGTACAAGGTTCCAAGAGCTCAGCGACCTCCTGTTAGAGCTTCAGCTGGCCAAAGCAGACCCATACCTTCCTGGCCTCAGCTACCTGGACACTGCTCATGGGGTAACCCCAATAGTTTCCAAGCTGCCACCCAATATCCAAAATAAGTGGGCTATGCTTGGATCAAAATACAAAAGGGAAAACCAAGTCTCCTTCCCTCCATTTTCCTACTTCTGCGAGTTCATCAAAAATATCGCAGAGTGTAAGACCGATCCAAGTTTTTCCTATGGAGAACACAGCGACCCTGTTTCATCTACAAAACACGACAGTCCACGTCTTAACTACAGGAACCACCAAGCTCCAATGTCCATCAAGAAGACTGATGTTCTTCCGGCACCTTCAGTATCACAAGATAAGAGCGACAAGGTGAGAAGGTTGAGAATCCTAATCGCCAGTGTCCAATTCACAAACTGCCACATCCCCTGAAGAAGTGCATCGGCTTCAGGAAGAAGCCCCTTCAAGAACGAAAGGAGCTCTTGAAGAAGTTTGGAGTATGCTTCAGGTGCTGCGCCTCTACCGAACATCTTGCTAAGGACTGTGTCATCCCCATCAAGTGTCTAGAGTGCGACAGCGAAGACCACGTACAGGCGCTCCATCCATCACAGCCTGACTCTGCGTCTTCACCTTCTCCCACCACAAGCCATGGCGGGGAGAGTACAGACCAAGTGACAAGCCATGTTGCAGTATCTTCCTCATGCACCGATGTCTGTGGAGAAGGTCTTCGAGACAAGTCCTGTGCGAAGATTTGCCTGTCATGGGTGTATCCCAAGGGCCATCCAGAGAAGGCAGTCAAGGTGTACGTTAGCCTGGATGACCAGAGCAACAAATCATTAGCCAGGTCGGAACTCTTTGACTTGTTTGACTTAAAAGGAGACGTCTATCCCTACACCTTGGGCACCTGCAGCGGCGTTTTACAAACCTCTGGAAGAAGGGCCAGTGGCCTCATAATAACTTCTCTCGAGAAAGGCGCCACGGAGATACCACTACCCACGCTTGTAGAGTGTAACCAAATACCATTCAATAGGGAAGAAATCCCAACACCAGAAGTCGCTCTTCAGCATCCTCATCTCAGAATGATAGCTAAAGAGATGCCACCCTGGACGATAAGGCAGACATCCTAATTCTCTCCTCGGCAGAGACATTATACGACTGCACAAGATGCGCCAACAAATCCACGGACTACTCAATGAACCATATGCCCAGCGCCTCGAGCTGGGCTGGGTCATCATTGGCAACGTCTGTAGTGACCAGACAAGAATCAGAACGACATCTCCCCTTACAAAACCGTTATCACATCAGATGACAATGACTTGTCCTCCCTGTCATACTCACGTCACCAATGGATGAAGGAGAAGTCAAACGACACTACGTGTCAACGGCAACCATCCGATATTTCAAGTCCGCTTTATCCTCAAGACTACAACCTCGAGATAACAGCATTCGATCCTTCAACCAAGGACAACAACTTACTACCTACAGAGGGAGACAAAGTGATCATCAGGGTCATGAGCGTCAAACCCACCGAAGACAACTATAACAGCTGGGTAGCTCCCTCACCTTCTCTTCCAGCAAAGACTAAGTTGCCAAGGGATCCACAGCAAGTAACTGCTAAGTTCCCAACCTTTGATACCCATCTCCATCACAAGCCTGGTCAAACCGAAGCCGTGCTAGACTTCAGTGCTCAGAGTGAGAGCCCCTCTCTCAACAGCCTACCTCTGACCGATGGTGCCAGCGTTTTCCCCACGCAATTCAGCCTCAGCTCACTGGCGGATGTTGAACAAGACACGTTCACTTCTCAAGCATCACCCTGTAAGGAACTTGCTATCAAACGAGGAGCCTCGCCTGTTGAAAACAGCATTGACGGTCCTCTCGGGTTTAAGACACCCATCGCAGTTCTAGGCAGGGTACCACTGAGACAGCTTGCTACTCCGGATATCAACGGGAACACTATGCTACCATCTCAGATACAGCAAAGATGGGAGACGGCGAAGAAGTCTCTAAAGGCCTTACAACAAGTCCTGCCCCGTAGTTCTGTAAAGACTCTTTCAACCGTCATCAAGAGACAAGTCTACCTTTCCTACGACGTGTCTAAGAAGACTACAGCTGCAGGAGCCTCTCCCAGCGCTTCAGAAACCGGCAAAAAGGTACAGAAGCTGAACTCTCTTTACCCTGGACATCCTTTCAGCTGGTCAGCCATCCTATCTGCTGACATACATTTCAGGCAAATCATCTGCTGGCTCCTTCGAGCAGGAGTCACATGATCTTAGCTTCGTCTCTGAACTCAGCTCACGGCGGGGAGCCTACCGCCATATACTCCTCCAGCTGTGTTGGAACATTGTAATATTTTAACTTTCTCCAGCGGATTATTGGTTGGTGGAAGTGTTTGCACGTTGCGGCTTCCCCAATCCGAAGATGGGTTTTCGTTTGGACTTGGATTATTCCGCTGTTGAGGACTTCATGCCTCCAACTGAACATTGGACCATGCCAATTGGACTTCAACTGTTGTTGTTATTACCTGCATGCTTGTTTTTTCCTTTTGTCTTTCAGGTTTACAGTGACATCTCCAGTGGACATCATAAAATTATGAAATCTATAGATTTCAGACGGGGAGTGTTATGTCCCATGAATGAGACATTTTACAGACTGTCCTGTGTATTTTACATGCTGTATTGCAGTCTCTCATATTGTTTACTGTTGCTATGTGTCCCTGTGTTTGCATAGCTGAAATCCTCCCTTTACATCAAGTTTGTCCCTTATGTCTCTCTGTCTCCCTCTTCTGGTGTGATGTCATTTCCTTCTTCTTTCTCCTGTGTTTCATTCTCCATCTTGATTTTATCAGAATCACATGTGTTTTCAGTCTGTCTGAAGAAAGTCTTTTTTACCTGCTGCTGTTTGTATGCATTCAACAAGAATTCTTAAAGAAATCAAAGTCTCTTCTGGATTCTTCATAACATGCGTGCCGGCAGCTGAGTTAAGCTATCTGCGATCGTCGCCAATTGTAAGTAGGGTGAAAGAGATCCGGCGTCTCACAGAGCCATATTTACAGCCACAGGCCCAGGGGACAGAATAGATAGTAATTAAAATATTTGGTACCGTCAAAGTCCGAGCTACTAATGTATGGAATTAATTAACCCGATCGGTAAACGTCGAAAAGAGAAAAGAACTCAAAATACCAGAATTACCGGCATTAATCAATATTATTTTTTGGCCGCCTCACTTCACTAAAAACATGTAATAAAAATAAGCAATTAAAGCAATATCTGTACGTAAAATCAATAAAAAATGTCAGGTCACCGCGCAGTCAGCCCCATCAGCGGAAAAATAGAAATATTACGGGTCTTGGAAAATGGCGATTGGCGACACAAAGGAAACATTTTTTGCATGTTTATCGCACAATGAACGTCGTAAAAATAAAACCCGAAAAAACAATGGAGGAATTGCATTTTTTCACCACTTGGAATTTATTTATTTTTTCTCCCTTGTCTCCCTCATTTCAGTACATTTTATGGTAAAATGAATTGAGCCATTCAAAACTACATCTCGTCCTGGAAAAAAAAACAAAACAAGAAGCGCTCATGTGGCTGTGTGAGTGGCGAAATAAGAAAGTTATGGCTCTTGAAAGAAAGAGAGGAAAAGAACAAAAAGAAAAAAAATGTAAAATTCAATAGGGTTAAAATATATTTTCTCTGAAACGCGTCGGTAAAGGTTTACTTGTCTGTAATCGTACATCCGGGCTCTGATTTATGCTGCCAAAACTGCAGTTTGGGCCACGTGACGCGTTCCCTTTAAAGGAGATCCTTTAAAGGAGAACCTGTCAGCGCATTGATAAATATAGAAGTAGTGGTGCGGCTTTGTAAGCCTTTATCCCCCAAGAAGAATCATACCTTTTTTGTAGAGATCCGATGTGCCAGTCACGAGAAAACCAGTGTAGAAGCTATAGGTAAATTAGTGCATTGGGGGCGTGTCAATGCACTGAGAAGCAGCGGTCAAGTACACTGACACGCCCCCAGTGCACTTCCAGCCTGATTTGCATATGACTTCTACTCTAGATTTCTCATGATTGGGACATCAGATTTCTACAAAAAAGGTATCGTTTTTATTCAGGGACAAGAGCCGATACAGCCATGCCACTACTCTATGCCATACCTAAAAAAAAATTACAGGTTCCCTTTAAATATATTTCTTAGACTTTACTGACTTTAAACATTCATGTCAGTCTGGCAGTCTAGTCCTTTTTTGAAAATTTTCTGCCTAATATTAAAGGTTTTTTTTTGTTTGTTTTCAACTTTCTACCCCCATAGGCTTTTACTCATTAAAAGTCATTAAATGAGTGTTATTCCCCTTCCTCTGCTCCAGCCCCAGCAGAGCCGCTGAGCCCAGTGATTGGCTGAAGCGGTCACATGTGACATCGTCACTGCAGCCTGTAAGAATTCACCTGGAGCAGGTGGCGGAGAACCGGGAAACAAAAAGCCCTTTAACATAATCGCGGGCAGGATTCAGAAAATGCTCATTTTTCATTGAGGATCGATCGTATGAGCATTTTGTCCTAAATTTTCAGAGTAAGTACACCAGCCTAATCAGGTCTAACAGATTTATTGAATAATGTATTCTATATGAACGAATCTCCATGAAGAGCTCAAAATCCTCTCCACATATGCAGAGATTCAACGAATGAGACGCTGGCTACTGTCAGCCACCACTAGAGGGAGCTCCTGTACTGCTGATACACATTGAGCACATTCATAGACACAGGTTGCTCTAAGCTCCCTCTAGTGGTTGCTGCACTCAGCTGCATTTGATCTCTTTTAGGCTTTTCAAGGTATTCAGAAAAACAAACTTCCTACCGCTATAAAGTTTTGTTCAGAAGTTAATATCACATCATTTTGGACCCCAAAACCACTTGGTGTTTTTCACTTTAACGCGTTTTACCAATCATATGACATCCGTTCTGCTCTGCAGAGAACGTTTGCTCAATGCCTGCGACATTTTTTTTAGCTATTTTTTTTATGAACACATCCTGATCGCCAGCACTTTATTTTTATTGCTGAAATAATCATATAATGACTTTTTTATTTTTGTTTATGTTTTTCAGGAGGAGTTGTACATTGTCAGTGCACTCTTTTAGGGTACAGTAGTAGCAGTTCAGTAACTTTTCATTATTCTTGGGGAGATGCAGCAAAAACAGCAATTCGGCCTGACATGCATGGTGCGGTTTTTAATCTCCTTTCTGCACATACTATTTATTCATAGTGCAGCAACACCATTATTTTAGCTTTCGAAAAGGGGTTGGCCCCCCAAGACGTGAGCATGCATGACTGTCGCTGCCTTGCAATAATGGACAGAGCTCCGTTTCTGGGATTGGAAAAGGTCTGAGAGATCACGTCCACAGCAGTGAAATAAATATCATTTATTCTATGGCTACATGATAAGTCATCATGGTTGGTGAACCCGTTTATAGATTTTTTTACAGGACGTAAAGGGTTTGTAAAGGGTTATTCTTCATAAAATGGATCTGGTCGGACAGTGCTTATAAATATGAGCAATTTTGCAATTTACTGCTCATTAAAATTTTCAGCTGTTCTGGAGATATTAACACTTTAACTTTTGTTTACAGATCGTTGCCTTGGAGACCGACCACCGCTGCTAGACAGCAGAACATGCGCAGCGCTTATGAGCTTTTTCCTATTCAGCATGTAAACAATGTATTGAAGCTGACCAGGATCACTGGAGCTCGATCACTCGATGGTATACGCTGAGCTCCAGCTTCATTTCTTGCAAGCAAGACAGCAGCGGTGGTCGGTCTCATAGGCAACAAGCTTTAAAGAACGGAGAAATGTTAATATCTCAAGAACGGCTGCAAATTTTAATAAACAGTAAATTGCCAAAGTGTTTGTTTTTACAAGATCTATCCGTTTATGAAGATGGAAATAAGTCTCCAAACATGACAGGCAGCCTATTAGACCATAAGGTCCAAAAGCCCCAGAGAAGTGCTTTGATTTATGGCCAATGGCCCTGCAGAAGAAGCCCTGTCAATGACTCAGTCACTATTGATAATGGCATCTGTGGGATTAAACAGTCAGGATGGGAGCATTCTTCACAGATACAATTGTGTCCTTTTTTTAACAGAAAATATAATCTAACCAGCAGGTAACAATTGAATCCTCTGGAGGACGAGCGTCGTGACGCCATATACCGCCGCCGCTGTGTGAGGTCACAGATGGGTCATCCGTAAACCATATATCGCAGAACTTCACTTCATTAGTTTTGGAAAACGTTATTACCGGGAAGCTCAGGCGGCTGAACTTTACAGGGTGACGGCTTCCAATGGAAAGTCTGATGTTAATTACAATGGTTGAACACCACATGGCAGAACATACCCATGCTGGGCGCCAGTCACCTAGGTTTTATATTTAACCCTTATACTTTTTTTTATTTTTGCATTTCAAGTGGAAATTGATGAAAAGTGCTTGAGTCATTGTCATTGGTCTTTAATGGCTGTCACTAGACCTTTAAAGAGACATAAGTGGGTAGAGGATTGCAGGCAACAGGTCACACGATCAGCCACAGTGACCAAGCTCTATCAACCAGTCATTAGTGGTCCACACACTACAGGTTATGGTAGATCTATAGGATAATGTATACATCATACAGTACAGGAGTAATATCTGTGTGCTGCAAACAGGCACTAACGGCATAGAACAGCTGATTCCTCTTTTATCCAGTAACTATTTCACTGAGGTCATTGCTATACTTTATCACACCTTACTAACAAATTATCTACTAAATTCTGTCACTTATGTACAAGAATATAACTACTATAATACTGCCCCTATGTACAAGATGTAAGGTTTCAACTCACTCAGCTGCGACGGAGGCAATCAGGACGCACTTCTATATCAAAAGTTCATCAGGTTTATTGCTTCATAAACCATAGTACCATACAATTCATATCTTCAATGTTTCAGCTCCTGCCTGGAGCCTCACTCCTCAGACACAGAGTCCTCTCTGTAACGTCCTGCCGGAACACATGGAAGTCTGTCCACACTGGTAGACTCCCACACACTCTCTCAGGTGCCAAACACAACTCAGTTACATAGCCGTAACCCCGCCCACAGGTGAGGTCAGGATCACATGGTTAGGTCACATGGTTATGACCTCACCACAGGTCCTTTTGATACACATAAACAACTACAGGCTTTATCTTGGGTATTCAGACACATACCCCTTGGGTGGGTTTGTAGGTGACTGGACCCGCCCAGCTCTCCAAGTCACCTGGAAGCCTCCCAATGTATAGCACAACTCAGCAGTAGATCTGCTGAACCAAAACATATCCAGGCTTCCATCACAGGGCCACCCACCTCTGTGATACATACCGTCCATCTATCACATGCTTCCATGCATATCCCATGGGCCATACACAGTGCCCCCTAGCTGCATCAGGGGTCATTACACCACATACCTCCCCCCTCTGTTCAAACTTGTGGGGTTGAACACTTGTTACCCGACCAGAGATCCTTCTCGGTTGTCTCTGCCAGTCACACCGTCTCTCTAAGTCTGGCCCTGCTACTGATCTCTTTTGTAGGCGTCTGTCCTCCGACTCTGGCACATCTGTTGCTGACTCCCCCCTGTCAGACCACCCGCATCCCCAGTGGTCAGTACGGCGTCGCAATTCCCTTGCACCCATACGTCCTGTCTGGTCTGAGTCCTTGTTATTTCGTCCACTACAGGTTTTCCTGCTTAGGTCACTCATCACTGAGCTAACTGAGGCATTACTACTTCTACCTCTTCCATCAGGCGACCTATTTCCTGTATTAGCTCCAGCTTGAGTACTTGTAGTCTTAAGCGAACCTCTTCGCCTCTCAATACCACGGGTTGAAGGTGGCGGCCATCTTCTTTCCATTTCCTGCAGCTCTCTGTTGACCTGCTCCCTCTCAAGTCGTAGCTGCTCTACTTCTCTCAGGTACGACACACGATACTCCAGGAGCATCCGGATATTTCCAAGGCTCTCCCTGGACCCGATAATGAGGAACGGAACCATCCCATCTTTAGCCACTACCTGGACTTCGTCATCAGCCGGAATCCTGACTCTCGTCGCACCCGACTTATTCACCATCTCCTGCATCACTTTCCCGAGTCTTCCGATGACCTTCTTCACCAGACCTCTGGGCACTTGAATGATGTCTTCCATCAAGCCAACTGATTTTGAGTCTTTCTTGCTTGCTCCAGACGTCGAGCGGCTTCTTTATTTCTCAACAGGATCACCTGTTTCGTGCGGAGACAATGTAGGTGCATGTCCCTCAGGATAGCCACCCGCTTCATCGTGACTTCCCTAGTCGACAGTATGACCAACTGTTTCAATTCTGGCACCCAGTTCACACTGCATGCTTCTACTGCCTTTCTAAAAGCCTCATGCACCTCCTCAATGGCACACACTTCTTGCATGTCTTCGGGTATCTCTATTACACACTTGAAAACCGACCCGTCACATTCTTGGACAGACTGTTGGACCTCCTCGTCCTGAGCGTTAGTACAGTTTTCCAAGACATCGCTCTCCCTTGTGTATCCATCTGTATGGCACTTCTGCTGGATTTCTTCTCCCGTGGATTTCTGGAGCTGAGCACTAGTCTCCTCCTTTATCTTGAGCTCTCTGAGAACTCTATCTCGCTCTTCTGCCAAGCCGCGACACTCATCATCCCTCCGGAGAAGCTCCTGCTGATGCTTCTCTTGGGCCTCTCTGAGCACCTCCATATCTTTCCATAGGGCCTTGTTCATACTATGACACGCTGACAGATGATCTCTGAGCTTAGAGACCTCCTTCTCCAGCTCCTCCATTCTGTGCTCAATTATTCGTCTCAGGACCCTTTCCTGCTCGACTGCCTCTTTACACAGCTCTATCTCCTGGTCCTGCTCTCTTTTAGCCAGCACCTGTCGCACCATTACTTCTTTAATTACATTTTTAGATGGGCACTCTTGCCCACGCACACTCTGCCTCTCCAGAGTTCCGCCCGTTCCTGCATCCGCAGTTTCCACTGTCTCACGACTCCCGGTAACTTCAGAGACTTCCAGCTCTGCCTCCTTATCAAGGACAGTCACCTAACCGGTACCTGACCATGACTCTTCCTCATCATTTCTCTTCTTAGAGGATGTAGCCTGTCCCGCCTTTCCGCGGCCCCTGCGGCGAGAGGAAGATCGGCCATTTTTATGTGTAGCCCAGCTACGCAGGCACACACATAAAATCCAGGAGAATGCACAGGAAGGTAACCACAAAAGCTTGTTATCATTCACTGTCACTCACACTTTTAGACACACCCATCAGGGGTACAAGAGGAAGTGACACTTAGCAATCTTAGTTCAGTCAGTTTCCTGTCTTCAGACAGTGCAGTTCAGTCCAGTGGAGTCTGGACTTGGAGAGAGAGAAGGGAGGACTGAATCCTCGCAGAGCTAACGTAGCTCACCTGACAAGCAAGTGGAGGCTAGTACGGGTGAAGTGGATCATCCTAGCCTAGTCAGAGCTACCCTTAATCAGTACCTCAACAGAAGCTGGAGGGAGGAGGATACTGAGAGCTGCTCGGCGAGCTCTAGAAGAAAGCTGACATTACCATCGAAGTTACAGTTGCTTGTGCTAAGAGCGAGAGCAGGGCGAAGGGCAGTGGAGAAGATAGAGAAGTGCTTTAGGTATTGAATTGCCTGCACTAAATTGCCGGACACCGGAGTCCGAGGCGTTGCTACAGTTTCAAGCTTAGTAACAAGATTACCGGAGGCATCTGGACTACAGGTCGCAGAGAGCAGCCCTGAGTGTCAATACGTAACCGGAGACAGGGAAAACAGGAGTCTAGCCTGATCAGCAAATATACACTTAGTTTTCACCACTTAGAAGTTTCCACCACAATGTTGGCCGGGCAGTACAGCTATTGAGAAAGCTGGAGATTCAGAGTTAACTTCGCTTCAGGCAAGTTGGACTCACCTACATTCGAAGTAAAGGAGGCCTCTAACCTGCTCAGCGGTTACCCGAATGTGCATTCTCCACCCCGACCAGCTCCCCGGGATCTGCTTGAACCATCTACCAGTAAAAGGTATGGAAAGAAGCTGCATTGTGTGTGACTGAATTATTACTACACCCTGCATCATCACCATAGACTTCCAGGGACCCGTCTCACTTGTGGGAGACTACCTCCAAGCTGCCCCATAACATCCCCTGTGAAAGTCCTTATAGCGGCGCTGGTACAATTTACCAGAGACCACAGGTGGCGTCACGAACTACCTATCCTAATAATCCCCTGTAAATATCCCCCATTGTATGAGCGCCCAGGGCCACGGACCGAGTCCTGCTGCCAGTGACAAATCCCATAGACTTTCATGGGCTCGGTGCCGAGTACCCCATTGCCCTGGTACTAAGTAGTGCGACTCAATCTTTGGCGTCACGAACAGGATCCGAAACTTGCAATTGTGAGTCCTGTGTGCCTATATTGACTGTTTGTGCGGAAAAGACTGTTTGCTGTGTTGGCGCCATAATACCGCCATCTTTAGCGCAATATTCGCGCCCTCAGGCGCTGGTGAAGAAGGGGGGCGTACCTGTAAAAGCGCGCTGTTGCCTGGCTCCGCCCCCAGCTCTGACGCGGCGGCAGGTCCTGTGAAACAGGAAGTGAACGCTCTGACATCACAGTCCAGCGACGAAGGTCCTGTCTCCACCGCTGTGCCTGCTACGAAGGTCCTGTCTCCACCGCTGTGCCTGCGACGCTGCAGCCTGCAAAAGAGGTAGGCTCAGATTAACCAAGGGGGCACCAATATGTCGCAGCAACCGGCAGACGGAGCGGCCCCCGCCGGAGGCCCCAATAGCCCACCGCTTGGCGTCGTACCGCAGGATGGGGGTGCAGGCCCCTCACCTGGCCCGGTGGTCCCGCTAATGCCGCTAACCCTCCCATACATGCCTGGAGCGAAGTGGCTCCCCCAGTACAGCGGCGAGCCAGGCACCCTGCCAGGATTTAAACGGAAAATATGTAGTATTTTGGATATGTATTCAATGACTGAAAAGCAAAAAGCTGCTGTGGTAATAGGACAGTTAGCTGGTGCGGCTGAGAGAGAAGTAGAGACTTGGCCCATTGCAGACCAGGAGTTGGTACCTGCGATTCTCTTAAAGCTACAGGCCATCTTCGAGGACCACACAGAAACGGATCTCCGGATGGTATTTTATCAGTGCTTCCAGGGACCGGGTGACAGTATTAGGGACTACGCCTGCCGACTACAGGGGGCCCTGCGAGCTCTCAAACAGGCTAACCCCACAAGTCCCATTGATGAGAGCCAAATGTTAAAAGAGCAATTCGTGCGGGGACTGAGGTCTCCAGAGGAAAGGAGGACTGTAAACTGGTGGTCCTTGGATCATCCAGATGCCACTTTTGATGCTCTAAAGGACATGGCAATAAAGGGACTGCGACCCCTGGAAAAGCCTGAGGTGGCAAATCAGTATCACCCGGGTGAAGCCATTCTAAAGCCGGCAGTACCCACCTTTTCCCCGCAGGTGGCAGAAGCTACAATGCAGGTGGCGCCCCCTAGTGAGTTGGAATGTCTGCGCTCAGAAGTGCGCCAGCTGACTAAGAACTTGGCCACTGTAATGGAGGCCCTGCAACTGCGGAAAGAGGAAGGAGGGAAGATCCTACTAGCCGACTGTCCGGAGGATGTCCCTTGGATGAACCGGAGGAAATGGAAGACGTCGCCTCACCGGAGGAGGACCACGCCACCCCCAGGAGCGACTCCTGAACAACACCATCCTCGCCGGGAGATCATCTGCTACCGCTGCAATCAAAAAGGTCATATGGCTCAGCAATGTCCTTTAAACGAGCCGATCCTGGGTCAGAGGGCCAACACCCAGGAGTAGATTCATCAGGCCTCTTAGACTGGAACCGCAGGTTCGTGGGTGGACGGCCCTACCTGTCCATGATTCTGGACGGGATTGCAATCCCTGCACTGCTGGACACGGGATCTCAGGTGACCATCATACCTGACGTCCTTTACAATAAATTTTGGTCCATGGACAGCCTCCAGCCCCCGAGCCCTGACTTGACAGTGTACGCTACCAATGGTCTCCCTGTTGAAGTAATTGGAGCCAAAAACGTAAATGTAAAAGTGGGCAGGGTGGAGCTGAAGGATCAGGGACTCCTAGTAGTCAGGACTGTAAATGAGGAAAATGGTCTAAATGTGATACTAGGTACTAACATTATCAGTAACTGTCTGGGAGAAGTTGTGTTTTTGCTCCAACAGCTCGCTGAAGTTGCCAAGCCAAAGCAGAAGGGAGTGATCCAGAGGGAGATCCGGGCCCTGATGTGCCAGCAGCAAGCGAAGCTTACAGATGGTGAAATCGGTAATGTACGGGTCACAGACTCGAACCCCATTGTAATACCCCCAATGAGTGAAATGTTAATATGGTGTAGAGCAGCCATGGGTCTGAGAGGACAGAACTACCAAGCAGTAGTAGAACCCCATCGCTCAGAACACAGACCTACACTCATGATTGCTAGAGGGGTAGTGGAAGTAGTAAATGGGAGAGTACCAGTACGACTTCTCAACTGGGGGGACGATGAAGTAAATTTGCCACGTTATGCTACAGTTGCTAAATTACATGCCGTAGATAATAATTCTATCCTCACAACCGAGTCCTTAGCCTCCCGCCAGCCAGCGGAGGATAATGATCCGGCAACCCCGGTAGTGGACTGGTGTCAGCAGCTCCATATAGGGACAGACACCACTTCCGTCCACCAGAAACAGGGGGTACTACGGGTGGTACAAGAGTACGCACAAGTATTTAGCAAGCACCCACTTGATTTTGGGACCATTAAGGGAGTACAGCATCATATCCCTACAGGCAGTCATCCTCCCATCAAAGAGCGGTACAGGCCCATACCTCCAGCCCATTATCAGAAAGCTAAGGAAATGCTGCATGACATGAAGAAAGCCGGGGTGATAAGGGATAGTTGTAGCCCCTGGGCAGCACCTCTGGTTCTAGTGAAGAAAAAGGATGGTAGCATGCGAATGTGTGTAGACTATAGGCAAGTAAATCGTATAACACATAAAGATGCATACCCATTACCACGTATAGAGGAATCCTTAGCTGCTCTGAAAACGGCTAACTACTTTTCTACCCTCGACCTTACTAGTGGGTACTGGCAAGTGGCTGTGGCTGAGGAGGACCGGGAGAAAACTGCTTTCACCACCCCAATGGGACTCTGCGAGTTCGATAGGATGCCATTTGGTCTCAGCAGTGCCCCAGGAACATTCCAGAGGGTGATGGAGAGCTGTCTGGGACATCTCAACTTCGACACTGTGCTGCTGTACTTGGACGACGTAATTGTGTACTCTAAGACATATGAAGATCATCTGAAGCACCTGGCGGAGGTATTTGAGTCATTGTCCAAGTTTGGGATGAAACTAAAGCCCTCTAAATGCCACCTGCTCAAACGGAAGGTACAGTACTTGGGACACATTGTCAGTTCCGAAGGAGTAGCGCCGGACCCCGAGAAGGTCACAGCTATTCAGAAATGGCCAGAGCCGAAGAACTTAAAAGAGGTGCGTCAGTTCCTGGGACTAACAGGTTACTACAGGAGATTTGTAAAAGATTACACTAAGAAGGCAGCGCCTCTACAGGACCTCCTGGTAGGACAACCTCTCAAGAGCAGAAACCCTCCATTCAATTGGGGAAAAGAACAAGCTGAGGCATTCAAAGAGATGAAAGAGATCCTTACCGGCGATGAAATCTTAGCCTACCCAGATTACAGCCAACCGTTCCTGCTATACACAGATGCCAGTAACGAAGGATTAGGAGCGGTCCTCAGTCAGAAGCAGAACGGCCAAGAAAAAGTCATCGCATATGCCTGCAGAAAACTCAGGCCAACTGAGAGGAATCCGGAAAACTATAGCAGCTTCAAACTGGAGTTCCTGGCGCTGGTCTGGGCCATTACCGAAAGATTTAAACATTACCTTGCCTCCAACCGGTTCACTGCATTTACAGACAACAACCCCTTGACGCATCTGGAAACAGCCAAGCTGGGAGCCATGGAGCAACGTTGGATGGCTCGGTTATCAAACTACCAGTTTACCATCAAATACAGAGCGGGCCGTAAAAATGCTAACGCGGACGCCTTGTCCAGAATGCCGCATGAATCTGACACGGAGGAAGAGTCAGACGATCTGGAAGAAATCGAGCTACCTGCGTTCCACCGAAATGGGATGGTCCAAGAGCAACGAGTCTACAGGAAGCGGTGTGGTGATATGTTGAACCCTTTACCTCATCACAGCTGGAAGGAGACTCAGGACAGCGATCCCGTGGTCAGTCGTATCAAGGAGTTGATAAAACAGGAAGGTTCCTCCTTGGAGAAAGATGCATCCATGCCAGCAAAGCTCCTGTGGAACGAGAGAAGCCGGTTGTTCATATACCGTGAGAAGTTGTGCAGGAGATACGTCGACCCAAGGACCCATGAGATGGTTTGGCAAATAGTGGTCCCGAGAGCAGACATCCAAATGGTGCTGGAAGCATACCACGATCAAGCAGGACACTTTGGCTGGAGAAAGCTGGAGACCCTGTTGAGGTGCCGGTTTACTGGGTAGGGATGCTGTCACGCGGTCTTATGATATGTGTACGATGTCAGTAAACTATTCTTAAAAGAACAACACTCTATACAACATATAGATTAGCAACATCAGCATGTAAATATAGAATAGATTTACCTGACACGATATCCGTTGAACTCAGGGTTAATCTTGAGGACTTGATACACTGTCACAGGAAAGAAGAGGACCAGGGGTCTAACCTGACCCTAAACTGGGGTCCTAACTAATCCCTCACCTTGGAGGTACTGATAATGGTTCAGAGGTCCAAGTCTCCAGCCTAACCCTGTCTCCTATCAGTCCCTGAACCCTGTAATCAGTCCTAAGAAGGATTCTGATTACCACCAAAGGGATATGGGCTGATCTCTGCTAAATACACAGATTAGACATATAGGACAGACTGGAGAAAACACAGACTTGCATACACACTCAAACACAGAAGGAACATAAATGATCTGGGATATTAAACTCTAAGCAAGGTGAGCTTAAAACAACTAAGGAGCTCTTTAACTTAAGTCTATACAGATACAATCCTATCTGTGGTCTGCATGAAGAATTTCACTGGCAACTCCCAAAACAGACAACCAAAGATTTAAAGGAAACCAATCAACAAATAATTAATTGCAGCCGGGAGAAACTGCACCCAGTCCCAGAACTGAGCACAGACAGAATTAACTCCCTAACTGCCAAACACAAAGAAACAGCAACTCAGCTGTGAGAAGTCAGAATGTGCAACCGCGACGATCTTCGTGGCGATGCACACATGACAGTACCCCCCCTTCTACGAGGGGCCTCCGGACCCTCAGGGCCAGGCCTGCCCGGGTGAGTTCTGTGGAAGGTCCGCACCAAACGATCTGCATTAATGTCAGACGCAGGAACCCACGTCCTCTCCTCTGGACCATACCCCTTCCAATGCACCAAGTACTGAAGGGACCGGCGATTCAGACGTGAGTCAATGATCTTTGACACTTGAAACTCCAAGTTACCATTGACCACCACTGGAGGAGGTAGAGATGATGGTATGACTGGTGCCACGTACCTCTTAAGTAATGACTTGTGGAACACATTGTGGATTTTAAACGTAGGAGGGAGGTCCAGACGAAATGCCACAGGATTAATTATGGAACTGATCCTGTACGGCCCGATGAATCTGGGGCCCAGCTTCCAGGAGGGAACTTTAAGTTTTATATTCCTGGTAGACAACCATACCAGATCGTTCACATTAAGATCTGGACCAGAAACTCTCCTCCTATCAGCCATACGTTTATAACGGTTCCCCATAGCACTCAGATTATTCAATACACCTCTCCACACTGAAGCAAGTGACGACGAGAAACGCTCCTCCTCAGGAACCCCAGAAGGGCCCCCCCCATTGAAAGTACAAAACTGGGGATGAAACCATATGCCCCAAAAAACGGGGACTTACCAGTGGACTCGCTCCGCCTGTTGTTAAGAGCGAACTCTGCCAGAGGCAAGAAAGAAGACCAGTCCTCCTGGTTCTCTGAGACAAAACACCGAAGATAAGTCTCTAGGCTTTGATTCAGACGCTCTGTCTGACCATTGGTCTGCGGATGAAAAGCCGAGGAAAATGACAATTGCATCCCCCGACGTAAACAAAATGCCCTCCAAAACTTGGACACAAACTGAGACCCCCTATCTGACACCACATCAGAAGGCAACCCATGAAGTCTCACAATCTCCCCAATGAACACCTGCGCCAGAGTTTTAGCATTAGGGAGGGCAGGAAGAGCAATGAAATGTGCCATCTTACTGAACCTGTCAACAACCACCAGTATGACAGTCTTCCCTGACGACTGAGGAAGGTCCGTGATGAAGTCCATAGACAAATGAGTCCATGGACGCTCCGGAAGTTTCAAGGGTAAAATGGTCCCAGACGGACGGGTATGAGGGGTTTTAGAGCGAGCACACACCCCACATGACGCGACAAAAGTTATAACATCTTTATTAGCATTAGGCCACCAAAACCGGCGAGAAAGGAGATCTAAAGTAGCCTTACTCCCTGGATGTCCTGCTAAAGCAGAATTATGATGTGCCTCAATAACCTTTTGTCTCAACTGATTTGGGACAAACAGTCTCCCTGGAGGTCCTGCAGGGGCGTCCCCCTGAACCTCTAATACCTCCTCCTCAAGCTCAGAACATACAGCGACACTACCACCCCCTCCTGAAGGATAGAAATCGGGTCATCCATTTTCCCGGCCCCTGGGAAACTGCGAGACAAGGCATCCGCCTTAACATTCTTAGATCCAGGGCGATAAGTGACAACAAAATTAAACCTGGTAAAAAACAACGACCATCGAGCTTGTCTGGAATTCAGACGCTTAGCAGATTCCAAATACAGCAGGTTCTTGTGATCAGTAATGACGGTGACCGGGTGGACTGCCCCCTCCAAAAAGTGACGCCATTCTTCAAAAGCCAACTTAATGGCCAAAAGTTCCCTATTGCCGATATCATAATTCCTTTCGGGGACGACAATTTCTTAGAAAAGAAAGCGCACGGATGCCATTTACCAGGGGACGGACCCTGGGACAATATTGCACCCACCCCTACGTCAGACGCGTCCACCTCCACAACGAACGGCTGTGATGCATCTGGTTGGATGAGAACGGGTGCCGAAGCAAAACATTTTTTCAAAGAGGAAAAAGCTTGGCAAGCTTTGTCCGACCATTTAGAAAAATCCGTCCCTTTTCTTGTCATGTCAGTGAGAGGTTTGACAACAGATGAGAAATTACAAATAAATTTCCGGTAGTAGTTAGCAAACCCCAGAAAACGCTGCAGAGCCTTAAGATCCTCTGGCTGATCCCATTCAAGCACTGCTCTCACCTTTTCAGGGTCCATACGGAAACCGGAGGCTGACACCAAGAAACCCAAAAACTGAAGTTCCTGTACGGCGAATACACACTTTTCCAGTTTGGCGTATAGTTTATTGTCTCGCAAGATCTGCAACACCTGTCTCACATGCTCCTGGTGAGACACAAGATCTGGCGAGTAAATTAAAATGTCATCCAAATATACGACCACAAACAGCCCCACAAGATGACGAAAAATGTCATTAACAAAATGTTGGAATACTGCTGGTGCAGTAGTCAGACCAAAAGGCATGACAAGGTTCTCATAATGTCCCTCCGGCGTGTTAAACGCCGTTTTCCACTCATCCCCCTCTTTTATCCTAATCAAATTATACGCCCCCTGAGATCCAATTTAGAGAACCATTTGGCGCCAACAATTTGATTGAAGAGATCAGGAATAAGAGGGAGTGGATACGGATCTCGAACAGTAATCCGATTAAGTTCGCGGAAATCCAAGCAAGGGCGTAGGCCTCCATCTTTTTTCTTCACAAAGAAGAACCCCGCGGCCACTGGGGAAGATGAAGGTCTAATATGCCCTTTGGCCAGACTTTCCGAAATATAATCTTTCATAGCCTGCCTCTCAGGACCAGAAAGGTTATATAACCTAGCTTTAGGTAACTTAGCATCAGGAAGTAAATTAATAGAGCAGTCATACACGCGATGAGGAGGCAACTCCTGACACCCCTCCTCAGAGAACACATCCCCAAAGTCCTCCAAAAAAGGAGGCAAAGTACTAGGCACGACCGCACTGATGACTGTGTTCATGCAGTTACTTTTGCAAAACTCACCCCATTGGCTTATCTCTCTGGACTGCCAATTAATCACAGGGTTATGTTTAACCAACCAAGGAAGTCCCAAAACAATAGGAGTAGGTAGACCCTCCAACACATAACAAGATAATAGTTCCCTATGTATTGCCCCTATCCGAAGGTCAATGTTATGAACCTCATGAACAAAGCTACCTTGGCCGAGAGGCCTGGCGTCAATGGAGAATATAGGGATCGGTTTGACCAATACACTCAGATGCATACCTTGAGCCTGAGCAAACTGAGCGTCAACCAGATTAGCCCCGGACCCACTATCAAGAAGAACAGAAAATCTCTCCACTCTCGTACCAACCACCACCTCCACTGGTACAAGGAACTGAGAAGAACTAGCGGACGAAATACATACTCCCAGGTTGTCGTCCACCACACAACCTGGGATTAACAGTTTTCCGGCGACTTCTTGCTCAACAAGGAACGGGACGGACATCCCCCAACAAAATGTCCCTCTTACCCGCAGAAGAAACACCTTCTAGTCCTGCGGCGTACCGCCAATCCCCTCCTACGAAATGATGTCCCTCCCAACTGCATAGGCTCCTCCGAACAGACAAGGGGAACCTCAACATAAGGGACTTTAGTAGTAGGTGGAGTAACAACAGGGGGCGGAGTTACCTCGCACCTCTCCCGGAGCCGTCTATCAGTACGGATAGCCAGGGCCATAGCAGCCTCCAGTGATGGAGGAGAATCATACTGAGCCAAAACGTCCTTTAATTTGTCAGAAAGCCCATGACAAAACTGGCTCCTAAGAGCTGGGTCATTCCACTGAGTATCTGTGGCCCATCTACGGAACTCAGAAGCAAATTCCTCCGCCGGACGATCTCCCTGCTGTATCTTAGTAATTTTGTCTCAGCAAGAGAGACCCAATCTGGGTCATCATATACCAAACCCAGGGCAGTAAAAAATCGATCTACTGACTGTAGAGCCGGGGATCCCGGAGGAAGGGAGAAGGCCCAGGATTGAGGGTCCACTTGTAGGAGCGAGGTAACAATTCCCACTCTCTGCTCTTCACTCCCTGATGATCGAGGCCGAAGCCGAAAATACAATTTACATGCTTCCCTGAAGGTAAAAAATTTGTCTCGCCCACCAGTGAACCTGTCCGGGAGAGCTACTTTAGGTTCAAATCTGGTTTGCTCCGAGGGAGACAAAACTTTGGACTTAATGTCCGTCAGCTCCATGGATAATCCCTGCAACTGCAGAGCCAGCTGGGCTACTGGATCCATGGCAACTGGGAATAATTTTATTGGCCAGTGAAAATGTCACGCGGTCTTATGATATGTGTACGATGTCAGTAAACTATTCTTAAAAGAACAACACTCTATACAACATATAGATTAGCAACATCAGCATGTAAATATAGAATAGATTTACCTGACACGATATCCGTTGAACTCAGGGTTAATCTTGAGGACTTGATACACTGTCACAGGAAAGAAGAGGACCAGGGGTCTAACCTGACCCTAAACTGGGGTCCTAACTAATCCCTCACCTTGGAGGTACTGATAATGGTTCAGAGGTCCAAGTCTCCAGCCTAACCCTGTCTCCTATCAGTCCCTGAACCCTGTAATCAGTCCTAAGAAGGATTCTGATTACCACCAAAGGGATATGGGCTGATCTCTGCTAAATACACAGATTAGACATATAGGACAGACTGGAGAAAACACAGACTTGCATACACACTCAAACACAGAAGGAACATAAATGATCTGGGATATTAAACTCTAAGCAAGGTAAGCTTAAAACAACTAAGGAGCTCTTTAACTTAAGTCTATACAGATACAATCCTATCTGTGGTCTGCATGAAGAATTTCACTGGCAACTCCCAAAACAGACAACCAAAGATTTAAAGGAAACCAATCAACAAATAATTAATTGCAGCCGGGAGAAACTGCACCCAGTCCCAGAACTGAGCACAGACAGAATTAACTCCCTAACTGCCAAACACAAAGAAACAGCAACTCAGCTGTGAGAAGTCAGAATGTGCAACCGCGACGATCTTCGTGGCGATGCACACATGACAGATGCGCAGCTCCATCGAGAAGTGGTGCCGGAACTGTGGACCCTGTGGCCTCAGGCGAAAAGACTACAGTAGCCAGAAGGCACCCTTGCAGCCTATCCGGACGACTCGTCCCTTGGAGATCGTGGCATTGGATCATGTCAAGTTGTCCCCAAGCAGGTCAGGATACACATATGCCCTGACCATGGTGGATCACTATTCCCGGTTTCTGGTGGTCGCCCCTGTCAAAGATATGACAGCAGAGACAGCAGCAAGAACCTTCCAAGCAAGTTTCTGCAGACCACACGGATATCCAGAGCAGGTACTGACTGATCGAGGTCCAGCCTTTGAAGCTGAACTGTTTCAGGAATTTTGTCAATTGTATGGATGTAAAAAGATCAGAACGACACCATACCACCCTCAGACCAACGGCCTTTGTGAAAAAATGAATCACATTGTCATCGACTTACTGAAAACTGTACCACTGGAAGAAAGAAATCGGTGGCCAGACTTGTTACCTGACCTGGTCGACTTGTACAACCACATCCCAGTAAGTTCCACCAACTGCACTCCAGCCTACCTTATGAGAGCAAGACCGGGAAGGCTGCCTATGGACTTAGAACTCGGTGTGGTAGAACCAGAGGCTGATAACAACGCTGAAGATTGGGACACAAATCGACAAGAACAGTACAAGAGAGTACAAGCCTGCGTAGAAGACAGTCTCAACAAAGTAAGAGAAAAGCAAGAGATGAACTATAACAAAAATGCTCCCGCTAAGCCTTTAATGCCTGGAGAAATGGTGCTCAAAAGGAAAAGAAGAACACACAAGTTGGATGATCAGTGGGAACAGGAGCCTTACGTCGTGCAAAATTCCAATTTTGATAACAGAAAGGTCTGTACCATTAGTAAGGATGGAGGAAAAACGACGGCAACTGTGTCTAGAGATCATTTGAAGTTGTGTCCTGGCCCATTGAAGCTCCGTGAAGAAAACCCTGTTGTTCATCAAGAAGAGAGTGCTGAAGCGGTCATACACACGGATTTGGGAGATTTACCTGCAGATTGGCCCAGATTAGGAGACGCTGTAATTATTCCTGTGCTGCAGTTTTATCAACCGCAAGAGGAGTCTCTACAACCGGTCATACCAATTGTGCCAGTAGAGCCAGTTCCAGAAGAACCTGTTCCGGCAGACCCTCAACCGTTAGAACCCCAAGAAGCGGACCCGCAAGAAGCAGCGCCACAAGAAGTGGAATCCCTTGGTGAAGCTGGTGAAGCAGTACCGCCTCGTCCAGTCACTAGCACGCTTGCCAGATCCATAGAAAGGTTGAGACAGTATTATAGTTTGCCGTTACGCAGAACAGAAAGGTTAGATAATACTATACCTGACGCTACCCCACATAGGTCAGAACGTATCACTAAAGGTAAACTACCTATTCGCTATCAGGAGTAGTCCTAGTAGACTAGTTAGCAAGACCCAGATAGGGTTTATTGCATCTGAAAAATTGTATAAAGTTTGAAAAAGTATTAATGTAATTATTTGAAATGTGTTTTAACCATGCCAATGGACTGCGTGGCTGTGGACTATGCCAGCCCAAAAACTTTCACTTGTAAATAGTTGCGCTACGGTGCTTTATCTTGGTTTGACACTAAACCATTACTATCAACCTCTGAAGAAAAACCCATATGGTGGGCCTAGAGTGAGGTCTGCAGTCAGAAGTCCTGCAGCCCACCCAGGACCCTCGTGGGAGGTTTTTGGTGCGGGTCCTCCACAAGTATCTAGTATTTATGAACATGTTTGATATTTTGATACTTTTGATACTTTTGTATTCTTCATTGTACAAAATGTAACGTTCAAGAAGTCTTACCTCCCGGATGGGAAGTGTTAATATGTTGATGTTAATGCAAAACAAAATATTTTTTTTTTGTCTTTTACAGCCCGGGAGTGCTGTGTTTTACCAAGGGGGGATGTGTAGCCCAGCTACGCAGGCACACACATAAAATCCAGGAGAATGCACAGGAAGGTAACCACAAAAGCTTGTTATCATTCACTGTCACTCACACTTTTAGACATACCCATCAGGGGTACAAGAGGAAGTGACACTTAGCAATCTTAGTTCAGTCAGTTTCCTGTCTTCAGACAGTGCAGTTCAGTCCAGTGGAGTCTGGACTTGGAGAGAGAGAAGGGAGGACTGAATCCTCGCAGAGCTAACGTAGCTCACCTGACAAGCAAGTGGAGGCTAGTACGGGTGAAGTGGATCATCCTAGCCTAGTCAGAGCTACCCTTAATCAGTACCTCAACAGAAGCTGGAGGGAGGAGGATACTGAGAGCTGCTCGGCGAGCTCTAGAAGAAAGCTGACATTACCATCGAAGTTACAGTTGCTTGTGCTAAGAGCGAGAGCAGGGCGAAGGGCAGTGGAGAAGATAGAGAAGTGCTTTAGGTATTGAATTGCCTGCACTAAATTGCCGGACACCGGAGTCCGAGGCGTTGCTACAGTTTCAAGCTTAGTAACAAGATTACCGGAGGCATCTGGACTACAGGTCGCAGAGAGCAGCCCTGAGTGTCAATACGTAACCGGAGACAGGGAAAACAGGAGTCTAGCCTGATCAGCAAATATAGACTTAGTTTTCACCACTTAGAAGTTTCCACCACAATGTTGGCCGGGCAGTACAGCTATTGAGAAAGCTGGAGATTCAGAGTTAACTTCGCTTCAGGCAAGTTGGACTCACCTACATTCGAAGTAAAGGAGGCCTCTAACCTGCTCAGCGGTTACCCGAATGTGCATTCTCCACCCCGACCAGCTCCCCGGGATCTGCTTGAACCATCTACCAGTAAAAGGTATGGAAAGAAGCTGCATTGTGTGTGACTGAATTATTACTACACCCTGCATCATCACCATAGACTTCCAGGGACCCGTCTCACCTGTGGGAGACTACCACCAAGCTGCCCCATAACATCCCCTGTGAAAGTCCTTATAGCGGCGCTGGTACAATTTACCAGAGACCACAGGTGGCGTCACGAACTACCTATCCTAATAATCCCCTGTAAATATCCCCCATTGTATGAGCGCCCAGGGCCACGGACCGAGTCCTGCTGCCAGTGACAAATCCCATAGACTTTCATGGGCTCGGTGCCGAGTACCCCATTGCCCTGGTACTAAGTAGTGCGACTCATTTACTCGGCTCCACGTTACTGCACTCGCTTTCCCTTGCGGTCGAGTCACAGTCTGGACAGGAGTCACTCTCAGGGCCCCTCCCGTTACCCTCTAACCGGGTGTCCATTCTAGAGGTCTTAACTACCACATCGTCATGGGTTCTGTTGTCATACATTTCAGAGGACATCATGTCAGTCAGTCGGGCTGACGCATCCTTTCCTCCTGTGTCACCGTCTGACTCATCAGTTTTGGGAGGTGTCACTGTCCCAATGTCTGTCACCCCAACAGTAGAGAGGCCTCCCTCCTGCTGTAGAGGAACTCCCCTGTCCCACAAGCCAGAGAACAGTTTAGAGTCCCGCCCTATGACCACTGGACACGACAAATTAGGGATAATAGCGACATCCTGTCCTGCAATGTCCCAGCCTGTCTCAAAGACCACCCTGGCTACTGGATAATCCCTAGTGTCCCCATGGATACAGGTGACCCCGACCTTTCTTCCAGGTATTTGAAACCCGTCAGGTGCAACCTTCACTAGAGTCACCGAACTCCCCGAGTCGACCAGACCCACCACCTCTTCATCGTGTATCTGCAGGGTACACCCCCGTAGTAGTGTGCCGGGCGGATAGTTCCGAAGGCAGACTGGACACATATAACATATTTGCCCGGGCAACAGTTTGTCTGCACCTCCCCTTTAACGTTGGTATCCTCCACCCACTTTTTTCCAACCATCCCCTTTTGGGTTGCCGCCCCCTTTTGGGACTCCGCCCCCTTTTGGGACATCACCCCTCCTTGGGTTATACACCGTGGACTCCCCCACGGCTCTACCAGACCCCAGTTCGCACAGATCCTTATGTCTCTTTGGGCTGGTACTGTTCCTGTTAGAACCCTCTTGTTAGATTTTGTTTCAGTTTTCTGGTCACATGACCTTTTTTCTCTATTTAGTCTGGCTCCGCCCTTCTGGCTTTGCTGGACTTCATTGTATTATCTACTCTTAAGCTAGCCGGGTGCTTAGGTGCCTTACTCTGTCAGTTTTGCTTAATCTTAGGATCTTGTAGTAATTTGTTTTCTGTTTAATTTTCCCTGCTACAATTTCTGTTAGGAGGTGTCCACCTTTTCTCCCAGTCCCTAGATCTTGTAGGGATTCCTCCCTCGCAACTATAGGTCTTCGTTCAGACTAGCTGAGGACTTTAGCGGGTCTGGTCGCAGGATCAGGTTCCCCGTTACATCGTAGGGATCAAGCTCAGTTTTATTGTAGGGACAGAATTCCCATCTTTCCTTAGTGCTTGTAGCAGTTCATAACAGTAAGTCCAGCCAAGAAATAAAAAAAAAAAAAAAAAAATCTCTAAGGAAAGATTTTCTGTTTTCATCATGGTGTCGGTTCGGGATTTGGCTGAACGCCTGCAGGGTCTCTCTCTGGAGGTGGCTGAAATCCAGCAACACGTGAGTAGTTGTTCTGGAGCACATTTCGTGGAGCCAAAGGTACGTTTGCCTGATTTATTTTTTGGTGAACAACAAGATTTTTTTTCTTTTAAAAATGCTTGCTTGTTGTATTTTCGTTTGAGACCCAGATCCTCTGGTGATGATTCACAGCGCATAGGGTTTATAATGTCACTTTGCGCAAAGAACCTCAGGACTGGGCCTTTTCTCTGCAGCCTAGTGATCCATGCTTTGGATCAGTGGATGTTTTTTTCTCTGCTTTGGGGTTGTTGTATGACGATCCGGATCGTGTTTCATCAGCTGAGACAGAGTTGAGACGTTTGAGACAGGGATCGGGTAATGTGGAAAAATATTGTACTCACTTCCGTAGGTGGTCCACCCAGGTGGGCTGGAACGATTCAGCTTTGAAAAGTTTATTTCTTGTAGGATTAAGTGAAAGGGTTAAAGATTTGCTGATTGCTTATCCTATACCTGGTAACTTGCAAGAGGCTATGCAATTGGCCATACGGGTGGATAGGAGACTGCGTGCAAGGGTTAATGAGAGTAAGTCTGCTTTGTCAGCTCCAGGTTTGGAGAAGGAATGTACTGACATTGCAGAGCCGATGGAAATTGGAGCAATGGCACCTCACTCTCGGGAAAAAGAACGCAGATTTACTCAAGGTTTGTGTTTCTACTGTGGTAAATCTGAGCATTTCATTAAGAACTGTGTGCTTCGAATGAATAAAGAGAAAAAAAAATGAGGTGAGTGTCGCCCGCATAGCTTGTTTAAACAATAAAGGTATCTTTCTTTCTGCTACCACTGCTGGTGAGGAGGAATTAATGGAGTTTCGGGTATTTGTGGATTGTGGTTCAACTCTCAATGTGATTGATGGGAAATTTTTGGAAAAACTAAAATTAAAACCCAAACTTCTGTCTTCTCCTATTAATGTGGTGTATGTGGATGGCTCTCCCTTGAAAAATTTTACTCACCATATCTGTGAATTTCCTCTTACTATTAATGGTGTTCATCAAGAGAATTTGGATTTGGTAGTTTTGAATAATTTGCCCTCACCGGTGATTTTGGGGTTACCCTGGTTAAAATTGCACAATCCGGTACTGGATTGGTCTACCAATGAAATTAAGTCCTGGAGTCCTAAGTGTTATGACAAGTGTTGTAACGGGCGTATTGCTGCTGTAGTTAAGGGGGAGTTACCTGTACCTATTCAGGATTTTTGGAAAGTTTTTTCTGATAAGGAATCGCAGGTATTGCCTCCTCATAGAGAATATGATTGTGCAATTGAATTTGTCCCTGGAGCGACTCTTCCTAAAAGTCGCTTATTTAATTTGACTATTCCTGAGAGAAAGGCTTTGGAGGAATACATACAGACAAGCTTGGCCGCCGGTCACATTAGGCCTTCCAAATCTCCTGTGGCGGTTGGATTTATTTTTGTTAAAAAAAAGGACGGCGGTTTACGGCCTTGTCTAGACTTTTGTGAGATTAATAAGATTACTGTACGCAATCCTTATCCACTGCCATTGATTCCTGATTTGTTTAACCAGTTAGTGGGGGCCAAGTGGTTCTCGAAAATTGATCTTCGAGGGGCATACAATTTGTTGCGCATGAAGGAGGGGGATGAATGGAAGACTGCGTTTAACACTCCACTGGGTCATTTTGAGAATCTGGTCATGCCCTTTGGACTTTCCAGTGCTCCGGCATTTTTTCAGAATCTTATTAATGACATCCTTAGACCTTTGATCGGCAGAAGTGTGGTTGTGTATTTGGATGACATTTTGATTTATTCACCAGATTTGGAGTCTCATTGGAGGAGTGTGCGTGAAGTATTACAGTTACTGAGTGATAATTCACTTTTTGCCAAACTAGAAAAATGTGAGTTCGCTGTACAGAGACTTAGTTTTTTGGGCTACATTGTCTCCAATGAAGGTTTTGAGATGGACCCTGTGAAAGTGCAAGCTGTGCAGGATTGGCCTAGACCTATTGGTGTGAAATCAATACAGAGGTTTTTGGGGTTCGCCAATTATTATAGAAAATTCATAAAAAAATTTTCTGTGATTGCCAAACCTCTGACCGATCTCACCAGGAAAGGTGCTGATGCGGTTCAGTGGACTACTGAGGCCATTGAGGCTTTTGTGTTGCTAAAGGAGAGGTTCAGCTCTGCTCCCATCCTTACGCAGCCTGATGTGACTAAACCATTTTTGGTTGAGGTTGATGCTTCTTCTGTGGGGTCGGCGCGGTGTTGTCTCAGGAAAAGACGGATGGAGTACATCCCTGTGCTTTTTTTTCAAAGAAATTTTCTGAGTCTGAACTAAATTACGATATCGGTAATCGGGAATTGTTGGCAATTAAACTCGCATTTGAACACTGGCGTCATTTTTTGGAGGGAGCGGAATTTCCCGTTCAAGTCTTCACCGATCATAAAAATCTGATCTACCTTGATGCTGCCAAACGCTTGAATGCCCGTCAGGCTAGGTGGGCACTGTTTTTCTCACGGTTTAATTTTACTGTTACTTACATCCCAGGTACTAAAAATGTTAAAGCTGATGCTTTGTCTCGCAGCTTTTCTCCTATGGTGGGTACTGAGGAGGAGGAAAACATTTTGCAAGAGGGGGTTGTTATTGCAGTTTTGGACTCCGTGTTGGAAGATGAGATTCTTAAAGCACAGGAGAATGCCCCATCTAACACGCCGCATGGGAGGTTGTTTGTGCCCGGTAGCCTGAGGAGAGATTTGTTTGTTGAATGTCATGACTCTCGGTTGGCAGGTCATCCTGGAATCTCTGAGACCAAGAGACTTGTGGGTCGCAGCTTTTGGTGGCCTGGATGGCAGAAGGAAGTCATTAAGTGGGTGCGTCAATGCACTGTGTGTGCTAGATCTAAGTCTTCTCATACTCCTGCTGCAGGGTTGCTTTGCCCTCTGGAGGTCCCTAGTGCACCTTGGACACATTTGGCTATGGACTTTATTACTGACCTTCCCCCCCTCTGAGGGTTTCACTGTCATCTGGGTGGTCGTGGACCGTTTTAGCAAGATGTGTCACTTGGTTCCTTTCATCAAATTGCCCTGCGCTAAGACTCTCGCTAAGGCCTTTGTCAAGGAAATAGTCAGACTACATGGTGTTCCTACTGACATTGTTTCTGATAGGGGACCTCAGTTTGTGGCTCGTTTTTGGCGCGCCTTTTGTGACAGGTTGGGAGTTCATTTGTCGTTTTCATCCGGATATCATCCTGAGTCTAATGGCCAGACAGAAAGGAAAAACCAGGATGTTGAGCAGTTCTTGCGTTGTTTTGTGACTGATAATCAAGAGGGGTGGTCTGAGTTTCTGCCACTTGCTGAGTTTGCTCTTAACAATCATACATCCGCTTCTGCTGGTTGTTCGCCTTTTTTTTGTTGTACTGGGAGACATCCGTCTTTTGGGTCATTTTCCAAGTTGGGATCGGTTGTACCTGAAGAGGAGAATTTTTCTGGTGTGTTGGAGAGAGTTTGGACTGATGTGCGTGGTAATCTTCAGGAGGCTAACAAAAGATCCAAAGTGTATTTTGATAGAAAACGACAAGTGGTTTTGTTTGCTATTGGTGACATGGTCTGGTTGTCCTCTAAGAATCTGCGCTTGAGGATTCTGTCTAAGAAATTGGGTCCCAAGTTTGTAGGGCCCTTTAAGGTGCTTCAGGTTATTAACCAATCTGCTGTTAAGTTGGAGCTTCCTACCTCCTGGAAGATTAATCCGGTGTTTCATGTTTCTCTCTTGAAAAAAGCTGAGGTCTCAGATGGAGACGTCTCGGCCACTGTTCCCCTGGTGGTGGAGGACGGGCAATATGAGATTTCCCGCATCCTAAATTCTAGACGGTATAGAGGGAGTTTGCAGTACCTCGTCGCTTGGAAGGGTTATGGATCCGAGTGTCATGTGTGCATTGCCACGAAGATCGTCGCGGTTGCACATTTTGACTTCTCACAGCTGATCTGCTGTTTCTTTGTGTTTGGCAGCTAGGGAGTTAATTATGTCTGTGCTCGGTGCTGGGACTGGGTGCAGTTTCTCCCGGCTGCAATTGATTATTTGTTGATTGGTTTCCTTTTAATTCCTGGTTGTCTGCTTGGGGAGTTGCCAGTGAAACCTTCATGCAGACCACAGATAGGAATGAATCTGTATAGACTTTAGTTGTGAGCTCCTTAGTTGTTCTAAGCTCAACTTGGTTAGAGTTTATTTCCCAGACCATTTATGTTCCTTTGGTGTTTGAGTGTGTATGCAAGCGAGTGTTATCCTGTCTGTCTTATATGTCTAATCTGTGTATTTAGCTGAGATCAGCCCATATCCCTTTGGTGGTAGTCAGGATCCTTCTTAGGACTGATTACAGGGTTCAGGGTCTGATAGGAAACAGGGTTAGGTTGGAGACTTGGACCTCTGAACCATTATCAGTACCTCCAAGGTGAGGGATTAGTTAGGACCCCAGTTTAGGGTCAGGTTAGATCCCGGTCCACCTCTTTCCTGTTTCAGCTCATCAAGTCCTCAAGATTAACCCTGAGTTCAGCAGATATCGTGTCAGGTAAATCTATTCTATACTTACATGCTGATGTTGCTATACTAGTTGTTGTATAGAGTGTTGTTCCTGTATTAATAGTTTACTGACATTGTATACATATCATTAGACAGCGTGACATTTCACTGGCCATAAAAATTATCTCCAGTTACCATGGATCCAGTAGCCCAGCTGGCTCTGCAGTTGCAGGGATTATCCATGGAGCTGACGGACATTAAGTCCAAAGTTTTGTCTCCCCTGGAGCAAACCAGAGTTGAACCTAAAGTAGCTCTCCCGGACAGGTTCACTGGTGGGCGAGACAAATTTTTCACCTTCCGGGAGGCATGTAAATTGTATTTTCGGCTTCGGCCTCGATCATCAGGGAGTGATGAGCAGAGAGTGGGAATTGTTATCTCACTTCTGCAAGGGGACCCTCAATCCTGGGCATTTTCCCTTCCTCCGGGATCCCCGGCTCTACTGTCTGTAGATCAATTTTTTACTGCCCTGGGATTGGTATATGATGACCCAGATCGGGTCTCTCTTGCTGAGACAAAATTACGTAAGATACAGCAGGGAGATCGTCCTGCAGAGGAATTTGCTTCTGAGTTTCGTAGATGGGCCACAGATACTCAGTGGAATGACCCAGCTCTTAGGAGCCAGTTTTGTCATGGGCTTTCTGATAAATTAAAAGACGTTTTGGCTCAGTATGAGTCTCCTCATTCACTGGAGGCTGCTATGGCCTTAGCTATCCGTACTGATAGATGGCTTCGGGAGAGGGGTGAGGTAACCCCACTCCCTGTTGTTTCTCCACCTACCACTAAAGTCCCTTATGTTGAGGTTCCCCTTGTCTGTTCGGATGAGCCTATGCAGTTGGGAGGGACATCATTTCGTAGGAGGGGATTGGCGGTCGGCCGCAGGACTAGAAGATGTTTTTTCTGCGGGAAAGAGGGACATTTTGTTGGAGAATGTCCATCCCGTGCCTTGTTGAGCCAAAAGTCGCCGGAAAACTGTTAATCCCAGGTTGTGTGGTGGACGACAACCTGGGAGTATGTATTTCATCCGCCAGTTCTTCTCAGTTCCTTGTACCAGTGGAGGTGGTAGTTGGTACGAGAGTGGAGAGATTGTCTGTTCTTCTTGATAGTGGTTCCGGGGCTAATCTGGTTGACGCTCAGTTTGCTCAGGCTCAAGGTATGCATCTGAGTGTATTGGTCAAACCGATCCCTATATTCTCCATTGACGCCAGGCCTCTCGGCCAAGGTAGCTTTGTTCATGAGGTTCATAACATTGACCTTCGGGTAGGGGCAATACATAGGGAACAATTATCTTGTTATGTGTTGGAGGGTCTACCTACTCCCATTGTGTTGGGACTTCCTTGGTTGGTTAAACATAACCCTGTGATTAATTGGCAGTCCAGAGAAATAAGCCAATGGGGTGAGTTTTGCAAAAGCAACTGCATGAACACAGTCATCAGTGCGGTCGTGCCTAGTACATTGCCTCCTTTTTTGGAGGATTTTGGGGATGTTTTCTCTGAGGAGGGGTGTCAGGAGTTGCCTCCTCATCGCGTGTATGACTGCTCTATTAATCTCCTTCCTGATGCTAAGTTGCCTAAAGCTAGGTTGTATAATCTTTCTGGTCCTGAGAGGCAGGCTATGAAAGATTATATTTCTGAAAGTCTGGCCAAAGGGCATATTAGACCTTCATCTTCCCCAGTAGCCGCGGGGTTCTTCTTTGTGAAGAAGAAAGATGGAGGCCTACGCCCTTGCTTGGATTTCCGCGAACTTAATCGGATTACTGTTCGAGATCCGTATCCACTCCCTCTTATTCCTGATCTCTTCAATCAAATTGTTGGCGCCAAATGGTTCTCTAAATTGGATCTCAGGGGGGCGTATAATCTGATTAGGATAAAAGAGGGGGATGAGTGGAAAACGGCGTTTAACACGCCGGAGGGACATTATGAGAACCTAGTCATGCCTTTTGGTCTGACTACTGCACCAGCAGTATTCCAACATTTTGTTAATGACATTTTTCGTCATCTTGTGGGGGTGTTTGTGGTCGTATATTTGGATGACATTTTAATTTACTCGCCAGATCTTGTGTCTCATCAGGAGCATGTGAGTCAGGTGTTGCAGATCTTGCGAGACAATAAACTATACGCCAAACTGGAGAAGTGTGTATTTGCCGTACAGGAACTTCAGTTTTTGGGTTTTTTGGTGTCAGCCTCCGGTTTCCGTATGGACCCTGAAAAGGTGAGAGCAGTGCTTGAATGGGATCAGCCAGGGGATCTTAAGGCTCTGCAGCGTTTTTTGGGGTTTGCTAACTACTACCGGAAATTTATTTGTAATTTCTCATCTGTCGTCAAACCTCTCACTGACATGACAAGAAAAGGGACGGATTTTTCTAAATGGTCGGACAAAGCTTGCCAAGCCTTTTCCTCTTTGAAGAAATGTTTTGCTTCGCACCCGTTCTCATCCAACCAGATGCATCTCAGCCGTTCATTGTGGAGGTGGATGCGTCTGACGTAGGGGTGGGTGCTATATTGTCCCAGGGTCCGTCCCCTGGTAAATGGCATCCGTGCGCTTTCTTTTCTAAGAAATTGTCGTCCGCCGAAAGGAATTATGATATCGGCAATAGGGAACTTTTGGCCATTAAGTTAGCTTTTGAAGAATGGCGTCACTTTTTGGAGGGGGCAGTCCACCCGGTTACCGTTATTACTGATCACAAGAACCTGTTGTATTTGGAATCCGCTAAGCGTCTGAATTCCAGACAAGCTCGATGGTCGTTGTTTTTTACCAGGTTTAATTTTGTCGTCATTTATCGCCCGGGGTCTAAGAATGTAAAGGCTGATGCCTTGTCTCACAGTTTCCCAGGGGCCGGAAAACGGATGACCCGAGTCCTATCCTTCAGGAGGGGGTGGTAGTGTCGGCTGTATTTTCTGAGCTTGAGGAGGAGGTGTTAGAGGCTCAGGGGGACGCCCCTGCAGGACCTCCAGGGAGACTGTTTGTCCCAAATCTGTTGAGACAAAAGGTTATCGAGGCACATCATAATTCTGCTCTAGCAGGACATCCAGGGAGTAAGGCTACTTTAGATCTCCTTTCTCGCCGGTTTTGGTGGCCTAATGCTAATAAAGATGTTATAACTTTTGTCGCGTCATGTGGGGTGTGTGCTCGCTCTAAAACCCCTCATACCCGTCCGTCTGGGACCCTTTTACCCTTGAAACTTCCGGAGCGTCCATGGACTCATTTATCTATGGACTTCATTACGGACCTTCCTCCGTCGTCAGGGAATACTGTCATACTGGTGGTTGTTGACAGGTTCAGTAAGATGGCACATTTCGTTGCTCTTCCTGCACTCCCTAATGCTAAAACTCTGGCGCAGGTGTTCATTAGGGAGATCGTTAGACTTCATGGGTTGCCTTCTGATGTGGTGTCAGATAGGGGGTCTCAGTTTGTGTCCAAATTTTGGAGGGCATTTTGTTTACGTCGGGGGATGCAATTGTCATTTTCCTCGGCTTTTCATCCGCAGACCAATGGTCAGACAGAGCGTCTGAATCAGAGCTTAGAGACATATCTCCGGTGTTTTGTCTCAGAGAACCAAGAGGACTGGTCTTCTTTCTTGCCTCTGGCAGAGTTCGCTCTTAACAACAGGCGGAGCGAGTCCACTGGTAAGTCCCCGTTTTTTGGGGCATATGGTTTCCATCCCCAGTTTTGTACTTTCAATGGGGGGGGCCCTTCTGGGGTTCCTGAGGAGGAGCGTTTCTCGTCGTCACTTGCTTCTGTGTGGAGAGGTGTATTGAATAATCTGAGTGCGATGGGGAACCGTTACAAACGTATGGCTGATAGGAGGAGAGTTTCTGGTCCAGATCTGAATGTGAACGATCTGGTATGGTTGTCTACCAGGAATATAAAACTTAAGGTGCCCTCCTGGAAACTGGGTCCCAGATTCATCGGGCCGTACAGGATCAGTTCCATAATTAATCCTGTGGCATTTCGTCTGGACCTCCCTCCTACGTTTAAAATTCATAATGTGTTCCACAAGTCATTACTTAAAAGGTATGTGGCACCAGTCATACCGTCACCTCTACCTCCTCCTCCTGTGTTGGTCAATGGTAACTTGGAATTTCAAGTATCAAAGATCATTGACTCACGTCTGAATCGCCGGTCCCTTCAGTACTTGGTGCATTGGAAGGGGTATGGTCCAGAGGAGAGGACGTGGGTCCCTGCGTCTGATGTTAACGCAGATCGTTTGGTTCGGACCTTCCACAGAATTCACCCGGGCAGGCCTGGCCCTGAGGGTCCGGAGGCCCCTCGTAGAAGGGGAGGTACTGTCATGTGTGCATTGCCACGAAGATCGTCGCGGTTGCACATTTTGACTTCTCACAGCTGATCTGCTGTTTCTTTGTGTTTGGCAGCTAGGGAGTTAATTTGTCTGTGCTCGGTGCTGGGACTGGGTGCAGTTTCTCCGGCTGCAATTGATTATTTGTTGATTGGTTTCCTTTTAATTCCTGGTTGTCTGCTTGGGGAGTTGCCAGTGAAACCTTCATGCAGACCACAGATAGGAATGAATCTGTATAGACTTTAGTTGTGAGCTCCTTAGTTGTTCTAAGCTCAACTTGGTTAGAGTTTATTTCCCAGACCATTTATGTTCCTTTGGTGTTTGAGTGTGTATGCAAGCGAGTGTTATCCTGTCTGTCTTATATGTCTAATCTGTGTATTTAGCTGAGATCAGCCCATATCCCTTTGGTGGTAGTCAGGATCCTTCTTAGGACTGATTACAGGGTTCAGGGTCTGATAGGAGACAGGGTTAGGTTGGAGACTTGGACCTCTGAACCATTATCAGTACCTCCAAGGTGAGGGATTAGTTAGGACCCCAGTTTAGGGTCAGGTTAGATCCCGGTCCACCTCTTTCCTGTTTCAGCTCATCAAGTCCTCAAGATTAACCCTGAGTTCAGCAGATATCGTGTCAGGTAAATCTATTCTATACTTACATGCTGATGTTGCTATACTAGTTGTTGTATAGAGTGTTGTTCCTGTATTAATAGTTTACTGACATTGTATACATATCATTAGACAGCGTGACACCGAGGATAACTCATGGGTGAGGGCGGATGATGTTTCTGCATCTAGACTTGTCAGAGCGTTTCACAAGAGGTTTCCGGATAAGCCTAAGTCCTAGGGGATCCGGAGGATCCTCTTAGAAGGGAGGGTACTGTTAGAACCCTCTTGTTAGATTTTGTTTCAGTTTGCTGGTCACATGACCTTTTTTCCCATTTAGTCTGGCTCCGCCCTTCTGGCTTTGCTGGACTTCATTGTATTATCTACTCTTAAGCTAGCCGGGTGCTTAGGTGCCTTACTCTGTCAGTTTTGCTTAATCTTAGGATCTCGTAGTAATTTGTTTTCTGTTTAATTTTCCCTGCTACAATTTCTGTTAGGAGGTGTCCACCTTTTCTCCCAGTCCCTAGATCTTGTAGGGATTCCTCCCTCGCAACTATAGGTCTTCGTTCAGACTAGCTGAGGACTTTAGCGGGTCTGGTCGCAGGATCAGGTTCCCCATTACATCGTAGGGATCAAGCTCAGTTTTATTGTAGGGACAGAGTTCCCATCTTTCCTTAGTGCTTGTAGCAGTTCATAACAGTTCCTTTAAGAGGTCACCCACTCTGAACCTCTGATGTCCTTATGGTACCTCACCAGCTCCTGCTGGTACTGCCACCGCTTCAGTTGCAGCCACCAACAACCAGCACCTCCAGATGCTACTCCTAAGCTGCTGTGGCTGTTACTGCAGCTCCGGCTGCTGCAGAACTTCTTGCTGCAACAGTCACTGTAGCTCCTGCTACCACAAGTCTCTGCACGCTGCGCTGTCTTGCCGCTTGTCACCTTCGTGACCCCACGAGTCACAGCCAGCCGCTTGTCACCTTCATGACTCCTCCGAGCCACAGCAAGCACCTCACACGTGTTCCAGAAAAAAAAACAGTTTCTCACTGACCTGTCAGCATAACACAGACTCCTGTCTGTCACACTCTTGGCCACAGAGATTTCCGGACACCTCCTCTCTCATAGAGGCATCCACAAGGACAAAAAACAGTCTTTCACTGACCCGTCAGTACAACACAGACTCCTGTTTGTTACACTCTCAGCCAGAGATTTTCCGGACATCTCCTCTCTCAGAGGCATCCCACAGAGGAAAAAAAAAACAGTCTTTCACTGACCCGTCAGTACAACACAGACTCCTGTCTGTTACACTCTCGGCAAGAGAGATTTTCCGGACACCTCTTCTGAGGTATCCTATCAGCATGCTTTTTCCTCAATTTTTAATGACCCCGATCAACATAACACAGACTCCTGTCTGTCACCACTGCTTAACAGCTTCTTCAGATACCTCATATCAGAGGCACCACATAAACATAACCACAGTTTATTCGTGACCACTGGTCACACTCACGGTTTTCACAGACCGTCCGTTCCTCCTCTGGTTCCTGATTCCCAGTCCTGGAACATGTGCTCCTTGGGCCGCTGCCCGCATTCTCCACCAATTGTAAGGTTTCAACTCACTCAGCTGCGACGGAGGCAATCAGGACGCACTTCTATATCAAAAGTTCATCAGGTTTATTGCTTCATAAACCATAGTACCGTACAATTCATATCTTCAATGTTTCAGCTCCTGCCTGGAGCCTCACTCCTCAGACACAGAGTCCTCTCTGTAACGTCCTGCCAGAACACATGGAAGTCTGTCCTCTCTGGTAGACTCCCACACACTCTCTCAGGTGCCAAACACAACTCAGTTACATAGCCGTAACCCCGCCCACAGGTGAGGTCAGGATCACATGGTTAGGTCACATGGTTATGACCTCACCACAGGTCCTTTTGATACACATAAACAACTACAGGCTTTATCTTGGGTATTCAGACACATACCCCTTGGGTGGGTTTGTAGGTGACTGGACCCGCCCAGCTCTCCAAGTCACCTGGAAGCCTCCCAATGTATAGCACAACTCAGCAGTAGATCTGCTGAACCAAAACATATCCAGGCTTCCATCACAGGGCCACCCACCTCTGTGATACATACCGTCCATCCATCACATGCTTCCATGCATATCCCGAGGGCCATACACAGTGCCCCCTAGCTGCATCAGGGGTCATTACACCACAAAGAATATAACTACTATAATACTGCCCCTATGTACAAGAATATAACTACTATAATACTGCTCCTATGTACAAGAATATGACTACTATAATACTGCTCCTATGTACAAGAATAAAACTACTATAATACTGCCCCCATGTACAAGACTATAACTACTATAATACTGCCCCTATGTACAAGAATATAACTACTATAATACTGCCCCTATGTACAGGAATATAACTACTATAATACTGCTCCTATGTACAAGAATATAACTACTATAATACTGCCCCTATGTACAAAAATATAACTACTATAATACTGCTCCTATGTACAAGAATATAACTACTATAATGCAGCCCCTATGTACAAGAATATAACTAGTATAATACTGCCCCCTATGTACAAGAATATAACTACTTGTAAGGTTCTATGTATATATTCCTGAAACTCAGTTTGTTCGTCAGCCATTTTACTTTCTGTCTTGCTGCAGCTATCTTGCCCTCAGTCAAAATGGAGTTTCCAGCTTGCATGTTCCCGCCCTGATTCTCTCCTTTGCTTCTTAAGCAGCCACAGCTGAGCAATCAGTGCTTCAGAATCTAGCCTGCAGTGAACCTGTGACTTGACTCCTGTAAGCCTTGGACCTTGTACTCCAGCTATTCCTACTGAGGAACTCTGAAGCACTTGTGGACTCTGAACCCTGCTCTTTGAAAGACCCACGTTTGCATGGACTTACGGTAACAGAGAAGAAGATCCTGAATCTGTATTGGAGAGTGATTGCTGAGCTTGGATTACTCTGGCCTGCTGTGTCTCCTGTTTCTGTGTCTGCAAACTGTGTGACTATTTCTGCCAACTTGTATGAAGTAATACAGGACTTTTCTATATCAAACCTGTGACTCCTGTGTTTTCATCGCACCCAAGCACAAGACGCTATATGAACTGTACTACATACATTACAAGATTCTGAAGCCAAAACGTTAGTGTCTGCTGGGTCTGGAAGGCTGTGTCTGCTGTACTGTGGATATCAGACGTCCGGTTGTACTTTCTGTGATGACAGTGGTTGTGACTTCTCACAACCATTCCAGGTGAGCAATTCCCTTAAGTTTTTTCTTTTTGCAGTGTTACCACAGGTAAACACTATTGTTTTTTTTTTTTTTTCCTTTCTTTTCTCTTTTTTGTCTGCTGTAACTCTGGATATCAGATGTCTGGTTGAAACTTTCTGTGATGATAGTGGTTGTGACTTCTCACAACCATTCCAGGTGAGCAGTTCCCTTAATTTTTTTTTCTCTCTGCAGTGTTGCCACAGGTGAACACTATTGTTTTTTTTTTCTCTCCTCTTCTTCCAGTAATCCTGTCTTAAAAGATCTGGAAAATGGAGGCCCGCATAAAGGAACTTTGCGGAGTGACTGATAATATCCTTGCAGATTTGCAGAATATAAAGACCCGTTTTACAAATCTACAGGACCTCAATAATCACAATTTGCAAGTGGTTGGACAGACTACCCAGGATTTGTGAGCCAGGATTGAGGTTCTAGAGGGGCGAGTCCAGGCTCCTGACGTAGCCCCGAGTGCTGGGATTCCCAAGTTGCCCCCTTTTCGTTTTGGCGGTGAACGTGAGAAATTCAGGGGATTTATTAATCAATGCAATCTTTTTTTTTCTGCACATGCTTCACAATTTCCCACTGAACGATCTAAGGTGCTTACTATAATTATGTTGCTTACCAACAAGGCTTTAATGTGGGCAAACCCTCTGATTGAGACTGAGGATGATTGTTTGAATCACCTTGATGATTTTATTTCAGCCATGGGGCAGGTGTTTGATGACCCCAATCGAGGTGCAACAGCTGAAGCAGCCATGTTAGCTTTGCGCCAAGGTAAGCACTCGGTAGCTGAATATGCCTTGGATTTCAGGAGATGGGCCCTTGATACCACCTGGGACAGTTCCGCCAAAAAATCTATTTTTCGAAAGGGGTTATCTCCACTGATTAAGGATGAACTTGCTCGTGCCGACCCTCCCACTGCGTTAGGTGACTTTATTAACTACTGCATCCGTATTGATACTCGTCTGACTGAACGCAGGCAAGAGAGATGGTTCGAAAGCAATCGTACTAACCTTTTCCTACCTTCCTCTCCAGCTAAGGAACCTTTGAGTAGGATTACACGGGAACCTGAACCTGAACCCATGCAGGTAGACTCTTTACAACGACGGGTTAGTGATGCACGCAAGGAACATCGTTTTAAGGAGAATCTATGTTTCTATTGTGGTAAGTCAGGGCACTTCATTATAAACTGCCCCAGCCGTTCTCGTAAGACTACTGCAGCACTCATTCATTGTGAGTGTTGCGAGAGGGGATCTGTCAGGTCCGAGCCTCAGGCTCCAGAGAGATCTGCAGCAACAGATCTTGATTTCTCGGACTTAAACTCCGTTACCTCTGAGGACGTTGACTGTGTAAACGCTGCCATTTTTCAAGTTTCCTCAGCGGTGTCCCAGCTGAGTTGTAAGAAAAACAATTCTCATTGCTTTTTTCCATCAAACTCTGGGTTGACTCAGCTTGGGTGTCTAGCTCTGCTATGATCGACTCAGGGGCAAGTGGAAATTTTATGGATGTCTCCTTTGCTCTGAAACAGGGAATACGTTCAGTGAAGAAGGCTACTCCAGTACAGATGGAAACTGTGGATGGCTCCCTGCTGACCTCTGGACCAGTGGATCAGGAAACAGAGCCTTTGAGGGTTCTTATGGGTAAAGATCATCAAGAGAAACTGTCCTTTATGCTTATCTCTTCTCCCCACTTTCCCATTATTCTAGGGCTACCATGGCTGCAGGCTCAGAATCCTACCATTAACTGGGAGACCAAGGAATTACACTTTCCAGAGAAACAGATGAGTCCAAAAGTTTCAGCTTGCTCTGTTCCTAAAGGAATCATGTCAGTCCCTGAACTACCAGCTGTATACCAGGACTATGTGGATTTATGTGACAAGAAGAACGCTGACCAGCTTCCTCCTCACCGTCCATATGATTGTCCAATTGAATTATTGCCTGGAGCAGAGATACCTTTTGGTAAGATCTACCCCCTGGCGGGGCCCGAGCTAAAGGCTTTAAAGGATTACATAGATGAAAATCTAGCCAAGGGCTTCATACGCCCCTCTTCATCTCCTGCAGGTGCACCCATCTTCTTTGTAAAGAAGAAAGATGGATCTCTGAGACCATGCATAGACTATAGGGAACTCAATAAAGTTACTATTAGAAACCGTTATCCATTGCCTTTAATCCCTGAGTTATTGGAGAGAGTGCGACATGCCAAAATTTTTTCTAAACTAGATCTTCGTGGGGCCTATAACTTAGTCCGTATTAGACCTGGGGATGAATGGAAGACTGCATTCAGGTCACGCTATGGACACTTTGAATATCTAGTTATGCCTTTTGGTCTGAGTACCGCCCCAGCCACTTTCCAACACTTGGTGAATGACATCTTCAGGGATCTCCTAGATACATTCGTGGTAATTTATTTGGATGATATTCTAATTTTTTCTAACTCCACAGAGGAACATCATGGACATGTGAGAATGGTCTTGGAACGTCTAAGACAAAATCATCTTTACATCAAACTTGAAAAGTGTGAATTCCATAGGACCGAAATTCAATTTCTGGGTATGTACTGTCTACACAAGGAATTAGTATGGATGGAAGCAAAACCCAAGCCATCAAGGATTGGCCAAGTCCTAGAAATGTGAAGGAGGTACAGCGCTTCATCGGGTTTGCCAACTTCTATAGACGTTTCATTAGAAATTTCTCTGAGGTAGTGTCACCTATCACTCAACTTACCTGGAAAGAGTCTAGGTTTTCCTGGACTCCCCAAGCCCAGGAAGCATTTTCCCGTCTAAAAGATAAATTTACCACTGCACCTATCCTAGTACATCCCAACCCCGAGCTTGCCTTCATAATAGAGGTGGATGCTTCAGACTGTGCCGTTGGAGCTATACTCTCTCAGAGAACAGGTGAGAAGAATGTCTTGCATCCCTGTGCCTTCTTTTCCCAGCAGTTGTCTTCGGGTGAGAGGAACTACGATGTGGGCAATAGAGAGTTGTTGGCCATTATTGCCGCCTTCAAAGAATGGAGACACCTTCTTCACGGAGCTGCACAGCAAATAGTTGTCCTGACAGACCATCGTAACCTTGAGTTTATCAGGTCGGCTAAGTGCCTGACTCCTCGCCAGGCTCGCTGGAATCTTTTCTTAAACCAATTTAATTTTATCATCTCTTATAGACCAGGATCGCGCAATGGAAAGGCTGATGCACTCTCTAGGATTTACTCAGCAGAGACACGTGCAATTACTCCTCCTAAGACTATTCTTCCTGACTCTAGATTCCTAGGAGTAATTCATAATCAAGACCTACTTAAGGACATCAAGGAAGCATACCATGCGGATTCCTTTTTGGCACAACCCCCAAGGGACGTAAGTCTTGTCTTTAAGAATGGTGTGTGGATTCAGGGACAACGTCTGTATATTCCTGAAACAGTCAGATTAAGAGTATTGCAACTCATTCACGATTCCAAGATAGCTGGGCATAGAGGAATTCTAAAGACACAGGAATTTCTTTCTCGTTTCTTTTGGTGGCCCACTTGCAGGAAGGATGTTTTGAATTATGTCACTTCATGTGAGGTCTGTGCAAGATGCAAAACACCTCGCTCCTCACCAACTGGTCTGTTACAGCCTCTTCCCACCCCGTCCCGCACGTGGGGATCCATTTCTATGGACTTCATTGTGGAGTTACCAACCTCTCAGGGGAAGAACACCATTCTAGTGGTGGTTGACCGTCTAACAAAGGCAGCTCATTTTATCCCTTGTGTCGGCTTACCCACTGCAAAACAGACATCAGATTTGATGATTAAAGATGTGTTTTCGCTTACATGGAGTACCGGATGAGGTTATTTCGGATCGAGGGGTGCAATTCACTTCTAGGTTTTGGCAAAATTTCTGTGCAGCATTGGACATTAAAGTAAACCTTTCTTCTGCTTTTCATCCCCAGACTAATGGACAGACCGAACGAACCAATCAAACCCTGGAGCAGTATCTCCGCTGCTTTATCTGCCACCTACAGGATGATTGGGTGGATCTACTTCAATTAGCTGAGTTCTCGTATAACAACTCTCAGAGTGCCTCCACTAAACAGTCTCCTTTTTACTCTAATCTAGGTTATCATCCTAACATTCTACCACGATTTCCCATAGAAACGCCTTTACCAGCAGTGGCGGAAAGAATCACGTCTTTACAGAAGAATATGGATCTTCTAAAGGAAAATCTGGAATCGGCTCAAGAAAGGTACAAGAAAGCAGCAGATAAATTTCGTAAACCTGCACCAGCTTTCAAGGTAGGAGACTTGGTCTGGCTGTCAACCAGAAATCTTAAGTTAAGGATTCCATCGTCTAAGTTGGGACATAAGTACATTGGACCCTATAAAATCAGTAAAATTATAAGTGCCGTTGCTTGTCGTCTTCAACTGCCCAGAACTATGAGAATCCACCCTGTCTTTCATGTATCCCTACTAAAGGCTGCGACACCCAATACGTTTCCTGGACGTTCCTCTCCTTGCCCTGACCCAGTGCTAGTCGATGGTCAGGAAGAATTTGTGGTGGAAAGGATTTTAGATTCCAGGTTGTATAGAAATCAGTTACAATATCTGATTAAATGGCAGGGCTACCCAGTGGAGGACAACTCATGGGAACCGGTCAATAACGTTAATGCTCCTCGCTTGCTCCGTCAGTTTCATCAGAGGTACCCACACAAGCCTGGTCTGAGGTCATCCGGAGGTTGTCCTTAAGGGGGAGTAATGTAAGGTTCTATATATATATTCCTGAAACTCAGTTTGTTCGTCAGCCATTTTACTTTCTGTCTTGCTGCAGCTATCTTGCCCTCAGTCAAAATGGAGTTTCCAGCTTGCATGTTCCCGCCCTGATTCTCTCCTTTGCTTCTTAAGCAGCCACAGCTGAGCAATCAGTGCTTCAGAATCTAGCCTGCAGTGAACCTGTGACTTGACTCCTGTAAGCCTTGGACCTTGTACTCCAGCTATTCCTACTGAGGAACTCTGAAGCACTTGTGGACTCTGAACCCTGCTCTTTGAAAGACCCACGTTTGCATGGACTTACGGTAACAGAGAAGAAGATCCTGAATCTGTATTGGAGAGTGATTGCTGAGCTTGGATTACTCTGGCCTGCTGTGTCTCCTGTTTCTGTGTCTGCAAACTGTGTGACTATTTCTGCCAACTTGTATGAAGTAATACAGGACTTTTCTATATCAAACCTGTGTCTCATGTATTTTCATCGCACCCAAGCACAAGACGCTATATGAACTGTACTACATACATTACACTACTATAATACTGCTCCTATGTACAAGAATATAACTACTATAATACTGCTCCTATGTACAAGAATATAACTACTATAATACTGCCCCCTATGCACAAGAATATAACTACTATAATACTGCCCCTATGTACAAGAATATAACTACTATAATACTGCTCCTGTGTACAAGAATATAACTACTATAATACTGCTCCTATGTACAAGAATATAACTAGTATAATACTGCCCCTACGTACAAGAATATAACTAGTATAATACTGCCCCTATGTACAAGAATATAACTACTATAATACTGTTCCTATATACAAGAATATAACTACTATAATACTGCTCCTATGTACAAGAATATAACTACTATAATACTGCTCCTATGTGCAAGAATATAACTACTATAATACTGCTCCTATGTACAAGAATATAACTACTATATTACTGCTCCTGTGTACAAGAATATAACTACTATAATACTGCTCCTGTGTACAAGAATATAACTACTATATTACTGCCCCTATGTACAAGAATATAACTACTGTAATATTGCTCCTATCTACAAGAATATAACTACTATAACACTGCTACTATGTACAAGAATATAACTACTATAATACTGCCCCTATGTACAAGAATATAAATACTATAATACTGCCCCTATGTACAAGAATATAACTACTATAATACTGCCCCTATGTACAAGAATATAATTACTATAATACTGCCCCTATGTACAAGAATATAAATACTATAATACTGCCCCTATGTACAAGAATATAATTACTATAATACTGCCCCTATGTACAAGAATATAAATACTATAATACTGCCCCTATGTACAAGAATATAATTACTATAATACTGCCCCTATGTACAAGAATATAAATACTATAATACTGCCCCTATATACAAGAATATAACTACTATAATACTGCCCCTATATACAAGAATATAACTACTATAATACTGTTCCTGTATACAAGAATATAACTACTATAATACTGCCCCTATGTACAAGAATATAACTACTATAATACTGCCCCTATATACAAGAATATAATGTCATGTGTGCATTGCCACGAAGATCGTCGCGGTTGCACATTTTGACTTCTCACAGCTGAGCTACTGTTTCTTTGTGTTTGGCAGCTAGGGAGTTAATTCTGTCTGTGCTCGGTTCTGGGACTGGGTGCAGTTTCTCCCGGCTGCAATTGATTATTTGTTGATTGGTTTCCTTTAAATTCCTGGTTGTCTGCTTGGGGAGTTGCCAGTGAAACCTTCATGCAGACCACAGATAGGAATGAATCTGTATAGACTTTAGTTGTGAGCTCCTTAGTTGTTCTAAGCTCAACTTGGTTAGAGTTTATTTCCCAGACCATTTATGTTCCTTTGGTGTTTGAGTGTGTATGCAAGCGAGTGTTATCCTGTCTGTCTTATATGTCTAATCTGTGTATTTAGCTGAGATCAGCCCATATCCCTTTGGTGGTAGTCAGGATCCTTCTTAGGACTGATTACAGGGTTCAGGGTCTGATAGGAGACAGGGTTAGGTTGGAGACTTGGACCTCTGAACCATTATCAGTACCTCCAAGGTGAGGGATTAGTTAGGACCCCAGTTTAGGGTCAGGTTAGAGCCCGGTCCACCTCTTTCCTGTTTCAGCTCATCAAGTCCTCAAGATTAACCCTGAGTTCAGCAGATATCGTGTCAGGTAAATCTATTCTATACTTACATACTGATGTTGCTATACTAGTTGTTGCATAGAGTGTTGTTCCTGTATTAATAGTTTACTGACATTGTATACATATCATTAGACAGCGTGACATTTTCACTGGCCATAAAAATTATCTCCAGTTACCATGGATCCAGTGGCCCAGCTGGCTCTGCAGTTGCAGGGATTATCCATGGAGCTGACAGACATTAAGTCCAAAGTTTTGTCTCACCTGGAGCAAACTAGAGTTGAACCTAAAGTAGCTCTCCCGGACAGGTTCACTGGTGGGCGAGACAAATTTTTCACCTTCCGGGAGGCATGTAAATTGTATTTTCGGCTTCGGCCTCGATCATCAGGGAGTGAGGAGCAGAGAGTGGGAATTGTTATCTCACTACTGCAAGGGGACCCTCAATCCTGGGCATTTTCCCTTCCTCCGGGATCCCCGGCTCTACTGTCTGTAGATCAATTTTTTACTGCCCTGGGATTGGTATATGATGACCCAGATCGGGTCTCTCTTGCTGAGACTAAATTACGTAAGATACAGCAGGGAGATCGTCCGGCAGAGGAATTTGCTTCTGAGTTTCGTAGATGGGCCACAGATACTCAGTGGAATGACCCAGCTCTTAGGAGCCAGTTTTGTCATGGGCTTTCTGATAAATTAAAAGACGTTTTGGCTCAGTATGAGTCTCCTCCTTCTCTGGAGGCTGCTATGGCCTTAGCTATCCGTACTGATAGACGGCTTCGGGAGAGGGGTGAGGTAACCCCACTCCCTGTTGTTTCTCCACCTACCACTAAAGTCCCTTATGTTGAGGTTCCCCTTGTCTGTTCGGATGAGCCTATGCAGTTGGGAGGGACATCATTTCGTAGGAGGGGATTGGCGGTACGCCGCAGGTCTAGAAGATGTTTTTTCTGCGGGAAAGAGGGACATTTTGTTGAGAAATGTCCATCCCGTGCCTTGTTGAGCCAAAAGTCGCCGGAAAACTGTTAATCCCAGGTTGTGTGGTGGACGACAACCTGGGAGTATGTATTTCATCCGCCAGTTCTTCTCAGTTCCTTGTACCAGTGGAGGTGGTAGTTGGTACGAGAGTGGAGAGATTGTCTGTTCTTCTTGATAGTGGTTCCGGGGCTAATCTGGTTGACGCTCAGTTTGCTCAGGCTCAAGGTATGCATCTGAGTGTATTGGTCAAACCGATTCCTATATTCTCCATTGACGCCAGGCCTCTCGGCCAAGGTAGCTTTGTTCATGAGGTTCATAACATTGACCTTCGGGTAGGGGCAATACATAGGGAACAATTATCTTGTTATGTGTTGGAGGGTCTACCTACTCCCATTGTGTTGGGACTTCCTTGGTTGGTTAAACATAACCCTGTGATTAATTGGCAGTCCAGAGAAATAAGCCAATGGGGTGAGTTTTGCAAAAGCAACTGCATGAACACAGTCATCCGTGCGGTCGTGCCTAGTACATTGCCTCCTTTTTTGGAGGATTTTGGGGATGTTTTCTCTGAGGAGGGGTGTCAGGAGTTGCCTCCTCATCGCGTGTATGACTGCTCTATTAATCTCCTTCCTGATGCTAAGTTGCCTAAAGCTAGGTTGTATAATCTTTCTGGTCCTGAGAGGCAGGCTATGAAAGATTATATTTCTGAAAGTCTGGCCAAAGGGCATATTAGACCTTCATCTTCCCCAGTAGCCGCGGGGTTCTTCTTTGTGAAGAAGAAAGATGGAGGCCTACGCCCTTGCTTGGATTTCCGCGAACTTAATCGGATTACTGTTCGAGATCCGTATCCACTCCCTCTTATTCCTGATCTCTTCAATCAAATTGTTGGCGCCAAATGGTTTTCTAAATTGGATCTCAGGGGGGCGTATAATCTGATTAGGATAAAAGAGGGGGATGAGTGGAAAACGGCGTTTAACACGCCGGAGGGACATTATGAGAACCTAGTCATGCCTTTTGGTCTGACTACTGCACCAGCAGTATTCCAACATTTTGTTAATGACATTTTTCGTCACCTTGTGGGGCTGTTTGTGGTTGTATATTTGGACGACATTTTAATTTACTCGCCAGATCTTGTGTCTCATCAGGAGCATGTGAGACAGGTGTTGCAGATCTTGCGAGACAATAAACTATACGCCAAACTGGAGAAGTGTGTATTTGCCGTACAGGAACTTCAGTTTTTGGGTTTTTTGGTGTCAGCCTCCGGTTTCCGTATGGACCCTGAAAAGGTGAGAGCAGTGCTTGAATGGGATCAGCCAGGGGATCTTAAGGCTCTGCAGCGTTTTTTGGGTTTTGCTAACTACTACCGGAAATTTATTTGTAATTTCTCATCTGTCGTCAAACCTCTCACTGACATGACAAGAAAAGGGACGGATTTTTCTAAATGGTCGGACAAAGCTTGCCAAGCCTTTTCCTCTTTGAAGAAATGTTTTGCTTCGGCACCCGTTCTCATCCAACCAGATGCATCTCAGCCGTTCATTGTGGAGGTGGATGCGTCTGACGTAGGGGTGGGTGCTATATTGTCCCAGGGTCCGTCCCCTGGTAAATGGCATCCGTGCGCTTTCTTTTCTAAGAAATTGTCGTCCGCCGAAAGGAATTATGATATTGGCAATAGGGAACTTTTGGCCATTAAGTTAGCTTTTGAAGAATGGCGTCACTTTTTGGAGGGGGCAGTCCACCCGGTTACCGTTATTACTGATCACAAGAACCTGTTGTATTTGGAATCCGCTAAGCGTCTGAATTCCAGACAAGCTCGATGGTCGTTGTTTTTTACCAGGTTTAATTTTGTCGTCACTTATCGCCCGGGGTCTAAGAATGTAAAGGCTGATGCCTTGTCTCGCAGTTTCCCAGGGGCCGGGAAAACGGATGACCCGAGTCCTATCCTTCAGGAGGGGGTGGTAGTGTCGGCTGTATTTTCTGAGCTTGAGGAGGAGGTGTTAGAGGCTCAGGGGGACGCCCCTGCAGGACCTCCAGGGAGACTGTTTGTCCCAAATCTGTTGAGACAAAAGGTTATTGAGGCACATCATAATTCTGCTCTAGCAGGACATCCAGGGAGTAAGGCTACTTTAGATCTCCTTTCTCGCCGGTTTTGGTGGCCTAATGCTAATAAAGATGTTATAACTTTTGTCGCGTCATGTGGGGTGTGTGCTCGCTCTAAAACCCCTCATACCCGTCCGTCTGGGACCCTTTTACCCTTGAAACTTCCGGAGCGTCCATGGACTCATTTATCTATGGACTTCATTACGGACCTTCCTCCGTCGTCAGGGAATACTGTCATACTGGTGGTTGTTGACAGGTTCAGTAAGATGGCACATTTCATTGCTCTTCCTGCACTCCCTAATGCTAAAACTCTGGCGCAGGTGTTCATTAGGGAGATCGTTAGACTTCATGGGTTGCCTTCTGATGTGGTGTCAGATAGGGGGTCTCAGTTTGTGTCCAAATTTTGGAGGGCATTTTGTTTACGTCGGGGGATGCAATTGTCATTTTCCTCGGCTTTTCATCCGCAGACCAATGGTCAGACAGAGCGTCTGAATCAGAGCTTAGAGACATATCTCCGGTGTTTTGTCTCAGAGAACCAAGAGGACTGGTCTTCTTTCTTGCCTCTGGCAGAGTTCGCTCTTAACAACAGGCGGAGCGAGTCCACTGGTAAGTCCCCGTTTTTTGGGGCATATGGTTTCCATCCCCAGTTTTGTACTTTCAATGGGGGGGGCCCTTCTGGGGTTCCTGAGGAGGAGCGTTTCTCGTCGTCACTTGCTTCTGTGTGGAGAGGTGTATTGAATAATCTGAGTGCGATGGGGAACCGTTACAAACGTATGGCTGATAGGAGGAGAGTTTCTGGTCCAGATCTGAATGTGAACGATCTGGTATGGTTGTCTACCAGGAATATAAAACTTAAAGTGCCCTCCTGGAAACTGGGTCCCAGATTCATCGGGCCGTACAGGATCAGTTCCATAATTAATCCTGTGGCATTTCGTCTGGACCTCCCTCCTACGTTTAAAATTCATAATGTGTTCCACAAGTCATTACTTAAAAGGTATGTGGCACCAGTCATACCGTCACCTCTACCTCCTCCTCCTGTGTTGGTCAATGGTAACTTGGAATTTCAAGTATCAAAGATCATTGACTCACGTCTGAATCGCCGGTCCCTTCAGTACTTGGTGCATTGGAAGGGGTATGGTCCAGAGGAGAGGACGTGGGTCCCTGCGTCTGATGTTAACGCAGATCGTTTGGTTCGGACCTTCCACAGAACTCACCCGGGCAGGCCTGGCCCTGAGGGTCCGGAGGCCCCTCGTAGAAGGGGGGGTACTGTCATGTGTGCATTGCCACGAAGATCGTCGCGGTTGCACATTTTGACTTCTCACAGCTGAGCTGCTGTTTCTTTGTGTTTGGCAGCTAGGGAGTTAATTCTGTCTGTGCTCGGTTCTGGGACTGGGTGCAGTTTCTCCCGGCTGCAATTGATTATTTGTTGATTGGTTTCCTTTAAATTCCTGGTTGTCTGCTTGGGGAGTTGCCAGTGAAACCTTCATGCAGACCACAGATAGGAATGAATCTGTATAGACTTTAGTTGTGAGCTCCTTAGTTGTTCTAAGCTCAACTTGGTTAGAGTTTATTTCCCAGACCATTTATGTTCCTTTGGTGTTTGAGTGTGTATGCAAGCGTGTGTTATCCTGTCTGTCTTATATGTCTAATCTGTGTATTTAGCTGAGATCAGCCCATATCCCTTTGGTGGTAGTCAGGATCCTTCTTAGGACTGATTACAGGGTTCAGGGTCTGATAGGAGACAGGGTTAGGTTGGAGACTTGGACCTCTGAACCATTATCAGTACCTCCAAGGTGAGGGATTAGTTAGGACCCCAGTTTAGGGTCAGGTTAGAGCCCGGTCCACCTCTTTCCTGTTTCAGCTCATCAAGTCCTCAAGATTAACCCTGAGTTCAGCAGATATCGTGTCAGGTAAATCTATTCTATACTTACATGCTGATGTTGCTATACTAGTTGTTGTATAGAGTGTGGTTCCTGTATTAATAGTTTACTGACATTGTATACATATCATTAGACAGCGTGACATATAACTACTATAATACTGCTCCTATGTACAAGAATATAATTACTATAATACTGCCCCTATGTACAAGAATATAACTACTATAATACTGCCCCCTATGTACAAGAATATAACTACTATGTGCTACACTTTCAATAAGGTGATCAGATAACATTGGAACACTATGTACCTGTACAATACTCCCATAGCTGCAAGATATTAGCATGTGGGGATATGACAAGTTCCCTTTATTTATACTCTGCAACATTGAAATTGTACCGCCAAGAAGACACCCTCAAATATTAAGTTGAGGGTGCCAACAATTTTGGCTTGACCATTTTTGGGGGGTTGTGTGTGAAATTATGTCAAATTTGCCTTTTTTCTCTCTTTTTTTGCGTTGTTCCAATACACACAAAGAGAAGAAACGTGTGTACAACAAAACGTGTACTTGCAGTTCAAGGTAATCTGTCAGCAGGATTTCACCCCTTCCCAAAACTATTTATATTTTCATGTAGATCTTTCAAAGACAAGTCCAGCAATACCTTTACATGGCCAGTCAGCTCCTCCTCTATTGAGAAATCAGCGTTTGAACTGATATGCAAATAGCTATGGTATATCTGAAGCCTCCGTCACTCCAGCTCTATTCTTGGCCTAGAATCGTCTACTCCTACTTGACTGACAGCTCCATTGTCTGAAGTCACACAGCATAGAGGCTGTCAGTGAAGCAGGAGTCGTCGTAGCTGGGCGGTGGATAGAGCTGGAGTGACGGAGGCTTCTACCAGAGCCATTTCCCTATCGGTACAAATGTTGATCTCTTGGTAATGGAGGAATGGACTGGCCATGTAAAGGTATTGGTGGACTTGTGTTTGAAATAGCTACCTTGTTATATAATTAATCTGGGTGGTGAAATCCTGCTGACAAATTCCATTTTAACCTGTGGAACAATGGCTTGTATTGAGAATGACAATTGCTGTTAACACAGCAGAGTTTTGAATGCAGCTCTGGATGTAAGCGGATTGTAAATAGTCACGACTAGTAGACGATAAGAAATCAAAGTAGTTGCAAAATTATTTCAGAATTTCTAGAAAATTAAAGCAACACTGCTTCTTGTCTTCTTCCTCCTCCACCTCTCATCGAAGTTTTTATCCTCCTAATATATTGCAGTCACCATATTATACAGCACTGTGTACTTACATTTGCACATTCTGCCTTTCTACCCAGATAATTCTTCTCTTTTGCATTAGGTCTATGACATCACGTGATTAATAACTGACGAGCTGAATCCTTCTAAGTTCTATCTAGAAACAGGAGGGTAATTTTCCCTGTATGAGTCATGAGTCACTGCAAAGGTCCCTGACAGGAGAGAGGAGGGAGCAGCTGGGTCAGGAGCTGAAGAGGGGAATGATAAATGCAGGGACAAGAGACTTCCTGTTTCTACATAGAGCAGAGAAAAGAGAAGAATCAGCTGGGTTGAAAGGCAAAATGAGCAATTGTAAGTACACAGTGCCATATAATATGATTATTGCAATATATTAAGATAAAAACTTTGATGGGAGGGAGAGAAGGAGGAAGAGGAGAAGAGGAGGAGGAGGAGAAGGAGGAAGAGGAGCAGAAGGAGGAAGAGAAGGAGGAGAAGAGGAGGAGAAGAGGGAAGAGGAGCAGAAGGAGGAAGAGGAGGAGGAGAAGGAGGAAGAGAGGAGGAGAAGAGGAGGAGAAGAGGGAAGAGGAGCAGAAGGAGGAAGGAGGAGGAGGAGAAGGAGGAAGAGGAGGAGGAGAAAGAGGAGGAGAAGAGGGAAGGAGGAGCAGAAGGAGGAAGAGGAGAGAGGAGAAGGAGGAAGAGAGGAGGAGGAGAAGAAGAGGAGGAGGAAGAGGAGGAAGAGGAGGAAGAGGAGGAGGAGAGAAGAGGAGGAGGAAGAGGAGGAGAAGAAGGAGGAAGAGGAGGAGAAGAGGAGGGGAAGAGGAAGAGGAGAGAAGGAGGAAGAGGAGGAAGGAGGAAGAGAGAGGAGAAGGAGGAGAAGGAGGAAGAGGAGGAGGAGGAAGAGGAGTGCTTCTTTAACGTGTGAAAAAATGATAAAACTTTGAGACAGAGACTACTGCTTTAAAGGGAATCTGTCCCATTAGAAAACAGATATTTACCTGCTGATATAGGGTTAATCTGCAGGTATGTAGCGCTACAATGCTTCCCCTCCACCATACTGACAGTGCAGTTATCAGGAGGAATGACTTTTATTCCTCCCGGCAGCCTCAAGCTTTCAGCCATAGATTCAGTCACCGCTCAGTACACGCAATCACACCCTGCCACCTTGATTGACAGTCGGCTCTACAGCACATCAGTGCACTGCGAGCTGTCAGGGTGCTGGGGCGTGTGTCAGCTGCCGCTCACTACTTACCTGTAGATTAACCCTACGTCTGCAGGTCAATAGCATTTTCCGAAGTGACAGGTTCCCTTTAAACACAACAAAAAGTTTGAAACCTTCTCAATGTAGCTTTGGATGTATCTGCAAAATTAAGACCTACCATAACTCAAATGATTGAAAAAGCGAGGTGAAAACGAACTGGAAAAATAATGATACATTTGATAATATCCATCTTTTGCTTTCAAAAACAGTAGAATTCTGTATGCAGCTTTGGTTGTGATTGGAGTATTCCTTAATGGAACTGAAGATCTTTGAAAGAAAAGTAAGCAAAACATTTCCTAGACCTGTGGAACAATGAGTTACATTGGGAAAGGCAATTGCTTTGAATACAACAGGATTCCGAATGCAGATTTGGATGTAACTGGAGAGTAAAATAAAATCGAATTGTAGAAAATAAGAACGGAAGATATTAGTAACATTACTCCAGATTCTAGGCAGAATTAACCTGTGAAAAAAAATTTTCTTTTATTCTTTGAACACAATAAAATGTTGAAAAAAATACATATCTGAATGAAGCTTTGGATGTGAGTGGGTGTCAATAATTTCAAGATCGGTACAAGATAAGTAAGGGTCGTGTTTCCAACATTGCACACGATTCTACAACCTAAGTAGAAATATTAAGTACAGTAGTAGAAGGACTACTGCTTTAAATAAAATGTCAGTTTTATGCAGCTTTGGATATGATTGGAGTATAAGACCGGATGCAGCAGCTTTGGATGTGATTGGACTAGAAGATCTGATGCAGCAGCTTTGGATATGATTGGACTATGAGACATGATGCAGCAGCAGCTTTGGATGTGATTGGAGTATAAGACCTGAAGCAGCAGCTTTGGATGAGATTGAACTACAAGAATTGATGCAGCAGCTATGGATGGGATTGGAGCACGAGATCTAATGCAGCAGCTTTGGAGGTGGTTGGAATATGAGACCTGATATAGCAGCTTTGGATGTGATTGGAGTACGAGACCTGATGCAGCAGCTTTGGATGTTATTGGAGTACGAGACCTGATGCAGTAGCTTTGGATGGGATTGGAGTACGAGACCTGATGCAGCAGCTTTGGATGTGATTGAACAAGACCTGATGTAGCAGCTTTGCATGTGATTGGAGTACAAGACCTGATGCAGCAGCTTTGGATGCTATTGGAGTACGAGACCTGATGCAGCAGCTTTGGATGAGATTGGAGTACGACACCTAATGCAGCAGCTTTGGAGGTGATTGGATTATGAGACCTGTTATAGCCGCTTTGGATGTGATTGGAGTACGAAACCTGATGCAGCAGATTTGGATGTGATTGGAGTACGAGACCTGATGCAGCAGCTTTGGATGTGATTGAACTACGAGACATGATGTAGCAGCTTTGCATGTGATTGGAGTACAAGACCTGATGCAGCAGCTCTGGATGTGATTTGAGTATGAGACCTGATGTAGCAGCTTTGCATGAGATTGGAGTAGAAGACCTGATGAAGCAGCTTAGGATGTGATTGGAGTATGAGACCTGATGCAGCAGCTTTGGATGTGATTGGAGTATGAGACCTGATGCAGCAGCTTTGGATGTGATTGGAGTACAAGACCTGATGCAGCAGCTTTGGATGTGATTGGAGTATGAGACCTAATGCAGCAGCTTTGGATGTGATTGGAGTACGAGACCTGATGCAGCAGCTTTGGATGTGATTGAAGTATGAGACCTGATGCAGCAGCTCTGGATGTGATTTGAGTATGAGACTTGATGCGGCAGCTTTGGAAGTGATTGGAGTATGAGACCTGATGCAACATGAGATGAAACCAAGATAAATAATGCAGAATAATTGTCTTTGGATCTGACCTGTGAAATTACACTTGTCTTGAAGGAAGAACATTTTTAACGTTTGCCGAGTTCTTTTTCTGTGTTCTGGTCGCATTCTATGAATTTTTGTGTCGGTGCTGGAAGTTCAAGAGGAAAACTCATTTTCTTCAGATAATTTATCAAGCAGACAAAGTGAACCGTCATGACATAAATACCTTCCCGGGAACACGCTGTGTAAGGCAGAGGTGTCACAGACCCCCATTTTCATGTCCTCCAAAAATAGGTTCTAATTATTCCCTTACATCTCCAGTCTGAACAAGAGGTTGTTTCTTACAGGCGCTGGTTACGAGAAGATTACCTGTTACCCACGGCTGTCTCCTCGCTGAGCGCACGCCCGGACTGTTTTATTTTCTTTAGTGTCACTAAATTAAAGGTCATGTCCTCCTCCATTGGCTGCTAATGTCAAGGAGATTTACCTCTAGGTTCCTTAAATAGGGTTTTTTCGGGTAGACAGAGGTTATTAGATTTATATTGAGGGTGCACGTACCTTAGAGGCAGATCTATGGGGGCCCTGGCGAGAGGGGCCAGACACCGAATTGTCCCATCTCCCTTTACTTTCGGCTTTTGAACTTGCCTTACTTCAGCTGGTGTCCTAGGAAGTGATACGGTGTGTGCTGCCATACAGTGTACAAGTAACTATACTGCACAGTGTATAATCAAGACAATTATACACAGTGCTGCCACTGTAAGGGTCGGAAGGACCGTAGTCATGGCCGAGGACACCTGGGCTTCTGTGTCCTGGCCTCCCCTCACAGAAACACATGCACCATTAGTCAGCATAGCTGTGTCTTCAGGTCCAGCTCTGTTATGATTTGGTAGCTGAGGAGAGCAGGCAAAAAATGCAATACACCAGAGAGGTTGGAATCTATTGGATTGCAGTACCCTGACTAACCACCACAACTAAAGGCAGCCGTGGAGCGTACCTACGTTGGTCCTAGACGCCTCGGCACAGCCTGAGAAGCTAACTTCACCTAAAGATAGAAAGAGGAAAACTATCTGCCCCGGAGCAGATCCCCAAAGAACATAGGAAGCCCCCAAACATGTAATGGCGGTTAGACAAGAGGAAATACAGACACAGACAGAAAATAGTATGAGCAAACGTTGGGGCCCAATCTTCCTAGAAAGAAAAGGATAGGAAGGTCACTTACTGCAATCCAAAAAACCCTAAAAAAAAACCAACACACTAATTGCAAAAACACCTGAGATAACACGACCTCTACCACCTAAATTAGTTCTCTGGTGTAACAAAACTAAGCCGCAGCCACAGAAAAAACTGGAAAAGGCAAATTAACAAACAACTAGCTGAACTAAACTGAGAGGAGCACAAGCCCCCGGAGGGGACCCGGCAGACCCCCACAGAAGTGCAGGACTAAATGCAAAAAGAAAGCACAAAAAACAAAAAGAAGAAAATGTCTTATCTGTTAGCAGAAGATGCAGGCATGAAACAGCAAGCTTCAAAGTGAACCAGGAACAAAAGTTGAGACCAGAACAATTGATCACCGGCAACCCTGATGGGAGGGAACCTCCCTTATATAAGACCAGTCAGTAACACCTGATCGCCAATCTTCACAATCTTCATTGAATAGTACAGTACTGTTTGTAACCACCAGAGGGAGCTTCTGCTCAGAATTCATTTCTAGCTCATTCACAACACAGCTCCTTCTGGTTCTCCCGTATGCTGTGGGAGTTCCTCTCCAGGTTGATCAGCATAAACTGAGACACAGTCCATTTCAACTTCAACAAGAACATCGTTACTGGGTTCACTACACAACACATCCAAAAGCTTCACATCTTTTACAACGGGCTTCACTAAACAACAATGTTCCTTTTCTTTCCTTGTGTTACTCTCGTGTTCACAAAGCGCGGGCCCGGGTCGGACCGTCCCTGATGGTTCCTCAGCATTCTCTCTGTACAGCTCTGCTACGGATATGCATCCTTCAGTTTCGCCCCAGACACAAGATAATTAATTCCCGGAGTAAGAAGCCGCTGAAAGAGAGTACTGCCCTTCTTTACTGTCTTCTGCATTTGCACCACGTCTTTACTACCCGTACTCACTGTATCTGTCGCCACATTCTGGACTACACAACTGCACTGGCCCGTTGCTGTAATCTTCTGGTGCTGTGGATGGCTGAGCTTCACTTCAAGTTACGTGGCTGCTGCGGCGTCCTGGGCTTGTAGCCCTTGTGGACGGTTCGGGCGTCCCTTGCCCTCTGACTAAATCTAACACCTACACTAGCTTACCACACAGCAGCCCCTCCTACTATTAACTATATACTAACACTATACACTAAGAACTGTGAGCACTAAAATGCCCCCCATCTAGTGGCCAATACTGCAAACTGCACTTTCCCTATCTTTATACATAGCGGAACATGAATATACATTACACTTTTATCCTTTAAGGTAATACACAGAATAGTGTAGCAGTACCTCTAGTGACACACATGATGGTAATACACATGAACGTGTAGCAATACCAGTAACATACGAGAAAGAGGTAAAAAGATAAAACAATAACATTTTCCATTCCCTTATACCACTCCCATACTCTGCAAAAATAATTACCTAAAGTATGCCCAAGTATCAGTGCTACAAAACGCTTAAATACTGTCATACAGGTGCATCTCATAAAATTAGAATATCATGAAAAAGTTAATTTATTTCAGTTCTTCAATACAAAAAGTGAATCCCATATATTCTATAGAGTCATTACACACAGAGTGATCTATTTCACGTGTTTATTTCTGTTAATGTTGATGATTATGGCTTACAGCCAATGAAAACCCAAAAGTCATTATCTCAGTAAATTAGAATACTGTATAACACCAGCTTGAAAAAATGATTTTAATATCCGAAATGTCCTACTGAAATGTATGATCAGTAAATACACTCAATACTGGGTAGAGCTCCTTTTGCATCAATTACTGCATCAATGTGACATGGTGTGGAGGCGATCAGCCTGTGGCACTGCTGAGGGGTTATGGAAGCCCAGGTTGCTTTGATAGCAGCCTTCAGCTCGTCTGCATTGTTGGGTCTGGTGTCTCATCTTCCTCTTGACAATACCCCATAGATTCTCTATGGGGTTAAAGTCAGGCGAGTTTGCTGCCAATCAAGCACAGTGATACTGTTGTTTGTACACCAGGTATTGGTACTTTTGGCAGTGTGGACAGGAGCCAAGTCCTGCTGGAGAATGAAATGTCCATCTCCAAAAAGCTTGTCAGCAGAGGGAAGCATGAAGTGCTCTAAAATTTCCTGGTAGACGGCTGCACTGACTTTGGTCTAGATAAAACTCAGTGGACCTACACCAGCAGATGACATGGCTGAGGATTGTACAATGCTCTATTCTGCTTCTCTGTGCTGCCTTCTGACATATACACTTTTGCTACATTCCTGGGCTCTGTTACCCAGCTACACTCTGTTCATCTCTGAAGCTTCTTCTTTCCATGCCTAAGTCTACTACATAGCAAGACCCTGTTATAGCACTCAACACTGTTCCATCTTTGACATGATCTGCTCACATTCACAGCATTGCTGTGCTGCCATGTTCTACATCTTCGCATCAAAATAGTCTAGTCTTATATAACCAGCTCTGCTTTACTGCTGGGCTCTGCTGCACCACCATAATTGAGTGATATGACATTGCCATGTCAACTGGGCTAGTCTACAGCATTCAACTCTGCTCCATCTCTGCTATTAGTCTCTTGACTTACTCAGTTCTGCTACAGTGATGACTCTGCTCTACTGTTCCGTTTTCCTGGCTCTGCTTTATCGGTCATCCAGCACAAAGTCTCCAGTCTTTACAGCCTCCTATCGTCCAGCTGCCATACAGCCACCACAGCCTCCATTCCTCCAGCTGCCATCTAGCCACCACAGCCTGCTTTGCTTCAACCTGTTCTCCTCACGGCATCAATGTCATCTTTCCATGCCCCGTAATAACGGCTCATCCGGACCAAATGCTTGGAGGATCCACGTCACCAGGTGAGACATTACAGTTCTAAGATTTGTGTCAATTTCGTGGTGTGGGTGCCAGGACATCAGTGTCATTGATTAGCAAGGTTTGGGTGAAATAATTTGTGCAAATGCACATTTCGCTGACCGGTAAAGCCAGCTGTGCTCCTACATAATTCTGTCTATTATTAAAAGGGCTCTCCTCTTAATGTTAGAACGGTCCACGGAAAATAAGATGATCATTGGTAGAGATTAGTTTATTTAGAGCGCCACCACAGGAGACATCTAACATTACACAGTTTCTATTTAAATCTTTATACTGTCCATGTAATACCTACAGGTGCCCTGTCCACCAGAGGGAGAGACATTTTTTAGAGCTGCCAAAAGTACAACCATCCTTTCACCTGTGGAGAAACATGGTCTTGATGCCATCATCATCCAATACAAGTTAAAACTGCTTTTGCTGCATATACAAAGCCTAATATGTCCAGAAACTGTCCCAATTTCCAAGCTCAGTAATTTTCCATCCACTGTTCTGGAATGTAGCCTTATCTCCCTATCAGAATTCTGCCAGAAGTACTGGTGCTGGAACTTCCGTTTCTTCACTTCCCACCAAGTATTGCTCTTGCTGTTGTCCAATGACTTGTCTTCCCTGAACTGACAATCTGCTTCTCTTAAATGACTGTATGTGGTTTGACAGACAGAAGATCAGAAGTGGAGAGACAAAGCCCCATCCTACTTCCTATGGAGAGAAAATAATACGCCTCCACTTCCTGTAGAGAGACAATAACACACCTCCACTTCCTGTGGAGAGACAATGACACGCCTCCACTCCCTGTAGAGAGACAATAACACACCTCCACTTCCTGTGGAGAGAAAATAACACGCCTCCACTTCTTGTAGAGAGACAATAACACGTCTCCACTTCCTGTAGAGAGACAATAACACGCCTCCACTTCCTGTAGAGAGACAATAACACGCCTCCACTTCCTGTAGAGAGACAATAACACGTCTCCACTTCCTGTAGAGAGACAATAACACGCCTCCACTTCCTGTAGAGACAATAACACGCCTCCACTTCCTGTAGAGAGACAATAACATGCCTCCACTTCCCGTAGAGAGACAAAGCCTCCCCCACATTTCCTATCATTCAACTCTGTGTTTTTACTGGTATTGAAATATTGCAAGTGTAGGTCTACACGGCACCACAAATAAATTGATATTTACGTAGTGGTTGTGTGTATGACAAAAAGAGGATGATCCCAATCCTCCATAAGGTCCAAAGGTGAAGAGAGCTGCAACAGCATCCATGGTAGCAAAAGGTATATTCTTCTTTGTTAATACGTCACACAATACAGGGAGACAGCAACGTTTCGGCCTTACAAAGCAAATACAGTGGCATGTAAAAGTTTGTGCACCTCTGGTCAATATTACTGTTATTGTGAACAGTTAAGCAAGTTGAAGATGAAATGATCTCTAAAAGACCTAAAGTTACAGATGACACATTTCTTTTGTATTTCAGGCAAAAAAAAAATATATTCATCTTTTACATTTAAAAAAATTACAAAAAGGAAAATGGGTTGATGCAAAAGTTTGGCCCCCTGCATGGCTAGTACCTAGTAGCACCCCCTTTTGAAAGTATCACAGCTTATAAACGCATTTTGTAGCCAGACAAGAGTGATTGAGGCATTTCCATCCATTCTTCCTTGGAGAATTCCTCCAGTTCTGTGAGCTTCCTGGGTTGTCTTCCATCCTCTGCTATTTTGAGGTCTAGCCACAGATTTTCAATCATGTTCAGATCAGGGGACTAGGAGGGCCATTGTAAAACCTTCAGTTTGCGCCTTTTGAGGTTGTCTTTTGTGGAATTTGACGTGTGTTTAAGATCATTATCCATTTGTAGAAGCCATCCTCTTTTCACCTTCAGCTTTTTACAGATGATTTTGTTGAAATTTCATTGACTCCATTCTTGCCTCTACCCATGAAATGTTCCCTGCGCCATTAACTGCAACACAACCTCAAAGCAGGATTGATCCACCCCATGCTTTTCCTGAAACTCTGTTCCCTTTTTCCTCCACACTTACCTTTGATCATTGTGGACATAAATGTTCTATTTTAATCTCATCGGTCCAAAGGACTTGTTTCAAAAAATGCATCAAGCTTGTTTAGATGTTCTTTTACACACTTCTGACGCTGAATTTTATGGTGAGGACGCAGGAGAGGTTTTCTTCTGATTACTTTTCTATGAAGGCCAAATTTGTGCAGTTGTCTCTGAACAGTAGAACAATGTATCACAACTCCAGAGTCTAATATTTTTAATATGTATTCTAATTTAGATACATGCCTAGTAT
>JARQOD010000006.1:432128741-432141155 GCA_033576555.1 Oophaga sylvatica | reverse complement strand
ACGCAGCGTCCAGAGTTACAGCATAGTGGAGGGGATTTCAAGAAATCCCGTCTCCACTATGCGTAAAAATACGCAGGCGGAAGACCTGCGTTTCCGGACATGCGGCGCGTCTTTTCAGACCGCAGCATGTCCTAGCGTCTTGCGGCGACGCTGCGTCGCCGCAAGGTAAATAACACAGGGCTATGCAGCCCTGCGTTCTTTCCGGATGTGTTCCGCAGGTGTCCGGAACACATCCGGAAAGAGCGCGCGTCAGAAAGGGGGCGGGGCTTTGGGCGGTGCGGAATTTCCGCTCCGTCCAAAGCGCTGTGGTTCCGGACCGTGGAACCACAGCCTTAGACAATTACATGAACTTTGCTTTCTAAATTTTATACCCAGGAAGGCAGATATGGAAATAGTCCATCTCTGGCTCTTCTGTGTGGAGTCTGGCTGTGCTTGATAACCTCCTTCTGCCACTGTTGCTGCTTACTTTGCAATTACATTTTTACAATTTATGGAAGAAACTAGTGCATACTGATATTTTATTTTTCCATGCAGATTTGGTAAGTAAATAACATTACTTAGGCTGGTTTCACATTAGCATTCGGGGGCTTTGCGGAGGGCTGCGTACTTCCTCCGTTAAGCTCCGCCTACTTCTGCATACTTCTGCATGCGTCCTGCGTACCTATCTTTTACATTGGGTACGCAGGACATGCGGATGTATGCGGATGCGTCGTTTTGACACACCCACCAAATGCACGGGAACGCAACATGCTTAACGGAGGAAGTACACAGCCCTCTGCACAGCCCTGAACGCTAATGTGAAACCAGCCTTATCTGTACTTCCTCATTGAATAACATTGGTTGTTTTGTGGTCTGTTTTTTTTTCACAGATAGAACTTGGACCAAAAATACGGTTCCTAACTTAACTGTTATCTAATCTTTCCGCCCCCCCCCCCCCCCGGGGAGGTGAGGGGCCACAGTGTATAGGAAAAAACTAATCAGACAGACAGGGGTAAACAAACAGGGATAAAAGAAAACTACAATCATACAAATACACTCATGAAACAACGGAGTGGGAAACAGGGGAGTTATAGAAAGGGGAAACCAAATGTGAGAGAATAAGGATAAACATGCAAACCAACTCCATGCAGCAATCTCCAGAAAAAGTCACCAACCTCCGCCAACTCCTAACACTGAACTTTCTCCTTCAACACCCAACTAGGAGTTAGAGCTATCACTGGCAACTCCTAAGTGCCAGAAGCGAGCATATATACCAGAGAGGAGTGGCCAACACAGAACAGCTGAGACATTTTAGAATGGAGAGCTCCATGTGATCAACTGAATTGATTAACCCTTGTATAACTGCGTGAGGAAAACCTGCACTATTTAAAAGGATGGTGAAACAGTTCTAATAAGTGCAGGAGTTCATGTAACTAGACGCCACGATCTTCTGGCCTCTCTTTGTCACGATATCCTTGTGACATTGCCTCTGACTATCCATTTGTCTTATCACTTTGTCTTTTGTACTCTCCTGTTTTTTTTTTACCTCAGACTCCTTAATTTCCCCTCCTCGCAGCTTATAAGTAAAGGGTATGCCACACTAAACGAGATCGCAAACGAGATCGCTAACGAGATCACTAAAACGTCACTATTTAGCGATCTCGTTAGCGACCTCGTTGTGTGTGGCATGTAGCAACGATGTGGCCCCTGCTGTGATGTCGCTGATCGTTCACTAGAGTTCTGGACCATTTTTTGATCGTTGGCGTCCCGCTGGTGAGCCTATATCGCTGTGTTTGGCACCTTTTGCAAACGACGAGCGACCTCGTTTGTGACGCATATGTTGTTTAGCGTCACGAAGTGGATCGCAATATCTGTAAGTTCTCTTTTGCGTCACAGAGAGGATCGCAGCAGTTGCAAAGCAGGCTAGCAGGACGCAGAGAGCAGGAGCGATGCTGGAAATTCCTATGAATCAGAAGCGCTCAGTACATGCTAATGACGTCCTAACGACCGCCAAAGTCGTTAAAGAGATCGCTGACCGCTGATGAGTCGTTTATGAGATCTCCTGTTTGGCAGCTACTAGCGACCTAAAAGAGATCACACCAACGATCTCATTAGCTTGCGTCGTTATCGAGATCGCTAAGTGTGGCAGTACCTTAAGAAATGACTCAGCGTCACAACTGGCTACACTACGTGGATGTGGCAGATAAAGGAGGATATCACTGGCTGTTATCAGATTCCTGAACAGGCACGTGGTCAAAAATAATGAGTGATTCAAAAGACCTGCAGCAAGATCTAGTGGCAGCAGGCCATGAGGTGTCAATGTGCACAATAAGACAACTATTAAAGGGACTTTAAGCACTGAAAACCAGCAGTGTGTGGAAGGCAAGATGGATTCAATCAAATATCAGGAAATCCTAGCAGTAGTAATGGGTGGACCCGTTGATGTTATGTCTGTCAGGTTCAGCTGTACTTTGAAAAACAGTTTAGTTTGGGTACCATAACGGTACCTGAACTCAAACCCAGACCAAATTCAAATGAATGGGGTGGCCAACATTCAGCATTTCCCATGCTGTCATCTGCATGACAGCACAAGAAACACTGGCTCTGATCGGCGATAACGTTACAGGTTACTGCCATTCACAGCGCTGCTGTTCCCAGGTTCCCACGCTCTCACACAGATGACAGCATGTGAGAGCTGCAACCCTCACCTGTTAGCTTTATCTTGGCTGGTTAACAAAAATACATGGGTCCCCCCATGCAGTTTTTAGAAAAAACCCCTCCGTACTGCTCAGCCATGGCTCACCCCAATCAGGCAGTGCTCAAATTAATATGCTTTGGAGATCGCAGTCACACAGCTCAAGTGTTGTGGACAGCTCTGCAGGCTGAGTTAGAGCAATGACTGTCTCCACTGAACCTGGAGCCAGGGAAGGCCATGTGCGATAACAGTGCAAATCTGATGGTGGCTCTACGCCTTGCATGGCTCACATCCTCAACCTGGTGATACAGAAATTTCTCCACCACTATCCCGGCCTGGATATGTTGCTGCAGAAAGCATGGTCGCTGTGTGCTTACTTCCGACGATTGCACCCTGCAGGTCATCGACTTGCATCCCTGCAGAGGTCTTTCGGCCTATTGGTTAACCATTTAATTTGCGATGTTTCGACGCTGTGGAATTCCACTCTGCAGATGTTGACTGTGACTGTGGCAGCAGTGACGAGCCCTGGTGCAGTATGTCCTTTTGCATAGCCTGGGCCAACGCAGTACAGACATGCTGCAAATCACGCTTGTGGAGTGGGAACAGATGAAGTACCTCACAGTTTTGAAATGGCTACTAGTATGATTAGCGCTGATGATACCGTCATCAGCATCACTATTCTGGTCATCTACATGCTGAAGCACACTTTGAATAGTCTGAGGGAGTAGGTGGTGGTCCCAAAGGAAGACGTGGAAGAAGAGGAGGATGCGGAAGGGATAACAATATCTCAAATTTCCGGACTGTCATCGCACAGGCTGGTGCCATGGGAGGGTGGCTTACAGCGATCAAGGGGGACTCATGGTACCAGACAAACTGTTAGTGAAGGTGCAGGAGCGGAGGAACAAATGGAGGATGAAGTGATGGACGCGCAACAGTCAGGGGATGAAGAGGATAATGATCGTATCTCTGTTGTCTGTGGTTGGCAGGAGGGGACGGAGGAAGCAACCATGAGCATTACCCGCCACCAACACACCATGGACTTGGACCTTATGGAAGTGCCCGACACATGAGCACCTGAGAAATGAGAAAACATCATCCTTCTGTGAGGAAGCTGAATATCCAGGGTTTATTTGACCCTTCAACAGGACACTGATGCAACACATACCCTACAGTCCATCAAGGCTTGATTTCAGAAAAAGTTTTGGCAAATTCTGGAGTGGTTTCACATTAAGCTGACTTGGACCCCACAAAAAAATCGTTGGTGGGATGTGAAAATGGCGGCAGCAACAAACTCAAGAATATTAGTGACCTAGAGGCCATTGACCATCAGAAATTGGCCAAGATTCCTCAGGAGAGTTGCCAGAAACAGTTATGCTTCACGTCTGCAGCAGGTTATAACAGCCAGAGTGGCTATAATTAGTACTAAATGCTGGTCATAAAGGGTCATAAAGGGGTGAATATCTCTGAGACTGTAATAGTCAGTAAAAGTAGCATTTTGCGCTGAATTTGGAGAAACAACTTGTTATATTAGTTGCATTCAGCTCTTTACATTATTCTTGTTTCATTGTTTTTTTGAAAACAGCACAAAATTTGTACAGTTTTGTACAATTTGCCAAAAAACTAACTTACAGTGAATGAGTTATAAATACTTTTTAATGAAACTATATCTGTATTATAATGTACACCGTTATATGGTACTAGATGGTAGCCCGATTCTAACGCATCGGGTATTCTAGAATATGTATGTAGTTTATTTGTGAAGATTTAAGAATAATGCAATGAATCATATTACCTCATGTTACCTGTGTATTACCTCATATTACTGTGTATTACCTCATGTTACTGTATATGTCCTCATGTTACTGTGTATTACCTCATATCACTGTGTATTACCTCATGTTACCGTATATTACCTCATATTACCTCATGTTACCTGTGTATTACCTCATATTACTGTGTATTACCTCATGTTACTTATGTATTACCTCATGTCACCTGTGTATTACCTCATGTCGCTGTGTATTACCTGTGTTCAGTAAACGTGACAGACGTACATCAGACACTGTAACTGACAAAACATGTTCAGTACATCATGGGCAGTTGGTGAGTCACATGACCACATGGGCGGAGTTAGCCCTGCGTCGCTGATTGGCCGCGGCCAGACCAATCAGCGACGCGGGATTTCCTGGACAGACAGACAGGATAAGACGATTATATAAATAGATACATTGTAGGTCACCATAGCTCAGGTCATTCCAGAATAAGGAGCAGTGGAGATTAGCTGGAGTTCTCCTAATTATTCCTGATGATTGGCAGGTGACAATGCAGAACCCATCAATGCGTTAATGTGAGCGCAAAATAACACAACGTAAATATGTAATACGGCCACTTAGTGACTAATTTGGCTATTAATTGGACAGTGATCGTTTACATCACTGTCTGTCCGGCTGATAGCCGACACAAAGGGAGTAGTCACTGGATGTTCATTATAGAATCTCTAAAATGTGGTGCGGTGGGAAGAAAATCAATATCAATCAGAGGCATGAAGAGGAGATCACAGAGAGCGTCAGCGGGGAGAAGGGGCGGCAGGGGGCTCAAATGACTTCTGGAAAATGAAGCAGGTAGGAGGCAGAGGTGCACAAGGATTAATCCGCAGCAATCGAGAGGGTCTGATAGTCACCCGGGGAGGTTTGTACTTCCAGAATTCAATATCATTTAGAAAGAGAAGAGAATGATAGAACTCCATGTGAGAATATACACCAAGAGGATATATACTATATACAGGAAATGCAGTATATACTGATACACACATCACACCCCTGTATATACTGACACATCACACCCCTGTATATACTGACACATCACACCCCTGTATATACTGATACACACATCACACCCCTGTATATACTGATACATCATACCCCTGTATATACTGACACATCACACCCCTGTATATACTGATACATCATACCCCTGTATATACTGATACACACATCACACCCTGTATATACTGATACATCATACCCCTGTATATACTGATACATCATACCCCTGTATATACTGATACATCACACCCCTGTATATACTGACACATCACACCCCTGTATATACTGACACATCACACCCCTGTATATACTGATACACACATCACACCCCTGTATATACTGATACATCATACCCCTGTATATACTGATACACACTCACACCCCTGTATATACTGACACATCACACCCCTGTATATACTGATACATCATACCCCTGTATATACTGATACACACATCACACCCCTGTATATACTGATAACATCATACCCCTGTATATACTGATACACACATCACACCCTGTATATACTGACACATCACACCCCTGTATATACTGACACACATCACACCCCTGTATATACTGACACATCACACCCCTGTATATACTGATACACACATCACACCCCTGTATATACTGATACATCACACCCCTGTATATACTGATACACATATCACACCCCTGTATATACAGATACACACATCACACCCCTGTATATACTAATACACACATCACACCCCTGTATATACTGATACACACATCACACCCCTGTATATACTGATACATCACACCCCTGTATATACTGATACAGACATCCCACCCCTGTATATACTAATACACACATCACACCCCTGTATATACTAATACATCACACCCCTGTATATACTGATACATCACACCCCTGTATATACTGATACACACATCACACCCCTGTATATACTGATACATCACACCCCTGTATATACTGATACACACATCACACCCCTGTATATACTGATACACACATCACACCCCTGTATATACAGATACATCACACCCCTGTATATACTGATACACACATCACACCCCTGTATATACTGATACATCATACCCCTGTATATACTGATACACACATCACACCCCTGTATATACTGATACACACATCACACCCCTGTATATACTGACACATCACACCCCTGTATATACTGATACACACATCACACCCCTGTATATACTGACACATCACACCCCTGTATATACTGACACATCACACCCCTGTATATACTGATACACACATCACACCCCTGTATATACTGATACATCATACCCCTGTATATACTGATACACACATCACACCCCTGTATATACTGATACACAGATCACACTACTGTATATACTGACACATCACACCCCTGTATATACTGATACACACATCACACTCCTGTATATACTGACACATCACACCCCTGTATATACTGATACACACATCACACCCCTGTATATACTGACACATCACACCCCTGTATATACTGATACACACATCACACCCCTGTATATACTGATACATCACACCCCTGTATATACTGATACACATATCACACCCCTGTATATACAGATACACACATCACACCCCTGTATATACTAATACACACATCACACTCCTGTATATACTGATACACACATCACACCCCTGTATATACTGATACATCACACCCCTGTATATACTGATACAGACATCACACCCCTGTATATACTAATACACACATCACACCCCTGTATATACTAATACATCACACCCCTGTATATACTGATACATCACACCCCTGTATATACTGATACACATATCACACCCCTGTATATACAGATACACACATCACACCCCTGTATATACTAATACACACATCACACCCCTGTATATACTGATACACACATCACACCCCTGTATATACTGATACACACATCAACACCCCTGTATATACAGATACATCACACCCCTGTATATACTGATACACACATCACACCCCTGTATATACTAATACACACATCACACCCCTGTATATACTAATACACACATCACACCCCTGTATATGATACACACATCACACCCCTGTATATACTGATACACACATCACACCCCTGTATATACTGATACACACATCACACCCCTGTATATACTGATACATCACACCCCTGTATATACTGATACATCACACCCCTGTATATACTGATACACACATCACACCCCTGTATATACTGATACATCACACCCCTGTATATACTGATACACACATCACACCCCTGTATATACTGATACATCACACCCCTGTATATACAGATACATCACACCCCTGTATATACTGATACACACATCACACCCCTGTATATACTAATACACACATCACACCCCTGTATATACTAATACACACATCACACCCCTGTATGTAATGATACACACATCACACCCCTGTATATACTGATACACACATCACACCCCTGTATATACTGATACACACATCACACCCCTGTATATACTGATACATCACACCCCTGTATATACTGATACATCTCACCCCTGTATATACTGATACACACACCACACCCCTGTATATACTGATACATCACACCCCTGTATATCTGATACACACATCTCACCCCTGTATATACTGATACATACACCACACCCCTGTATATACTGATACATCACACCCCTGTATATACTGATACACACATCTCACCCCTGTATATACTGATACACACACCACACCCCTGTATATACTGATACACACATCACACCCCTGTATATACTGATACATCACACCCCTGTATATACTGATACACACACCACACCCCTGTATATACTGATACATCACACCCCTGTATATACTGATACACACATCACACCCCTGTATATACTGATACATCTCACCCCTGTATATACTGATACACACACCACACCCCTGTATATACTGATACATCACACCCCTGTATATACTGATACACACATCTCACCCCTGTATATACTGATACACACACCACACCCCTGTATATACTAATACACACATCTCACCCCTGTATATACTGATACACACATCACACCCCTGTATATACTAATACACACATCTCACCCCTGTATATACTGATACACACATCACACCCCTGTATATAGTGATACACACATCACACCCCTGTATATAGTGATACACACATCACACTCCTGTATATACTGATACACACAGGACCGATGCACACATCACACCCCTGTATATACTGATACACACAGGACCGGTGCACATATAAGGTGCACAGGGTGGTAGTCATGAGTGAGGGGCTGCTCTGTTCCCACACCCTGGTACCCCACAAATAAACGGTGTCCTGATTCCCATGTGCTGTAGTACACTCACGTTTCGCCGCAGGCCTCCGCTATCTTCATGCTTCTGGATCCAGGAACAGCCGCACATAACCCAGACAACACCCGGTTCTGCCTAACCAGCCCAGCTTTACCTAACAGTCCTAGTGAGCCGCCGTCCCAGAGCAGTGCGGTACTCGGATCCGAGCCTATTAACTTCTATGGGGGATGTCACGGCAACACAGCTCGGCCCATGGCCCTGGACGCTCACCACAAAAGGGGGGATATTTACAGGGGAATAAATGTATTTAGTCGTGATGCCACCTGTAGTATCTGGTCGGGGACCAGCGCTGCTGTGCAGATCCTCTGGAAATGATGGTGTTGCGCACCTATAGGTGTTAGGCCTCCTACAGGTGAGGCTGTGTCCTTCCAGGGCAGGTAGATGTGTAGGGATGCAGGACGGAGGGGAACCCGGCAGGGTAGGGACGAGAAGGTGGACACACACACACACAAGTCTCTTTGGTACCTTTACTGAAGATGTTGCAGGTACAACCCGGAGCACGATAGGGTGAAGAGTTCACATCCAGATTCACTAAGTAGGTTTAAGGCCTCCTTGTTCCTTGCCTTTTAGTAATGAAGTTCTGGCCTGCATGTAGCTGGGTCTAACTTAGTCTCTGTCCTGCGCCTGGCTGACCTTGTGGTTGGACCTTCTCTTGAAGTACACAGTCCCTGCTTGCCGGACTTCGTCTTCCTGGCCCTGTTACATATCAGCTCTGTGGTGCTACTGGGACCTGTAGTCCTCCAGGAACTCCGGTGGTCTCCTACTGGGTCGTGGAGATCCCTGTAGGCTCGGACCCGGCGTCCGGTATATACTTGATGGAGTGAGCTGATTAGGCTCCTCTGCCCCTTTACTACTCTCCTCTTGCCTTCATCCTACTCGGGCCCTGACATGATTATACACATTGAAGGATATATACTGTATCCGAAACGCGTTGTATCTCCTCCATTTTAACTTATTAAATAAAAAATATGAAATATCATCTTTGGATGTGAGTCCTGGGAAGCGCTGCCATTCATGGGCTGGATGTGCCTTTCTTGATTTATGATTATACACATTGGCAGTTGGTGGGCTGCCTCTTCTGCCGCTCTCAGAGCGTCGGCACGCTCCTAGTTCTCCAACTCGAGCTATTGAGTCTCTCACTGCAAACTCCACTCTGCTCTGCAGACTTGACTCTGTCTGCTCTGTCTGAGCTCTGAGCTGAACTCCACTCTGTGCTGAACTGAACTCTCTTCCTATCTTCACCCTCCTTTTATATGCCTATCAGGCTCCCTCTGGTGGTGTTAGGGGGACGGGTGAAGGTGTGTGTGAGTCACACGTACCAGGGCTTTGGGGTACTCGGCACCGAGCCCGTTCACTTCACTGGGGGATGTCACGGGTAGCGCAGCTCGGTCCGTGGCCTTGGGCGCTCACTAAAAGGGGAATATTTACAGGGGATTGTAAAAATGTTCGTGACGCCACCTGTGGTTCCTGGTCAGGATGACCAGCGCTGCAGTGTAGATCCTCTGAGGGTTTGGGGCAGCAAGGTGTTAAGTCTCCCACAGGCGAGACTGATCCCTCGGAGTATATGGCGGTGTAGGGTGCAGGAGCAATAATGCAGACACACACAGGACAGTCTCTTTCTGTACCTTTACTGGTGGTAGATTCAGGCACGTCCCGGGAAGCCGTCAGGGTGGAGGATGCACGTCCAGTAATCCACTGAGTAGGTGTAGGGCCTCCTTACTTCTTTATATATGTGAGTTTCTAACTTGCATAAAACAAAGTTTAACTCCGTTCTCTTTGCTACGCCCGGCTGATCTTGTGGTGGAGCCTTCTTGTGGACAGAACTACGTCTCTATATGCAGTGCACTGCTAGACTCCTGTTCTCCTGACCCCGGTTACGTATCAGCACAATTGGGCCCCTGCGATCTGGAATCCAGCAGGGTCTCCGGTTTCTCCCACTAGTCATGAAGAAGCTAGTAAGCTCAGACCCGGTGTCCGGTAGTGCAGAGTGGAGGTCAGCTATCAATGCTGTCGACCTCTGTCACTCTCTCTTTCTTCTTTCTCCACTTGCCTGTCGTCCTACTCACACCTTTAACATAAGCACAATGGAATAGCAGTTTCTCTCAGTTCTGCTTCTCTTCAGCTCTGCTGCTCTTAGACTGCGGATTGCAGACTGACTGAGCTCTCTGAGACGACTAGATGACTGTCTTCTCTGAGGTGGCTGCGCAGCCTGAACTGAACCCAACTCAACTCCTCTCAACTCCTTCCTCACAACAACAACTAACTACTAATCCCATCTCCACACCTTTATATACCTGCGTATTCTAAAGGGCTCCCTCTGGTGGTACCAGGAAAATGTGGAGTGTGAATGAATATCGGGTGATTGTGAATTACCTTTCATGCATCCTCCAGGGTAACATGTGGCACCAAGCGCAGCTGGGCTACACATCCCCCCCTAGTTAATATCAGCTCTCCCGGGCTGAAAAAGAAAACAATTTTTATAATATCAACAATAACATAACTCTTCCCTTGCGGGAGGTAATGACACTTCAACGTTTCAATGTATACAAATTAGCAATAGAAAATATCAAATACTTTCACGGTGCAAATAAATACAGGATTCTTGTGGAGGACCCGTACCAAACCTCCCACGGTGGTCCTGGGTGGGCTGCAGGACTTCTTTGCTGCAAACCTCACTCAAGGCCACACCATACGGGTTTTGCTTCTGAGGTAGAATGGCTTACGTAAAACCAAGATGGGGCACCGAGTGCCAACTATTTACAATAAAGTTCTGTGCTGCAAGAGTCCTCAGCACGCAGTCCTTCAAAATAGCATTTCACATATCACATTAGCACTTTACCCAACTGGGGTACCATACTTCAAGCATGTAAACATCATCATATAACATTTTCAATAAAGTGCAATTCTTCATAACTTTCTACAGTTCAGTAAACCCTGTCCGGGTCCTACTGGTCTTCTTTAAACATTGCAGCATCTTCCATACCGGCGGCTGGAAGCAGACTGTGCATTCTGTAACGCATCACAATAAGATCGTGTCCTGCTACCGGTGTCTGTGTAGCTACAGTTCTCATTTCAACTCTGACTTTGCGATTTCCTGGAGGCCTGACAGGTGCCTCTTCTAAACTTAGGCTCTGCAGCGTTTCCAATGGTGACGTAGATGTGCGGTCTAGCTCAGTTGAGGGCGCACTTGCAGTCGCTGCGCTCTTTAGCGTTGCAGAATGGAACGCAGGTGCATGGAGTGGCTCAGTAGAGGGCGCATTTGCAATCGTTGCGCTCTTTAGCGTTGCAGAATGGGACGCAGAGTAGAACGCAGGTGCGCGGCCGAGCGCTGATGTGGCTGGGGCCTGGGACGCTGAGACGCGGGGTGCGTTGCCGACTTCAGGGACTGGGTCGCTGATTCGGGAGACATTCAGGGCATACCACCCCTTAAGACCCCAGTGTCGCGTGTAAGTGACAACATCCCCTTTTAGCAGGTTAGACCCTACATCACAGCAATGAACCAAGATCTTCTGAGAGAGCCCGGGCTCGCGTATG
>JARQOD010000006.1:431911657-432128641 GCA_033576555.1 Oophaga sylvatica | reverse complement strand
AGCGCTTATCGGGTTCCAACTTCTTGACGTTTCTTTGGGGAAATTTCTCTGGGTAGTGCCCCTACCCCCCAACTTCCCGGAAAGAGTTGGTTTTCTCTGGACTTCCCAGCCCAGAACATTTTCCCCCTAAAAAGATAAATTTCCACTGAACCCTATCTTAGTACACCCAAACCCCAAACTTGCCTTCAAAAAGGGGGTGGATGTTCAGACTGCCCCGTTGGAGCTATATCTCTCAAAACAGGTGAGAAGAATGTTTGCTCCCTGTGCCTTCTTTTCCCGCAGTTGTCTTCGGCTGAGGGAAAAACTACGAGTGGGCAATGAGAGTTGTTCCCTTTATTGCCGCTTAAAAAAAGGGGAGACACCTTCTTGGGGAGCGCACAGCAAAAGTCGTCCTGCCCCCCCACGAACCTTGAATTTATCAGGCGGCTAAGTGCCTACCCCCCCCGGGCTCCTGGAATCTTTTTAAAAATTTAATTTTATCATTTCTTATAACCAGGACGCGCAAGGGAAAGGCTGTGCACTCTCTGGGTTTTTATTCCCAGAGACACGTCCTTTTCCCCCTCCTAAGACTATTTTCCCCTGACTCAGTTCCTGGGAGGATTAAAAACAAGACCTACAAAGGACATAAGGGGAAGCCCCCCAGGGGTTTTCCTTTTTTTGGCACAACCCCCAAAGGGGGACGTAACCCCCTTGTCTTTAAGAATGGGGGGTGGATTCAGGACAACGTCTGTAATTCCAAAAACAGTCAGATTGAGTTTGCCTCTTTCCGTTCCAAGAAGCGGGCATAGGGAATTCTAAAGACACAGGAATTTCTTTCTCTTTTTTTTGGGGCCACTTGGGGGAAGGTTTTTAAAAATATTCACTTCATTGAAGTCGTGAAAGATAAAACACCTCGCCCCTCACCAACTGGCTGTTGAACCCCTTCCCCCCCCTGTCCCCCCGTGGGGATCCCTTTCTTGGACTTCATTGGGATTACCAACCCTCAGGGAAAACACCATTCTAGTGGGGTTTTACGTTAAAAAAGCAGCTCATTTTTTCCCTTTTGTCGGCTTACCCACTGCAAGCGACATCAATTTGATGATTAAAAAGTGTTTCGTTTCAGGGAGTCCCCGATGGGTTATTTCGGATCGAGGGGTGAAATTTTTACTTCAATTTTTTTAAAAAATTTTTTTGTGCAGCATTGGCATTAAAGTAAAACCTTTCTTTGCTTTCATCCTCAGACTAAGGCGACGGAAGAACCAAAAACCCCCGGAGCAGTATTTTCGCTGCTTTATCTGCCCCTACGGGGTGATTGGGGGGGTTACTTCCACTGGTGAGTTCTCTTATAACAACTCCAAACGCCTCCATAACATCCCTTTTTTACCCCCTTTTTGGTTACTCCTAATTTCTTCCCCATTCCCATAAAACGCCTTTGCCAGCTGGCTAAAAAATCACTCTTACAAAAGAATATGGATTTTTAAAGGGGAAAATTTGGAAATTTGGGGTCGGGAAGGGGACAAAAAGCCGCAGAAAAATTTTTGAAAACCGCACCGTTTTTAAAGGGGAGACCTGGCGGCTGTCAACCAGAAATTTAAGTTAAAATTCCTCATCTAGTTGGGACAAAAATACATTGGACCTATAAAATCATAAAATTAAAAAGGGTCGCTTATCGTTTTTAACTCCCCCGAACAGAAAAACCACCCTGTCTTTCATGTACTCACTAAAGGCTGCGACCCCCATACGTTTCCGGACGTTTTCTCCTTGCCCTGACCCAGTGCAGTCGAGGGGTCGGGAAAAATTTTTGGTGAAAGGATCTAGACCCCCGGTTGTATAGAAATCGTTACAATATTTGTTTAAAATGGAGGGCAAAACCCGTGGGGGGCAATTCATGGAACCGCAATAACGTTAAGCCCTCGCTTTTCCGTCAGTTTCTCAGAGACCACACAACCGGTCTGAGGGGATCCGAGGTTGTCCCTAAGGGGGGGGTAATGTAAGGTTTGTGTACATGTTCCCCAAATCAGTTTTTTTTCCCTCAGCCCCTTTTTCTTTTTTTCTTTTTGCGTGTCTTGCCCCCCCAATAGGAGTTTCCACTGCATGTTCCCGCCCTGATTCCTCCCCTTTCTTCTTAGCAGCCACAGCGAGCAATCAGTGCTTCAGAAAAACCTGCAGGGAAAAATGTACCTGACCCCTGGAAGTTGGCCCCCTTTTACTCCATTTTTTTTTCCCATGGGGAAAAATTTGGGAAAACCGGGGACTTGGCCCTTGGTTTTTGAAAAATCCCCGTTTGCAGGGGCATGGTAAAAGAGAGATCCTGAACCTGTTGTGAGAGTGATTGCGAGCTTAAGTTCCCCGGCCTCTGTGCCCTGCTTTTTATCTGCAAAATGGTGACTTTTATTCCCACTTTTATGAAGAAAAACAAGCCTTTTTTATTTAACCTGTGACCCTGTGTTTTATCCCCCCAAAACAAGACACTTTTTAACTGTACTCCTTCTTTCCCCCGGGTTTTATCAGGAAAAAAACGGGGAAAACGGGGAAAAAGGGCAAGTAACAGACCCCCCGCAGTTAATCGTGTGAATACGTCGGGGGAAAAAACTGGTAAAAAGAGTGGGCGGTAGCAGACCCCCGCAGTTGAAAACAGTGCTAAAAATGTCGGGGCAAGGGTAGAAGAGTGGTGAGAGTAACAGACCCCCCAGTTTAATCAGTGTGAATACTCAGGAAAAGGGTTTTTGAAGAGGGGCAGAGTCAGGCCCAGAGTTGAATCATTAATACGCAGGGAAGTGGTAGAAGAGTGGGCAGGTAAAGAGCCCACTGTTTTTAAAGGGGTTTTAGATGAGTTCTGAGCGAGGGTCCCCCTGGGGTTACAAGGGGGTACTAGTGAGGAGGAGGACTGGGGAATCAGGTTACTGATTGGTCTTATTAAGGAATCATTTCCCTGGGTTTTCGGGGAAATTGTTCTGGTCTAATCCTTCTTTCAGTTTCCCCTTTAGCCTGCGTTGTTTCGCTCTCCGCTATAAAAAAAACAATTTTTTATTTGTTTTTTGCTAAAATTTTGATTTTGTCCGCACTTTGTGGGGCCCTTTGGGGCCCCCCCGGGGGCTTTTGCCCTCCGTTTAGCCAGCCACGTGTTTTGTACTTTTGCTTTTTTCCCGTTTTTTTTTCAGTGGCTGCTGTTTTGTTTTGTACCCCCGGAACTTTTAGGGGGTAGAGGTCGTGGATCTAGGTGTTTTTTAAATTAGAAAGTGGGTTTTTTCGGGGTTTTCTGAATTCGTAAGTACCCTTCCCCCTTTTCTATTATATTTGGCCCACGTTTGCTCATACTATTTCTTTCGTGTCATTTTCCCCCTTGTCTAACCGCCATTTTTTTTGGGGGGGTTTTTATTATCTTTGGGGTTCTGCCCGGGGCAGATAGCTTCCTATTCTATCTTTAGGTGTAGTTAGTTTCTCGGCTGTGACGGGGCGTCTAGGACCAACGTAGGAACGCTCCACGGCTGCCTTCTATTGCGGTGGTTAGCAGGTACTGAATCTCATAGATTCCAACGCTCTGGTGATTCTTTTTTACCTGCACTCCTCACTACCGTAAATAACAGTTCACCCCGCCAAAAAATTGTAGGTACTCAAGAAGGGAAAAAATTTTTTGAAGGAAGAAAAGTTGTCAAGATATTTTTTCTGTTTGTTGCATTTTTTTTTTTTTCCCTCTTTCTCTGGGGCTGGGGAGGATCTTTTTTCCCAATGGGGGTTTGCACAGTTGTCGGCCATTGGATCAGCTTGCCACTAGTTAGATATTGCTGCATATCTTGCAGGTTCCTGTTGGGGAAACCCAGGATCCCCCATGCCAGATTTGTTTTTAGGGGATCGAGCTAAGTTTCAGAATTAAAAAAATTGTAAATTTTTCTTGCCTTAAAATTAATCCTCAGGAACGCCCGCAGTTCAAATTATCATCTCTCTCCTGCGCGGCGATCCTCAGGTTTGGGGCTTTTTCCCTGATACCTGGGGATCCTTTTTTGAGTGATTTACATTTTTTCCTTGGGGTTATTGAGAGAGCCAAATGCCTGACAAGCTGAAAAAGCCTTGGGGCATTAAATCAGGGGCTTGATACGCTGATTAATCAGAAGTTTCCTAGGGGGGCGTCCTGCCAAGGGGAATGCCGCTTTGCGCCCTTTTCCGGAAGGGTCTGTCCGAAAAGTAAAGAGTTATGGTGGGATTCCCTGTCCCCTCGGCCCAAATGATTCAATGTCATTAGCGATTCAAATTGACAGACGTTTCCCGTGAGGGGAAAGTAGCGTGGGTGGTGTTGCCTTGTGACCATTTTTGCGAGCCCATGCGGTGATGGATGGTGTCTGGGGCACAGCGTCATGAGTTTCGAAGCGCAATGGGTTAATGTTTCTACTGTGGTGATGCCTCTCATGCTATTTCAGTCTGCCCTAAGCGGGGAAGACATTTTGCACGCTCAGTTGTCTTGGGTAGTTTCAGACTAAGTTTATTAACTTCACTCGATATGCTCTCTGTCTCATTTTCTGCTCAGGCTTTCGTTGATTCTGGAGCAGCTATTAACCTGATGGATTATGATTTTGCTAAACGTTGTGGTTTCCCTTGATACCCCTACAGAAGTCATCCATTACTGGGATCGATTCTACCCCTTTGGCTGAGAATAAACCCCATTTTTCTACTCAGGTGATAATGAGGTTGAACCTGATCACCAGGAGTGCTGCAAATTTTGGTTCATATAATCTGCATGACATTATAGTGCGGGTTTCCCCTTGGTTACAGTCTCATAATCCTGTTTTGGATTGGAAATCTGTGTCTGTAACCAGTTGGGCTGCCAATGTGTTAATACCAACACTCCTGTTTTTTCTGCCTCCCCCCAGGCTGAGGATGTTCCTGACTTTTTGTTTGATTTTTCTGATGTGTTTTAGTGAAAAAAAATCTGCATCCTTACCTCCCCATAGGAGCTATGACTGCGCTATTGAATTAGTGCCAGGTAGTAAATTCCCTAAGGTCGCCTTTTAACTTTGTCTGTACCTGAACAGGACGCTATGCGGTCTTATATCAAGGAATCATTGGAGAAGGTCATATCAGACCATCCTCTTCAACCCTTAGGTGCCAGTTTTTTCTTTGTGGCCAAAAAAGATGGTTCATTAAGGCCGTGATTGATTATCGCTCTTGAACAATATTACTGTGAAATATCAATACCCGTTACCCTTGATTTCTGACCTGTTTTCCAGGTGAAAAACCCTACTTGGTTTACCAAGCTTGACCTCAGGGGGCGTAAACCTTATTCGCATTAAGCACGGGATGATGGAAGACGGCATTTAACACCCCTGAAGAGCATTTTGAGTACCTGTGATCCTTTGGGCTCACTAATGCTCCTCCGTCTTCCAGTCCTTCATGAATGACATTTTCAGGGATTTTGTGGACAAGTTTCTGATTGTTTATTTGGATGATACTTGATTTTTTCTAATGACTGGGACTCTCAGTGAAACATGTCGAACTGTATTCCAGATTTTGAGAGAGAATGCTCTGTATGTGAAGGGATCAAAGTGTCTTTTTGGCGTACAGAAATCTCATTTCTGGGATTCATTTTGTCCCCATCTGTTATTGAAATGGACCCGGTCAAGGTCAGGCCATCTGTGATTTGGGTCCAACCTACTTCATTAAAGGCTCTCAAGATTTTTGGGTTTTGCCAATATTTTATCGTAAATTTATTGTAATTTCTCGGTATTGTTAAAACCATAACTGAATTGACCAGAAAGGTTCTGATGTGGTGAATTGGCCTCCTGAGGCAGTCTCTGCGTTTCAGGAACTTAAGCAGAGATTCACTTCTGCTCCTTTCTACGGCAGCCTGATGTTTCTCTGCCATTTCAGTGGAGGTTGATGCCTCTGAAATTGGGCAGGTGCCGTTTTGTCCCAAAAAGATCCAGAGACCTCTAAAAGTAACCCTTTTTGCCTTTTTCTCTCGAAAATTTTCTCCTACTGCACGTAATTAATGACGTGGGTAATCGGAGTTATTGGCCATGAAGTGGGCTTTTGAAGAGTGGAGACATTGGTGGAGGGAGCCAAACATCAGGTGGTGGTCCTTACGGACCATAAAATCTGGTCTATCTGGAATCTGCCAAGCGACTCAATCCTAGACAGCCAGGTGGCCTTTTTTTTCCACACGTTTAATTTTGTGGTTTCCTTTCTTCCTGGCACAAAGAATTTAAAAGGCGGATGCCCTCTCGAGGAGTTTCCTTGCGGACTCTCCTGAGCTATCTGATCCCTCTGTTATTTTGAAGGAGGGTGTAGTCTTTCCGCCATCTCGCCCAATTGAGACTTGCTCTGGAGGGTGTCAGGAGGATAGCCCGAGCGCTGCCCTGTTGGAAAAATTGTTTGTCCCGGACCAATGGAAAAAGAGTGTGATGCTGAGATTCATTGTTCCGCATTGGCTGGGCATCCCGGAATTTTTGGTACCAGAGATTTGGTTAGTCGGTCCTTTTGGTGGCCTACCTTGTCTCGCGATGTCAGGGAATTTGTGCAGTCCTGCGGGACTGCTCTCGCTCCAAGCCTGCTCTCGCTCTAGTGGTTTGTTGATGCCATGCCTGTGCCCAAAGACCATGGACCCATATCTCTATGGATTTCATTTCCGATTTTTCCTGTTTCTCAGAGAATGACCACCATCTGGGTAATTTGTGATAGGTTTTCCAAAATGATACATCTTGTCCCATTACCTAAGTTGCCTTCCTCCTCTGAATTGGTGCGTTGTTCCTTCAGCACGTGGTTCGTTTACAGGGCAACCTGGAACATTTGTTCTGACAGAGGAGTCCAGTTTGTTTCCCAGATTTTGGAGGACTTTTTGTTCAAAACTGGGTGTTCAATTGTCTTTCTCCTTGCATTTCATCCTCAGACCAATGGTCAAACTGAGAGAACAAACCAGACATTGGAGAATTATCTAAGATGCTTTGTGTCTGCTGATCAGGATGACTGGGTCTCTTTTTTGCTTTTGGCTGAGTTTGCTCTTAATAATAGGGCTGCTCTGCCACTTTGATGTCTCCGTTTTTCTGTAATTCTGGGTTTCACCTCGATTTTCTTCAGGACAGACGGAGGCTTCTGTCTGTCCAGGGGTTGACTCTGTTGTGAGCGTATGCAGCAGATTTGGACCAGGTAGTGGAGAGGTTGTCCCTCTCTCAGGAGAAGGCCCAGCGGTTTGCTAACCGGCATAGGACTGATGGTCCTCGGTTAAAGTGGGGGACTTGGTCTGGTTGTCCTCAAAGAATATTCCAATGAGAGTGGCATCTCCTAAATTTTAAGCCTAGGTTCATTGGACCTTATAAGATCATGGAGATTATTAATCCTGTTTCTTTTCGTTTGCTTCTTCCAGGGACATTTAAGATCCATAACGTGTTCCACAAGTCCTTGTTGAAGAGGTTTGTTGAGCCAGTGGTTCCTGCTGCTGGCCTCCTGACCCTGTTTTGGTTGAGGGCAATCTGGAGTATGTGGTTGAGAAAATATTTGGGTTCTCGTTTTTCTAGACGAAGACTCCAGTATTTTGGTTAAATGGAGAGGTTATGGTCAGGAAGACAATTCTTGGGTGTTTGCTTCGGACATCCATGCTAGGAGACTTATCCTGCGTACATAGAACTCATCCTGACCGACCTGGTGCTCAAATGAGGGTTCGGTGACCCCTCCTCAAGGGGGGGGTACTTTGAATGGGTTGAGATGAGTTCTGAGCAGAGGCTCCCTCTGGTGGTTACAAGCGGTACTAGTGAGGATTGGAGGACTGGGGGAAACAGTTTTACTGATTGGTCTTATATAAGGGAGTCATTTTCCATCAGGGTTGCCGGTGATCATTGTTCTGGTCTGATCCTTCTTTCCCATTTCCCTTGTAGCCTGCTGTGTCGTGTCTGCATCTCCCGCTATCAGATAAGACAATTTCTTATTTTGTGTTTTTGCTATATTTTTGCATTTTGTCCTGCACTTCTGTGGGGCCTTCAGGTCCCCTCCGGGGGCTTTTGCCCTCTCAGTTTAGTCCAGCCACTGTGTTTGTACTTTTGCTTTTTCCAGTTTTTTTTTCAGTGGCTGCTGTTTTGTTTTTGTTACACCAGAGAACTAATTTAGGTGGTAGAGGTCGTGTGATCTCAGGTGATTTTGAAATTAGTAAGTTGGTGTTTTTTCAGGGTTTCTGAGATTGCAGTAAGTACCCTTCCTATCCTTTTCTATTTAGATAGTTTGGGCCCCAGCGTTTGCTCATACTATTTTTTCTGTGTCAGTATTTCCTCTTGTCTAACCGCCATTACATGTTTGGGGGCTTTCTATTATCTTTGGGGTTCTGCTCCGGGGCAGATAGCTTTCCTATTTCTATCTTTAGGTGTAGTTAGTTTCTCAGGCTGTGACGAGGCTGGTCTAGGACCAACGAGGAACGCTCCAACGCTGCCTCTAGTTGCGGTGGTTAGTCAGGGTACTGCAATCTCATAGATTCCAACTGCTCTGGTGTATTTCCTTTTTACCTGCACTCCTCAGCTACCGTAACAAAACACCAGCAGTTGAATCAGTGCTGAATATGTCAGGAGAAAGCTGGTAAAGAGTGGTGCAGAGAAGTAGAGCCCAGCAGTTGAATCAGTGCTGAATACGGTCAGGAGAAAGCTGGTAGAAGAGTGGTGCAGAGAAGCAAGCTGTTATGATTTGGTAGCTGAGGAGAGCAGGCAAAAACGGCAATACACCAGAGAGGTTGGAATCTACTGGATTGCAGTACCCTGACTAACCACCACAACTAAAGGCAGCCGTGGAGCGTTCCTACGTTGGTCCTAGACGCCCGTCACAGCCTGGAGGTTAAAAACACACCTAAAGATAGAAAGAGGAAAGCTATCTGCCCGGAGCAGATCCCCAAAGAACATAGGAATCCCCCAAACATGTAATGGAGGTTAACAAAGGAAATACAGACACAGACAGAAAATAGTAAGAGCAAACTTTGGGGGGGCCCAATCGCCTAGAAAGAAAAAGGAAGGAAGGACGCTTACTGCAATCCAAAAACCCAAAAAATACCAACACTATAATTGCAAAAACACCTGAGATAAACACACCTCTACCACCTAAATTAGTTCTCTGGTGTAACAAAACTAAGCCGCACCACTGAAAAAACTGGAAAAGCAAATGAACAAATAACAGGGGCTCAGATAAACTGAGTAAACTGAGAGGAGCCAACCCCCGGAGGGGACCTGGATGACCTCCACAGAAGTGCGGGGAAACAATGCAAAAAGCAAGCACAAAAAAAAACAGAAAATATCTTATCTGAGAGCAGGAGAAGAGGCAAGACTCAGCAAGCTTCCAAGTGAACCAGGAACCACAGTTGAAACAAGAACAATTGATCACCAGCAACCATGATGGGAGGGAACCTCCCTTATATAAGACCAGTCTGTAACCCTGATTGCCAATCTTCATTGAATGGTTCATACTGTTTGTAACCACCAGGGGAGCTTCTGCTCAGAATTCATTTCTAACACATTCACAACAGTACCCCCCCCTTGAGGAGGGTCACCGAACCCTCATTTTGGCAACCAGGTCGGTCAGGATGAGCTCTGTGATACGCACGGATCAGTCTCCTAGCATGGATGTCCGAAGCAAACACCCAAGAATTGTCCCCTGACCATAACCTCTCCACTTAACCAAATACTGGAGTTTCCGTCTAGAAAAACGAGAATCCAATATTTTCTCAACCACATACTCCAGATTGCCCTCAACCAAAACAGGGTCAGGAGGCGCAGCCATAGGAACCACTGGCTCGACAAACCTCTTCAATAAGGACTTATGGAACACGTTATGGATCTTAAATGTCCCTGGAAGAAGTAAACGAAAGGAACAGGATTGAGAATCTCCATGATCTTATAAGGTCCAATGAACCTAGGCTTAAACTTAGGAGATACCAACTCTCATAGGGATATTTCTTGAGGACAACCAGACCAAGTCCCCCCCTTCAAAACCGAGGACCATCATCCTATGCCGGTTGGCAAACCGCTGGCCCTCTCCTGAGAGAGGGACAACCTCTCCACTACCTGTCCCAAAATCTGCTGCATACGCTCCACAACAGAGTCAACACCTGGACAGACAGAAGCCTCCGTCTGCCCCGAAGAAAATCGAGGGTGAAACCCAAAATTGCAGAAAAATGGAGACATCAAAGTGGCAGAGCTAGCCCTATTATTAAGAGCAAACTCACCAAAAGGGCAAAAAAGAGACCCAGTCATCTTGATCAGCAGACAAAAAGCATCTCAGAAAAGTCCCCAATGTCTGGTTTGTTCTCTCATTTGTCCATTGTCTGAGGATGAAAAGCCAAGGAGAAAGACAATTGAACACCAAGTTTGGAACAAAAAAGTCCTCCAAAATCTGGAAACAAAATGGGCTCCTCTGTCAGACACAATTTCTCAGAATGCCGTGTAACCGAACCACGTGCTGAAGAACAAAGGCACCAATTCGGAGGTGGAAGGCAACTTAGGTAATGGCACAAGATGTATCATTTTGGAAAACCTATCATAAATCACCCAGATAACGGTCATTCTCTGAGAAACAGGGAGGTCGGAAATGAAATCCATAGAGATATGAGGTCCATGGTCTCTTGGGCACAGGCAATGGCATCAACAAACCACTAGAGCGAGGAAGGCTTGGAGCGAGAGCAAGGCTTGGAGCGAGAGCAAGGCTTGGAGCAGAGCAAGTCCCGCAGGACTGCACAAATTCCCTGATTCACGAGACAAAGTAGGCCACTAAAAGGACCGACTAACCAAGTCTCTGGTACCAGAAATTCCGGGATGACCGGCCAACGCGGAACAATGAATCTCAGACACACACTCTTTTTCCACCGGTCTGGGACAAACAATTTCCCAATAGGGCAGCGCTCGGGTTTATCCTCCTGACACCCTTCCAGAGCCAGTCTCAAATTGGTGAGATGGCGGAAAGAACTACACCCTCTTTCAAAATAACAGCAGGATCAGATAACTCAGGGGAGTCCGCAAGGAAACTCCTCGAGAGGCATCCGCCTTTAAAATTCTTAGTGCCAGGAAGAAAGGAAACCACAAAATTAAAACGTGTGAAAAACAAGGCCCACCTGCCTGTCTGATTAAGTCGCTTGGCTGATTCCAGATAAACCAGATTCTTATGGTCCGTGAGGACCACCACCTGATGTTGGCTCCCTCCACCAATGTCTCCACTCTTCAAAAGCCCACTTCATGCCAATAACTCCAATTACCCACGTCATAATTACTGTTATGTTTCGGTAACTGAGGAGTGCAGGTAAAAAGGCAATACACCAGAGCAAGTTGGAATCTTATGAGATTGCAGTACCCTGACTAACCACCACAACTAGAGCAGCCGTGGAGCGTTCCTACGTTGGTCCTAGACGCCTCGTCACAGCCTGAAAACTAACTACACCTAAAGATAAAATAGGAAAGCTATCTGCCCCGGAGCAGAACCCCAAAGATAATAGAAAGCCCCCAAACATGTAATGGGGTTAGACAAGAAGAAATACTGACACAGACAGAAAATAGATGACAAATGCTGGGGCCCAAACTAACCTAAATAGAAAAGGATAGGAAGGGTACTTACTGCAATCCCAGAAAACCCTGAAAAGCACCAACTCACTAATTTCAAAAACACCTGAGATCACACGACCTCTACCACCTAAATTAGCTCTCTGGTGTAACAAAAATCAAAACAGCAGCCACTGAAAAAACTGTAAAAAGCAAAAGTACAAACATCAGTGGCTGAACTAAACTGAGAGGGCAAAGCCCCCAGAGGGGACCCTGAAGGCCCCCACAGAAGTGCAGGACAAAATGCAAAAATCAAGCACAAAAACAGAAAGAAGAAAATGTCTTATCTGATAGCAGAGATGCAGACACGACACAGCAGGCTACAAGGGAAACAGGATTCAAGGATTGAACCAGAACAATTGATCACCGGCAACCCGATGGGAAGGTGACTCCCTTATATAAGACCAGTCAGTAACACATGACTCCCAATCCTCACAATCTCCACTGGACAGACCAGCACCGCTTGTAACCACCAGAGGGAGCCTCTGCTCAGAACTCATCTCAAGCCCATTCACAACAAATTACGTTCAGTTGGAGAAAATTTTGAGAGAAAAAGGCACAAGGGTTACTTTTAGAGGTCTCAGGATCTCTTTGGGACAAAACGGCACCTGCCCCAATTTCAGAGGCATCAACCTCCACCTGAAATGGCAGAGAAACATCAGGCTGCAGTAGAACAGGAGCAGAAGTAAATCTCTGCTTAAGTTCCTGAAACGCAGAGACTGCCTCAGGAGGCCAATTGGAGGCCAATTCACCACATCAGAACCCTTTTTGGTCAAATCAGTCAATGGTTTAACAATAACAGAGAAATTACCAATAAATTACGATAAAAATTGGCAAAACCCAAGAATCTCTGAAGAGCCTTTAATGAAGTAGGTTGGACCCAATCACAGATGGACTGAACCTTGACCGGGTCTATTTCAATAACAGATGGGGACAAAATGAATCCCAGAAATGAGATCCTCTGTACGCCAAAAAGACACTTTGATCCCTTCACATACAGAGTATTCTCTCTCAAAATCTGGAACACAGTCCGAACATGTTTCACATGAGAGTCCCAGTCATTGGAAAAAATCAAGATATCATCCAAATAAACAATCAGAAATTTATCCACAAAATCCCTGAAAATGTCATTCATGAAGGACTGGAAGACGGAAGGAGCATTAGTGAGCCCAAAGGGCATCACTAGGTACTCAAAATGCCCCTCTGGGGTATTAAACGCCGTCTTCCATTCATCCCCGTGCTTAATGCGAATAAGGTTATACGCCCCCCCTGAGGTCAAGCTTGGTAAACCAAGTAGCACTTTTCACCCTGGAAAACAGGTCAGAATCAAGGGTAACGTATATTGATATTTCACAGTGATATTGTTCAAGAGACAATAATCAATACACGGCCTTAATGAACCATCCTTTTTGGCCACAAAGAAAACACCGGCACCCAAGGGTGAAGAGGATGGTGTGATATGACCCTTCTCCAATGACTCCTTGATATAAGACCACATAGCGTTATGTTCAGGTACAGACAAGTTAAAAAGGCGACCTTTAGGGAATTTACTACCAGGCACTAATTCAATAGCGCAGTCATAGCTCCTATGGGGGGGCAAAGATGCAGATTTACTTTCGCTAAACACATCAGAAAAATCAGTCAAAAAGTCAGGAACATCCTGAGCCTGGGGAGAGGCAGAAAAAACAGGAGTGTTGGCATTAACACATTGGCAGCCCCAACTGGTTACAGACACAGATTTCCAATCCAAAACAGGATTATGAGACTGTAACCAAGGGAAACCTAGTACAATAATGTCATGCAGATTATACAGCACCAAAAATTTGCAACACTCCTGATGATCAGGTTCATCCCTCATTATCACCTGAATAGAGAACTGGGGTTTATTCTCAGCCAAAGGGGTAGAATCAATCCCCAGTAGGGGAATAGACTTCCGTAGGGGTATCAAGGGAAACCCACAACGTTTAGCAAAATCAAAATCCATCAGGTTAATAGCTGCTCCCGAATCAACAAAAGCCTGAGCAGAAAATGTGGACAGGGAGCAAATCAGGTAACAGTCAACAGAAATTTAGTCTGAACACTACCCCAAGACAACGAGCATGCAAAACGTCTTCCCCGCTTAGGGCAGACTGAAATAGCATAAGAGGCGTCACCACAGTAGAAACAATAACCCATTGCGTTTTCGAAACTCATGACGCTGTGCCCCAGAAGCCACTCTATCACACTGCATGGGTTCAGAAGCTGGTTCAAAAGGCAACACTATTCCATGCATACCTCTACGCTCACGCAAACGTCTGTCAATTTGAATCGCTAATGACATAGAATCATTGAGACCAGAGGGAGCAGGGAAACCCACCATAACATCTTTTACATTCTCTGACAGACCCTTCCGAAAAGGGCTGCCAAAGCATCGTCATTCCATTTGGTCAGGACTGCCCACTTTCGGAATTTTCTGACAGTACAACTCAGCGTCCTCAAGCCCCTGAGAGAAAATGCATCAACATTACTCAAAACAGGGTCCCCAGTGTCAGGGAAAAAGCCCAATCCTGAGGATCGCCGCGCAGGAGAGAGATGACAATTTGAACCTGCTGTGCTGCGTTCCCTGAGGACTTAGGTTTTTAAGGCAAAAAAACAACTTACAGTTATTTTTGAAATTCAGAAATTTAGCTCGATCCCCAAAATAAATCTGGCATGGGGATCCTAGGTTCCACAACCGGCAACCCTGCAAGATAGGTAGCAATACTCCGAACTTCAGTGGCAAGCTGATCCACACGGCCAGACAACTGTGCAAACTCCATTGAGAGAAAAAAAAAAATTCCTCCTCAGCACCCAGAGAAAAAGAGGGAAAAAATGCAACAAACAGAAAAAAAAAAAAATTTCTGACAACTTCCCTTTTCTTTTTCCTTTTACTATTTTTCCCTTCTGTTGAGTACCTTATAATTTTCAGTTTGGCCGGTGATACTGTTATGATTTGGTAGCTGAGGAGAGCAGGCAAAAACGGCAATACACCAGAGAGGTTGGAATCTACTGGATTGCAGTACCCTGACTAACCACCACAACTAAAGGCAGCCATGGAGCGTTCCTACGTTGGTCCTAGACGCCTCGTCACAGCCTGAGAGGTTAACTACACCTAAAGATAGAAAGAGGAAAGCTATCTGCCCCGGAGCAGATCCCCAAAGAACATAGGATGCCCCCAAACATGTAATGGCGGGTAGACAAGAGGAAATACAGACACAGACAGAAAATAGTAAGAGCAAACGTTGGGGCCCAATCTGCCTAGAAAGAAAAAGGATAGGAAGGACACTTACTGCAATCCAAAAAACCCTAAAAAATACCAACACTACTAATTGCAAAATCACCTGAGATCACACGACCTCTACCACCTAAATTAGTTCTCTGGTGTAACAAAACTAAGCCGCAGCCACTGAAAAAAACTGGAAAAGGCAAATGAACAAATAACAGTGGCTCAGATAAACTGAGAGGAGCACAAGCCCCCGGAGGGGACCTGGCTGACCTCCACAGAAGTGCAGGGAACAATGCAAAAAGCAAGCACAAAAATAAAAACAGAAAATATCTTATCTGAGAGCAGGAGAAGAGGCAAGACTCAGCAAGCTTCCAAGTGAACCAGAACCACAGTTGAGACAAGAACAATTGATCACCGGCAACCATGATGGGAGGGAACCTCCCTTATATAAGACCAGTCTGTAACTCCTGTTAGCCAATCTTCATTGAATGGTTCAGTACTGTTTGTAACCACCAGAGGGAGCTTCTGCTCAGAATTCATTTCTAACACATTCACAACACAGAGCCCAGCAGTTGTATCAGTGCTGAATATGTCAGGGAAAGCTGGTAGAAGACTGGTGCAGAGTAGCAGAGCCCAGCGATTGTATCAGTGCTGAATATGTCAGGGAAAGCTGGTAGAAGAGTGGTGCAGAGTAGCAGAGCCCAGCAGTTGAATCAGTGCTGAATACGTCAGGAGAAAGCTGGTAGAAGAGTGGTGCAGAGAAACAGAGCCCAGCAGTTGTATCAGTGCTGAATATGTCAGGGGCAAGCTGGTAGAAGAGTGGTGCAGAGTAGCAGAGCCCAGCGGTTGTATCAGTGCTGAATATGTCAGGGAAAGCTGGTAGAAAAGTGGTGCAGAGTAGCAGAGCCCAGCAGTTGTATCAGTGCTGAATACGTCAGGAGATAGCTGGTAGAAGAGTGGTGCAGAGTAGCAAAGCCCAGCAGTTGTATCAGTGCTGAATATGTCAGGGGCAAGCTGGTAGAAGAGTGGTGCAGAGTAACAGAGCCCAGCAGTTGTATCAGTGCTGAATATGTCAGGGGAAAGCTGGTAGAAGAGTGGTGCAGAGTAACAAAGCCAGCAGTTGTATCAGTGCTGAATATGTCAGGGGAAAGCTGGTAGAAGAGTGGTGCAGAGTAGCAGAGCCCAGCGGTTGTATCAGTGCTGAATATGTCAGGGGAAAGCTTGTAGAAGAGTGGTGCAGAGTAGCAGAGCCCAGCAGTTGTATCAGTGCTGAATACGTCAGGAGAAAGCTGGTAGAAGAGTGGTGCAGAGTAGCAGAGCCCAGCAGTTGTAATCAGTGCTGGATATGTCAGAGGCAAGCTGGTAGAAGAGTGGTGCAGAGTAGCAGAGCCCAGCGGTTGTATCAGTGCTGGATATGTCAGGGGAAAGCTGGTAGAAGAGTGGTGCAGAGTAGCAGAGCCCAGCAGTTGTATCAGTGCTGGATATGTCAGGGGCAAGCTGGTAGAAGAGTGGTGCAGAGTAGCAGAGCCCAGCGGTTGTATCAGTGCTGAATATTTAGGGGGCAGCTGGTTGTATAACCAGTAATTGTAGTAGCACCTTGTAATAGAACGGTGCAGTGTAACAGAGCCCAGCAGTTGCAGCAGCATTGAATATGTCAGGAGAAAGCTGGTAGCAGAATGGTGCAGGGGAGCAGGGAAAAGTGGTTATATCAGAGCTGAATATGTCAGGAGGCATAATGATGTGATGCAGTGGAAAGCAGTTGTAGCAGAGCTTTGGCATCAGTAGGCACCTGGTAGCAGAACATTGCAATGTAGCAGAGCCCGGCGGTTGTAGCAGTGCTAGATAAGTCAGGAGGCACAAGATAGCAGAGTGATAAGCTATTTACAAATTCTTTTGAGTTTATTTTCATTTTTGGGTGAAAGTAGCGCTCACCTAAGCAAATCCACTCCTTAATTTTTGCGATCGCTGGAGGTCTCATCACGAGAATCCAAAATTTTTGAAAGTAGAATTATACTTTCAATTTTTACTTTCTGGCTGACTTTACCCACCTCTAGGGAGCAGTTGAGTAGTCTACATACTGTCTATAAAGCACATTACCTTGCTAATTAAAAATGTAATCGATTAAATGAATTGTCCACTACTCGTACAACCCCTCCTCACCACTATAGTTCCTCCATGTAAAATAATAACAGCTATACTCACCGCTGGTGCGGCACAGTGGGCAACCCCTTAAAGCTCCCTCTAGTGGTGACTTCGGGTTACCAAGTTTCATAATTTGACTTTTTCCATATGAGCAGGATTATGGAACTGAGGGATATGGTGAGAATGAGCGACAATCATTCCAATGACATGTGGCTAGTGTTGAGCGATACTGCTCGATATCTAAAAATATCGGATCGGGAAAGGTATCGCCGATATCACTAAATATCGGCGATATCCGATTCCGATACCGGAAGTCCCATGTAAGTCTATGGGAACAAAATATCGCAACTAAAAAAACACTTTCTTTCCTTGTAAACACAAAATATACACACTTAGAATACATATATATATATATATATATATATATATATATACATGTCATTGTGACATATATATATATACATATATTTATAGTTTATTCACTTCTACATAGTAAAATAGCCTCTGATTCAATTGCCTGGTAAAGCCAGCATTTGTGAAAAGACAGAAGCACCGAGGGTCCAGTCGCCACAGAGATGTTGCATCGCACCCAGCGGTGTGACAACTTACTCTCAGGTAAGGAGGAAACACCCCATTGACTCCAACCACTGCATTCAACAGTACACTATGCCAGCTGAGTGTAGGCGGACCCAATGGGATGGTCTAGCTCAGGCTGGTTAGAACAGGGTATAGCTAGTTGGATGGGAGGGGTTGAGGCAGCCTTATGCTGCATGTCTTTGTAGTAAGAATTGTTTCCTTTCCTGCTTTCTTACTATGTTGCATACTCCACTCTGCTACATCACTCTGCACCATTGCTCTATCTCACATCTATCTGCCCTGGAAGGATACCGTCTTACCTGTAGAAGACTTATCACCTAGCTGCACTACACCATCCCTGCCAGAGGACCTGCACAGCAGCGCTGGTCACCCTGACCAGGTACTACAGGTGGCGTCACGACAAACTACACAAAACATTCTATCATCCCCTGGAAATATCCCACATTCCAGTGAGCGACCAGGGCACGGACATAGCTGTGCTACCCGTCACATCCCCCATAGAAGTCGACGGGCTTGGTGCCGAGTACCCCCAAAACCTGTGGCTCTGTGCGACTCAACTTTGGCGTCACGAACAGGATTCAGAAGCTCGCTATAAGCGAGTCCTGTGTGCCTTAATTGAACTGGTTTTTTGCTTGAGAATTGCAAAAATCATCATAGACTGTATTTGCCATTTTTCCATCATATCTGCGCCAGGTGAAGAATAAGGGCGTGCTCTCGTGGGCGTACACTCACTCCGTGGCGCGAAAACGATGTCCGCACACTCTAAATGTTACTGCAATGTAAGATCGTGCCCCACAGCTCTGGAGTTCCGCCTCCTCATCCTCCTCAGTGGGCGGAAACGAACGCGAAGGTCCCGCCTCCCTACAAAAGATGGCGCCTCTCCTGATGCTAATGACACATGTGACTTGGCAGAGATGGCGAACGGACATGAGCAGAAGTGGGAAGGGATGGAGGAGTCAGAGCTCTCCCCCCACGGAAGCGACCCGATCGCCACTGAGCCACCGTTTGGCACCCGGCCTGGAAACCCTCCTACGCTGGAAGAAGCGGAGGATACCCTGAGAGACCTGGCCCGGCACCGGGAGGAGGTCGCCAGGATGGAAGCGAGCTGGCGGGCCCTAAAACTACAATTGGAGCGGTGCCAATCCCTCTTACCCCCTGAAGTGTCTGTACCGGAAGGTGAGGCACCCGTTCCAGTAGAGGAGGCCATGCGGGCATCCCAGCCCTTGCAATCTGAACCGGTTGCCAGTATCTCAGTGGAGGCACCCGTTCCAATACAGGAGGCCGTGCGCGCATCCCACGCCCTTGCAATCTGAACCGGTTGACAGTATCTCAGTGGAGGCACCCGTTCCAGTAGAGGAGGCCGTGCGGGCATCCCAGCCCTTGCAATCTGAACCGGTTGCCAGTATCACAGTGGAGGCACCCGTTCCTGCAGAAAACGCTGCACCAGCACCCCAGATCCCGCTGTCTGCCCCCGTCGCTGAGGCAGAAGAAGCGACACCCGTCCTCATGGAGGAGGCCGCGCAGGCACCAGAGCTCTACCTGCCTGTACCAGAGCCCCGACCGTCATCTGTTCCAGAGCCGGCTGCTTCCGCCACAGGTGAGCGCCGCCAGGACTGGCGGGCGCCAGGAGAGCTGCCGCAAACCGTACATCGTAAGCTGGCGTTTGATGGTGGAGACATGGAGCAGCTGGTGGAGGAGAATTACAACCGGCGTCAGGAGGAAGAGTGGAGACGTCGGGAGCGGGAAGCAGAGCGACAAAGGGAGCAGCGAGAATCCCAAAAGCTTCGGCAACGTCACCTGGAGAAGGACCTGGCAGAGAAGGCACGTATGAGAAAGGATAAAAGTACGGTGAGGGAGCCGCGGCGTAAGGGTGCAGTACGGAACTTTAAGTTAAAAGGTGGTTGGGGCTTCATCCAGGAGCCTGGACTTTATTTAGAAGTTTTTGTAACCCGGCGGGGCGTGGAGGCTCACCTCCCAGAAGGACACCCGGGGAGGGACCTGTTGCCAGGAGACTTGGTGACTTACACCCGACACTGGGGTTACAATGGATGGTACGCCCTAAATGTTACCAGGTGCGACTCCTACTCCCCAGAGTGTCAGGAAACTGACAGACCCTACGAGCCTTCAGCCTCCCCCAACCAGGCCTCTGCACAAGTGCCCACCCCACGCCGTAAATCTCCCCAGCCTCCCTCAGTGGTCTCCTCAGCAGCCCCAGCTATGGGCATGATAATGATAGCTGGCCCGTACCCGGCGCCTGTTAGGCCCCCTGGGGTTCGTTCAGTCCGGGACATAGGGGTCCAGACCCGGAGGGAGACGAAAGAGGTGGCCACACAGACCCAGATAGCGGGTCACGACGTCACTGTACAGGCCACACGACGTCATCAGGTCTGGGTGGACCCTCCTGTCACGGATGTTTGGCAAGCTCCAGAACAGTACCAGGTGGTACCTGTAAGAGGCCAGCCAAAGAAGTCTAAATAACCCGGACAGGGTCTCTGTATGTAAATAGTTAAATTATTGATGTACCCGGACGGGTGAATGTTCATAAAAAGGAGTTTATTGTTGCCTTAATATACCCAGGTTGGGTAATGGTTTGATGTACCCGGACGGGTGAATGTTCAGAAGAACAAGTTTATTGTTGCCTTAATATACCCAGGTTGGGTAATGGTTAGTGTTGAGCATTCCGATACCGCAAGTATCGGGTATCGGCCGATATTCGCTGTATCGGAATTCCGATACTTAGTTCCGATATTTTTCCTATATCGTATACCGGAATCGGAAGTTCCCATAATTCTTTGAGAGGCAATGTGATTTTAGTCAGCCAATGAGGAATCTTATGAAGTGTGGGCACATCCTGTAATGCTGCGGTCATCTTAACTAATGGCATGGCTGTGATTGGCTGCTGAAATGATGTCAGAATGCACTATAAAAGGCGCCGCCGCCATTTTAGCGTCACTGTGCTGTGAACTCAGTTAGGGACAGAACGCTGCTCTGCTGACTCTGAGGGACAGTTAGAGATTGCGATTTTGTGTACTTTGCTTTAGGCAGGTGTCATGGGTGCATCACCACGAAGATCGTCGCGATTGCACATTCTGACTTCTCACAGCTGAGCTGCTGTTTCTTTGTATTTGGTAATGAGAGAGTTAATTTTACCTAGCTCTTTGCTAAGACTAGGTCCAGCCTCGCCCGGCTGCTTTGGATTATGTTCTAATTAGTTTCCTTTATATTCCTGCCAGTCTGGGTGTTGGATGCCGGTGAAAGCATTCATATAGTTTAGCAGACTGGATCGGTTCTGGGAATACTTAAGCTAAGAGCTCCTTAGTTGTTTTTACTCTTACAGCTTATAGTTTATCTCTGAGACCTTAGGTGTTCCTACTGTGTGTGAGTGTTGTATGTAAGACTTTATTTACTTTATTTCTTGTCTTTCTTGTATGTCTTTCTGTTCATTAACCGTTACCTGTTCATTCCCTTTGGTGGTATTCAGGGTCCTTCTTAGGACTAGAATACAGTTGGCAGGGATTGATAGGAGACAGGGTTTACGCTGGTGGCCTGGACCTCTGTACCTTTAACAGTACCTCCAGGTTGAGGGATTAGTTAGGACCCCAGTTTAGGGTCAGCTTAGACCCCGGTCACCCTCTAGCCGGAGACAGCGTATAACGGATTCCGTTTTGACCCACTGGACTTTCTGTCAGGTAAATCTATGTTATCATATAGCTATGCGCATGTTATATAGTATGTTGCCCTTTTGATATAGATTATTGTCATCACATATATATATCTGCTATACAGCGTGACATTTTCACCGGCCATACTAAAGATTCTCCCCAGCTATCATGGATCCAGTAGCCCAGCTGGCCCGGCAGTTGCAGGGATTGTCCATGGAGTTGGCAGACATTAAGTCCAAGGTTTTGTCTCCCCCGGAGCAAACCAGATCTGAACCTAAGGTTGCTCTCCCGGACAGGTTCACTGGTGGGCGGGACAAATTTTTTACTTTCCGGGAGGCATGTAAATTGTACTTTCGGCTGCGGCCTCGGTCATCTGGGAGTGAAGAGCAGAGGGTGGGAATTGTAATCTCGCTCTTACAAGGGGATCCTCAATCTTGGGCGTTCTCTATTCCTCCAGGCTCCCCAGATCTCCAGTCAGTGGATCGATTTTTTACTGCCCTGGGTCTGGTATATGATGATCCGGATCGAGTCTCCCTTGCTGAAACAAGGTTGCGTAAAATACGGCAAGCAAATCGTCCAGCGGAGGAATATTCTTCTGAGTTCCGTAGATGGGCAACAGATACTCAGTGGAATGACCCAGCTCTTAGGAGCCAGTTTTGTCAAGGGTTGTCTGACAAATTAAAAGATGTGTTGGCTCAGTATGATTCTCCTCCATCACTGGAGGCTGCTATGGCCCTCGCTATTCGCATTGATAGACGTCTTCGGGGAAGACGCGAGGTAACTCCGCCCCCCGTGATGACTCCACCTACTACTAAAGTCCCTTATACTGAGGTTCCCCTAGTCTGTTCTGAGGAACCCATGCAGTTGGGAGGGACATCATTTTGTAGGAGGGAATCAGCGGTGCGCCGCAAGACTAGAAGGTGTTTCTTTTGCGGGAGAGAGGGACATTTTGTTGGGGGGTGTCCATCCCGGACCTCTTTGAACCAAGGAGTTAACCTGGGAGTGTGTATTTCGTCCCCAAATCCCTCTCAGTTTCTCGTGCCTGCGGAGGTGGTGATTGGTACTAGAACTGAGAGGATTTCTGTTTTTCTTGATAGTGGGTCCGGGGCTAATCTGGTGGACGCTCGGTTTGCCCAGGTGCATGGTATGCAACTGAGTGTATTGGCCAAACCGGTCCCTATACTCTCTATTGATTCTAGACCTCTTGGTCAAGGTAGCTTGGTACAAGCTGTTCATAACATAGATCTTCGAGTAGGGGCAATTCATAAAGAGCAATTGTCTTGTTATGTGTTGGAGGGTCTACCTACTCCTATTGTGTTGGGACTTCCTTGGTTGGCTAAACATAACCCAGTGATTGATTGGCAATCCAGAAAGATAAGCCAGTGGGGTGAGTCTTGCAGGAATAACTGCATGAGCACGGTCATCGGTGCGGTTGTGCCTAGGACTTTGCCTCCTTTTCTGGAGGACTTTGGGGAGATGTTCTCAGAGGAGGGGTGTAAAGAGTTACCTCCTCATCGCGCATATGACTGCTCAATAAAGTTGCTTCCTGATGCCTTATCTCGTACTTTCCCAGGGGCCGGGAAGACGGATGATCCGGTTCCTATTCCTCAGGAGGGAGTTGTAGTGTCAGCTGTATGCTCTGAGCTTGAGGGGGAGGTATTGGGGGCTCAGGGGGACGCCCCTGTGGGACTTCCAGGGAGACTGATAGTTCCAGATCGCTTAAGACTGAAGGTTACGGGGAACCGTTACAAACGGATGGCTGATAGGGGGAGAGTTTCTGGTCTAGATCTGAAGGTGAACGATCTGGTTTGGTTGTCTACCAGGAATATAAAACTTAAAGTTTCCTCCTGGAGGTTGGGTCCCAGATTCATCGGGCCGTACAGGATCAGTTCCATAATTAATCCTGTGGCATTTCGTCTGGACCTCCCTCCTACGTTTAAAATTCATAATGTGTTTCACAAGTCATTACTTAAAAAGTATGTGGCACCAGTCATACCGTCACCTCTACCTCCTCCTTCAGTGGTAGTCAATGATAACGTGGAAGTTCATTGGAGGGGGTATGGTCCTGAGGAGAGGACGTGGGTCCCTGCGTCTGATGATAACGCAGATCGATTGGTTCGGACCTTTCACACAATTTACCCGGACAGACCTGGTCATGAGGGTCCGGAGGCCCCTCGTAGAAGGGGGGGTACTGTCATGGGTGCATCGCCACGAAGATCGTCGCGATTGCACATTCTGACTTCTCACAGCTGAGCTGCTGTTTCTTTGTGTTTGGTAATGAGAGAGTTAATTTACCTAGCTCTTTGCTAAGACTAGGTCCAGCCTCGCCCGGCTGCTTTGGATTATGTTCTAATTAGTTTCCTTTATATTCCTGCCAGTCTGGGTGTTGGATGCCGGTGAAAGCATTCATATAGTTTAGCAGACTGGATCGGTTCTGGGAATACTTAAGCTAAGAGCTCCTTAGTTGTTTTTACTCTTACAGCTTATAGTTTATCTCTGAGACCTTAGGTGTTCCTACTGTGTGTGAGTGTTGTATGTAAGACTTTATTTACTTTATTTCTTGTCTTTCTTGTATGTCTTTCTGTTCATTAACCGTTACCTGTTCATTCCCTTTGGTGGTATTCAGGGTCCTTCTTAGGACTAGAATACAGTTGGCAGGGATTGATAGGAGACAGGGTTTACGCTGGTGGCCTGGACCTCTGTACCTTTAACAGTACCTCCAGGTTGAGGGATTAGTTAGGACCCCAGTTTAGGGTCAGCTTAGACCCCGGTCACCCTCTAGCCGGAGACAGCGTATAACGGATTCCGTTTTGACCCACTGGACTTTCTGTCAGGTAAATCTATGTTATCATATAGCTATGCGCATGTTATATAGTATGTTGCCCTTTTGATATAGATTATTGTCATCACATATATATATCTGCTATACAGCGTGACAGCAGGCTAGTTTACCAACCGCTGTGTAAAGCTTCCTTTTGCCTTGCAGTGTTGTTTTAACAGCTCTGTGCAAGGTGTGTGTGTGGAGAGTGCAGGTGACGCTGCAGTTTGCTCTGCATCCAACGCTGTCTGTAGGCATCTGCACGTGTCACTCACAGACTCTTTTTTTTTTTCTTTAGTGTAATTCTAGCTGCTCCATTCAATAGAAATTATAGTGTGACGCGCTTCCATCCGTATACAATACATTGGTTGCAAACACTATAGAAGTACAGAAAGGAGCTTTTCACAGATAGTGAATAGTTGTGTTTCAGTGTTCACTGCAGTCTGTGAGGTTTTGATTTTTTGAGTGCAGATCACGCTCCAGTTAGTTCTTCAACCACTGCTGGTTGTAGTCTGCTGAGCGTGTGTCACTGCCTCATCCATCACATTTTTCTCTAATTGGTGCTGCTCCATTATATTTGAAAAAAATCTAATCTATTAGTGTGACGCGCTTCCATCCGTATACAATACATTGGTTGCAAACACTATAGAAGTACAGAAAGGAGCCTTTCACAGATAGTGAACAGTTGTGTTTCAGTGTTCACTGCAGTCTGTGAGGTTTTGATTTTTTGAGTGCAGATCACGCTCCAGTTAGTTCTTCAACCACTGCTGGTTGTAGTCTGCTGAGCGTGTGTCACTGCCTCATCCTTCACATTTTTCTCTAATTGGTGCTGCTCCATTCTATTTGAAAAAAATCTAATCTATTAGTGTGACGCGCTTCCATCCGTATACAATACATTGGTTGCAAACACTATAGAAGTACACAAAGGGGCCTTTCACAGATAGTGAACAGTTGTGTTTCAGTGTTCACTGCAGTCTGTGAGGTTTTGATTTTTTGAGTGCAGATCACGCTCCAGTTAGTTCTTCAACCACTGCTGGTTGTAGTCTGCTGAGCGTGTGTCACTGCCTCATCCTTCACATTTTTCTCTAATTGGTGCTGCTCCATTATATTTGAAAAAAATCTAATCTATTAGTGTGACGCGCTTCCATCCGTATACAATACATTGGTTGCAAACACTATAGAAGTACACAAAGGGGCCTTTCACAGATAGTGAACAGTTGTGTTTCAGTGTTCACTGCAGTCTGTGAGGTTTTGATTTTTTGAGTGCAGATCACGCTCCAGTTAGTTCTTCAACCACTGCTGGTTGTAGTCTGCTGAGCGTGTGTCACTGCCTCATCCTTCACATTTTTCTCTAATTGGTGCTGCTCCATTATATTTGAAAAAAATTTAATCTATTAGTGTGACGCGCTTCCATCCGTATACAATACATTGGTTGCAAACACTATAGAAGTACACAAAGGGACCTTTCACAGCTACTGAACAGTTGTCTGCAGTGTTCACTGTAGTCTGTGAGCTTTTCATTTTTTGAGTGCAGATTACGCTCCAGTTAGTTCTTCAACCACTGCTGGTTGTAGTCTGCTGAGCGTGTGTCACTGCCTCATCCTTCACATTTTTCTCTAATTGGTGCTGCTCCATTATATTGAAAAAAATCTAATCTATTAGTGTGACGCGCTTCCATCCGTATACAATACATTGGTTGCAAACACTATAGAAGTACAAAAAGGGGCCTTTCACAGCTACTGAACAGTTGTCTGCAGTGTTCACTGTAGTCTGTGAGCTTTTCATTTTTTGAGTGCAGATTACGCTCCAGTTAGTTCTTCAACCACTGCTGGTTGTAGTCTGCTGAGCGTGTGTCACTGCCTCATCCTTCACATTTTTCTCTAATTGGTGCTGCTCCATTCTATTTGAAAAAAATCTAATCTATTAGTGTGACGCGCTTCCATCCGTATACAATACATTGGTTGCAAACACTATAGAAGTACACAAAGGGGCCTTTCACAGCTACTGAACAGTTGTCTGCAGTGTTCACTGCAGTCTCTGAGGAATAACCACACTTAGGCCTTATAACTTTTCTGACTTTCTTTATCAATCTACCAAGATGAAGAAGGCAGGGAGTAAGGCACGTGGTCGTGGCCGTGGAGTTTCAGCAGGGAGAGTACGTGGGGATTCTGTGGCTGCTGCCGCACCCAGTGACACAGCATCCACCAGTTTTCCCCGTGAGCGTTCCTTTATGCGCACTTTTGTAGGAGCTCAGCGTACCCCCCTGCTGCGGGAAGAACAAATTGAAGCCGTTGTTGGTTGGATGGCAGCCAATGCATCGACTTCAATTGCTTCCACCTCCTCTCAGGACCACAGCACTGTTGAACAACCATCTGTCTCTTCACCGCCTGCCAAATTGCCCAGGCAGTCAGAGAGTTATGAACTGGAGCCAGCTGAGTCTCTGCTTCTGTTCTCAGAATCTGTTGGCTTGCAAACAGGGGCCCAGCCAAGCAGCATTCTGGAATGTGAAGAAGAGGCAGTATGCAGTGATGCGCAACAGCTGTGTCTCTCTGAATGTGAAGAGGCGGGTGAGCCAGTGCCGATGGTCAGCACACCGCAGAACGCATCTGATGATGATGAGACTCAGTTGCCAGTTTCTGTTGAGCATGGTGCTGGCCAGACCACCCAACAGCAGCAGGTGTTGGAAGAGGGTAGTGGAGATGATGAGGTCCAAGACCCAACATGGCGTGAGGAACAGGAAGGTGGTGGTAGCAGCTCTGAGGAAGAGATTGCCCCAACGGTCCAAACAGTAGGGAGAGGTAGGCTGCAGACTCGGTTGCCTGTAGCCTCCAGTTTGGCACCCGTTCGTAGCAGTTCTCTTCCAACAGCCAAAACGGGCGCTCCCAGGACTTGCACTGCGTGGTCCTTTTTTGACACACTTGCAGATGATATTTGCTATGTCAAATGCAAGCTGTGTAATCAAAAAGTAAAAAGAGGTAAAAATGTCAGTAACCTTAATACCACAAATATGTGGAAACATGTGCGGTCAAAGCACGTGGTTGAGTTCCAAAGACACACTGGAGATGTAGGCCAACCTACAGCAGCACCTACATCTTCAGCTCGTGTTGGAGCCTCTTCCTCCAGCTCACACACAGCTGGTTCGGCTTCCTCACAGGATCGCCATGGAAGAACCTCTGTCACTGTTGTCCAGAGACCCAGTGTTATTCCACCCACAGCTGCAAGTTCCCTGTCATCCTCACACTCCCAGGCCACAAAACAGCCATCGGTAGCACAGGCATGGGATAAAAGACGGCCATACTCGGCAAACCATCCACGAGCACAGGCTCTGAATGCTGGCATTGCAAAACTCCTGTCCCTTGAAATGCTGTCATTCAGGCTGGTGGAGACTGACAGTTTCCGTAACTTAATGGCATTGGCAGTCCCACAATACAATGTGCCCAGCCGATTTTATTTCAGCAGGCAAGCCGTCCCTGGTCTGCAAAAGCATGTTGAGGGAAAAATTAAACATGCACTACTAAACGCCGTCAGTAGCAAGGTCCACCTGACCACCGATGCGTGGACCAGTACCCATGGCCAGGGATGATACCTTTCCCTCACTGCCCATTGGGTCAATGTTGTGGAGCCGGGTACAGATCTTGCGAGTGGCGCTGTACGTGTTCTGCCAACTCCAAGGATTGCAGGAATCAAGTCTGTCCACATTGACTCCTCCTCCTACTCCAGTTCCTCAGAATCATCGCTGCAGGAGCCGTCACGGTCTACCTCCACATGGACCCGTGAACGCTTACCTGATGCGACCGATATGAGCACAGCCGTGGCCAAACGTCAACAGGCCGTCCTGAAATTAATTTCCATGGGGAATCGAAGCCACACAGCGCAGGAGCTCTGGAATGCCATCAAGCAGGAGAGCGACGTGTGGTTTTTGCCAGCGAATCTCCAGCCAGGCTTGGTAGTGTGTGACAATGGCCGAAATCTGGTGGCAGCTCTGGGCCTTGGCAACCTCACTCACATACCATGTCTGGCACATGTGCTCAACTTGGTCGTGCAGAGTTTTTTGAGGGACTATCCGGATCTTGATGCACTGCTGCACAAGGTCCGCCTAGAGTGCGCTCACTTGCGACGTTCCAGCATCGCCAGATCGCGCATTGCAGCTCTGCAACGCAGATTTCGCCTTCCTGAACATCGCATCATATGTGACGTACCCACCAGGTGGAATTTCACGTTACATATGTTGGAGCGGTTGTGTGAGCAGCAGCCGCAGTAATGGAGTATCAGCTGCATCAGGCGCAATCAACTCGCAATTTGCGCCGTTCACACTTCACCACTACTGAGTGGGCCTCTATGAAGGACATCTGCCACGTTTTGCGTGCGTTTGATGAGTGAACGCGGATGGCGAGTGCAGATGATGCACTAGTCAGCCTGACTGTCCCCCTTATCTGCCTGCTTCAAAAAACACTGCAAGCAATAAGGGATGAGGTTTTGGAAGAGGTGGAGGATGAGGAGTCACAAATTCCATCACCTCTGGACAATCAGCGCAACGTGGTTCCTCACAAAGGGCTGGGCAGGGCTCACTTTGTGAGGAGATGAGGAGGAGTCAATGGAGGAGGAAGACATCGCTCCAGAGGGAGGTACACAACGCTCTAGTCAGTATGTAGAGCGAGGGTGGGGTGATGCAGAGCAGGCAGAGATGACGCCTCTTGCAGGGGACAGCGTTTCTTGGCCAGTTGGGAGTCTGCAGCACATGGTTGATTTCATGCTGCAGTGCCTGAGAAACGACCGCCGCATCGCCCACATTCTCACCACGTCTGATTATTGGGTGTACACCCTCCTAGACCCTCGCTACCGGGACAACTTACAAGCCTCATCACACCGTTGAACCGGGAGCGTAAAATGCGGGAGTACCAAGACACACTGGTGCAATCCATAATGTTCTCCATTCCAGCCGAGAGCACTGCTGCTGCTACTGCTTTACAAATCAGCTCTGTGCGTCGAGGCAGTGGAGACAGCTCTGCAACAAGAGGGAGCACAAGCAGCCCCCTCTGCACAGGGCAAGAACAGTATGTTCCAAATGTGTCGAAGTTTTGTGGCAGCTCCACCAATGTCTACACATCCGAGACGGCTCCAGTCAGCAGGAGGCAACGTTTCCGTAGATGGTGACAGACTACATGTCTTTCCCTCTCAGTGTACTCCCAGATGGCTCTTACCCATTCAAGTTTTGGGTCTCTAAGCTGGATACATGGCCAAAGCTTAGCCAGTATGCATTGGAGGTGCTGGCTTGCCCTGCTGCCAGTGTATTATCAGAGCGCGTCTTTAGTGCTGCAGGTGGTGTACTAACAGACCGTCGCATGCGACTATCCTCCGATAATGTAGACCGGCTTACTTTTCTGAAAATGAACAAGGCATGGATCTCGCCAGAATTTGTCTGTCCGTTTTCAGATTAAATAACTGGTTCGCAACGTTATCCATGTCTCCTGTTATGTTCATCTTTCTACCACCTGAACTCTACTCCCTGGGCTACAACACTGCCAGTTGCTGCTCAGAAGTGTCGTGTCCACAGACCAATACACAAGCTATAGTGTTAGTGGGGTTCAGTAACGCCAGCTGTTCCCCTGCTGTGTGTCCGGCAAGAAGTCTCCTGTTCCCTACACTTGCACACAAAAAACCCATGTCGAACATGCTCCAAATAGGGAAGAGCCGTCACCCTGATTGTTAATGCTTAAAACAGGAAATGTGAAGTTTTCCAGGCCTAGAATGATAAATTTTTATTACAAATATGGACAAATAATAATTTGTCATCACAGCGCATATCTGCACATGTCTATTACAAATGGTAACAAAAACTAAAACATAGTCTTCACTTTTTTGAAATTAATGCATAAAAGTACATTTCATACTTATCAATTAATGCTTTTTAAGGAACTTTATCTGTACCTGTAAGATAATGCAGTCAATGGATGTACGAATCATAAAATCCTCATCATCATCATCACGAGTTTTATTTATGACAGACATTATAAAATACACATACTGATGCCAACTGTAACTTCACACACCATATATGAAATGGCCAGCATCTAAACCTGGTAATAATGTGCAATAATAAATTATTACATCTAGAAGTGCATCTGCATACTGACAATAGGTAGTTATACCTGCAAGTGCTGTTGAAACAACGACAACAGATATAAATTAATATGGTATATAGGTATCACAGTGCATAGTTACTCATGGACAATGTCGATGTAATACTGTACTCAATAAAGTCAGCGTCAACCATTATGCTTGTTAGTCTTGTAGATTGTTAAAGAGGGAACGGTCTTTTTTTGTTGGTCATAGGTGGAGTATTAGACAGTAAATGATTACTGCTGTCGTATTTTTGGCGTCCCTAGGGCGAAATAACGCTGCGTAACGTCACATTTTATAGAGTCATCTAATTGACACACGCTACCCTACCCTACGCGTGACAGTAGGAAGGTAGTGTGGACGGATAAAGCCTTGCGCAACCAGACATGCTTTTACCCTCTTCAACACTGTACAAGCAAAAAATGCATGATGCAGCCGCAGACTTTATTGACGTACAGTATAACATCGCCATTACCATCAGAGGCTGTCCACTGTCTGATACAGACATAGAATATACCTTTGCTATCCGTAGCCTTTGTTTCACCTACACTTGCAGGCACACACTTAAATTGTGACAATGCATTATGTTTTTTTAAATGGTTATTTTTTATCGTACATTATTGTGTCATCACATAGATGAGTCCATGCTGGACATGTCATACATGGTGTACAAAGTAACTATTTTATTAACTTAAATAATTGAAATGTCTGTGACTGTCACATCTAAAATTGCAATGATGATGATGATGAGTGGACTATTACAAAATCCATTGTCTTCACTATGTTATGGTTTAACATAGCGTTCCTTAAGCATTATTCATAAATACAAAAATGGACTTTTATTATTAAATTTACAACACTATATTTTGTAACCAATTTTTTGGATGGTGTGTTGTTCCATTTCTTGTTGGCATGTGCATATATGCGTTTATATTTGCAGTGTCTTTATTTTTATTCTTGAAGTTAGGAAACATGTGTATCTTTGTACCGTGTTAGCCAGTAGATAGATAAATATTTAGACTTGAGAGTCCGCAGTGGTTGATACTTTGAATGGATAACTGAAAAGATGGTAACAAATTGCAAGCTTTCGAGGCTACTCACGTCTCTTCATCAGGCAAAGACTAAAACAAAAAATGAAGCATCACATATTTCTATACACAACAGGACACAGGAATAGTGCAATAGGTAAGACAAGTAGTGACGTGTAGCAGAACTGTCATTATCACAGAGGGAATGAACATAAATATTGGAACAGTTCCTAGATAAGGATAGAAAGTTTTATTGCCCTCTAAATTGGGGTCTGGTTTGTGTTTTCATGCCCCTGGAAGGGCAGAGACGCAGATTCCTTAATTGATATAGAATGACTAAATCCGTGTGACTATTCATTCCATCACTAACAGTGTCAAAGGCCCATGAGAGCTTATATTCTGAAACCTTTGTATCTTTCTCATATTTGAAGTTATATTTTAATACCACTAATTCCATATCCATCATGCTATGACCGGCATACAAAAGTGTTTTGCCACAGGTAAATCCATTATTTTTTCTCTTATTGTGTGGCGCTGATAATTTCATCTTGTTCTCATTTTTGGCCGGTCTCCCCTCACTTGTCCCTCCCTCACTTGTCTTACCTATTCCGTGTCCTGTTGTGTGTAGAATTAGTGATTCTTCATTTTTTGTTTTAGTCTTAGCTGTTTGAAGAGACCTGAGTAGTCTGGAAAGCTTGGAATTTGTTACCATATTTTCAGTTAGCCATTAAACTGTATCAACCACAGCGGACTCTCAAGTATTAAATATTTTTCTATTCTTGGAATTGAAAATCATCATTTATTGTCCTAGTAAAACTTCATTTATTCTTGTTTGAAGTACATACATTTGCAATGGCCACGTAACAAGGCAAAAAACTCAATATTTTATGCCTACACCCTCCCCACGCTGATGTGTTTGTGGGGTTCAGTAACGCCTGCTGTTCCCTGCTGTGTGCTGGCAAAAATTACTGCTGCTAACTACAACTTCAACTTCAAACATCTCATACTAGGCCTCTGCCTACACCCTCCTTGCCCCTGGGCTTCAACCCCCGCCAGTTGCTGCTCAGAAGTGTTAGATGCACAGAGGGAAAACAATCGCTGATGTGTTTGTGGGGGTTCAGTAACGCCTGCTGTTCCCCTGCTGTGTGTCTGGCAAAAATTTACTGCTGCTAACTACAACTTCAACTTCAAACATCTCATACTAGGCCTCTGCCTACACCCTCCTTGACCCTGGGCTTCAACACCGCCAGTTGCTGCTCAGAAGTGTTAGATGCACAGATGAAAACAATCACTGATGTGTTTGTGGGGTTCAGTAACGCCTGCTGTTCCCCTGCTGTGTGTCTGGCAAAAATGACTGCTGCTAACTACAACTTCAACTTCAAAATCTAAACTAGGCCTCTGCCTACACCCTCCTTGACCCTGGGCTTCAACACCGCCAGTTGCTGCTCAGAAGTGTTAGATGCACAGATGAAAACAATTGCTGATGTGTTTGTGGGGTTCAGTAACCCCTTTGCTGTTCCCCTGCTGTGTGTCCGGCAAAAATTACTGCTAGCTACCTAATCATGGTGAAAAAAACATGACATGTCAAAGTGTCTAGTGCTACACATAGATATGAGGCTACACCCTGGGTTTCTAAGCTGTAAACATTTGAAACGTCAACTTTTAAAACCATAAAATGATTAGTCTTTGTCACAAATCTGTAACAAAATAATTGTGACATATTATTACAGATATGCACATGTCGAAAACAAATGCAAAAACAAAAGCCTACTTATGCTATAGGATACTGATGGTCAACCTTGTCACTCCATAGCTTAGACAATCCAACTCACATCATGACTCAAATGCTGCAATGTTGTAAGTGCATAATGTGGGTTGAACTTTGACAACTGCTGCAGTGCGAAGGTTATATTCAGTGTTCTTGCCTTTTAAATAAAAGCATACAAGTAAATATAATAATCCAATGTTGATTAAGGGACGTGATGTTCACCTGTAAAATTGTGCAAACAATGCATGTAGGAATAGTCATCTTAACATTATTATATTTGTGTCATTTTAAAAAATACATATTTAATTAGAAAGTTAACGCCCATATCATAAAGGTCCTTCATGTAAACATGATAATCGCTAACAAAAAATCATGCATTACCTTGGTAAAGTCAATAGTGCATAGTCACAATAGACAAAATATATCCTGTAAGTGGTGCTGAAAGAACGACAATGATAGAATAGGTGAATGATATCTATTTATCAGACTGAATAGCGACACCTGTACAATGTCGATTATAATACTGTACTTAACAAAACAGCTGTGTCACACCTCACACTCGTTTTTCTTGTAGCTTGTTATGTAATAGGGCACATGCGTGTATGTTTCATCATAGGTGCATGTTTACTGAGTAAGCAGTCATGACAACGCCTTTGTGTTGTCGGTACGCTTGCGATGATGAACGTGCGCACCGTGAATGTTAGTCTGCGTCATAGACGTACAGACGCTCCAATACCCAACGATTCACGCAGGAAGCCAGTCTGTGCGTCCAAACAAAGGCGAACCATACATTGCACGTAACCTTTTATAAAGCTATATAAAAAAAGTATGTAGTAGAACGCACACTTTATTGAGGTACAGTATTACATTGCCATTCACCATCTGTGGCTATGCAGTCTCATCTATATATACCTTATCTATCTGTTGTCATGCTTGCAATCACAGTCAGGCTATAAATAGCTGTTTTCACTTGCACTATGCACTTTTTAAATTTTTTGTTTGTTATTAAATGTTTGGCACATATTATCAGTATTACATGATGGAAATTTTTATATTTTTAAAAAATTTTTGTATTATTCACCAAAGTAAATGTTTTTGAATGTCAAAGATAACTTGTAATGCTGATTATGTTTAAGTCAGCCTTCATTGTCTACACAATAAAAATGGTGTACATACTGTTACTTAGCCATTCATTAATGGATTTGAGTGTACTTGTATGCTTTTATTTTAAACCGTATGCAGATTTTAACCTATTTTAATTTGGTTTGCATTCCTTTTCAAATGTTAATGTATGCGTTTATGTTTGTAAATTATTAATTTACATATGTTTTTTTTAAGTTAAACATCTCTTATGGTACTAAAGGTTATATTTCTCTTGTTTGGAGTATAGACATTTTTAATTGCACGTAACAGGAAAATACTTGATATTTAGTATTTAAACATCCTCCTTGACCCTGGGCTCCAACACCGCCAGTTGTTGCTTGGAAGGCTGTTAGCACGTCCACTTGCCCCCGTTTTTGGGGGTTAGAAATGTCAGCTGTTCCCTGCTTGTGTCGGCAAAAAGTCTGCTGCCTCCACCCATGTTTCTTCTCATCCCTGGGCTACAACACCGCCGTTGTTGCTCGGAAGTGTGTTAGCACAGTCTACACTTGCTCTGTGTTTACTGGGGTTCAGTAATGTAGCTTTTCCCCCTGCTGTGTGTACGGCAAAAAGTCTGCTGCCTCCACCATGTTTCTTCTCATCCCTGGGCTACAACACCCCCAGTTTGTTGCTCGGAAGTGCTGTTAGCACAGTCTACATTTTGCTCCTGTGTTACTGGGGTTCAGTAATGTAGCTGTTCCCCTGCTGTGTGACGGCAAAAAGCCCTGCTGCCTCCCCATGTTCTCTTTTCATCCCTGGGCTAAACACGCCAGTTGTTGCTCGGAAGTGCTGTTAGCACAGTCTACACTTGCTCCTGTGTTACTGGGGTTCAGTAATGTCAGCTGTTCCCTGCTGTGTGAACAGCAAAAAGCCTGCTGCCTCCCATGTTCTTCTCTCCCTGGGCTACAACCCCGCCAGTTGTTCTCGGAAGTGCTGGGTCCCACAGTTACACTTGCCCCCTGTGTTCTGGGGTTCAGTAAGTCAGCTGTTCCCTGCTGTGTGAACGGCAAAAAGTCCTGCTCCCTCCCCTGTTTCTTCTCATCCCGGGCTAAACACCGCCAGTTGTGCTCGGGAAGTGCTGTTAGACAGTCTCATTGCCCTGTGTTACTGGGGTTCAGTAATGTCGCTTTTCCCCTGCTGTGGTACGGCAAAAAGTCTGCTGCCTCCCCCATGTTCTTTTCATCCCTGGGCTAAACCCCGCCAGTTGTTGCTCGGAAGTGTTTTAGCACAGTCTACACTTGCCTGTGTTATGGGGTTCAGTAATGTCAGCTGTTCCCCCTGTTAAACGGCTTAAAAGTCCTGCTGCCTCCACCCTGTTCTTCTCTCCTGGGCTTCAAACCGCCAGTTTTTTGCTGGGAATGTCATTGGCCGGGTTTCCTCCCAAAGATGGTTAAGCACGCCTTGTTTCCCTGTAGTGTAAACGTCATTACCCTCCAAAAAAGTTGTCTGTCGTGTTGCGGCGGGTTAGCCGACTCTTTGGTGTTGGAGTTTAGGGTTCCTTAGTGTGCTGGGGATATGCAAATAAAGGTGTTTCCGTTGTGACAATAGGACAATCACCACTGTAGTACTGTGGGATTGGTAACTCGGCCGGCTCGCGGCCCTGTCAACTTAAATTTCCAGGGTACCTTCTGCTACCCGTCCGGGTTCCGTACCGTCGCGGTTCTCCGCGTGCCTTTGGCCTGGTGTCCATTCGGTATCCGAGTTCCAGCACGTCTGTGGTCTTGGTAGTGCTTTGGAGCACAGGTACCTCCTGTTTGTAACCGTGTCCCAGTAAGTCAGGGTCCCGGTTGTGCCATTGGCTCTTTTCCTTCTGTGCCCCTGGGTTCCGCACAGTCAGCTGTCCCTGTTTCTTGCATTGGCTTTTGTACCTTTTTGTACCTGTCCGGGTTCCAGTACCGTCAGCTGGTTCTACGCAGTGCCTTTGGCCTAGGTGCCTCCATCTCGGTTCCCAGTTCCGCAACGTCTGCTGGTCTTGGGGAGTGTTTGGAGCACAGGTACCTCCGCTTGTAACCGTGTCCCCGTAACGTAAGTGGTCCTCGGTTGTGCCATTGGTCTTTTTTCTTGCTGCCCCTCCGGGTTCCCAACAGTCAGTGGTCTCGTTACTTGCATTGGCTCTTGTACTTTTGCTACCCGTCCGGGTTCCGTACCGTCAACGGTTCTCCGCGTGCCTTTGGCCTAGGTCCCTCCATCTCGGGATCCGAGTTCCTGCAAGTTGTGGTCCTTGATAGTGTTTGGGCACAGGTACCTCTTTAGTAACCGTGTTCCCAGTAACATCAGCTGGTACAAGGTTGTGTACAAAACAAGATACAGAAAAGAGAAAAAGAACAATAAGGAAGATCTAAAAGCAGAAGAACTGAAGTTAAGTCCAAAATGAAGAGCAAAATTATGCTCTAAATTATAAGCAGAAGAAGGATAGCAGTGTATGGGGGTGAGTCCGTTCCTCCTCTGGTGCCCCTGGTTAATGCCTGATGCTGCGGCTAAACTGAACAGGGGACAAATACTGTTGTAATTTAAATCTTTTGTGACAGCAAGAACGGAAAAGAATGAAAAATTCTGTTTGACAGATTCAAGTACAGGATTCTCTGTCAAAATAAGAATATGATGAAAAAGATGAAGTCAATTTGAATTAAAAATAATAGTTTAAATTTAAGAAGTATTAGTAATGTTTAACAAAAAGATTGAATAGCAAAGAAGTTTAAGAAGAAGATAAAGAAGGTGAAGATGAAGAATAATTTGATGAAAAAGATGATGCTGCAGAAGATTATGAAGGAGAAAGTGTGTCAAAAGTTAAAAAAGGTGAAGAGCATGGAAGTTGTGAAATATACATATTTGCCAAAATAGAAAAAAACGTGAACAACATTGTCAATTTTCTTCGTCAATCCGAACATCTTTAAAAAAATAATATTTATGCTATTCCATTTGATTGGGTTAAACATCTATGCCTTTAATGTCTCCTCAACCTTCCCCAATACATTCTACATTACTCTTTGGTTGTTTTCCTTCATGTACAATTAACCAACAAGGCAAGAATGGGGTTTTTTTAATTCCGATATTTTGTTCCCTTTAGACTTACATTGGATTTCCGGTATCAGTATCGGGTATCGCCGTTATTTTTTGGGTATCGGCGATACAATTCCGATTCCGATACTTTTGGATATCGGAAAGTATCGCTCAACTCTAGTAATGGTGTTTCACTGTAATCAAAATGTTGAACTTTGAAGCCTTTGAACTGTACGGCTCACAAACTTTTCTGTAAATAGTTGGCACTTCGGTGCTCCATCTTGGGTTTTACAAAAAACTTTACTGTGCACTATTTTCAATCCCTTTCAGAAACTAAAAACCCGTTTGGTGTGGCCGAAAGTGAGGTCTGCTCAAGGAAAGTCTTGCAGCCCACCAAGACCACAGTTGGAGGTTTGGAGCGGGTCCTCCACAAAGCACAAGTAAAGGACACTGTGAAGTTACCCGGTGGGGTAGTCCTAAGAAGTCTCCACGAACTTCGGCACTAATGCTATTTGCACTTTTGTAATGTTATTATTAAAAATTTTATTATGCAACTTTTAACTTGAAGTGTTTCCTGCTTTCTTACTACGTCGCATAGTCCACTCTGCTACATCACTTTGCACCATTGCTCTATCTCACATCTATCTGCCCTGGAAGGATAGCGTGTTACCTGTAGAAGACTTTTCACCTACCTGCACTACACCATCCCTTCCAGAGGACCTGCACAGCAGCGCTGGACACCCTGACCAAGTATTTACAGGTGGCGTCATGACAAACTACACGAACATTCTATCATCCCCTGGAAATATCCCACATTCCAGTGATCGCCCAGGTCACGGACCGAGCTGTGCTACTCGTGAACTCCCCCATAGAAGTCGAGTGATCGGTGCGAGTACCCCAAAACCCCTGTCTCTGTGCGACTCAACTTCCTCACTGTGTGGCACTTTACATTTACAAGCCTCTGGGTTTTTTTTTGGGGGGGGTGGGGGAACACTCAGACTTTTGCTATGGGGCCCCATGATTTTATGTACGCCCTGTGCTGAGGCATGGTATTTAAGGCTGTTAAGGAGCCAACATACATGGACCTTGCCAGCAGCGTCGGACTGGAGTACCTTGGGCCCACCAGAGAAAATATATTCTTGCGGCCCAACTCTACTTCCCAACTTTGAATAAGGGAAAGAGGGACAAAGGCTGTGGCACGCTGTGCATGCTGCAGAAAATTTTAGGCCACGCCCCCACAACCCCATTTCACAGCTAATCACACCCATATCCTCGCCCCAAGTGTAACCATTTAGCACTGCTGATCACATGACTGGTAATGAGGGCACAGTGGCTGGTACTGAGGAAAAGAAAGAAAGAGCAGCGAGAGAGAAAGAACAAACAGGAAAGAAAGAGAGGAAAGAAAGAAAAGAGAGAAAGAAAAGAACAGAGAGAAAAAAGAAACAGAGAGCGAGAAGGAAAGAACAGAGAGCGAGAAAGAAAGACTAGAGAGAGAGCCATAGGCGTAGCTAGGGTTTTGGTTTAGTGGGGGCAAAATTCTGAGTGGGCCAATCTTCAGAGAACCTCAGCAAATGACCGCGCTGTTGGCCAAAATAATCTATATATAAAAAGACCAATATTGTATTACCGCCATATGGTCTGTGTTAAATAATACCAGTCCTACAGAACATATAATAGATTACAGCACAGGTACAGATAATGACTTACCGCTGATGTTCTTTCTAATGGAATTGTTCACTTTTCATGTCTTTTCCATCTGGCCAACACCGACATGAGACTTCTCCCGCCAGGACTCGACTGCACCCCCATTAAAAAAAAATAAAAAAAAAAACTCACCTCCACGGCTCCTGTGCTGCTCATGTTCTCCCTCTCAGCGTCTGACAGTGGGCGCCGGCAGGTGATGTTATTGCGCCCGCTGTCATACGCTGAGAGGGGGATTATGGGAGAGTAGGAGCGCTCGCTCCTTCTCTCTCCATTGCGGTCAGCTTTATCGGCTGGATGCCGATGACGGGTGGGGGGCCCATGCTGGCACCGGGCCCCCCCAACGCCTGTTCAGGCCCCATAGCTTCCGGGCGGCAGAGCAGGGAGAGCGATTCTCCCTGCTCTGCCGCAGAATGTAACTGTATCGCAGGAGCTGGGGCCCACCGTAGGTTTTTTCCGGTGTCCCGGTGCCTCAGTCCGACCCTGCTTGCCAACCTGATAATACCAGGCCCTGCATCTGCTTATCTTTGCTGGTTAACAAAAATAGGGGATCCCCCCGAAAAAAATTGTCGTGGGGTCCCCCCTATTTTTGTTAACCAGCCAGATGAAGGGAGACTGCTGAGGCCTGGTTTTTCAGGCTGGTAAGGATCCAATATCCATGGACCTTGCCAGCCTTATAATACCAGGCCACAGCAGTCTGCTTAGCTTGGCTGGTTAACAAAAAATAGGGGATCCCCCCCGAAAAAAAAACGGCGTAGGGGTCCCCTATTTTTGTTAACCAGCCAAGTAAAATGAGACTGCTGCGGCCTGGTATTAAAAGACTGTCAAGAGCCCATGGATTTTGGCCCTCAACAGCCTGAATAATACCAGGCTACAGCAGCCCACATTTGGCGCATCAAAAAAATGGGCCAATTTTGGCACTTTACCCGGCTCTTCCCACTGCCCTGTAGCGGTGGCAAGCGGGGTAATAAGGGGTTAATGTCACCGTTGATTGCACGGTGAGAATAAGCCCCGGTTAATAATGGAGAGGTTTTCAATAAGTGTCATGGGTGCATCGCCACAAAGATCGTCGCGATTGCACATTCTGACTTCTCACAGCTGAGCTGCTGTTTCTTTGTGTTTTGGGAATGAGAGAGTTAATTTTACCTAGCTCTTTGCTAAGACTAGGTCCAGCCTCGCCCGGCTGCTTTTGTTTATGTTCTAATTAGTTTCCTTTATATTCCTGCCAGTCTGGGTGTTAGACGCGGTGAAAGCATTCATGTAGTCTAGCAGACTGGAGCGGTTCTGAGAATACTTAAGCTAAGAGCTCCTTAGTTGTTTTTACTCTTACAGCTTATAGTTTATCTCTGAGACCTTAGGTGTTCCTACTGTGTGTGAGTGTTGTATGTAAGACTTTATTTACTTTATTTCTTGTCTTTCTTGTATGTCTTTCTGTTCATTAACCGTTACCTGTTCATTCCCTTTGGTGTAATCAGGGTCCTTCTTAGGACTAGATTACAGTTGGCAGGGATTGATAGGAGACAGGGTTTACGTGGTGGCCTGGACCTCTGTACCTTTAACAGTACCTCCAGGTAGAGGGATTAGTCAGGACCCCAGTTTAGGGTCAGCATAGACCCCGGTCACCCTCTAGCCGGAGGACAGCGTTATAACGGATTCAGTATTGACCCACTGGACATTCTGTCAGGTAATTTCTATGTTATCATATATCTATGCGCATGTTATATAGTATGTTGCCCTTTTGATATAGATTACTGACATCACATATATATATCTGCTATACAGGTGACATTTTCACCGGCCATACTAAAGATTTCTCCCCAGCTGTCATGGATCCAGTAGCCCAGCTGGCCCGGCAGTTGCAGGGGTTGTCCATGGAGTTTGCAGACATTAAGTCCAAGGTTTTGTCCCCCCGGAGCAAACCAGATCTGAACCTAAGGTTGCTCTCCGGACAGGGTTCACTGGTGGGCGGGACAAATTTTTTACCTTCCGGGAGGCATTGTAAATTGTACTTTCGGCTGCGGCCTCTGTCATCTGGGAGTGAAGAGCAGAGGGGTGGGAATGTTATCTCGCTCTTACAAAGGGGACCCTCAATCTTGGGCGTTCTTATTTCTCCAGGCTCCCCAGATCTCCAGTCAGTGGATCGATTTTTTACTGCCCTGGGTCTGGTATATGATGATCCGGATCGAGTCTCCCTTGCTGAAACAAAGTTACGTAAATACGGCAAGGAAATCGTCCAGCGGAGGAATATTCTTCTGAGTTCCGTAGATGGGCAACAGATACTCAGTGGAATGACCCAGCTCTTAGGAGCCAGTTTTGTCAAGGGTTGTCTGACAAATTAAAAGATGTGTTGGCTCAGTATGATTCTCCTCCATCATGGAGGCTGCTATGGCCCTCGCTATTCGCATTGATAGACGACTTCGGGGAAGACGCGAGGTAACTCCGCCTCCGTGATGACTCCACCTACTACTAAAGTCCCTTATACTGAGGTTCCCCTGGTCTGTTCTGAGGAGCCCATGCAGTTGGGAGGGACATCATTTGTGTAGGAGGGAATCGGCGGTGCACCGCAAGACTAGAAGGTGTTTCTTTTGCGGGAGAGAGGGGACATTTTGTTGGGGGGTGTCCATCCCGGGCCTCTTTGAGCAAAGGAGTTAACCTGGGAGTGTGTATTTCGTCCCCAAATCCCCTCAGTTTCTCGTGCCTGCGGAGGTGGTGATTGGTACTAGAAACTGAGAGGATTTCTGTTTTTCTTGATAGTGGGTCCGGGGCTAATCTGGTGGACGCTCGGTTTGCCCAGGTGCATGGTATGCAACTGAGTGTATTGGCCAAACCGGTCCCTATAGTCTCTATTGATTCTAGACCTCTCGGTCAAGGTAGCTTGGTACAAGATGTTCATAACATAGATCTTCGAGTAGGGGCAATACATAAAGAGCAATTGTCTTGTTATGTGTTGGAGGGTCTACCTACTCCTATTGTGTTGGGACTTCCTTGGTTGGCTAAACATAACCCAGTGATTGATTGGCAATCCAGAAAGATAAGCCAGTGGGGTGAATTTTGCAGGGAATAACTGCATGAGCCACGGTCATCGGTGCGGTTGTGCTAGGACTTTGCCTCCTTTTCTGGAGGACTTTGGGGAGATGTTCTCAGAGGAGGGGTGTAAAGAGTTACCTCCTCATCGCGCATATGACTGCTCAATAAAGTTGCTTCCTGATGCCTTATCTCGTACTTTCCCAGGGGCCGGGAAGACGGATGATCCGGTTCCTATTCCTCAGGAGGGAGTTGTAGTGTCAGCTGTATGCTCTGAGCTTGAGGGGGAGGTATTGGGGGCTCAGGGGGACGCCCTGTGGGACTTCCAGGGAGACTGATAGTTCCGATCGCTTAAGACTGAAGGTTACGGGGGAAACCGTTACAAACGGATGGCTGATAGGAGGAGAGTTTCTGGTCTAGATCTGAAGGTGAACGATCTGGTTTGGTTTGTCTACCAGGAATATAAAACTTAAAGTTTCCTCTGGAGGTTGGGTCCCAGATTCATCGGGCCGTAACAGGATCAGTTCCATAATTAATCCTGTGGCATTTCGTCTGGACCTCCCTCCTACGTTTAAAATTCATAATGTGTTTCACAAGTCATTACTTAAAAAGTATGTGGCACCAGTCATACCGTCACCTCTACCTCCTCCTTCAGTGGTAGTCAATGATAACGTGGAATTTCATGGGTCGAAAATCATTGACTCACGTCTCAGTCGCCGATCCCCTCAGTACTTAGTTCATTGGAGGGGGTATGGTCCTGAGGAGAGGACGTGGGTCCCTGCGTCTGATGCTAACGCAGATCGATTGGTTCGGACCTTTCACACAACTTACCCGGACAGACCTGGTCATGAGGGTCCGGAGGCCCCTCGTAGAAGGGGGGGTACTGTCATGGGTGCATCGCCACGAAGATCGTCGCGATTGCACATTCTGACTTCTCACAGCTGAGCTGCTGTTTCTTTGTGTTTGGTAATGAGAGAGTTAATTTTACCTAGCTCTTTGCTAAGACTAGGTCCAGCCTCGCCCGGCTGCTTTTGATTATGTTCTAATTAGATTCCTTCATATACCTGCCAGTCTGCGTGTTAGATGCCGGTGAAAGCATTCATGTAGTCTAGCAGACTGGAGCGGTTCTGAGAATACTTAAGCTAAGAGCTCCTTAGTTGTTTTTACTCTTATAGCTTATAGTTTATCTCTGAGACCTTAGGTGTTCCTACTGTGTGTGAGTGTTGTATGTAAGACTTTATTTACTTTATTTCTTGTCTTTCTTGTATGTCTTTCTGTTCATTAACCGTTACCTGTTCATTCCCTTTGGTGGTAATCAGGGTCCTTCTTAGGACTAGATTACAGTTGGCAGGGATTGATAGGAGACAGGGTTTACGCTGGTGGCCTGGACCTCTGTACCTTTAACAGTACCTCCAGGTAGAGGGATTAGTCAGGACCCCAGTTTAGGGTCAGCATAGACCCCGGTCACCCTCTAGCCGGAGACAGCGTATAACGGATTCAGTATTGACCCACTGGACATTCTGTCAGGTAATTCTATGTTATCATATATCTATGCGCATGTTATATAGTATGTTGCCCTTTTGATATAGATTACTGACATCACATATATATATCTGCTATACAGCGTGACAATAAGACACCGATCCATTATTAATCCCAAAGTTTTTAAATGTATAAAAAAAAAGACACAGCAATAAAAAAGTATTTTAATGAAATAAAAGAGACAACACAGTTTTCATTAATTTTATTATACACTCATTCCTGCGACGCCATCGATCTCCTGTAAAAAAAGAAAAAAAACAAACCAACAGTATACCACCTGTCCGACGCAGTCCATAGTAACGACTGTCCCACGACGATCCAGCTCTGCTACATCGCAATGACAGGCAGAGCCTGACATCCCGGCGCAGCACAGCTGCTTACCAGCTTCCCCGGCGGTGATGTCATCGGACTGACTGCTTTACGGCCGGGATTACCCAGCAGTCACTGCAGTTATCGCGAGAAACTGCATGTGACCGCCGGGGAAAGATGATGGCGGCCATGAAGCAGTCCAGCCCGTGACCGCCGGAGATCTTCTGCCAGGTAAGTGCCGCTGACTCCTGACAGACCCGACCGACGGACACTGACAGTGACAGTGCATAAGACGAAAATATCGGAACTAAGTATCGAAAGTCCGATAGAGCTAATATCGGCCGATACCCGATACTTGCGGTATCGTATCGCTCAACACTACATGTGGCACTTCAGAGCCCTGATCTTGGGATCCATGGAGAGGAGAGACCACCAGCAATGAGCACGTTATCGCCAATCCTATGACTAGGCAATACCTTTTTAAGTTGGGACAACCTCTTTAGGTCTCTATTTGCTGCTCTGTTATCTGGTAAATTTCCAACCTTCCTACTACTCCCACACAAGATGTGACCTTTCTACTCCCGTCACCTCCTATGATAAAGCTGTTTCCCTTGTCTTTGTATAATTTGTTCACACCTTCCCTCCTTGGTATGATATTACAATTTACATTTCTCGATCTCGGACTTACAATTTCTCGCCCTTTGCGAGACACGAACACTTTGTTGAAAGAAACAGAATTTGGCTCCGGGCAAATGGGGAATAGGAGATTTTTCTTTTCTTTATTTTACGTCGTCCTGATTAGAATCACTCTGAAAATGAGTCCAAAAAAAATCAGATTGTGAAAGCCAAAGAAACCCTCGGAGAGTTCACTTTAAGTTCAAGCTCAACTATGAGATTCCGCTTAGATAAGTACTTGGGAAAATAAAGGAGTTCTACAAACAAGCGTTATATGAGAAAAACACACAGTGAAAGAAAAGACCTGCTACAAAATCATTGATGAACAGGAATGGATGGCGAATCTACTCATCAATCATGATTTTCTCAGGACCGTAACACGAAATACACGCATTATGCTAGTTCAAACTAAAGGGGCATTTTAAAGCAATTTTGAGGCCATTTTTACAAACTAACGTCATTAACCTGTTACAGTGTACAAAACATCATTTATTAATGTAAATATTTTTTTAAACGCTTTTCTGTCTTGATATTAGTAATTATTTTTTGTTATGGAGCCCGCCAGTGGTCAATATATGTTCTTTTCAGTACGTCCACCTAATTGCTGACAGTCACACATACTTATTAGCTTACCCTTCCTTCCTGGCTCTTCTAAATGTGCCCCAGACTGAAGACAGCCAACTAAAATCCGGGAAGTAGAAGCAACTTTTTCTCTTCAGCATTGGAGACATTAGTTCAATTACTAAAGGAATTCATGGGAGGCACCATAACGAGTATGCAATATCTAAAGAAATGGTAAAAAAGGAACACGCTGGGGAAGAAATATGATGCAGGAGAGGACCGAAGCAGCGCTGATAATGGCAGAAGACGGGTATTTTAATGCACACGCTACACACACATTCCTGACTGCTAACAAAGGGGCAATGAGAAAGAAAAGGCTGGAGTGGTCCTTTAACAAATATTAAAAATTCCAAAGCATTGACTTACAGTGGATATAAACACACACCTGTTAAAATGTCAGAACTTTTTCTACCTTTAATCTGCACAATTCAACTGAAAAATAAACTGAAATATTTTCATGTGGAAAAAGAAAAATAAAAGTAATAAAATAATGTGGTTGCATAAATATACACACCCTTAAACTAATACTTAATTAACCCCTTACTGACATCGGGAGTACATTTACGCCAATGTCGGTTTCCCTCCCTTTGGTGTGGGCTCCGGCGGTGAGACCACATCTTTCCTGGGATATGTCAGCTGTTTTGAACAGCTGACGTGCCCGCAATAGCCGCGGGTGGAATCGCGATCCACCTGCGGCTATTAACTAGTTAAATGCCGCTGTCTAACGCTGGCAGCGGCATTTAAATGTCGCTTCCGGCAATTGTGCCGGATATACGCACACTGGTGACCCGCGTCGCGTGATTGCGCGTCACCGGTGTGTCGGCATGACAACCCGAGGTCTCCTGGAGACCTCTATGGTTGTCAGTCTTGGCTTGCTGTGAGCGCCACCCATAGCAAGTCAGTAATTCAGCTACATAGAGGCAAACTGATCATCGCCTGCATGTAGCTGAGCCGATCGAGTTGTGGCAGCTAGAGATGAGCGATTTTGCCTCCGGGAGGGTCAAGTCGGGTTTCGGTCAGCTCGACTTTTCCAAAAGTCGAGTCGAACGAAGTCGGCCGACTATCGGCCAGGTTTCGTCAACAGTCGGAGACCCGACCCCAATGCAAGTCAATGGGGAATAAAAGTCGACAGGGAGTGGAGGACAGTAAACACACCTACAGTGCCCATTTCAATGCCAACGACATCAATCATTATTACTTAAGCTTGTCAACCTTAATTTACTTTATAATAATAATAACACATTGAAAACTGGGGGTTATTTGGCTAAAGTTGTGGGGGGGGGCAGTGCTGGCTCCAGGTTTCCGTGTGCCCCGGGCCAAAGAGTCTCAGTGGGCCCCTTTAACACAAACCACAATTCATGATGCGCCGATACAGCAGAGAAATATAGGTACAGTACAATGCCAAATACTTCACTTCTTACATTACATGAGTGATATCTATTGTAAATTCTACAATAGCTCAAAAACCGGACAGTATAGTCCTCCATACAGTATTATGGGCACCACATAGTGCGCCATACAGAATAATGAGCCCCATATATTGCTCCATACAGAATAATGAGCCCCATATATTGCTCCATACAGAATAAGCCCCATATGTGCTCCATATTATGCTCCATATATAAAGGGCCCTATATGATGCCCCATAAATAATGAACCCCATATGATGCTCCAGTGTATGATGAGCCCCATATAATGCTCCAAATATAATGGGCTCCATATGATGCTCCAGTATATAATGGGCCCCATATATGATGCTCAAGTGTATGATTGGCCCCATATATAATTCTCCAGTGTATGATGGGCCCCATTTATAATGCTCCAGTGTATAATACTCCCCATATATTGCTCCAAACATTAAAAAAAATGAAATACCTCTCCTCGCTGGGCACTGCTCTACTCTGGACTCCTCAGCGTCGCCATCTTCCAGCTCTCTGCACTGTGACTGTTCAGGCAGAGAGCGCACAGACGTGACATCATCACGCTCTCTGACCTGAATGTCACTGTCAGGAAACGCGGAAGACGTCACAGCAGTGGAGCAGGGAGAGGTAAGTATTGCAAGTGCTGGGGCCCTGAGCAAGCAGGAGGGACCCACTCGTGGGCACCGGCACTGGCACAGGGCCCCTCATAGTACGCCGGTGTCTCTCACGGCGAGTGGGCCCCCCACCTGCTCAGGGCACCGGCACTTGCCCGGGTGCGCCAGGTGCTGACGCCGGCCCTGGGGGGGGGTACAGCCCAGTTAGGGAGGTGGAAAAACTGGCATATGTTGAGGTGTAGGCTGGACATTCAGCAGCTGCAAATGGAGGAATTGGAGAAGTTGGAGGAAGAGGAGGACAAAGCGAGCCATTTTGCTGGCAACCTATGTGTCATCAGGGGAAGGTGGTACAAAATCCTTTGAAACCCAGGCATGGTTCATTTTAATGAAGGTGAGATTACCTACATTTTGGGTCGACAGCCAAGCTAGTAGAAGAGTGGTGCAGAGTAGCAGAGCCCAGCGGTTGTATCAGTGCTGAATATTTTAGGGGGCAGCTGGTTGTATAACCAGTGATTGTAGTAGCACCTTGTAATAGAACGGTGCAGTGTAACAGAGCCCAACAGTTGTAGCAGCATTGAATATGTCAGGAGAAAGCTGGTAGCAGAATGGTGCAGGGTAGCAGGGAAAAGTGGTTATATCAGAGCTGAATATGTCAGGAGGCACCAAATGCAGTGCTCTGGGTGAATGTACAATCAAAATCATCTAGCAGTGGCTGTGCCTCAGTGCACTCCATGTCAGATTAATCTTGGACTGGAGAATTCAGGATTTGACTAGATAACCCAGGCATGGTATGTGAAAAGAGCTCCAGGGAGTAATCTGAAGTGTGGCCTGCCGCATCCTTCACTTTTGGTGGGGGTGAAGGACACAAGGAAAGGTGTTGTTCCTGACCAGGAGCCTGCACTGACGACTCAGTGCTTGCAGTTTTTGAAACTTCAGAAGAGGAGGCGATAGAGCTGGAGGCTGTTTCGGCAATGTAAGCAAAAACCTGTTCCTGATGCTTCGGCTGTAAAAGTGGTTTACCTATTCTTAGAAAAGGGAGCCTTCCAGGCCTTCTGGAGCCAGACGATGACGTAGGCTCAACACCTCCTGCCTTAGGTGCTATTGGGCTTTTGGCGCTACCAGCAGATGCACCACCACCACCACCATCAGTACTGGCTGCCCCCCCGCCCACGTCCGCGGCCTCTTCCACCATACTTCCTCATGTTTGGGAAAATGTACCAAAAATACCAGCAGATATAAGGTACTGTATCAGAAGCGTACAGCTGTATACGATGTAGGGGAAAATTTAAATCTCGGTATATATTTCCGGAGTCACACACAGACGCTCCCTCAGTATGGATTTGACCGTAATACAAAGAGCAGAAAAATGGTACTGTATGAGAAGATACCAGGTGTATATAGTGTAGGGGAAAATTGTAAATCTCCGTATATATTTCCGGAGTCACACACAGATAGTCAGCATGTATCTGTCCGTGATTCCAGCCGGTACACGGTAGTGTGTGAGGAGCATACAGCTCTATAAGGTGTGGGAAAAAATGAACGGTCGGTGACTGTGCAGAAAAAAAGAATAAAAGTATTAGTGCTGTGTAAAAAGCAGTCTGCACAGCAGTGTACACACAGCAATACAGCTATCAGGCAGCGTAATAACCAGCGCTGCTGCACACAAGAAAATCCTCCCCGTCACTGCACACTAACTGTACAGCACAATTGCTATCAGCACAAGCACAGAAGAGCTTCTCTTTCCAGCCCTAACTCTCTCCCTACTGATAAACAGCGTCAGTAACCTCTCCCTACTGTTAAGATCGGCAGAAGTAAAATGGAGGTCGGTGGTCAGGGCTTTTATAGACACTATGACGCCCCTCAAAGCAAGCCAATCACTGCAATGCCCTTCTGTACGATGGTGGTGGACGCTGCTCATGTCATCTCGTTGCCCACAGTGTACGTCCTTGCTCATTGGCTGAAAAAAGGCACCAGCAAGCATTCTGGGAAATACGACTTTGGCGCTCGTTTCGACTACTGCATGACCGACCTCACGCCATGGTCGGGTTTCGGTTGACGAAACAAACTCGACTTTGGCTAAAGTCGGCGACTTTTGAATCTGACCGACCTGTTTCTCTCAACTCTAGTGGCAGCTTCTAGTCTCCCATGGAGACTATTGAAGCATGCCAAAAGTAAAAAGAAAATTCTTTTAAAAATATATAAAAGTTCAAATCACCCCCCTTTCGCCCCATTCAAAATAAAACAATAAAAAAAAATCAAACATACACATATTTGGTATCGCCGCATTCAGAATCTCCCAATCTATCAATAAAAAGCAGGATTAACCTGATCGCTAAACGGCGTAGTGAGAAAAAAAATCAGAACGCCAGAATTACGGCTTTTGTTTGCCACGACATTGCATTAAAATGCAATAACGGGCGATCAAAAGATCGTTTCTGCACCAAAATGGTATCATTAAAAACGACAGCTCGGCACGCAAAAAATAAGCCATCACCCAACCTGAGATCATGAAAAATGGAGACGTTACGGGTATCAGAAAATGTCGCAAATTTTTTTTGTAACAAAGTTTGGAATTTTTTTTCACCAGTTAGATAAAAAAGAACCTAAACATGTTTGGTGTCTATGAACTCGTAATGACCTGGAGAATCATAATGGAATTTTTTTCCCATTTTCTAGAACACAACATGGTAAAACCAATGGTGTCATTTAAAAGTACAAACAAAAAACAAGCCCTCACATGGCCATATTGACAGAAAAATAAAAAGGTTATGGCTCTGGGAAGAAGGGGAGCGAAAAACGAAAAAGCAAAACCAAAAAAAGCTCCGGGGTTAAGGGGTTAAAGTACCCATTGAATTTATGACAGCTTCAGTTGTTTTGGGTCAGAGTCTATCAGAGTGACACATCTAGAACTGGCCATCATTGCTCACTCTTCTTTTGCAGTAGCTCCACATCTGTCAGATTGAGAGGGCATCTCCTGTTACAGCGCCTTCTTCAGGTCCCGCACAGATTTACAATTGGACTCAGGTCTGGGCTCTGACTGGGCCATTGCAAAATTTTGAGCTTCTTCTGGCGAGGCCATTCGTATGTTGTTTTGGTGGTTGATTAGGGTCTTATCATTCTGAGAGGTAAAAATTCACTTAGTTTTCTGCTTTTAAGGAGAGGCCTAAAGGTTTGTTGGAAAATTGACTTATATTTGGAACTATTCATAATTCCCTCTACTTTGATTAAAGCTCCAGTTTCAGCTGCTGAAAAACAGCCCTAAAACATGATGCTGCCTCCAGCATTCTTTACTGTGGGTATGGTGACCTTTTGGTGATGCGCAGATTTGGATTTGCCCCAAACATAGCTTTTGGAATTATTGCCAAAAAGTTCAACCTTAGACCCATCCAAACCATAACTCCTTTTTTTATGTTTTTACCAGACTTGATGTAGGTTTTGGCAAAACATTGTCAGACTTCAATGTTGTTTTTAGTAAAAAAAAAAATGGGGGGGCCTTCGCCTTGCCACCCTACCCCACACGTGTAAGGAGGTCGACGAGATTGCGGGTACCTGTATGCCGGGTCTGAAACTAAAAGGGCTGCATCCTCTGTTTCCGGGGGAAGGTTTGAGGAGGCGGACCTTCCCCTGCAGCCTGGGGAAGCCCTAGTGATACGGAGCTTTCCGCTGTACCAGAAGGGCGGGGAGAGCCAGAAAAGGGAGCGCAGCGTCGGAAGCATAAGATGAGAAAGCGCGCCAAGTAGGGCAGTCTGGTGCCAGCAGAGAGCAGTGCAGAGAGCAGCTCACAGAGCGGTGAGTGGCGTGCCCAGCTTCTCCCATCAGAGGGTACCGGTGTGGCGACGCGCCATATAGAAATAGCTCCCATCGCCTGCAGAGCCGTGCCAGTGGAGCAAAGCCGTGCCAGCAGAGCAGAGCCGTGCGGAGCAGAGCAGAGCCGTGCCAGCAGAGCAGAGCCTTGCAGAGCAGAGCCGTGCAGAGCAGAGCTGAGCCAGCAGAGCAGAGCTGTGCCAGTGGAGCAAAGCCGTGCCAGCAGAGCAGAGCCGTGCGGAGCAGAGCAGAGCCGTGCCAGCAGAGCTGAGCAGAGCCATACAGAGCAGAGCCATGCTAGTGGAGCAGAGCCATGCCTGCAGAGTAGAGCCGTGCAGAGCAGAGCCGTGCCAACAGAGCAGAGCCGAGCCAGGTGTTGCAGAAGCCAAAGAGAGGAGTGTTCCATCCCGGGAGTACCAGCGGCACGCAGACCAACGTCCGCCGTCGCCCGCCGTCAACAGCGGGGACCAGGGAGAGCGGGACGTGCAGGGTGTGTTGCCACATCAGCATATGGACTAGGGGCAGTGGAAGGTACCGGAGACCGACCACTGCTGCCGGAAGACGGACCAACAACTACAGTACCATCCTAAGGGCATGTTGCTGGCGCTATTGAGTTCGCAGCAGGGGCTGCAGTGTTAGGACTTCCTGATATGCTTGCTACCGAACTGTTGTTATCTGAACTGTTGTACTTCACTTTGCCATTTATTTTGCTTAACCCTCTACCTCCCTGCGTGGAGTATTCCCTGTAAATAAACCTGTTAACCCTTGCTCTGCCTCCTGTCCATCGCTGCATCCCGCGTCCCTGCGATTTCTACACAGGACAGACATGTGAAGAATACTGGACATTGTTGTCACATGCAATATTTGCCAGAAATTCCTGCCACTCCTTTGTTGCTGTTGTAGGCTCCTTGCCGCCTCCCGGCTCAATTTTCTTTTTGAATTTTCATCAATTTTGAGGAACCTCTAGTTCTAGGTAATGTCACTATTGAGCCAAATTTAAGACACTTCTTAACAACCGTTTCCACTGTAAACCATGGTATATCTAATGCCTTGGAAAATATTCTATACCTTTCTCCTGAGTGATCATTTTCAACTATGAGATCCCTTTGCTGTGTTGTCAGCTGTTTACGGACTGTGGCTTTTTCTGTAAAATACAACTACTGTAAAGAAACAACAAAAAAGAAAATATAAGCAAAATCCTTCTAGAACAGCAAAGCTTTACATGTGGTTAAACAGAATCATTGTAAATAATTACGGCTATGTACCCTTATCCAACCACATTATTTTTATTTTGTTATTTTTATTTTCTCCCTTAAAATGATTTCAGTTTGTTTCCCAATGGATTTGCACAGACTATGGGGGGCAACAAAGGTGGAAAAAGTTCTGAAATTATTGTACTTGGTATTATAAGGGGTGTGTAGACTATTTATATCCATTGTAAATATCCGTCATAAGTGAATGTCAATTAGTTCTCCATAATGGATATGGACGATATGTTGTTTGAGCACGAACAACTCACTCTTCCCTCCGATCCGCGCCCCATTACATCAACGCAAGGGCCCAATCGTTATCATGGTGAGCTGAAGACATCATGACGACATCCAGATCACCAGGCTATGGAAAGCCTGTTAGACCATGCTCAGAGCATGGTCTATGGGGCTTGTGTCAGTGCAGGACTGACAGGAATAAAGCATTACAATGCGTTATAACAGCGATCTGACTGCTAAAAGTGAAAATCCCATAGAGAGTCAAAGTAAAAAAAAGAAGTTTTAAATAAATAATAAATTATAATTAAAAAATTATTACACTCATAAATATGTATTTTTTGGGGAAAAAAATAAGATAAAAAAAAGTGAACGTTTTGCCGTGCCCTTCAGGGAACATCGTAAAAAAAGAAAAAAACAAGGCAAAAAACTATGCTTTTTCATAAATACCACCAAGCAAAAGTGGAATAGAGCGCGATTAAAAAGGCAAATGTAAAAAAAAATGTTATCACTGAAAATGTCACCTTGTCCTGCAAAAAACAAGCCACCAAACAGCCCCATCACTGGAAAAATAAAAAAGTTATAGCTCTCAGAATAAAGCAATGCAAAAATAATTATTATTCTATAAAACAGTTTTATTTTTTTAAAAGCACCAAAACATAAAAAATAAGGAGATAATAAGAAGAAAAAGAAGTATGCAAACCAAAATGAACCAAATATTTTTATTTACAATTTATGAACAAAAATGGACACATAAAAACAATTAAAAAGCACAAAGGTAAAATAATCCACTGGGGGTGTCCATATTAAGACTAACACCCCTCCTCCAATATTCTCTCCAAGGTAAACCACTAAATTAGTCAAACATCTGTGTGGCCCAGCTATGTCAGGCACACATAATCCAGGAAAATGCACAGGAAGGTAACCGCAAAAGCTTGATATCCATTCACGTCACTCACACTTTCAGACACACCCATCAGGGGTATAAAAGGGAGTGACACGTAGCAGTCAGAGTTCAGTCAGAGATTCAAGCCTTGGGAGACTCAGGAGTGAGTCATCCCCCAGATAGTTTTCCTGTCTGAGAAGAGCTCAGATCAGTCAGCTTCCTGTCTTAGGACAGTGCAGTTCAGTGTCAGTTCAGTCTGGACTTGGAAGATACTGAGAGCTGCTCAGCGAGCTCTGGAGAAAGCTGACATTTCCATCAAAGCTACAAGTGCTTATGTTAAGAGCGAGAGCAGGGCGAAGGGCACAGTGGAGAAGACAGAGAGAAGTGATTCAGGTACCAGATTACCTGCACTTATTCACCGGACACCGGGGTCCGAAGCGTTGCTAGTGCTTCACGCCTAGTAACAAGATAACCGGAGGCTTTCTGGACCACAGGTCGCAGGAGGTAGCCCTAAGCGCTGATACGTAACCGGAGTCAGGGAGAACAGGAGTCTAGCCTGATCAGCAAATATAGACTTAGTTCTTTCAACATCTGACAATCAGAGACATAGAAGGCTCCACCACAATGTCGGCCGGGCGTTGCAGCTATTGAAAAAGCTGGAGATTGCAGAGTTAACTTCGCTTCATGCAAGTTTGGACTCACATACATATGAAGTAAAGGAGGCCTCTAACCTGCTCAGCGGTTATCCTGAATGTGCATTCTCCACCCCGACCAGCTCCCCGGGACCTGCCTGAAACACCTACAAGTAAAGGTATGGAAAGAAGCTGCATTGTGTGTGACTGAATTCTTAACTACACCCTGCATCATCACCATAGACTTCCAGGGATCAGTCTCACCTGTGGGAGACTTACCACCCAGCTGCCCCATAACATCCCCTAGGAAGACCCATATAGCAGCGCTGGTCCAATTGATCAGACACCACAGGTGGCATCACGAACTATTCTAATCTACAAATCCCCTGTAAATATCCCCCATTGTATGAGCGCCCAGGGCCACGGACCGAGTCCTGCTGCCAGTGACAAATCCCATAGACTTTCATGGGCTCGGTGCCGAGTACCCCATTGCCCTGGTACTTAGTGCGACTCACATCAATAGCAATACATACTGATAGCATAACAGAACCAAACACGTTTCCCTATAAAGTTCTGATAAATATCAAGACACCCAAGAAATATAAACAGACATATAAAAAACAATAACAAAAAAACACTATAAACCAGGCTGAACCAAAATGCCTTCCTGTATTGTGGAAGATGCAGAGTGGCTAGATATGAACACAACAGATGTAAGTCAAAGAAAATATAGAACCTTTATTACAACAAACCGTTTCCACATTAAATAATGATAAAACAGATACCTCTTGTGTGAAGGACGCCTATGGATAAAGACCCTACAAACACCTACTATTGTAAAGATTACAATTATACATGCAGGTCAATAGATCCCACAATAGAAAAATACCCTGAAATGAGGTGGAGCTCTAGACATGTGTAATGACACTGACCAGCAAACACAATAATATCCGACATAGATATCTCATCAATGAAGAATAAAAATTCATCCCTTTTTAGAAATTATAGAACATTCTAAAGTGCCCATGTCTATGGGGTAACGTTCACGTAGTAAGAACAGTCAATACATGATTTGAACGAGATAAATAAACCCGTAATCTAAAGTACATGAATTATATGGAGAACCGTCTTGTTAACGTATGTCATAGTAGGACTAGGAACGACACGCTTTTAATTACTTTATATGCTGCTGTTGCAATATAGGACCTAAGAACCAGGGTAAATGTAAATGGGTTATGAGGCTCTACATAGAGCCTGGTAGGAGTGTGCAAAGTTGTCCACGCTATGTAACTTACAATGTAATGTAGGGTCCATGCAGTCTTCCTCAGCCCCGACGCGCGTTTTGTTAATTCTTTTGTCAGGCGGCATGTATAAAAAAAACACTGTCATAATAAGGTAGGAGCCAATAGATCACGAATAAGTTATGAATAAATCCTACACTCAAGACAGAAAAGTAAAAAAAATTAGACTAATGATGCAAAAGAAAAGAGATAAAATACCATGAATGTGTGTATACTTAGTCTGTTCATAGGCAAAAGAAAAGAAAAATACTATATTAGGAAGAAAACACGTGCCCCAAAGCTGGAGGTCAAAATTGCTTCTGGAAACAAGATGAAAAGAGCAATCAAGGATAAGTGGAACCTATTTATAAAAACTAGGAAATAGGTCTGCGAGAAGTAAGGATCCTCACATGTTTAGCCACCAGAAAGTGGCTTCTTCAAGGAAAATGGTGGATAAACCAGCCAAAGTTTGTTCTATGTAACATAAATGACTAAATAATTATTACCATCTTGAGGCAAGAGATCCACATCTTGGATCAATGTCAAGAAATGCATCTGTGAGGATTAAGGACCCCCCACGCGTATCGCCACCAGATAGTGGCTTCCTCAGGGGAAATGGCGGATAAACCATCCAAAGTTTGTTCTTTGTCACATAGTAAATAATGAAATAATTATTGCCATCTGGAGTCAAGAGTTCCGCGTCTTGGATCGATGTCAAGAAATGCATCTGTGAGGAGTAAGGATCCTCATGCGTATCACCACTAGAAAGTGGCTTCCTCAGGGGAAATCGTGAATAAACCAGCCAAAGTTTGTTCTTTGCTCCAAATTAAATAACGTAATAATTATTACCATCTGGAGTCAAGAGGTCCACGTCAAATCGAAGTCAGTAAATGCATATTGCGCATGTGCATAATCAAATCTGCCGATTCACTACAAATGTATCAATGGCGCATGCGCAAGGACAGGTATGAATGCATAGGCGTGTGACATACAAAAATAGGTTTACTACGCCTGCGCGTGACGAACCACCAGCACAATGTGTGCGAATGCATCTGATGTCACTATGAAAGACATCCAACACCCCCACAAGATCGTAATAACCAGCGGTACAACATGACCCTAGTATAGTCACTGCTACTATGTGCGGCGCAAATGTGTGAATAGCACATGCGCAAAAAAAGATTTGGATGCACAAACGTATAACGTACAAGAATATTCTGGTTGCATCTACACATAGCAAACAACTGGCACGATGTGTGCACATGCGGCAAGACCTCCAACATGCCCATATGGTGATGATCACTATATATTTGATAGGGGCAGTGTTATACAGTTATATGAAAAAGTTTGGACACCCCTATTAATCTTAAGCTTAATGTTTTATAAAAATTTGTGTTTTTGCAACAGCTATTTCAGTTTGATATATCTAATAACTATTGGACACAGTAATGTTTCTGCCTTGAAATGAGGTTTATTGTACTAACAGAAAATGTGCAATCTGCATCCAAACAAAATTTGACAGGTGAATAAGTATGGGCACCTCACCAGAAAAGTGACATTAATATTTAGTAGATCCTCCTTTTGCAAAAATACCAGCCTCTAGTCGTTTCCTGTAGCTTTTAATGAGTTCCTGGATCCTGGATGAAGATATTTTTGAACATTCCTCTTTACAAAACAATTCCAGTTCAGTTAAGTTTGATGGTCGCCGAGCATGGACAGCCCTCTTCAAATGATCCCACAGATGTTCATTGATATTCAGGTCTGGGGACTGGGATGGCCATTCCAGAACATTGTAATTGTTGCTCTGCATGAATGCCTGAGTAGATTTGGAGCGGTGTTTTGGATCATTGTCTTGCTGAAAGATCCACCCCCTGTGTAACTTCAACTTTGTCACTGATTCTTGAACATTATTGTGAAGAATCTGCTGATACTGAGTGGAATCCATGCGTCCCTCAACTTTAACAAGATTCCCGGTGCCGGCATTGGCCACACAGCCCCAAAGCATGATGGAACCTCCACCAAATTTTACTGTGGGTAGCAAGTGTTTTTCTTGGAATGCTGTGTTTTTTTGACGTCATGCATAACGCCTTTTTGTATAACCAAACAACTCAATCTTGGTTTCATCAGTCCACAGGACCTTCTTCCAAAAAGAAATTGGCTTCTCCAAATGTGCTTTTGCATACCTCAGCCGACTCTGTTTGTGGCGTGCTTGCAGAAACGGCTTCTTTCGCATCACTCTCCCATACAGCTTCTCTTTGTGCAAAGTGCGTTGTATAGTTGACCGATGCACAGTGACGCCATCTGCAGCAAGTTGATGCTGCAGCTCTCTGGAGGTGGTCTGAGGATTGTCCTTGACTGATCTCATCATTCTTCTTCTCTGCCTTTCTGATGTTTTTCTTGGCCTCCCACTTCTGGCCTTAACAAGAACTGTCCCTGTGTTCTTCCATTTCCTTACTATGTTCCTCACAGTGGAAACTGACAGGTTAAATCTCTGAGACAGCTTTTTGTATCCTTCCCCTGAACAACTATGTTGAATAATCTTTGTTTTCAGATCATTTGACAGTTGTTTTGAGGAGCCCATGATGCCACTCTTCAGAGGAGATTCAAACAGGAGAACAACTTGTAAGTGGCCACTTTAAGTAGCTTTTCTCATGATTGCATACACCTGGCTATGAAGTCCAAAGCTCAATGAGGTTACAAAACCAAAAAAAGTGCTTTAGTAAGTCAGTAAAATGTAGGTAGGAGTATTTAAAACTAGAAAATGATAAGGGTGGCAATACTTATGCACCTGTCAAATTTAGTTTGATTGCAGATTGCACATGTTCTGCTAGTACAATAAACCTCATTTCAAGGCAGAAACATTACTGTGTCCAATAGTTATTAGATATATCAAACTGAAATAGCTGTTGCAAAAACACCAATTTTTATAAAACATTAAGCTTAAGATTAATAGGGGTGCCCAAACTTTTTCATATACAGTACAGACCAAAAGTTTGGACACACCTTCTCATTCAAAGATTTTTCTGTAGTTTCATGACTATGAAAATTGTAGAATCACACTGAAGGCATCAAAACTATGAATTAACACATGTGGAATTATACATTACACTTTACAAAAAAGTGTGAAACAACTGAAAATATGTCTTATATTCTAGGTTCTTCAAAGTAGCCACCTTTTGCTTTGATTACTGCTTTGCACGCAGAAAAGGTGAACGGATGGACTCTACATGCCTGGTTCCCACCTTGAAGCATGGAGGAGGTGGTGTGATGGTGTGGGGGTGCTTTGCTGGTGACACTGTTGGGGATTTATTCAAAATTGAAGCGGTGAGCGGTCCAGCTCACCCCAAACTATCTCGATTGGGTTCACGTCTGGTGACTGTGGAGGCCAGGTCATCTGGCGTAGCACCCCATCACTCTCTTTCTTGGTAAATTAGCCCTTACACAGTCTGGAGGTGTGTTTGGGGTCATTGCCCTGTTGAAAAATAAATGATGGTCCAACTAAACGCAAACCGGATGGAATAGCATGCTGCTGCAAGATGCTGTGGTAGCCATGCTGGTTCAGTATGCCTTCAATTTTGAATAAATCCCCAACAGTGTCACGAGCAAAGCACCCCCACACATCACACCACCTCCTCCATGCTTCACGGTGGGAACCAGGCATGTAGAGTCCATCCGTTCACCTTTTCTGAGTGCAAAGCAGTAATCAAAGCAAAAGGTGGCTACTTTGAAGAACCTAGAATATAAGACATATTTTCAGTTGTTTCACACTTTTTTGTAAAGTGTATTGTATAATTCCACATGTGTTAATTCATAGTTTTGATGCCTTCAGTGTGATTCTACAATTTTCATAGTCATGAAAATAAAGAAAAATCTTTGAATGAGAAGGTGTGTCCAAACTTTTGGTTTGTACTGTAACTGTATACAGGGCCGGCGTCAGCACCCGGCACACCCGGGCAAGTGCCGGGGCCCTGAACAGGCGGGGGGGCCCACTCGCCGTCAGGCACCCTGGTGCCCGTTAGCGGTGTCAGCGCCGCCACTGGGCCCCCCCGCTTGCTCAGGGCCGGCGCAATACTCACCTCTCCCCGTGCCTACGCTGCCGCAGCTCCGAGCTCCAGGGGGCGCCTGTGCCGGCGCTTCCTCTCTCACAGCAGCGCCGCTGAATGACGTCATCATTCAGCTGCCGGCTGTGGCAGAGAGCGCGCGGACGCCGGACAGGTGAGGCGTGTGTGTGTGTGTGTGCCTGCCTGTGTGTGTGTATGTGAGAGAGTGCTGCCTGCGGTGCTGTATGTGTGATGGTGGTGGGGGGAGGCAGTGATGGTGATGATGATGGGGAGGCAATGATAATGGGAAGGCAATGATGATGATGATATTAATGGGAAGGCAATGATAATGGGAAGGCAATGATGATGATGATATTAATGGGGAGGCAATGATAATGATGATGATGGGGAGGCAATGATAATGGGAAGGCAATGATGATGATATTAATGGGGAGGCAATGATGATGATGATATTAATGGGGAGGCAATGATAATGATGATGATGGGGAGGCAATGATGATGATAATGGGGAGTCTTTCCACAGCGCCCTTTCCTGAGCCGTAACAGTGCAGAACGCAGCACAGTGTAGAGGAGAGCTCCATATTTTGTATGGAGCATTATATTGGGTCCAGTATTCTGTATGGAGCATTATATTGGGTCCAGTATTCTGTATGGAGCATTATATGGGGGGATGGCGGGGTGACATCCTGCATGGGGTATTATATGGGTGATGAGGGGGAGACTATGTGGTGCCCATAATATTGTATGGAGGACTGGACTGTCCAGTCTGCACTGTGCGCTGTGAGGATTTGGCGGTTTTTGAGCTATTGTACAATTTACAATAGGTATCAGTCATGTAATGGAAGAAGTGAAGTGTTTGGCGTTGTACTATACCCATATTTCTCTGCAGTATCTGTGCATCATGAATCGTGGTCTGTGTTAAGGGGGCCCACTGAGACTCTTTCACCCGGGGCCCATAAAAACCTGGAGCCGGCCCTGACTGTATAGTAAAATAAGTAGAAATAGGACTTGTAGTAGCAGCAATGCCATAAAGTGGCAGCCAATCAGTTCACAGAAGTGATGTCAGCAGCAGAAGAAGAGTCTGTTTACCTTGTCAAAGGTAGTGACTTGCTCACAATTGATTTGATCATGGGCTTTCTATGAAGTGCGTGTGTGGGGATAAAACCTATTCAATTCAATTGGATTTTCCAATACGTCAATTGGCAAACAGCAATGAGCATCAAACTAGGGGAAGCGATATTACAAAGTAATATAAATAATTTGCTCAAAATTCATGTAGTGTAAGTTACAATTCAGCGCATTCATAACCCCAAATGCACAAATATACAAATTTTTCTGCCTACGGTCTCCAAGCTTATAGATTCACTTAGGATGCTTATAGGACTACAAGTCTAATGATGTCCGCGTGGTTTTTGAACACAGTGGTTGCTGGACGCTGATGCACAGTAACATGTTGTGACTGCACTGATTTGACATGTAGCATGAAAGCTTGGATTTACTTATGGCATGTAGCAGAGGAAGAAAGCACCCAGCAGAATGCATTACATTTCACCTGGAGACATTGGAGCCCCACATCGGAGAATCGAAGAACCATCCGTCTAGAATAAAGATTTTTCGGGGAGAGGAGGAGGTTTGCTTGTTAGTTCAAGAAACGTTTGAGCTTTGTCTTTTGACAGAACGTTGTTTCATTGTAAAAATAGTCAAAGCTTCATATATATAAAAAGCCGATGAATAGACGAGAGATGAAGTTCAGAGAGAATAAGATCCAGCCCAGTGAAGTTATATGCCCTGATGATTGAAGGGGTGAGTGACAAGCTGTTCGCTATGACAGCTCATAAATATTTCACATTTGTAAACTATAAAAAGAAGAAGATTGAAGATAAAGGAAACCAGAATAATAAATCAGTGCTAATAACCGGTTTTAATTTTGAGATTAGCTAGAGATAGGATTTTGCCATAAATACGCATTTTTTTTGTACACGTGTGAATGCCACTGTTTTCCTGAATCCGGCATTGTTTTTCTTTTATTCATTTCTTAGATATAGTCCTCCTCTCTTCCCTGTATGAATATCTATGCTTTTTAGTCATATGGGTGCAGTCCTTAATTTTTCTCTGTTGGCGTCTTTTGGAGGACTACAAAAAGACTGCATTTAAATACAGGGAAGAGGAGGCCATATCTCAGGAATGGAGAGGAGCAGGAACAATAGAAGAAGATTTTTCCCGGATTTAGGAGAACAACGGCATTTACACCAGGTAAAAAAAATACATATTTATGGCAAGTGACAGTGAGGAGTGTGTTGACTTTGTGGAGTGCAGTGACCACCAGTTCTTTATGTGATATCCTCAAAAGAAGTGTTGAGGTAAAACCCAATGTAGCCAATGAAATTATGATAATGTGGAGGGCAGTGTGAGGTAAGTGCAAGGCCGGTTTTAGACAAAGTGGGGCCCTGGGCAATAGTTTAATAGTTTAAAGTGGGGCCCCAAATGCTCACATATTCCACATCACACAGAAACATTTCTGTTGTATTTACATGCGCTGAATTCAGGCCGTTAAACAAGCGATCGACAATATTGAAGTTGTTCAACGCTTGTTCCCAAGTTTCTTTACAGCGGCTGAGGAAGAATGATGGGGACAGACAGTCCTTGATACAGTATAATGCAGGTCCCATATGGTATAATGCACTCCCCATGGTCCTTGATAGAGTATACTGCAGCCGCACTCAGAGTATACTGCAGCCCCCCCAAGAGTACACTGCCACACCCCTCATTGAGTATAATGCAGCCCACCTCAGAGTATACTGCAGCCCCCTTCATGGTACACTGCAGCCCCCTCAGAGTACACTGCAGACCCCCTCAGAGTATAACACAGCCCCATACACAGTATAATGCAGCCCCCTCAGAGTATAATGTAGCCACAGCCACACACACAATATAGTGCAGCGTCCACCACAGTATAATGCAGCCCCCACACACAGTATAATGCAGCCCCCCCACTCACAGTATAATGCAACCCCACACAGACAGTAAATGCGTCCCCACTCACAGTATAATGCAGCCCTCCACTCACAGTATAATCCAGCCCCCCACACACAGTATTATCAATTGCAGATGCCCCCCACCACAGTATAATGCAGCCCCCACACAGAATAATGCAGCCCCCCACTCACAGTATAATGCAGCCCACACAGACAGTATAATGCAGCCTCCCACACACAGTATAGTGCAGCAAACACACACAGAATAGTGCAGGTCCCCCACATACAGTATAACACAGTCCCCCACACAGTATAATGCAGCCCCCCACACACACATTATAGTGAAGCCCCCCACACAGCATAGTGCAACCTCCCACATACAGTATAGTGCAGACTCCACACACAATATAATGCAGTTCCCTCCACTCACAGTATAATGCAGCCCCCACACACACAGTTTAGAGAATCTCCCACACACAGTATAATGCGGCCCCCCACAAACAGTATAGTGCAGCCCCCACACACAGTATAATGCAGCCCCTCACACAATATAGTACAGCCACGCACACAGTATAGTGCAGCCCCCACACACTCAGTATAATAGAAAACTAGATCTGAACTGAAAAAGTAAGTTGATGTGTATGAAAAATGTAAATGCATATTAACACATGACCATTACACAGAAAACCAGGCACAAAGAACAAATGTCCTAAAATAAAATAAATAAAAATTTTTTTTGCAAAAATTGCATGAAAGTAGTAATAATTATAAGGGTATTTAGTAAACATAATTTTGATCAAAAGAATGTACAAGCCATCCCGCCACGTCGAGGCAACCCTTTGTGGGACAGTGCTACTCTAATATTAACCCCTTAACGACTGCCTTTTAACGGCGGTCATTAAGGGTACTTAAACCACAGCGCCGTTAATTAACGGCGCTGTGAAAAAAGTGAATAGCGCCCCCCAGAGGCGCATTTTCTCCGGGGTCTCGGCTACCGGCGGTAGCCGAGACCCCAGAGAACATGAATCGGGTCGGACACCGATGTTGCGATCGCCATTATTAACCCTATAACGGCGATCGCAAAAAAAAAAAAACCCCTAACCCTCCTTATGTCCCCAGGGCCCTCCGGTGTCCCCCGTGCCGGCGTCATGCTTCAAAATGGCGGGCGCATGAGTGGTGCGCCCGCCGCGAGGTGACGGGGGGATGGGCGATTTTCTCTGGGGTCGCTCTCCGAACATAATAATAGGGGCCCCCCCAGTCACCACTCTTTTGCGATCGCCATATAGCGGTGATCGCAAAAGAGAAATCACAGCCGCGATCCTGCCTGTAAATTTTCTCCCATCTGAGTGACGCATGAAGAGAAATAGTGTCCCGGGACCCCCGAACTCACCCCCCCCTATACCTGCAGGGGTCCCGTGTCCTCCGATCCCCCCCCTGTGCGGTCCGATCCTCCCCTGGCCTCCGGTCCTCCCCCTGGCCTCCGTTCAGGCCGGCTTCTTCTTCCAGTAAAAAAAAATGGCGGGCGTATGCGCAGTGCGCCCGCCGAATCTGCCTGGCGGCAAATTCAAAAAATTATTCATTCATTCTCTAAAAGTACATTTTGATCACTGTGATAAACTATCACAGTGATCAAAATAAAAAAAAAAACAGTACATAACCCCCCCATATATCACCCCCTTGGTTAGGTACATATAATAAAATAAAGAAATTTTATTTATTTTCATTTTTCCATTAGGGTTAGGGTTATGGTTATAATTAGGGTTATAATTAGGGTCAGGGTTATAATTAGGGTTAGCATTAGGGTTAGCATTAGGGTTAGGGTTAGGCTGGGTTCATACTGCGTTATGGCAGTCCGTTAGACGGACTGCGTTACACCGCGGTATAACGTGGTGCAACGCAGTCCGTTAATGCTGCCATTCACCCCCATTTGAGGGCGCATCGCGACGCATGCCGTAAAGCGGCATGCGTTTGCGACGTGCCGTCATTCAGTGACGGACCCTTGGACGCGGCCTGCAGCGTCTGGGCTCCGTCACCGCTAGCGCAGATGAATCATCGCTGATTCCTCTGCGCTAGTGGGTATAGCATAACACGATCGCGTTATGCTATACTGTTACCAGCCCGTCAACGCTATGTGTTGAACGGGCTGGTAAAACGCAATATGAACCTAGCCTTAGGGTTATAATTAGGGTTAGGGTTATAATTAGGGTTAGGGTTGGAATTAGGGTTAGGGTTACAATTAGGGTTAGTGTTACAATTAGGGTTAGAGTTAGAATTAGGGTTGGAATTGGGTTGTATTAGGGTTAGGGTTTGGATTAGGGTTAGGGGTGTGTTGGGGTTAGGGTTGGAGCTAGAATTGAGGGGTTTCCACTATTTAGGCACATCAGGGGGTCTCCAAAAACGCCGTGGTGTTCAAAAAGTCAAATGGCGCTCCCTCCCTTCCGAGCCCTGCCGTGCGCCCAAACAGTGGTCCCCCCCCACATATGGGGTATCAGCGTACTCAGGACAAATTGGACAACAACTTTTGTGGTCTAATTTCTCCTGTTACCCTTGGGAAAATAAAAAATTGGGGACTAAACGATCAGGTTTGTGGAAAAAATATGATTTTTTATTTTCACGCCCGGGCGTTATAAACTTCTGTGAAGCACTTGGGGGTTCAAAGTGCTCACCACACATCTAGATAAGTTCCTTAGGGGGTCTAGTTTCCAAAATGGGGTCACTTGTTGGGGGTTTCCACTGTTTAGACACATCAGGGCCTCTATAAACGCGACATGGCGTCCAGCCAATTCTACGTTGAAAAAAGTCAAACGTGCTCCTTCCCTTCCAAGCTCTGCCATGCACCCAAACAGTGGTTTACCCCCACATATGGGGTATCAGCATGCTCAGGACAAATTGTACAAAAACTTTTGGGGTCTTGTTACCCTTGGGAAAATAAAAATTGGGGTGAAAAGATCGTTTTTGTGGAAAAAATATGATTTTTTATTTTCACAGCTCTACGTTACAAACTTCTGTGAAGCACTTGGAGGTTCAAAGTGCTCACCATACATCTAGATAAGTTCCTTAAGGGGTCTAGTTTCCAAAATGGGGTCACTTGTTGGGTGTTTCCACTGTTTAGGCACATCAGGGGCTCTCTAAACGCGACATGGCGTCTAGCCAATTCTGCATTGAAAAAGTCAAACGGCGCTCCTTCCCTTGCGACCTCTGTCATGCGCCCAAAAAGTGGTTTACCCCACATATGGGGTATCGGCGTATTCAGGAGAAATTGCACAACTAATTTTGTGGTTCATTTTTTTTTTTAACACTTGTGAAAATAAAAAAAATTGTTTCCAAATGTAAAGCTTTTGCAAAAAAAGTTAAATGTTAATTTTTTCCTTCCACATTGCTTCAGTTCCTGTGAAGCACGTAAAGGGTTAATAAACTTCTTGAATGTGGTTTTGAGCACCATGAGGGGTGCAGTTTTTAGAATGGTGTCCATTTTGGGTATTTTCTATCATATAGACCCCTCAAAGTGACTTCAAATGTGAGGTGGTCCCTAAAAAAAAATGGTGTTGTAAAAATGAGAAATTGCTGGTCAACTTTTAACCCTTATAACTTCGTAACAAAAAAAAATGTTGTTCCCAAAATTGTGCTGATGTAAAGTAGACATGTGGGAAATGTTATTTATTAAGAAATTTGTGTGACATATCTCTCTGATTTCAGGGCATAAAAATTGAAAATTTGAAAATTGCTAAATTTTCAAAATTTTCACCATATTTCCGTTTTTTTCATAAATAAGCGCAAGTCATATAAAAAAATTTTTTACACTAACGTGAAGTACAATGTGTCACGAAAAAACAGTCTCAGAATCAGCTGGATTTGTTAAAGCGTTCCAGAGTTATAACCTCATAAAGTGACAGTGGTCAGAATTGTAAAAATTGGCCCGGTCATTAAGCTGAAAAATGGCCTGTCACTAAGGGGTTAAAAACCTTTCCACTTGTCAAGTGACTAAATGTGAACAAGGCAGAGGGACTGAACCCACCAGTTGAAGCATAGGCCTATGTTCCCATTTACGTCACTTGACAAGTGGAAAGATTTTTAATATTAGAGTAGGACTGTCCCACAAAGGGTTGCCTTGACGTGGCGGGATGGCTTGTACATTCTTTTGATCAAAATTATGTTTACTAAATACCCTTATAATTATTACTACTTTCATGCAATTTTTGCAAAAAAAAAATTTATTTATTTTATTTTAGGACATTTGTTTTTTGTGCCTACACTCAGTATAATGCAGCACTCATACACACAGTATAGTGCAGCCATACATACACAGTATAGTGCAGCCCCCACACACAGTATAATGCAGCCCCATCACACACAACAATGCAGTCTCCCACACACACTATAATGCATCCCCACACACACAGCATAGTGCAGCCCTGCACACACAGTATAGTGCAGTCCTCCCACACACACAGTATAATGCCCCCCACACACTATAATGTAGCCCCCTCACACACACTGTATAGTGTAGCCCCCACATACAGTATAATGCAGCTTGCTGTGAATGCTCTGGATCTGACTTCTTAGTTTGGGCTCTCCCTGGTGGCTGCTGATAGTAATGAAGCTGCTTTGGCTAACAGAGGTCTATCAGCTGGGGGCGATGATTGGCAATCAGGTGATTCTGACTGGGGAGATATAAGTGAGCAACCTTCCCATGATCCTTGCCGGTGATTTGTTGCTTCTTGGTCCCTTTTGGAAGTCAGCTTGCTTCCTGCTCTGTCCTGCAACTTTCAGATAAGTTTTGCTGTTTATTTCTGTGGCATTTGTTTTTGTCTATCTTAGTTTTCTGCCCTTCTCGAGTTTGTACAGCCAGATTCCCCTGTGTGGGCCTGCGCTGGACTCTGTTTCTCATTTGCCACTGTTTATGTATTTTCAGTTCCCTGTTATTTCAGTATATGCTGATTTGCTACCAGTTCACACCAGAGACAGTTTTTGTTTTTTTCAGTTCCCTGTTATTTCAGTATCTGCTGATTTGCTACCAGTCACACCAGAGTTTTGATCTAGCGAGGGAGAGATCGTGTGGTCTCAGTATTTTTGCATATCAGACGGGTTGGAGTTTTTCTTAAGAGTTTTTGCTGGATTGCAGACAGTATTCTTTCCTGTCTTGTTCTATCTAGACAGTTTGGGCCCCAGCATTTGCTTGCTCTATTTTCTGCCTGTATTTGTATTTCATCTTGTCTCACCGCCATTATATGTTTGGGGGCTATCTATTCCTTTGGGGGCTCTACTCCGGGGCAATTAGCTTTCCCCTTTCTCTCTTTAGGCTTAGTTATCTCTCCGGCTGTGTCGAGGCGTCTAGGGCACCGTAGGCACGTCCCACGGCTGCTTCTAGTTGTGCTGTCAGTTTAGGGGTCTGCAATCCGCTAGTTACCAACCTATCTGAGTGTCTGGCTGCCTAGGCTATTTTGGCTACTGTCCTCCTCGACTACCAAATCATAACAGAATCACCGGCCTGACTGAAATTCTAGGGTACTCAAAAGAAGGAAAGAATAGTAAAAAAAAAGAGTTTCAGAATTTTTTATATATTTTTTCCCCTTTTTCTCTGGGGGCCATAGGAGGATTTTTTTTCAATGGAGACTAATCAGTTGTCTGATCATGGTGAGCTGCTCGCTGCTGAAGTTCGGAGAATTTCTGTCTATCTCACTCAGTTCTCTAATGTGGAACCTAGGATCCCTCTTCCTGATTTTTTTTCTGGGGATTGATCCAAATTTTTGAACTTTAAGAATATTTGTAAGTTGTTTTTTTGCCTTGAAACCTAAGTCCTCGGGAACGCAGGGCAGCAGGCTAAAATTGTCATCTCCCTGTTGCTCGGCGACCCTCAAGACTGGACCTTTTCCCTGACACCTGGCGATCCTGTTTTGGCTAATGTTGATGTGTTTTTTCAGGCTCTGGGGTTGTATGAAGAACTTAATTTTATTGATCAAGCTGACAAAACCTTGTTGGCATTGAACCAGGGTCAGGAAGCGGCAGTTATATTGTCAGAAATTCCGAAAGTGGGCAGTCCTTACTAAATGGAACGATGATGCCCTAGCGGCTCTTTTTCGGAAGGGTCTGGCAGAAACCGTAAAAGATCTTATGGTGGGATTTCCTGTCCCCTCTGGTCTCAAAGACTCTATGTCATTAGCCATTCAAATTGACAGACATTTATGTGAATGTAGAAATATGCGAGAGGTGGTGATGCCTTTCGAGCGAACCTCTGAGCCCATGCAGTGTGATAGGTTTGTTTCTGCGGCTCAGCATCGAGAAATTCAAAAGTGTAATAAGTTGTGCTTCTATTGTGGGGACGCTTCTCATACTATTTCCGTCTTCCCTAAGCGGGGAAGACGTTTTGCGTGCTCATTTGTTTTGGGCAATGTACAGCCTAAATTTCTCATTTTCTGCTCAGGCTTTTGTCGATTCAGGAGCAGCCCTGAACCTGATGGATTTCGACTTTGCCAAACGTTGTTGTTTTCCCATGATACCCCTGCAGACTCCTATTCCTTTGCTGGGCATTGATTCTACCCCTTTGGCGGAGAATAAACCACAGTTTCGGACCCAGGTGATAATGCGGGTAGCCCCGGACCACCAAGATAATTGTAAATTTTTGGTGTTGCATAATTTACATGACATTATTGTACTGGGTTTTCCTTGGTTGCAGACCCATAATCCTATTTTGGATTGGAAGTCTGTGTCTGTGGTCAGTTGGGGTTGTCAATGTGTTCGTTGTGACACTCCTGTTCTTTTACCTCTCCCCAGTCTCAGGATATCCCCGACTATTTGGCTGATTTTTCTGATGTATTTAGCGAGAGTAAGTCCTCGTCCTTGCCTCCTCATAGGAGTTATGATTGTGCGATTGAAAATTTCCCAAGGGTCGGCTCTTCTATTTGTCTGTACCTGAGCATGATGCTATGCGATCTTATATCAAAGAGTCATTGGAGAAAGGTCATATTAGATCGTCCTCTTCACCTTTAGGTGCCGCCTTTTTCTTGAGGCCAAGAAGGATGGTTCATTGAGGCCATGTATTGACTATCGTCTCCTTAATAAGATCACTGTTAAATATCAGTATCCATTACCCCTTATTTTGTGAATGTGTTAGAAATGAATTCTGAGCGGGAGCTCCCTCTGGTGGTTACAAACAGTACTGAACCATTCAATGAAGATTGTGAAGATTGGCGATCAGGAGTTACAGACTGGTCTTATATAAGGGAGGTTCCCTCCCATCAGGGTTGCCGGTGATCAATTGTTCTTGTCTCAACTTTGGTTCCTGGTTCACTTGGAAGCTTGCTGTGTTTTGCCTGCATCTTCTGCTAACAGATAAGATATTTTCTGCTTGTATTTTTGTGCTTGCTTTTTGCATTGTTTCCTGCACTCTTGTGGAGGTCAGCCAGGTCCCCTCCGGGGGCTTGTGCTCCTCTCAGTTTATCTAAACCTCTGTTATTGTGTTCATTTGCCTTTTCCGGTTTTTTCTTTGTGGCCAAAAAGGATGGTTCATTAAGGCCGTGTATTGATTATCGTCTCTTGAACAATATCACTGTGAAATATCAATATCCGTTACCCTTGATTTCTGACCTGTTTTCCAGGGTGAAAAGTGCTACTTGGTTTACCAAGCTTGACCTCAGGGGGGCGTATGACCTTATTCGCATTAAGCACGGGGATGAATGGAAGACGTCATTCAATACCCCAGAGGGGCATTTTGAGTACCTAGTGATGCCCTTTGGGCTCACTAATGCTCCTTCTGTCTTCCAGTCCTTCATGAATGACATTTTCAGGGATTTTGTGGATAAATTTCTGATTGTTTATTTGGATGATATCTTGATTTTTTCCAATGACTGGGACTCTCATGTGAAACATGTTCGGACTGTGTTCCAGATTTTGAGAGAGAATGCTCTGTATGTGAAGGGATCAAAGTGTCTTTTTGGCGTACAGAGGATCTCATTTCTGGGATTCATTTTGTCCCCATCTGTTATTGAAATGGACCCGGTCAAGGTTCAGGCCATCTGTGATTGGGTCCAACCTACTTCATAAAGGCTCTTCAGAGATTCTTGGGTTTTGCCAATTTTTATCGTAAATTTATTGGTAATTTCTCTGTTATTGTTAAACCATTGACTGATTTGACCAAAAAGGGTTCTGATGTGGTGAATTGGCCTCCTGAGGCAGTCTCTGCGTTTCAGGAACTTAAGCAGAGATTCACTTCTGCTCCTGTTCTACGGCAGCCTGATGTTTCTCTGCCATTTCAGGTGGAGGTTGATGCCTCTGAAATTGGGGCAGGTGCCGTTTTGTCCCAAAGAGATCCAGAGACCTCTAAAAGTAACCCTTGTGCCTTTTTCTCTCGAAAATTTTCTCCAACTGAACGTAATTATGACGTGGGTAATCGGGAGTTATTGGCCATGAAGTGGGCTTTTGAAGAGTGGAGACATTGGCTGGAGGGAGCCAAACATCAGGTGGTGGTCCTCACGGACCATAAGAATCTGGTTTATCTGGAATCAGCCAAGCGACTTAATCCTAGACAGGCCAGGTGGGCCTTGTTTTTCACACGTTTTAATTTTGTGGTTTCCTTTCTTCCTGGCACTAAGAATGTTAAGGCGGATGCCCTATCGAGGAGTTTCCTTGCGGACTCTCCTGAGTTATCTGATCCTGCTGTTATTTTGAAAGAGGGTGTAGTTCTTTCCGCCATCTCACCCAATTTGAGACTGGCTCTGGAAGGGTGTCAGGAGGATAAACCCGAGCACTGCCCTATTGGGAAATTGTTTGTCCCAGACCGGTGGAAAAAGAGTGTGATGTCTGAGATTCATTGTTCCGCGTTGGCCGGTCATCCCGGAATTTTTGGTGCCAGAGACTTGGTTAGTCGGTCCTTTTGGTGGCCTACTTTGTCTCGTGACGTCAGGGAATTTGTGCAGTCCTGCGGGACTTGCTCTCGCTCCAAGCCTTGCTCTCGCTCTAGTGGTTTGTTGATGCCATTGCCTGTGCCCAAGAGACCATGGACCCATATCTCTATGGATTTCATTTCCAACCTCCCTGTTTCTCAGAGAATGACCGTTATTTGGGTGATTTGTGATAGGTTTTCCAAAATGATACATCTTGTGCCATTACCTAAGTTGCCTTCCTCCTCTGAATTGGTGCCTTTGTTCCTTCAGCACGTGGTTCGGTTACACGGCATTCCTGAGAACATTGTGTCTGACAGAGGAGTCCAGTTTGTTTCCAGATTTTGGAGGACTTTTTGTTCTAAACTTGGTGTTCAATTGTCTTTCTCCTCGGCTTTTCATCCTCAGACCAATGGACAAACTGAGAGAACAAACCAGACATTGGAGACTTATCTGAGATGCTTTGTGTCTGCTGATCAGGATGACTGGGTCTCTTTTTTCCCTTTGGCTGAGTTTGCTCTTAATAATAGGGCTAGCTCTGCCACTTTGATGTCTCCGTTTTTCTGCAATTTTGGGTTTCACCCTCGATTTTCTTCGGGACAGACGGAGGCTTCTGTCTGTCCGGGTGTTGACTCTGTTGTGGAGCGTATGCAGCAGATTTGGGACCAGGTAGTGGAGAGGTTGTCCCTCTCTCAGGAAAGGGCCCAGCGGTTTGCCAACCGGCATAGGACTGATGGTCCTCGGTTTGAAGTGGGGGACTTGGTCTGGTTGTCCTCAAGAAATATCCCTATGAGAGTTGCATCTCCTAAGTTTAAGCCTAGATTCATTGGACCTTATAAGATCATGGAGATTCTTAATCCTGTTTCCTTTCGTTTACTTCTTCCAGGGACATTTAAGATCCATAACGTGTTCCACAAGTCCTTATTGAAGAGGTTTGTCGAGCCAGTGGTTCCTATGGCTGCGCTTCCTGACCCTGTTTTGGTTGAGGGCAATCTGGAGTATGTGGTTGAGAAAATATTGGATTCTCGTTTTTCTAGACGGAAACTCCAGTATTTGGTTAAGTGGAGAGGTTATGGTCAGGAGGACAATTCTTGGGTGTTTGCTTTGGACATCCATGCTAGGAGACTGATCCGTGCGTATCACAGAGCTCATCCTGACCGACCTGGTTGCCCAAGTGAGGGTTCGGTGACCCCTCCTCAAGGGGGGGGGTGCTGTTGTGAATGTGTTAGAAATGAATTCTGAGCGGGAGCTCCCTCTGGTGGTTACAACAGTACTGAACCATTCAATGAAGATTGTGAAGATTGGCGATCAGGAGTTACAGACTGGTCTTATATAAGGGAGGTTCCCTCCCATCAGGGTTGCCGGTGATCAATTGTTCTTGTCTCAACTTTGGTTCCTGGTTCACTTGGAAGCTTGCTGTGTTTTGCCCGCATCTCTCCTAACAGATAAGATATTTTCTGCTTGTATTTTTGTGCTTGCTTTTTGCATTGTTTCCTGCACTCTTGTGGAGGTCAGCCAGGTCCCCTCCGGGGGCTTGTGCTCCTCTCAGTTTATCTGAGCCTCTGTTATTTGTTCATTTGCCTTTTCCAGTTTTTTCAGTGGCTGTGGCTTAGTTTTGTTACACCAGAGAACTAATTTAGGTGGTAGAGGTCGTGTGATCTCAGGTGTTTTTGTAATTAGTAGAGTTGGTACTTTTTAGGTTTTTTTGGGATTGCAGTAAGTGTCCTTCCTATCCTTTTCTGTCTAGGAAGTTTGGGCCCCAACGTTTGCTCATACTATTTTCTGTCTGTGTCTGTATTTCCTCTTGTCTAACCGCCATTACATGTTTGGGGGCTTCCTATGTTCTTTGGGGATCTGCTCCGGGGCAGATAGTTTTCCTCTTTCTATCTTTAGGTGTAGTTAGCTTCTCAGGCTGTGACGAGGCGTCTAGGAACAACGTAGGTACGCTCCACGGCTGCCTTTAGTTGTGGTGGTTAGTCAGGGTACTGCAATCCAGTAGATTCCAACCTCTCTGGTGTATTGCCGTTTTTTCCTGCTCTCCTCAGCTACCAAAACATAACACCCTTATTTCCGATTTGTTCTCCAGAGTGAAAAATGCTAGGTGGTTTACCAAACTTGACCTTAGGGGGCGTATAATCTTATTCATATTAAGCACGGTGATGAGTGGAAGACGGCGTTTAATACTCCTGAGGAGCATTTTGAGTACCTAGTGATGCCTTTTGGGCTCACTAATGCCCCTTCTATCTTCCAATCTTTCATAAACTATATTTTCCGGGATTTTGTGGATAAGTTTCTGATCGTCTATTTGGACGATATTTTGATTTTTTTCCAATGACTGGGATTCTCATGTGGAACATGTTCGGACGGTATTCTGGATTTTGAGAAAAAATGCTTTGTATGTTAAGGGATCAAAATGTATTTTTGGCGTACAGAAGGTTTTGTTTTTGGGATTCATTTTGTCTACGTCCGCTATTGAAATGGACTCGGTCAAGGTTCAGGCCATTTGTGATTGGGTTCAGCCCATTTCCTTGAAGACTCTTCAGAGATTTTTGGGTTTTGCTAATTTTTACCGCAAATTTATAAGTAATTTCTCTGGTATTGTGAAACCACTGACGGATTTGACTAAAAAGGGTTCTGATGTAGTGAATTGGTCTCCAGAGGCAGTTTCGGCATTTCAGGAGCTTAAGCTGAGATTCACTTCTGCTTGTCACGCGTTCTGTCTGTACTTGGTTGTCGGCGTGACAATGCATGTCTTTGCTTTAACCCTTTGCTCCTTTCCCCCTAATTGAGATGGGATACTGTTTGCTGTTACCTGTATGGAGCCTGCTCAGTTCCCTGTTCTGCTGCGTAGATGTTCATGTGGTGTTAGGTCTTTGCTTTGCTGCATGAGCATCCACATGTGCGGTCCCTGGTTGCCACTGTGTAAGCTGTCCGCAGGTTCCGAGATAATTTGCAGCTGGTGCATGACTTTCCACTGTGTCTGGGCGTGCAGCCGCTGCCAAGTGCCCTGAGCCTCAGTTCCTTCACTGATTGTGTGTAATGGTTTCTGATTCTGCTAAGGGCATGCGTGGCCACACCTCCCCTGCTTTTATCAGGGTTAGTGTGTGTACTTGAAATGCTGTCCCCAGCCAATTGCTGAGGGGCAGCTCCTATATAAAGGCTCCATGCCCTATGGGCGGGGCCTGAGCTACTCACAAATCTTCTGAACCTTGCCTTGTGTGTTGGGTGTTCCTGGACCTCTTCTGTCTATGTTTTGGTACCAAAGTCTTTGCCTTGATTCCTGTTTTGTCCTGTTCCTGTGCCTGTCCTGGAGGTGGTATATCCAGGCCTGAATCTTTGATCCTGTACCTGTACTGTACCTGACCCTGTCTGAACTGTGTCCGCTGTGTTATATTCCTGGAAGTCCTTCTGTGTCCTGAACCCTGTGCCCAGTGACTGTGACTCTTTGATAACTGACTTTCTGTGATATAACCTGGGTTCATCTTGGAAGTAGGAGTGCGGTGTGTCTGCTGAGTTTCTGCTACTCTGTGCTCAGCTTGTTATTCGGTGCTATCCCCAGTCGGCTCCTGTTCAACCCGGTGGGGCTTGCACCAGACCGCTTGGGTTCCTTTTTAGGTCGCTGCCAGATGTCCGGAGTCTGATGACCGTGGCATCTTGCCCGGAGCCTGATGACTACGGCCTGATGTCCAATGTCTGAGGACCACTTCCAGATGTCCAGATCCTATCCTTCCCTGCCTGATGCCCAGATCCTGCCGATCGTTGCCAGATGTCCTGAGCCTGATACTGCGGCCTCATGTCCGGAGCCTGATGTCCGCAGCCCGATGTCCGGAACCTGTCGATCGTAGCCAGATGTCCGGAGTCCGATGCCAGTGTTCTGATGTTCTACCTGAAATTTGAGTCCTGATGTCCTTACCTGATGTCCGGCTTGTGCCCTGATGTCCAGTCCGTGTTCCTGAGATCCATTCCGTGTTCCTGTGTCCGTGTTCCTGATGTCCAGTCCGTGTTCCTGATTCTGTGTTCCTGATGTCCGGTCCATGTTCCTGATTCCATGTTCCTGAGTCTGTGTTCCTGATGTCCGGTCTGTGTTCCTGAGATCCAGTCCGTGTTCCTGAGTCCGTGTTCCTGATGTCCGGTCCGTGTTCCTGATTCCATGTTCCTGTGTCCATATTCCTGAGGTCTAGTCCGTGTTCCTGTGTCCATGTTCCTGAGGTCTAGTCCGTGTTCCTGTGTCTATGTTCCTGAGGTTGAGTCCATGTTCCTGATATCCGTTCCTTGTTCCTGTGTCCATGCTCCTGATGTTCATTCTGTGTTCCTGAGTCCGTGATCCTAATGTCCTCGTGTGTCCTGTCTGCGTCCTGATGGCCTCATGTACCCTGATGTTTTGCCTGCGTCCTGATGACCTCGTGTACCCCGATGTCCCACCTATGTGTGCTGCGGTGATCCGTTGGTGCCTTGGGGTCCTCTGGGTGGTACCTTTCTGGGAGGTGTGGAATCGGGAGCCTGGCATAGTCATGTTTGATTTATGTACTGTGTGACTTTACTTTATTACTTTAGTAAACTTTACTTTCTCTATACCTAAAGTTGTGCGGTGTAATCAAGTTCTACGTTTCTCTTCCTTGTCCACATGCTCAGCTACCACAGAACCCCGGTCTCTGCCCTTCCCTAGTTCGGGTAGGCCCGGGTCCCCCTCTGCGGTATGGAGGGTCCATATTGCGTCCCTGGGGAACGCCCGCCCCACGCCGTGGTGGTCGGTCGGTGTGGGGGCGATTATGGGCTGGGCCGCTCCTCGGCGGCTGCAGCCAATCGTGACACTGCTCCTGTTCTACGGCAACCTGATGATTCTCTACCATTTCAGGTGAAGATAGATGCTTCTGAGATTGGTGCAGGAGCCATTTTGTCCCAAAGGGATCCTGTAACCTCTAAGAGTAATCCTTGTGCCTTCTTCTCTCGAAAATTTTCCCCAGCTGAACGCAATTATGATGTGGGGAGTCGGGAATTATTGGCTATGAAGGGGGCTTTTGAAGAGTGGAGACATTGGTTGGAGGGAGCCAAACAACAAGTTGTGGTCCTCAGTGACCACAAGAATCTGATCTATCTCGAATCAGCCAAGCGATTAAATCCTAGACAGGCCAGGTGAGCCTTGTTTTTCACGCGTTTTAATTTTGTGGTCTCCTTTCTTCCGGGCACTTAGAATGTTAAGGCGAATGCCCTCTCTAGGAGTTTTTTTGCGGATTCTCTTGATGTGACTGAGCCTACTGCCATTCTGAAGGAGGGTGTGGTTCTTTCCGCTATCTCACCCGATTTGAGACTGGCCCTGGAGGAATTTCAGGGGGATAAACCTGAATGTTGCCCTGTAGGGAAGTTGTAAGTCCCAGACCAATGGAGGAAGAAAGTAATGTCTGAAATTCATTGCTCCGTGTTGGCTGGTCATCCCGGTATTTTTGGTACCAGAGATTTGGTGAGATGGTCCTTTTGGTGGCCTACTTTATCTCGTGATGTCAGGAATTTTGTGCAGTCCTGTGGGACTTGTTCTCGGTCCAAACCCTGCTCTCGCTCTAGTGGATTGTTAATGCCACTGCCTGTGCCCAGGTAGCCATGGACCCATATCTCTATGGATTTTATTTCCAACCTCCCTATCTCTCAAAGAATGACTGTTATCTGGGTGATCTGTGATAGATTTTCCAAGATGGTCCATCTTGTGCCACTGCCGAAGTTGCCATCCTCTTCCGAGTTGGTGCCCTTGTTTTTCCAGCAGGTGGTTCGTTTGCACGGCATTCCGGAGAACATTGTGGCTGACAGAGGAGTCCAATTTGTTTCCAGATTTTGGAGAGCCTTTGTTCTAAACTGAGAATTCAGTTGTCTTTCTCCTCTGCGTTTCACCCTCAGACCAATGGGCAGACTGAGAGAACAAACTGTTATGTTTTGGTGGCTGAGGAGAAATTGCAAAAATAGCAAAAATAGCAATACACTAGACCAGAGAGGCTGGAAACTATTGGATTGCAGGACCCTAAACTAACCGCAACACTAGAAGCAGCCGTGGAGCATACCTACGGTGATCCTAGATGCCTCGTCACAGCCGAAGAGATAGCTACACCTAAAGGCAGAAAGATGAAAGCTATCTGCCCTGTAGCAGAACCCCCAAAGAAATAGGAAGCCCCCAAACATGTAATGGCGGTTAGACAAGAAGAAAATACGGACACAGACAGAAAATGGAATGAGCAAACGCTGGAGCCCAATCTGTCTAGATAGAAAAGTATAGGAAAGAATTCTGACTGCAACCCAAAAAACCCTGACAAAAATACCAACACTTCTGATTAACAAAAAAACCTGAGATCACACGATCTCTACCACCTAAATCAGATCTCTGGTGTAACACACAGCAATTCAGCAAATAAAAAGTGACAAAGGAACAGAGCAAATGTGCAAATACAAATTGAGCACAATTGCAGAGCCAGGCCCCAAAAGGGGACCAGGCTGAAGTCCAATGCAAGGCAGAGAACCAGCAAGGAAAATCCAACAAGAGGAAAAAAACAGCAAATCACATATCTGAATCAAAGCAGGAATGCAAGCTGAGCTCCAAGCAAGACCTGGAAGAACAATTGATTACCGGCAAGGCTGAGGGGAGTTCAGGTCACTTATATCAGACCATTCAGAGCCAGCTGAAGGCCATTCAGCAATTAGTTCATTACCCTCAGCAACCACCGAAGGGAGCCCCAGCACAGAAGTCGCCTCCAGAGTATTCACAACAACGAGACTTTGGAAACTTATTTGAGATGTTTTGTGTCTGCTGATCAAGATGACTGGGTCTCTTTTTTGCCCTTGGCTGAATTCGCTCTAAATAATAGGGCTAGTTCTGCCACTTTGATGTCCCCTTTTTTCTGTAATTTTGGGTTTCATCCTAGGTTTTCTTCAGGGCCGGTGGAGGCTTTTGTCTCTCCGGGTGCTGACTCTATGATAGAGAGAATGCAACAGATTTGGGATCAAGTAGTGGATAGGTTGTCTCTCTCTCAGGAGAGGGCCCAACGGTTTGCCAACCGGCATAGGACTGATGGTCCCCGGTTTAAAGTAGGTGACATGGTTTGGTTGTCCTCAAAAAATATCCCTATGAAGGTTGAGTCTCCAAAATTTAAGCCTAGGTTCATTGGACCTTATAAGATCTTGGAAATCCTTAATCCCGTTTCTTTCCATTTGACTCTTCCAGGGACGTTTTAGATTCACAACGTCTTCCATAAATCTTTATTAAAAAGATTTGTTGAGCCAGTGGTTCCTATAGCTACGCCCCTGAGCCTGTTTTGGTTGAGGGCAATCTGGAGTATGAAGTGGAGAAGATATTGGATTCTCATCTGGCTAGACGGAGACTCCAGTACTTGGTCAAGTGGAAAGGTTATGGTCAGGAGGACAATTCTTGGGTGTTTGCTTCTGACATTCATGCTGAGAGATTGGTTTGCGCCTTTCACCCGGCTCATCCTGATCGGCCTGGTGGTGCAGGTGAGGGTTCGGTGACCCCCTCCTCAAGGGGGGGGTACTGTTGTGAATGCTCTGGATCTGACTTCTGAGTTTGGGCTCCCCTGGTGGCTGCTGATAGTAATGAAACTGCTTTGGCTAACAGAGGTCTATCAGCTGGGGGCGATGATTGGCAATCAGGTGATTCTGACTGGGGAGATATAAGTGAGCAACCTTCCCATGATCCTTGCCGGTGATTTGTTGCTTCTTGGTCCCTTTTGGAAGTCAGCTTGCTTCCTGCTCTGTCCTGCAACTTTCAGATAAATTACATGCAGCAATAGCTACTCTGACGATGAGTGTTAGCCAGGGCCCGGTTTATATAGGAGATGGGAGTGGCTAACAGTACACAGCTGAGCCTTAACACAGTAAAGTTTCCAGGAGCTCTTAACTGAGAAGATTAAACACTGCACCGTTAAAGAAATTTATACTGTTTAATATGATGATGAAGTGCTTCTAATCAGTGTAGGAGTAGAAGAAATTACTGTAGATGCTGCGGTCTTCTGGCTCCTCTTGTTGCGGTAAACCTCTGACAGCTCACTTGTTGAGCTACTCCGTCTACTTGTAGTGGCCACCGCAGGGTACTACACATCGTCTTCTATTGATTTGAATAAGAGGCGGATGTGCAGTACCAAGCCCTGACCACTACAAGTAGACGGAGCAGTTCGGCAAGTGCGTACTTCCAGGGTGTCGAACACTGGCCGATCAGATATTGATGACCTATCCTAAGGATAGGTTATCAATTTAAAAGTAGTGGACAACCTCTTTAAGAAAGGCTATTAGACTAGAAGAAATTTGAAAATAAAAATAGATCCTGGGATCCTCCCTATAATATTTAAAGGGGTCTGTAATCCAGTTCTAATTAGAAGCATAACTTATTTGCCAAGGTGATTTTTAACCCAGAGAAAATCTTGAGTTTTACAATATTGACATAACTCTACAACTTTCTCTAAATTTTCAAACTTTTTCCCATGTACTAACTCCAGACTATACAAAGACAATAAACATCCAGGCGGTTTGCTCTACAGGAAATTTGTAAAATGTTACTGCATGGTTGAGTAGCTGCATGTAATCATGCAGCTGCAGGAGTGGACATAGCTGGAATGAAGAAATCCATTTGTGGTTCTTGTGTAATCAGTGTTAGAAGTTCTCAGTCAATGAGATGCCCGTGCTTTGGCCGAGACTGTAGGCAGAGTGTCATATTCTTGCTCTAAGCCAGAAAAACCAAGGAAAGACCTGTCCACAGGCCGCCCCGAAGCACAAACATGTTCCTCATCAAAGAGACAGAGAGAGATAGACTGTTTGTGCTTCGGGGCAGCCTGTGGGCAGGTCTTTCCTTGGTTTCTCTGGCTTCGAGCAGGAAAATCAGACTCTGGCTACAGTCTTGCCCCGGAGCATGGGCATATCATTAACTGAAAACATCTAATACTGATTACACAAGAACCACAAGACGGATTTCTTCACTCCAGGTATCATTTTAATCAGTGTAACAATGCCAACCTGGCAATTCCTGTACTGTAGTTTACTTAGCAAAATCCTGCTGAGGGGTTCGGTCCAAAGCGGTTGAAAACAATTAAAGGGAATCTGTCACCTAAATTGGCGGGATATTTAAATGATGGCAGTCAGGTCAGATGGGCGGTGTTTTGGGTACTTGCCTTAACATGTTGTTCACCGCTGTCTCCATTATTTCTGGGAATTGTAGTCGTTGCCCTCCATATAACGCGCCTGCGCATTGCAATCTGAGGGCAAAGCGTACTGCGCGTACGCAATTCAAGATTGCAATGCGCAGGCGCGTTATATGGAGGGCAACGACTACAATTCCCAGAAATAATGGAGACAGCGGCGAACAACATGTTAAGGCAAGTACCCAAAACACCGCCCATCTGACCTGACTGTCATCATTTAAATATCCCGCCAATTTAGGGTGACAGATTCCCTTTAACACCTATTCACAGGACAGGTGAAAACTCATGATTAGTGAAGGTCCATCCACTGGGATCCACACTAATTGGCAGAAAGGAGAATGTTTATCCTGGCACTGCACTTCTATCTCCGTTAGTATGGGGCAAGAAATGCATATGCCCAACCACTGATCCATTAATTCTCTATGTGGCTGCAAGAAAAAGATGACCCATACAAAATGAGTGGTGATCGAGTGTGCACCCAGCCAGTCCATCCTAATGGAGGTAGAAGTTCCGCTGATCAGTGTTTCCCGTCTTGGTGATCAGACCCCCACCAATCAGTATGTTATCCCCCATTCTGGATTTTTACCTATTTAGTTATTGTTTTGGCCCCTAACCTAGTTCAGTTAACACCAACTCTCAGAAATCTGCGTTCTATACAATTTATACGCCTTTGTGGCATTTGAAGAATCTATCGAGTGCTCCGTCAATTATTTTCAGCTTCCATACCGCCCCACAGTGATGAAACTTCACATATAACAGCGCAGTAAATGTTAATGCGACCTCTGCAGAAACTCCCGAGGGGCGCATTACATCTTATGTCTTATTTCACATCTCTTAATTTATTTATAGAAGAAGATGCTCTTGCTTGCGCTAAAGTACAGTATCTGAGGAATTCCTGACCTAAAAATAGTGTGTGGGAGGAATACTAAGTCTCCGAATTGGCATTTATAGATATGAAACGCAAAGATGAGACATATAGGGGCTCACGTATCTATCACTGAAAAAAAATATGGGCCCCTAAAAATAAGACACTGTGAAGGTAAGCTGTTATAAGTAATATTGTGCTGTAATTCTACCCATTCACCCTCACAAAATGCAAATACGGTATCTATGCCAGGACTTGGACCAAATATATACCTGTAATATAAAAAGTGGAAAAAGTGTCAAATCAGCTCACCATTCCTGTGTTAGAGATAAGTATTCCAGGAAACTTCCAGGGTGGACACTACAGAGTGGCCTGGATGTGGTGCCCGGAGTATGCACTGGTCTGGCTTCCAGGTCAGATAGCTCTCAATGCTCCTAAAGGGGGATATTCCCCAGTTAAAACCTTGCCTTTAATCATATAGGATAACAAAATTGAAAGAATGTGCAAATATTAAAAATAAACATAATGCTTACGCGTTTTGGGAAGAAAATCCCTTAATTAGGGTTTTCTACCCGAAACGCGTAAGCATTTTATTAAAAAAAATGTGTAAATTCTGCAATTTTTTTGTCCTATATGATTAAAGGCTAAGTTTTAATTACTTTCCTTTGGTGCTGGAGAACGTCCCCTTTTGGACCAATGAGAACCAAATATATAATGTCTTTAGAAGTAGTGCCAAAGAGTACATCGAACAATAGTGCCACATAGAGCCCATGGGAACATTATCATACATATAGTGAATAGGGTCATACAGTCCAGACAGGAACAGTAACAAGCATAATGTACCCATAGGAATAGTTATAGAAAATGCCCATGGCAATGATGCCATACGGTGGCCATCGGAATAATGATAGACCTACACTACCTATATAAACAGTCGTCTAAAATGCCAATGGCATTTATAGTTTCCACAGGACGTACGACATACTATATCTGCCAGGAAAGCGCTGTCATAGTATAGCGGGACAATTGGTGTTAAAGCGCCAGCTCAGCAGTGCCCCAGTAGTTTCTCTTTCCTCCAACGATCGTGGTTGTCCTGAAGAAGTATGTATATTTCGAAACGCGTTGACAAATAAATCACTTATACTCGGATTGGCATTCTTCATCCTTTCCACATGGCAGCCAGATTTAACCCATTCATTTTTCCATTACCTGCATTCACATCACAAATAGCATCAGTAGACTGCAAATAGATCTAGTAGGGATTTATGCCTCCTGGTAGGCAATAGATGGCGTTCAAACAGGCAGTGCGGTTTGGTCTAAACATGTGCAGTTTTATTGGTTTTATAAAACTCCAAGAGATTCAACTTCCAGTGCCAAGCAGAGGTGTTGATCTCCATGCCCAGTTCACACTGAACAGGCTGCAGCTTCCATGTGATCCATTGCAGCTCTAACACACAGACTGCTCAGCTTTCCTAGCTTGCCTCTCTCCCAGCTGCAGCTCACGTTTTGGCTGGTCACTCTCCAGCTTCAACACACTGCCAGTCTGCTCTCTGCTCAACAACCAGCAGACTAGCACAATGTGAACCCATTTCCTGGTTTTTAGTCAAAGCTAGCCAGTTGCATCAAATTAAGACCTGCAGTGCTAGGATTTAACCCAGTCCAACCTGGCTTTGTTACACTATCCATAGGTCTTCCCATTACTATACCAATATCTTATGCTCCCCTGCATCTATAGTAAAATTTCCCATGAGGCTTCAAAATAGACATCACTCACTAATGTATTCCAGCAAAAAGATTTGCAGGACCCTGGTCTATTGGATAATTTGGTGACGGCCATTCCACAGCCCTGCAAAGCTCTTCCTCGCTGCTGGCCTACCTAGTGCCTCTTATGACCTGTTCAATGTCAATGTTGTGATGCCCTACTTATCAGAAGAAGGACCAGGGATGATGGAAGGTAAGAGGAGGTTTGCAGGGCTACTGGTCCAGAGTCTTGCAAATATTTTTGCTATACTGTAGTCATTACACTACACTTGCCTATTCATCCACAATAGGTATAAAAAAATCCTTTATTCTCAGGATCTTGTGGGGCGGGGATTCATAGAGGTTGCACCAAAACATCAATTAAAAAATAAAATAAAATAAAACAGAAAAACAATAACATACTTTTTTGGATTCCAAGAACGACATAAAAAAAATTACAAAATTATTATGACTTTTTTTGTATGCATAAAAGTTGATATAATGATATAAGTTAAGTATGACATGAATATAAATTGCATGCTTCATCTTTGCCATAAAAAAAACAAGTAAAAAGGTTATGACTCTTGAAAACATACGTAATAATACTCCACGTCCTGAGGGCCATAATGAGCTGCATCCTTAAGAGGTTAAAGGTGTCATCCATCTGTTAATGAGGCATTATATTTTCATATTAAATCAATCTGTTAGAGGTATTTGCAGGCATTTTGAGATGATTTTGCCTTCATATCCGGCTCCTGACATTCTAATCCTCTCCCATAATGAGGCAGGGGTAGGGACTGATCAATGCGTCCTTCTACTGTTTGTACAATTGATGTAAGTGCTTGCCGGGGACCTTCTCACCTCAATTAGATCCCTCAACCACTCATTTAGTAAGGAGAATGCTGAGATCATTAGCGAGCATTATTACCAGCACACAACATACACAAGGCCGGGATCACGAATAACCATTGCTCACATCGTCTTTGATTGTGTACACAGAAGTTGGAGAGGAGCAGATGGGTCTGGCTTCTGTTGAGTGAACGATTTATTCCTGAAGCATCTCTTATTCTTACAGAGGTTGCATCGAGGTTATTGATCATTGGCCTGAACCGATGACAGCTCGAATTTTGCCAGTTTTACTTTGTTGTGTATTGTGATGGAATAACCCTTCCATGCCTGAAGTGCATTCCAGTCCGATTGTTTTCTTGGCTTCCAAGAACTACACGCAAAGACACGGGAACTTTACATTGACTATCAAGAAATCATTGTTAACCCAGTTACTGCCAAGTTATTTTTGGCCTAAATGAAAGGAAGAAAATGTATCATTTGACTCCCTTCTTTATTGATTTTTCTGTTTTATAACCTTTTATTGCATTAAAAAAATAACTTTTTTAACTTTGGTAGTTTTTAGTTTCTGAGGTTAAATACTAGGAGAACTGGATAAATCCTAAACACCCCAGAAGAAGTTATGCTCATTCCCTGCTGATCATGATTCCCCTCTTACTAGCTCCCTCACCTGGTCTCTGTATTCATGCTCTGCCTTGTTAGATACATGACTGTTGCTGCCAATCAATAGCTGATGTGTTGAGGCGTTGCCAACCACTGTGATTAGAGATTGATTGAAACATTCACAAAATCATCCAAAAGGCGCAAAAAGTATCATGAACAACTCTATATTTGCTGGTCTGTCTGGATGGACATGTAACTGCTGCACGTAATCACTGGCTGCAACAGTTATATGCAGGTCACCACTATTATATAGCTACTAAAATGCTGTTCTCTATGTACAAGAATATGTGGCACCCCAGGAGATCTGTTGCCACAGTGACCTTGCCTCCCTACAGGGGGGAGTGATGTCATGCCTGAAAGCAAGTAAGGATCCCTTTAACAGGTAACACACAGCATACAACACTTTTCCTACTCCAGACCAGAAGCTCTAACACCTGATTTCAGGGGAGCTTCCCTAAAATGTTCTGGCTTGGGGAAGAGTTAGTTAGTGAGTGCTGAGCAAGAGAGAGGAAGGACGTGTGGGGACAAGCTGGGGGACAGGAGATATAGCAGAGCTAACCCCCAGGTCTGAGCGCCAGAAACCAGACCCCGGAGTCCGAGGCTTAGCGGGTAAACTAAAGCCCCAGTAGCAGAATCCGGAGGGCAGAAGACAGCAGGTTCTCTGCCCCAACTAAGACTCAACTACACAGCAGCAGCACATGTGAGCCGGAGACTCCATAGCTGAGTGATTCCTGAAGCAGGCAAGAGCTGCCTATCAAGAGAGTGAAGTTCTACTTAAGTCACAGAGACAGAGAGGAACTTGAACAGAGCTTACAGCAGCAAGTACCTCAGAGAATAGCGTTATAAAGGAGGCCTCACATCCCACCTGAAATAAGGAGATTCCCAAATTGCTTTCAGGCTGACCGACTCCAGCACCATCGGTAACCTGAGCCCTGGACACTTTGCCTGCAGAACTGTGAGTAAAGCTTTGGAAACTGCATCTGACTGTGTCTTCTCAAGTTCTTCCTGCAACACCCACTCAGCACTGCTACATCCCTTGCTAAATACTACATCTTTACCATCCACCTTATATTATATCTGCCTTGGGACATAGCTCTGCCTGTGGAGAGCTATACCAACTCTGCTGCATCACACCATCAGTCCCATAGGATCTGCACTGCAGCGCTGGTCACCTCTGACCAGAAACCACAGATGGCGTCACGAACACTATTACAAACTCTATTATCCCTTGTAAATATACCCCATTTGTTGGACTCCCAGGGCCACGGACCGGGTCACTGCCGCTGTGACACTGCCCCTTTTAGAAGCGGGCTGGTACCGAGTACGCCATTGTCCTGGCGTGCGATCCAAATATAACTGGTATAATACTGCTCACTATGTACAAGAATATACCTACTATAATACTGCTCCTATGTACAAGAATATAACTACTATAATACTGCTCCTATGTACAATAATATATCTACTATAATACTGCTCCCTATAAATAAGAATATAACTACTATAATACTGCCCCTATGTACAAGAATATGACTACTATAATACTGCCCCTATGTACAAGAATATGACTACTATAATACTACTCCTATGTACAAGAATATGACTACTATAATACTGCCAATGTGGCACCCCAGGAGTCCTGTTGCCACAGTGACATTGCATCCCTCACAGGGAGGAATGTCATGCCTGAGAGCAAGGAGGGGTCCCCTTACCAGGTGTCAGTAGGAGAGAAGTCGAGCAGAACCTTGGGAGTGAAGCTGTGATTAAACTCGCCCCAGAACTGAGTGCTAGGGACCGGATACAGGAGTCCGTGGTTGTGCGGGTACTGAAGTCCCGGCAGCTAAATCCGGAGGGCAGGGGATTTCAGGTCTCCTTGCCCGATCTAATACCCGGCGGCACATCAGCATACCAGAGCCTGGAGCCGACATAAAGGCGCTGTACCTTTGTGATAGGCTCGAGCTGCCTGCCATGCGGTCAATGGTTTGTTTTTTAAAAAAAGAGAGACAGTTAGCAGCAGGAGGGAGAGCTGTTAGGCAGCGAGGAAAAAAAAGGGAAGGCAGCGCAGAAGGAAGAGCTTCGTATCTACCTGGCCAGGTGTATCCAAAATTGCTTCCAGACTGCCCAGCTCTCCATCACGATCTGTTCCAAGTACCCTGGTCAGTACTATCAACCATCAAGTAAAGGAAAAGAAAACTAGATTCCTTGTGTCCTCCAGTGATCTCTTGCGCCCTGAGTCCTGCGCCACAAGGTACACGAAGCCTGACATAAACAGAACCGGTAGCCCTGGGGCCCCACTCCACCTGTGGGGAGCAGAACCATCCCAGCTGCGTCACCATCAGCCCCAGCGGTCTCCTTTAGAAGCGTCGGCCATCTGTTGCCGAACACCGCAGGTGGCGTCACGTTAAATCCCATATACATATTCCCCATTTTACGGCACAACCAGGGCCACGGAGTTGGGTCACGGCCCCGTGACATCCCCAAAGAACTGTCCGACCTGGTTCTGAGTACCCCACTGCCCTGGTGGGCGTGTAATCTTGGCGTCACGAACAGGATCAACCAGGTAGCCCGGCATTACTCGGTACTGTGTGCCATAGACTTTATTGAACTGTATAAGAGCCGCGCTTACTGCGCCACACAGCATGCAGAAAGCAGGAGGCCCCGACTTGGAAACCGCTGGGAGCTCAATCCATCCCGCCTGCGGAGCAGCCGCTTACTACAGTAACGATACCCAGAGCCCGGCTGAGGTTCACTAGGTGGGAAGGAGATGCCCAATCTAGGAGAGGATTCAGTGGCGGGCGCAGCCGCAGCCACCGTAATGCCTTTATCCATGCCGTATATCTCAGGGGCGTCCTGGCTACCTCAGTACGCAGGAGAGTCGCACACCCTGAGCGACTTTAAGGAGAGACTGCATAGTTTATTCGAAGTGTACCCCCTGTTAGAGAGACAAAAAGTCAGCATCCTTATAGGCCTTCTTACCAGTGCGGCCCAGGGGTAGGTGAAGTCCTGGCCGGACACCGAAAAAAGAACTGTTAGGCTAATCCTGGCCTGGCTGAAGGATAATGTTGACACCCGCACAGCAGCAGAGATTAAAATGAAATTCTACGGGTGCAAACAAAGGGCGCAGGACAGTGTACAGGACTATGCCCTAAACCTGCAAGAGGTGCTGCAGGCCATTAAACAGGTAGACCCACCCAAGTGGCACTGCACCCCTCCAGCGCCCAGCTATCACATACCACTAGGAGGCGGCGTCCTTTTCCACGGCACCCGTGAAGGCCGATGCGCAGACCCTAGATAATGACTCTTCTGCAGGCCTACATCTCCAGGTCCAGGAGCTAACCAAAAGCGTGCCGTCCATGCAAGTGTCCCCAAAGAAGATCCAGCTCTCCTCCAGTCCAGATGACATCAGCGACGGCAGAGGAGAATCCCACCGATCAGAGAGAGAAACAACGATCGCTATGACCAGGACGGACGGCCCATCTGTCGCCGCAGCAACAAGGCGTGGCACATCGCAAGATTCTGTAATTTAAACCAGCAACCCCTGGGGCAGAGTGCCAACCCAGAGGAGTAAGACGACCGGGCCCACAAAGCTGGCGAGACAAGTACGTGGGAGGGTGGCCAGTCCTGCACGTCGTGCTTGATGTCATCACGATGAACGCTTTATTTGACACCGGCTCCTAGGTGACAACAATGCCATATATCCTTTTTAAACGGTATTGGGCTGATTCAGACATTACTCGCAGCCCAGATGAACACTTTAACATCTTTGCCAGCAATGGTCAGCCCTTGCCTCAGGTGGGGTAGAAGGAGGTGACCATCAAGGTTGGCCGAGTAGAATTGCAGTCGCAAGGTTTGGTTATAGTTGATATTGACAGACAAGAATGCCATCCTATGATTACTCTAGCCACCAATGTAATAGAGAATTGTCTTGGAGAAATTATTGTTTTGTTGCAACAGGTAGCTGAGACCAACAGTTCCAGTCAGCAGTGTGTCGTGCAAAAGGAAAGCAGAGCCCTGATGCAGAGACAACAGGTAGAGCTGTCTGGTGAAGAAGTTGGCAGTGTCAGAGTGAGTGATCCAGTCCCCATTGCAAAACCCCTAAGAGTAAAATGTTGATTTGGTGTCGGCCATCAATAGGCCTCAGGGGTCAAGATTACCAGACCCTGGTAGAACCCGTGTACTCTGATAGTAGACCCACCATCCTGGCAGCCAGAGGGGTAGTCGATGTCCGCAAGGGGAGGGTACTGATGCGCATCCTGAATTGTGGGGAGAAAGAAGTCCATTTACCCTGGTATGCCACCCTTGCTAAGCTGTTCACTGTCAGTAATACTGCAATAAAGGGCATGGAACCCTTGCTTCCGTCTGACCAGGCGGAGGACAATGGCTCTGAGGGGCAGCTGGAGGATTGGTGTCAGAAGCTACACATAGTACTGACTCCACCCCTTTGCATCAAAAGCATGGGGTTTACCGGGTGGTTGGAGAATATGAGCAGGTCTTTACCAAAACCCTCTAGACTTTGGGCAGGTAAAAGGGGTCCTACACCATATCCCCACTGAAGATCATCCACCCATTAAAGAGAGGTACCGGCCTGTACTCCCAGCTCGCTATCAATGTACCAAGGGTATGTTATGGGAGATGAAGGAGGCTGGGGTAATCAGAGATAGTTATAGACCCTGGGTAGCTCCGTTAGTCCGTTAGAAAGAAAGATAGTACAATGAGGATGTGTGTTGACTACAGGCAGATTAACCGCATTACACATAAGGATGCCTACCCATTACCCAGTATTGAGGTATCATTAGCTGCACTGAGATCTGCTAACTATTTCTCCACTTTAGATCTCACCAGTGGGTATTGACAGGTTCCCGTGGCAGAAGCAGACAGAGAGAAGACAGCGTTTACGACACCAATGGGCCTCTACGAATTCAACTGCATGCCATTTGGGCTCTGCAATGCACCAGGAACGTTCCAGCAGTTAATGGAATGCTGCCTAGGACATAAAAACTTCAAAACCATTTTGTTGTACCTGGACGATGTCATCATCTACTCAAAGATGTACAAAGACCACCTGGAGCACCTGGCCGAGGTGTTCGAGGCCTTATCTGGTTTCAGCCTGAAAGTAAAGCCATCCAAGTGCCACCTTTTGAAGCCCAAGGTGCAGTACCTAGGTCACGTGGTAAGCGCCGAAGGTGTGGCATCAGACCCTGAAAAAGACACCGTGATCAAGGACTGGCCAAGACCCTCCACTATCAAGGAAGTGCGGCAGTTCCTCGGACTGGTAGGATACTACAGGGGATTCATAAAGGGCTTCACAAAGATAGCGGCACCCATGCAGGACCTCTTAATAGGCCAGTCCAAGAAGGTCAAGAACCCGAGTCCTCCGTTCGAGCGGAGTAAAAGAGAAGAAGAATCCTTTACTTGGTTGAAGATGGCTCTTACGGGAGACGAAGTCCTGGCCTACCCCGACTATGGCCAACCCGTTATACTCTATACGGACGCCAGGAACGTGGGATTGGGAGCAGTGCTGTCCCAGATACAGCAAGGCAGAGAGAGAGTGATTGCCTACACCAGCAGGAAGCTTCATCCCATGTAAAGGAACCATGACAACTATAGTTCCTTTAAACTGGAGTTTCTCGCCATAGTCTGGGTGGTAACGGAGAGCTTCAAACACTACCTGGCTTCAGCGAAGTTTACCATTTATACAGATAATGATCTTCTGACCCGCCTTGAAACGGCGAAGCTAGGTGCGTTGGAGCAGCGATGGATGACTCGGCTGTCCAACTACGAGTTTACCATCAAATACTGGGCGGGGCATAAAAACGCTAATGCTGATGCGCTGTCTAGAACTTGAAGAAATCGAGTTAACAGCCTTCCACCGCCCCGGTGCGGCCCAGTGCTCCCACTGCATGAGGGACAAGAGCTATGCCGTGCAAGAGGCAACGATTAACTCAATGCCCCACTATGGATGGGCAGAAACGCAGGACAGTGATCCGGCAGTCCGCCTAGTAAAGGAATTGCTGACACAAGCTGATTAGCACCCTGGTCCAGATGCTCCACAAGAGACCCAACAGTTGTGGAAGGAGAAGGGCAAGCTGTTCATCTATGAAGGGAAGCTGTATCAGAGAAGAGTCAACTCCCGAACCCACAAACTGGTCTGGCAAGTGGTAGTCCCGAAGTGGGATGCGCCAATGGTCTTAAAAGCATACCACGATGGAGCAGGACACTTCGGGTGGAAGAAGTTGGAAGCCCTGCTACGTGAGTGAATCTACTGGGTTGGCATGAGGAAAAGCAATCGAGAAATGATGTCGAGAATGTGGTCCATGCAACCTGAGATGTGAAGACCATGATAGCCAGAGGGCTCCCCTACAGCTCATAGTCACCAAACAACCGCTTAAGCTGGTAGCCTTGGACCATGTGAAGCTGGCCCCAAGCCGGTCAGGCTATGTCTATGCCCTCACCATAGTAGACCACTACTCCCGATTCATGGTAGTAGTGCCAGTGAAGGATCAGACGGCGAAGACGAAAGCCAAAGCATTTCAACAGCACTTTTGTCGCCCACATGGTTACCCTGAACGAGTGCTTACCGACCAAGGCCCAGCCTTTGAAGCAGAAGTGTTCCAGGAGTTTTGTAACCTGTACGGCTGCAAGAAAATAGGAACCACGCTGTATCATCCCCAGACCAACGCGTTATGAGAGAAAATGAACCAGGTAGTAATAGACCTGTTGAAGACTCTGCCCATGGAAAAGCGTAGCTTGTGGACAGAGAAATTACCAGATTTGGTAGAGTTATATAACCACATCCCAGTGAACTCCACCAACTGTACACCCACCTACCTGTTGAGGGCAAGACCTGGCAAGTTACCCATTGACTTGGACATGGGAGCTTTAACACCGGAGATGACATCACCAGATGCAGACTGGGATACTGAGCGGCAGCAGCAATATCACAAGGTGCAAGAATGTGTAGAGAAAAGTTTGTCCCAGGTAAGACAGCAGCAGAAAAGAAATTATAATAAGCACGCCCCCACAGTTCCCTTGTCACCTGGAGAACAGGTACTCAAAAGGAAGAGAGGAGTTCACAAACTAGACGACCAGTTCGAGGCTGAGCCATACACCGTTTTACCTTCAGATTTTGATAACACCAAGGTGTGCCTCATCAGTAAAGATGGAGGAGAAACCTCAGCGGCCGTGTCGAGGGATCATCTAAAACCATGCCCTGACCAACTAAAGGAAAGGATTGAAGACCAAGACATTCCTCAGCCAGTGGAAGAGGTGGTGGAAAAGATCAGCACAGTACTCGGCGAGTTCCCTCCAAATTGAACAAGGGTGAGCCAGGCCATAGTCGTGCCCGTTTTGAGCATTCCCCAGCTAGTAGTGCCAGAAAGGGATGCGACTCAAGACCAGCCTGAGGACCAACGGGCTCAAGCAGCAGATGCCACACCAGCAGCGGAGCAAGAGAATCCACCCCCTGCCAGCGGCAAATCTGTCATGCCCACGGTGAGCATCAGTGGTCGTAGAACATCAGGAATACCTGTGCTACAAAGAGTCACTCGTAGCGCAGCCAATACAGAGCTCACTACACCAGTACCAGTGCTACGAAGGTCTACCCGTAGTACCAAAGGTCAAATCCCCGTAAGGTTCCGCACGTAAGTAGATTGTGTAAATAAGATATGTAAATATGTCATGTAAGTACGTAATGGTCAAGCATATGAGCCTACAGAGACTCTGTAATAAGAACTTTTGAGCAATCCTATTTTACTTGATTTAATGGACGATTGGGTCACTGAACTCGTTGTGACCAGGACAGTACTTGTATATAGTTAACAACCTGGCTCAGGAATGAACAATGGACAATGACGAATGGACTAATCATCACCAGGACTATTTTTGAGCATTGATTTTTGTAATTTTTATTTTTGAAATCTTGTAAATAGCTATGATTGTTCACTTGTTAGTATGTTTATATTTCCTCAGTCCGGGAGTACTGATTTTCACTAGGAGGGATGTGGCACCAGGTGTCAGTAGGGGAGAAGTCGAGCAGAACCTGGTGTAGTGGAGCTGTGTTTAAACTCGCCCCAGAGCTGAGCGCTAGGGACAGGATACCGTAGTCCTTGGTTGCGCGGGTACTGAAGTCCCAGCAGCTAAATCCGGAGGGCAGGGGACTGCAGGTCTCCTTGCTCGATATAATACCCGGCGGCACAGCAGCATACCAGAGCCTGGAGCCGACACAAAGGAGTGGCACCTGTGATAGGCTCGAGCTGCCTGCCATGAGGGCCATGTTTGTTTTTAAAAAAAGAGAGACTGTTAGTGTGGCGCCCCTGAGGGTTCAGTCGCCACAGAGGTGTTGCACCTCATCCAGAGGTGTGACACCCCACTCCCAGGTAAGAAGGGAGCACTGTTGTGAATGTGTTAGAAATGAATTCTGAGCAGAAGCTCCCTCTGGTGGTTACAAACAGTACTGAACCATTCAATGAGGATTGGCAATCAGGAGTTACAGACTGGTCTTATATAAGGGAGGTTCCCTCCCATCATGGTTGCCGGTGATCAATTGTTCTTGTCTCAACTGTGGTTCCTGGTTCACTTGGAAGCTTGCTGTGACTTGCCTGCATCTTCTGCTATCAGATAAGATATTTTCTGCTTTTATTTTTGTGCTTGCTTTTTGCATTGTTCCCTGCACTTCTGTGGAGGTCAGCCAGGTCCCCTCCGGGGGCTTGTGCTCCTCTCAGTTTATTTTTTAGGGTTTTTTGGATTGCAGTAAGTGTCCTTCCTATCCTTTTCTGTCCAGGTAGTTTGGGCCCCAACGTTTGCTCATACTATTTTCTGTCTGTGTCTGTATTTCCTCTTGCCTAACCGCCATTACATGTTTGGGGGCTTCCTATGTTCTTTGGGGATCTGCTCCGGGGCAGATAGCTTTCCTCTTTCTATCTTTAGGTGTAGTTATCCTCTCAGGCTGTGACGAGGCGTCTAGGACCAACGTAGGAACGCTCCACGGCTGCCTTTAGTTGTGGTGGTTAGTCAGGGTACTGCTCTCCTCAGCTACCAAATCATAACAGTATCACCGGCCCAAACTGAAAATTATATGGTACTCACAGAAGGGAAAAAAAAAAAGTGTGGAAAGAAGAAAGTTGTCTGAGTTGTCAGAGATTTTTTTTTCTGTTTGCTGCATTTTTTTTTCCCTCTTTTTCTCTGGGTGCTGAGGAGGATTTTTTTTTCTCTCAATGGAGTTTGCACAGTTGTCTGGCCGTGTAGATCAGCTTGCCACTGAAGTTCGGAGTATTGCTACCTATCTTGCAGGGTTGCCGGTTGTGGAACCTAGGATCCCCATGCCAGATTTATTTTTGGGGGATCGAGCTAAATTTCTGAATTTCAAAAATAACTGTAAGTTGTTTTTTGCCTTAAAACCTAAGTCCTCAGGGAACGCAGCACAGCAGGTTCAAATTGTCATCTCTCTCCTGCGCTGCGATCCTCAGGATTGGGCTTTTTCCCTGACACCTGGGGACCCTGTTTTGAGTAATGTTGATGCATTTTTTCTGGCTCTGGGGTTATTGTACGATGAACCTAATGTCACTGATCAAGCTGAAAAAACCTTGTTGGCATTAAATCAGGGGCTTGAGGACACAGTTGTACTGTCAGAAATTACGAAAGTGGGCAGTCCTGACCAAATGGAATGATGATGCTTTGGCAGCCCTTTTTCGGAAGGGTCTGTCAGAGAATGTAAAAGATGTTATGGTGGGTTTCCCTGCTCCCTCTGGTCTCAATGATTCTATGTCATTAGCGATTCAAATTGACAGACGTTTGCGTGAGCGTAGAGGTATACGTGGAATAGTGTTGCCTTGTGAACCAGCTTCTGAGTCCATGCAGTGTGATAGAGTGGCTTCTGGGGCACAGCGTCATGAGTTTCGAAAACGCAATGGGTTATGTTTCTACTGTGGTGACGCCTCTCATGCTATTTCAGTCTGCCCTAAGCGGGGAAGACGTTTTGCACGCTCAGTTGTCTTGGGTAGTGTTCAGACTAAATTTCTGTTGACTGTTACCCTGATTTGCTCCCTGTCCACATTTTCTGCTCAGGCTTTTGTTGATTCAGGAGCAGCTATTAACCTGATGGATTTTGATTTTGCTAAACGTTGTGGGTTTCCCTTGATACCCCTACGGAAGTCTATTCCCCTACTGGGGATTGATTCTACCCCTTTGGCTGAGAATAAACGCCAGTTCTCTACTCAGATGATAATGAGGGTTGAACCTGATCATCAGGAGAGTTGCAAATTTTTGGTGCTCTATAATCTGCATGACATTATTGTACTGGGTTTCCCTTGGTTACAGTCTCATAATCCTGTTTTGGATTGGAAATCTGTGTCTGTGACCAGTTGGGGCTGCCAATGTGTTAATGCCAACACTCCTGTTTTTTCTGCCTCTCCCCAGGCTCAGGATGTTCCTGACTTTTTGACTGATTTTTCTGATGTGTTTAGCGAAAGTAAATCTGCATCCTTGCCCCCCCATAGGATCTATGTCTGCGCTATTGAATTAGTGCCGATAGTAAATTCCCTAAAGGTCGCCTTTTTAACTTGTCTGTACCTGAACATGACGCTATGCGGTCTTATATCAAGGAGTCATTGGAGAAGGGTCATATCAGACCATCCTCTTCACCCTTGGGTGCCGGTTTTTTCTTTGTGGCCAAAAAGGATGGTTCATTAAGGCCGTGTATTGATTATCGTCTCTTACATAGTAACATAGTAACATAGTTATTTAGGTTGAAGGAAGACTTTAAGTCCATCTAGTTCAACCCATATCCTATCCTAACCTGCCCTAACATGTTGATCCAGAGGAAGGCAAAAAAACATTATCACTGTGAAATATCAATATCCGTTACCCTTGATTTCTGACCTGTTTTCCAGGGTGAAAAGTGCTACTTGGTTTACCAAGCTTGACCTCAGGGGGGCGTATAACCTTATTCGCATTAAGCACGGGGATGAATGGAAGACGGCGTTTAATACCCCAGAGGGGCATTTTGAGTACATAGTGATGCCCTTTGGGCTCACTAATGCTCCTTCCGTCTTCCAGTCCTTCATGAATGACATTTTCAGGGATTTGGGGATAAATTTCTGATTGTTTATTTGGATGATATCTTGATTTTTTCCAATGACTGGGACTCTCATGTGAAACATGTTCGGACTGTGTTCCAGATTTTGAGAGAGAATGCTCTGTATGTGAAGGGATCAAAGTGTCTTTTTGGCGTACAGAGGATCTCATTTCTGGGATTCATTTTGTCTCCGTCTGTTATTGAAATGGACCCGGTCAAGGTTCAGGCCATCTGTGATTGGGTCCAACCTACTTCATTAAAGGCTCTTCAGAGATTCTTGGGTTTTGTCAATTTTTATCGTAAATTTATTGGTAATTTCTCTGTTATTGTTAAACCATTGACTGATTTGACCAAAAAGGGTTCTGATGTGGTGAATTGGCCTCCTGAGGCAGTCTCTGCGTTTCAGGAACTTAAGCAGAGATTCACTTCTGCTCCTTTTCTAGGGCAGCCTGATGTTTCTCTGCCATTTCAGGTGCAGGTTGATGCCTCTGAAATTGGGGCAGGTGCCGTTTTGTCCCAAAGAGATCCAGAGACCTCTAAAAGTAATCCTTGTGCCTTTTTCTCTCGAAAATTTTCTCCAACTGAACATAATTATGACGTGGGTAATCGGGAGTTATTGGCCATGAAGTGGGCTTTTGAAGAGTGGAGACATTGGCTGGAGGGAGCAAAACATCAGGTGGTGGTCCTCACGGACCATAAGAATCTGGTTTATCTGGAATCAGCCAAGCGACTTAATCCTAGACAGGCCAGGTGGGCCTTGTTTTTCACACGTTTTAATTTTGTGGTTTCCTTTCTTCCTGGCACTAAGAATGTTAAGGCGGATGCCCTCTCGAGGAGTTTCCTTGCGGACTCTCCTGAGTTATCTGATCCTGCTGTTATTTTGAAAGAGGGTGTAGTTCTTTCCGCCATCTCGCCCAATTTGAGACTGGCTCTGGAAGGGTGTCAGGAGGATAAACCCGAGCGCTGCCCTATTGGGAAATTATTTGTCCCAGACCGGTGGAAAAAGAGTATGATGTCTGATATTCATTGTTCCGCGTTGGTTGGTCATCCCGGAATTTTTGGTACCAGAGACTTGGTTACTCGGTCCTTTTGGTGGCCTACTTTGTCTCGTGACGTCAGGGAATTTGTGCAGTCCTGCGGGACTTGCTCTCGCTCCAAGCCTTGCTCTCGCTCTAGTGGTTTGTTGATGCCATTGCCTGTGCCCAAGAGACCATGGACCCATATCTCTATGGATTTTATTTCCGACCTCCCTGTTTCTCAGAGAATGACCGTTATCTGGGTGATTTGTGATAGGTTTTCCAAAATGATACATCTTGTGCCATTACCTAAGTTGCCTTCCTCCTCCGAATTGGTGCCTTTGTTCCTTCAGCACGTGGTTCGGTTACACGGCATTCCTGAGAACATTGTGTCTGACAGAGGAGTCCAGTTTGTTTCCAGATTTTGGAGGACTTTTTGTTCTAAACTTGGTGTTCAATTGTCTTTCTCCTCGGCTTTTCATCCTCAGACCAATGGACAAACTGAGAGAACAAACCAGACATTGGAGACTTATCTGAGATGCTTTGTGTCTGCTGATCAAGATGACTGGGTCTCTTTTTTGCCTTTGGCTGAGTTTGCCCTTAATAATAGGGCTAGCTCTGCCACTTTGATGTCTCCATTTTTCTGCAATTTTGGGTTTCACCCTCGATTTTCTTCGGGACAGACGGAGGCTTCTGTCTGTCCAGGTGTTGACTCTGTTGTGGAGCGTATGCAGCAGATTTGGGACCAGGTAGTGGAGAGGTTGTCCCTCTCTCAGGAGAGGGCCCAGCGGTTTGCCAACCGGCATAGGACTGATGGTCCTCGGTTTGAAGTGGGGGACTTGGTCTGGTTGTCCTCAAGAAATATCCCTATGAGAGTTGCATCTCCTAAGTTTAAGCCTTGGTTTATTGGACCTTATAAGATCTTGGAGATTTTTAATCCTGTTTCCTTTTGTTTGCTTCTTCCGGGGACATTTAAGATCCATAACGTGTTCCACAAGTCCTTATTGAAGAGGTTTGTCGAGCCAGTGGTTCCTATGGCTGCGCCTCCTGACCCTGTTTTGGTTGAGGGAAATCTGGAGTATGTGGTTGAGAAAATATTGGATTCTCGTTTTTCTAGACGGAAACTCCAGTATTTGGTTAAGTGGAGAGGTTGTGGTCAGGAGGACAATTCTTGGGTGTTTGCTTCGGACATCCATGCTAGGAGACTGATCCGTGCGTATCACAGAGCTCATCCTGACCAACCTGGTTGCCCAAATGAGGGTTCGGTGACCCCTCCTCAAGGGGGGGTACTGTTATGAATGTGTTAGAAATTAATTCTGAGCAGAAGCTCCCTCTGGTGGTTACAAACAGTACTGAACCATTCAATGAGGATTTGAGGATTGGCAATCAGGAGTTACACACTGGTCTTATATAAGGGAGGTTCCCTCCCATCATGATTGCCGGTGATCAATTGTTCTTGTCTCAACTGTGGTTCCTGGTTCACTTGGAAGCTTGCTGTGCCTTGCCTGCATCTTCTGCTATCAGATAAGATATTTTCTGCTTTTATTTTTGTGCTTGCTTTTTGCATTGTTCCCTGCACTTCTGTGGAGGTCAGCCAGGTCCCCTCCGGGGGCTTGTGCTCCTCTCAGTTTATCTGAGCCACTGTTGTTTGTTCATTTGCCTTTTCCTGTTTTTTCTGTGGCTGCGGCTTAGTTTTGTGACACCAGAGAACTAATTTAGGTGGTAGAGGTCGTGTGATCTCAGGTGTTTTTGCAATTAGTAGAGTTGGTATTTTTTAGGGTTTTTTGGATTGCAGTAAGTGTCCTTCCTATCCTTTTCTGTCCACGTAGTTTGGGCCCCAACGTTTGCTCATACTATTTTCTGTCTGTGTCTGTATTTCCTCTTGTCTAACCGCCATTACATGTTTGGGGGCTTCCTATGTTCTTTGGGGATCTGCTCCGGGGCAGATAGCTTTCCTCTTTCTATCTTTAGGTGTAGTTATCCTCTCAGGCTGTGACGAGGCGTCTAGGACCAACGTAGGAACGCTCCACGGCCGCCTTTAGTTGTGGTGGTTAGTCAGGGTACTGCAATCCAGTAGTTTCCAACCTCTCTGGTGTATTGCCGTTTTTGCCTGCTCTCCTCAGCTACCAAATCATAACAGAGCACCCCTTAGACTCCAACACTTGTATCCAACACACCATACCAGCTGAGCATACGGATGTACCCTATGGGAGGATGGTCTGACTCAGACTGGTTAGTACAGGGTGTATGGGTGGGTGGAGCTTAGGCAGAAGTAAGAGGAGAAGAGAAGCTTAGAGGGCAGTAGTCTCTCGGAGGAGAGCAAGCCTGTAGGAGCTTCTGGAGCGTATAAGAAAGGGTACAAAAGCACGGACAGTGATTATTCCATCCGTGGCCCTATCTGAGATAGGAAGGACCAGGCCATCAGGGAACGGCCCCCTAGACTAGTGGAAAAGCTTCAGGCCCTGCTAGTAAGCCGACGGCGGTGATCACTTTATGGGTCATTGCTACCACCACCAGCAGCATCCCCTGGAAGGAAGCTATATAGGACCAAGGATGTACAGAGCTAATCTGTTTCCCGACAGGACCGCAGCTTCTGGTCTGAAGGACTGCATGGTGAGGTGCTAGGAAGAAAGGAGTGAAAAGCACAGAGAGAGGAGGCCAGGAAAGGAACACACTAAAAGGGAGTCCTGGGAAGTGCGACCAATCTACCTGGGGGTTGCTGGACCACTCGCCCGGAGGACACAGCGCCAAGCGGGCATCTGTATGGTGCACAACAGACTGTGAGAAAAACCCTGAAACTGCATCTGGACTGTCTCCTAGAATTATTCCAGCGACGCACATTCCTCTCTGCTACATTCACTAGCACCATTTCTACACTACAACATCTACCTGCCCTGGAAGACTACAGCCTCACCTGTGGGAGGCCTACCAACTGGCTGCAGAATATCATCACTTCCAGAGAACCTGAGCTGCAGCGCTGGTCATCTTGACCAGGCACCACAGGTGGCGTCACGAATCACTACACGAACATTATCCCCTGTAAATAAATCCCCCTTTTTAGTGAGCGCCCAGGGCCACGGACCGAGTCGTGGCTACCGTGACATCCCCCATAGAAGTCAATAGACTCGATGCCGAGTACCCCACGGCCCTGGTGGGCGACTCATTAGTAGCGGGAGGGTGAGCTGTTAGGCAGCGAGGAAAAAAAAGTAAAGGAAAAGAAAACTACTGTCCTTGTGTCCTCCAGTGATCTCTTGCGCCCTGAGTCCTGCGCCACAAGGTACACGAAGCCTGACAAACAGAACCGGTAGCCCTGGGGCCGCGCTCCACCTGTGGGGAGCAGAACCATCTCAGCTGCGTCACCATCAGCCCCAGCGGTCTCCTTTAGCAGCGTCGGCCATCTGTTGCCGAATACCGCAGGTGGGGTAACGTTAAATCCCATATACATATTTCCCATTTTATGGCATAGCCAGGGTCACTGAGTCATATCATGGCCCCATGACTTCCACAAAGAACTGTCCAACCCAGTTACGAGTACCCCAAGGCCCTGGTGGGCGTGTCACCCCTATGTATAAGAATATAAATACTATAATACTGCTACTATGTGCAAGAATTTAACTACTGTAATACTGTCCCATATGTACAAGAATATAACTTCTATAATACTGCTCTTATGTACAAGAATATAACTACTATAATACTGCCCCTATGTATAAGCATATAACTACTATAATACTGCCCCTATGTACAAGAATATAAATACTGTTATGATTTGGTAACCGAGGAGGATGGTAAAGAAATAAGCTAGGCGACCAAACACCCAGAGAGGTTGGTAACTTAGCAGATTGCAGACCCCTAAACTGACAGCACAACTAGAATTAGCCGTGGGATGTACCTACGATGCCATAGACGCCTCGACACAGCCAAAGAGTTAACTAAGCCTAAAGAGAGAAAGGGGAAAGCTAACTGCCCCGGAGTAGAGGCTCAAAGGAATAGATAGCCCCCAAACATATATTGCCAGTGAGACAGGTGAAGCACAAAACACAGACAGAAAATAGAATAAGCAAATGCTGGGGCCCAAACTGTCTAGATAGAACAGGACAGAAAAGGATACTGTCTGCAATCCAGCAAAAACTCTAAGAAAAATTCCAACACGTCTGATATGCAAAAATACTGAGGCAACACGACCTCTTCCCCACTAAATCAGAACTCTGGTGTGAACTGGACGCAAAACAACAGATACTGAAATAACAGGAGACTAGGAATACAGAAAGGATGGACATAAGCTGTGGCAAAGTAAAACAGAGTCCAGCACATGTCCCAGCAGGGAACCCGGCTGTACTCACACAAGCAAGGCAGAGAAAAGCAAAACGGGAAAAAAATGCCATAGATTAAAACAGACAAATAACTTATCTGAAAGATGCAGGACAAAGCAGGGAACAAGCTGACTTCCAGAAGGCTCAGTAAGAAAACCAAATCACCGGCAGCAACCAAGGGAAGGCTGCTTATATCTCTTCAGTCAGAAACACCTGATCTCCAATCATCCTCTTCAGGTGATCGACTCCTGTCAGCCAGACCAGCTCGACTACCAGCAGCAACCACCAGAGGGAGCCCAAACTCAGAAGCCAGACCAAACGTGTTCACAACAAAATACTATAATACTGCTACTAAGTGCAAGAATATAACTACTGTAATACTGCCCAATATGTACAAGAATATAATCACTATAAAACTGCCCTTATGTACAAGAACATAAATACTATAATACTGCCTCCATATACAAGAACATAACTGCTATAATACTGCTCATATAGACAAGAATATAACTAATATAATACTGCTCCTATGTAAAGGAATATAACTACTATAATATTGCCCCATGTACAAGAATATAACTACTAAAATACTGCCCCTATGTACATGAATATAACTACTATAATACTGCTCCTATGTTCAAAAATATAACTACTATAATACTGCCCCTATATACAAGAATATAACTACTATAATACTGCTCCTATATACAAGAATATAACTACTATAATACTGCTCCTATGTACAAGAATAGAACTACTATAATACTGCCCTTATGTACAAGAATATAACTACTATAATACTGCTCCTATATAAAAGAACATAATTACTATAATACTGCTCCTATGTTCAAGAATATAGCTACTATAATAATGCTCCTATGTACAAGAATAACTACTATAATACTGCTCCTGTGAATAAGAATATAACCACTGTAATACTGCTCCTATGTACAAGAATATAACTACTATAATATTGCCCCTATGTACAAGAATATAACTGCTATAATACTGTCCCGAAGTACAAGAATATAACTACTATAATACTGCCCCTATGTACAGGAACATATCTACTATAATACTGCCCGTATGTACAAGAATATAACTACTATAATACTGCTCCTATGTACAAAAATATAAATACTATAATACTGCCCCGTGTACAAGAATATAACTACTATAATACTGTCCCTATGTACAGTACATGAATATAACTACTATAATACTGCTCCTAAGTGCAAGAATATACTTACTATAAACCTGTTACTATATACAAGAATATACTGTAACTACTATAATACTGCTCCTATGTACAAGAATATAACTACTATAATACTGCCCCTATGTACTAGAATATAACTACTATAATACTGCCCCTATGTACAAGAATATAACTACTATAATACTGCCCGTATGTACAAGAATATAACTACTATAATACTGCTCCTATGTACAAGAAGATAACTACTATAATACTGCCCCTATATACAAGAATATAACTACTATAATACTGCTCCTATGTACAAGAAGATAACTACTATAATACTGCTCCTTTGTACAAGAATATAACTACCATAATACTGCTCCTATGCAGGGCCATCAGGGCATTACGGCCCTTACTGCTGTATGGGGCCCGGTGAACAGCAGTACAGAAGGGGGCCCACAGGTCAGGGGCCCCGCTCCTGTGCTTCTAGTCATTGGGCCCCAAGTGCTGTGCGCTGTGGCCGGGCCTGCTGCGCACACATCAGCAGAGCAGCAACAGTGACCGACATCAGAGAGCTACACGGAGCTGAAGGACCTGTGGTGATGTCATCATTATCACAAACCTTCACCGTTTATCAGCTCCGCCCCCTGATCACATGACGATGACGTCATCCCAGGTCTTTCAGCTCACACAGCAGCTGCATCTTCGTCGCAGGAGCGCAGCCAGGTAAGAAGAAAGTTTTTTTATTTTATTTTATTATTGAAAGCGGCAATATGTTTCCCCAGCAGGATGGAGACACAGGGGCAGGATGGAGACACAGGGGCAGAATGTAGACACGGGGCAGGATGGAGACAAGGGGCAGAATGGAGACGGGGCAGGATGGAGACAAGGGGCAGAATGGAGACAGGGGGCAGGATGGAGACAAGGGGCAGAATGGAGACAGGGGGCAGGATGGAGACAAGGGCAGATTGGAGACATGGGGCATATTGGAGACATAGGGGCAGGATGGAGACATAGGGGCAGGATGGAGACACAGGGGCAGAATGTAGACACGGGGCAGGATGGAGACAAGGGGCAGAATGGAGACGGGGCAGGATGGAGACAAGGGGCAGAATGGAGACAGGGGGCAGGATGGAGACAAGGGGCAGAATGGAGACAGGGGGCAGGATGGAGACAAGGGGCAGATTGGAGACACACAGTGGCAGATTGGAGACACGGGGGCAGGATGGAGACAAGGGGCAGAATGGAGACGGGCAGGATGGAGACAAGGGCAGAATGGAGACAAGGGCAGATTGGAGACACACAGTGGCAGATTGGAGACACGGGGCAGGATGGAGACAAGGGGCAGAATGGAGACAGGGGTCAGGATAGAAACAAGGGGCAGAATAAAGACACGGGGCAGATTGGAGACACACAGTGGCAGAATGGAGACACGGGGCAGGATGGAGGCAAGGGGCAGAATGGAGACAAGGCATAATGGAGACACGAGGCAGAATGGAGACACGGGGCAGATTGGAGACAAGGGCAGAATGGAGACAGGGGCAGGGTGGAGACAAGGGGCAGAATGGAGACACAGGGCAGATTGGAGACACACAGTGTCAGAATGGAGACATGGGGCAGGATGGAGACAAGGGGCAGAATGGAGACAAGGAGCAGAATGGAGACAAGGGGCAGAATGGAGACAGGGGGCAGGATGGAGACAAGGGGCAGAATGGAGATGGGGCAAAATGGAGATGGGGGCAGGATGGAGACAAGGGGCAGATTGGAGACACACAGTGACAGATTGGAGACACGGGCAGGATGGAGACACGGGCAGATTGGAGACAAAGGGGCAGGACGGAGACAAGGGGCAGATTGGAGACACACAGGGGCAGAATGGAGACATGGGGGTAGAATGGAGACATGGGGGCAGAATGGAGACAGGTCCCAGAATGGAGACACAGGGGCAGGATGGAGACAAGGGGCAGATTGGAGACACAGGGGCAGGATGGAGACAAGGGTTTTTTTTTTTTATTACTGATCAGTATTTTAGTATTCAGACTCTATGTGGTGGTAATATGTGGTTTGGTCATGGTATGGTGGTATTTGTCCCTTGTGTGTGCTATTATTCGGTCACCATGTGGTGCTAATATGTGGTCTGGTCATGGTGTGGTGGTATTTGTTCCTTGTATGTGATATTATTGGTCATTTTAAAAATTGAAAAATAAATAAAAATATACCTAAATTGTATTGGATATTTTAACAAATGATTAATAGGATAGAGTAGAGTAGGGCCCGGCCAAAAGAGTCTACCTTGTCATGGTGGCCGCTATGTACAAGAATATAACTACTATAATACTGCCCCGATGTACAAGAATATTACTATAATACTGCTCCTATGTACAAGAATATAACTACTATAATACTGCTCCTATGTACAGGAATATAACTACTATAATACTGCCCCCTATGTACAAGAATATAACTACTATAATACTGCTCCTATGTACAAGAATATAACTACTATAATACTGCTCCTATGTACAGGAATATAACTACTATAATACTGCCCGTATGTACAAGAATATAACTACTATAATACTGCTCCTATGTACAAGAATATAACTACTATAATACTGCCCCTATATACAAGAATATAACTACTATAATACTGCCCCTATGTACAAGAATATAACTACTATAATACTGTCCCATCTGTACAAGAATATAACTACTAAAATACTGCTCCTATGTACAAGAATATAATAACTACTAATACTGCTCCTATATACAATACTATACAGTTGTGCTCACAAGTTTACATACCCCGGCAAAATGTTTGCTTTTTTGGCCTTTTTTCAGAGAATATAAATGATAAAAATAACACTAAAACTCATGGTTCGTGGTTGGGTGAAGCCATTTATTGTCAAACTACTGTGTTTTCTCTTTTTAAGTCATAATGACAACCCAAAACATCCAAATGACCCTGATCAAAAGTTTACATACATTGCATTACTTATCCTGAGTTACATCCTATATTATACTCCAGAGCTGCACTCACTATTTTGCTGGTGCAGTCACTGTGTATATACATTACATTACTGATCCTGAGTTACATCCTGTATTATACCCCAGAGCTGCACTCACTATTCTGCTGGTGCAGTCACTGTGTACATACATTACATTACTGATCCTGAGTTACATCCTGTATTATACTCCAGAGCTACACTCACTATTCTGCTGGTGCAGTCACTGTGTACATTACATTACTGATACTGTAATGATCCTGAGTTACATCTTGTATTATACCCCAGAGCTGCTCTCACCATTCTGCTAATGCAGTCACTGTGTGGATACTTAGTACATACCTAATTATGCTGTACTAGATGGTGGCCCGATTCTAACGCATCGGGTATTCTAGAGGAGATGACCCGCGGCTACCGTCGGGAGATCAGCGGCTAGCGGTGGCATGCGTGGTTCAAATCCTGCGCCAATTCGCGGCCGGACAGCGCCTGTCACTGATTGGTTGCGTTCGGCCAGGTGCAACTAATCAGCGACGCGGGATTTCCGTTACAGACAGACCATCCTTGTATGCATGACTCCTCTCAAAAACCCTCCCATCCTTGTATACATGGCTCCCCTGTCCCATCCTGTATACATGGCTCCGCTCCCCCTCCCCTCCTTGTATACATGGCTCCGCTCCCACCCTCCCATCCTGTATACATGGCTCCGCTCCACCCTCCCATCCTTGTATACATGGCTCCCATCCTTGTATATATGGCTCCGCTCCGACCCTCCCAGCCTGTATACATGGCTCCGCTCCCACCCTCCCATCCTATATACATGGCTCCACTCCCACCCTCCCATACATTACATTACTGATCCTGAGAAACATCCTGTATTATACTCCAGAGCGGCACTCACTATTCTGCTGGTGCAGTCACTGTGTACATAGATTACATTACTGACCTTGCACTGGTCCTGAGTTACATCCTGTATTATACTCCAGAGCTGCACTCACTATTCTGCTGGTGCAGTCACTGTGTACATACATTATATCACTTATCTTGCATTAATCCTGAGTTACATCCTGTATTATACTCCAGAGCTGCACTCACTATTCTGCTGGTGCAGTCACTGTGTGCATACATTACTGATCCTGTACTGATCCCGAGTTACATCCTGTATTATACTCCAGAGCTGCACTCACTATTCTCCTGATGCAGTCACTGTGTACATACATTACTGATCCTGTACTGATCCTGAGTTACATCCTGTATTATACCCCAGGGCTGCACTCACTATTCTGCTGGTGCAGTCACTGTGTACATACATTACATTACTGATCCTGTACTGATCCCGAGTTACATCCTGTATTATACTCCAGAGCTGCACTCACTATTCTCCTGGTGCAGTCACTGTGTACATACATTACATTACTGATCCTGTACTGATCCTGAGTTACATCCTGTAGCTCTTTTTATTATAAAAAATATAAACAATACATACCATAATACATTTCTAACTGTACATAAATGAACATTGCTAAGATAAATAACAGAAACAAAAGAAACCAGCTTCAAAACAAAATTAAACCAAAAAGTCCAGAGTCCTTAGTCCTTTCTCTCCTTCAGAACTATTGCAGCTCCAAAGGACCCCCAGCAGGGACATTATCACTAAACAAAATTAAATATAAGACATAAAAGAAACATGCACACACACTCACACTGACACACAATCACGCACCTCCCCAAAAAAAAAAAGAAAAAAGGCCTCACCTGGCCATACATACAACACGACCTATATATAAACGCTACTATATACACTACTATATACACTAAGATATGGAAATTTTTTTTTTTTTTCTTTTTTTTTTTTTTCCCTCACCACACCACAGGTCCATGAGTTCATGCCCTTTTCACAGCAAACTTGATGGGTCCATGAAAGTTTATGCCCTTAGAAAATTTTTCGGGTCCATGGCAGGTTCCATGCCCTCCCCCCACACAAACACCCCCACCCAACCTAAACTATACCCCCCCAAACATATAACTATTTACACTTATATACAAAACATTACATTAACAGACCTACCACACAAAACACTACATTACATTACATTAACCACACTTTGCTTAAACCACAACATTATAAACATTTACACTGTACACTGACCACATAACTTGCAAGGCCCAAGTTCAGCGCCTGCAATCCCAATATCCATTATTTCCTGAATTTACAAAACAAAAAGCTAAATGTGCCACACACCAGCCCACCACCGGGAAACTGGAGTCCTAAGAGGCCCCGTCCCTAACCACCAACACACGCACCCTGTCCCTCACCAACTAAATCTGCCCCTAAAAGAAAAGAAACTGACCCTAACTATCCCTACCTGCCCCTACCTATCCCTACTCTACCTAGCTTATCAAAACTAACTAGCTATCCCTAAACTGGCCCTCCCTGTCCCTATCTGACCCTACTTTTCTCTCCCTCAACACCCACACCACCTTATCTTACCCTACCAACAATCTCACACAGACCAGCTCTCCCTAAGGCACGTTAAAGGAGAAACCCCTCCAAAGCCAAGAGGCCCTCCTCGCGCCCAGCCTCTCGAACTCCAAAGAGCGCACCTTCCCCAGGTCACCCAAGATGTTTCTAACCACCTCATCCTGGGGGAGGACTTTCCGCTGCGTGGAAACTAAACACCGTGCACTCCAAGTGTGGAACCTAATGACTACACTAACCAGGAATAAAGTGCTCCGTTCTCGGCCACCCAGGGATCTGAATGCCCCATAAGCCCACTCCGGATAAGAAAGGGACGCCAGCCTATGGAAGCACCCACCCTGTTGTAGACCCCTGTATTAAAGGGACACTGAAGGAGGAAGTGCTCCATGCTTTCCAACATGTCGCCACACTCCTCACGGGGACAACCCCGATCATCGGAGCTCCTGCACTTCAGGTTGTCCCTTACATACAGCCTCCCATGGAAGCAGCGCCAGGCCAAGTCCCAAAACTTCAAGGGGATCCGCTTGGAATTTAATAACCCAAGCCCAACCTCCAGATCCCGGCCTGGGCAATCCTTGAGCACCAGGGGCTTCTGGAAATGGGTCAACAGAACCCTGCTGTCAAGGAATTTCCTCGACATGGTCCTGATTTCCCACATTCCCAGACCCCACCGGCGGATCACCTTCAGAACCGGGGTAGCATAAGCCGGGAGATGTCCGTGCGGTGTGCGCAGGTCCTTCACCTGCCCTCCTGTCTCCCATTCCTGGAAGAAAGGCCGAAACCAACCCCTGCAGGAGAATACCCACGGAGGAGCCCTCTCTAAATAGAGGTTGGCAACATTGATCTTAAGAAAGGTGTTTATCAGAAACACCACCGGGTTGACCATACCCAACCCACCTAGTCTCCTCGTGCGGTACGTGACCTCTCTCTTAATTAGGTTAAGCCTGTTCCCCCATAACAGCTGGAAGAAAAAGCTATAGACCCGTGTCCAGAGAGGCTCTGGCAAGACGCAGACACTGCCCAGGTATATTAACAAGGGAAGCAGAAAGCCTTTGGCCAAGTTGACCCTTTCCCTCAGGGTTAAAGACCAACCCTTCCACTGGTCCACCTTTTGGGCGGCGATCTTAAGTCTGCCCTCCCAATTTTGCTGGGGTAGTCCCCGGGGCCAAATTCGATGCCTAGGATTTTGGCGGAGGTCTGGGGCCCTGGAAGGGTGTCCGGGAGATCAAAACTAGGATCTCCCCCTCCCAGCCAGAGACTTTCGCACTTTTCCCGGTTGATCATGGACCCGGACGCCTCCGAGTAGCGTTCGACCTCAGACATGACCCAATCCGCCTCCTCTCTCGAGGACACAAAGAGGGAGACGTCGTCAGCGTACGCTACCACCCTCAGAGTGGCCCCCGGCTCCGCCCGGTCCATCCCGACTCCCACCAACGGTCCACGATCTACCCTCCTCAAGAAGGGATCGATCGCGAACACGTATAAAAGTGGGCTCAGAGGACAACCCTGGCGGACCCCGGAACTCACCTCAAAAGGGTGACCAACCCAACCGTTCACGAGTGGAAAAGTCTCAGCCCCCTGGTATAAGGTCTCTAACCAATTTACAAACCTCCCAGGCAGACCGTACCTCAAAAGGACAGACCAGAGGTACTCGTGATTCACCCGGTCAAAGGCCTTTGCTTGATCTAAGGACAGCAAGTACCCCTTCCAGTGACCCGCCCTGCCCTGCTCCACTGCCTCTCGACACCGAGCACAGCACTAAAAGTACTGCGGCCTGGAACAGAGCAGTGCTGAGCCCCCGAAAGGAGCTGGGGTGCAAACTTCACCAGCCGATTAAACAGCACCTTTGCCAGAACCTTCCGGTCCACATTGAGAAGCGCTATGGGACGCCAGTTCTCAATACGGGACGAGTCCTTACCCTTTGATAGGATAATCAGGGCTGACCTCCTCATTGAGCTGGGAAGAGCACCCGAGGAAAGGCACTCATTAAACACCTCAGTCAAGAGGGGGACCAAGGAGTCCCTAAAGGCCTTGTAAAACTCGGATGTTAAGCCATCCGGACCTGGCGATTTTTTGGGCCGAAGCCCATCAATGGCCAGTCTCACTTCCTCTTCCCTGATTGCCTCTACCAAAACATCAAGAGAGGGGTCATCTCCTGGCTCAGGAATGGTCTCAGCCAGGAAAGCCGACATCCCGTCTCGATCCAGATCCCTCTTTTCCAAGAGGTGCGAGTAGAAGGATCTGACCACCTCCAGGATCCCTGATTTGGATCGGTTCAGGGAACCCATACTGTCGATCAGTCCTGTCACCATCTTACAATTCACTGACATCTTACAGTTTCTGTAAGGGTCGGGCGAGCGGTACCTCCCGAAATCCCTCTCAAAAACCAAAGATGTGTGCCTATCATACTGACACCTCTTGAGCAAAGACTTCACCCTGGAGATCCCTCACGGTCACCCCCAGTCGAGACGAGCTGCTCGAGTTTCCTCCTCAAAGCCTGATACAAGCGGTGCCTGTTCAGACTCCTGAGGCTCGAGAGCTGACGGAAGAACCCCGCCACCCTCTCTTTGAAGATCTCCCACCACTCAGACTTACTGCTACAGAGATCCAAAAGCGGTACCTGGCTCTGAAGAAATTCCTCAAAGGACTGTCTCACTTCCGCTTCTTCCAACAGGGATGAATTCAGCTTCCACAGCCCTCTTCCCATCCGGGGCGTCTCTGTAACATTCAGAGAAAAGAAAATTAAACAGTGATCGGAGAATTCCACCTCAACGGCGGACACTGCAGAAAAGATGGCATCCTCCTTCAAAAAAAACCTATCTATCCTAGACCTACAGCTACCTCTATGAAAGGTGAAACCCCCGTGACCTGGGGTGTGCCGGATGTGGACATCCACCAGGCGAGCTTCGCTAGCTATACTATTTAATGCTGTACTATCGTAAGCCAGGTGGCCTCCGGGGCCCCCCCTATCACGGGATCTCGTAATGGTGTTAAAATCCCCACCGAAGACCACCTGCCGGCTCGTAAAAAGAAAGGGCTTGATCTTCATGAAGAGACATTTGCGGTCCCACTTGGATTGTGGACCATAGATGTTTATGAGCCGAAGCTCCTGTCCCCTCATGAAAACGTCTAAGACCAGGCACCTCCCCATTTCTATCTCAATAACCCGTCGGCATTCCACCTCCGCGGTCTTAAAAAGGACCGCCACCCCGCTATACGGCTCGGCCGCAAGAGACCAGTATGAGGGCCCACACCTCCACTCCTTCCTGGCTTTATGGATGGCCCCCATGTCTGTTAGTCGGGTCTCTTGCAAAAACAAAATTTCAGCCTCAAATCGGGTGAAAAAATCAAAGGCCGCAAATCTGGCCGCATCTGACTTAATACTGGCGACATTAATGGACGCCAGAGTCAACGGGGTGAGTTCCGCCATCATGGGTGATTGGGTTAGATGGCCTTCTTCTTCCCCACCCCGTCTTTCCCATCTTTCCCCTCCGAAGAGGGGTCTGATCCCTTCCGTTTTAGGGAAGACGAGGTATCCATCCCCATGGTCTCCTTGCCTCCGGGCTCCAGGTCTGTCCCCCCCCCAGAGGAAACAGCGTCCCCTGGGGGACAGACTCCGCCATCCCCTGAAAGCCCCCCAGATGGCGCCCCCGGCCCCTCGCCCCCGACCTCCGTCCCAGCAGGGTCGTCGAGGGCTTGGTACCGGTTGGAGAGGGCGATCAGAGGGGAGCCGGTGAGCCCTTCCGTTGGCATACTTACGGTCGGGGGAGGAGGTTTGGAAGGCTTAACCACCTTCTTTTCCTCCTTCCGGTACGCTTTTTATCACCCTTCTCTACTGTAGGCTGATCCGTGACCTCCTCATCCACACTTTCATACTGGGAGGAGTTGTCGGAGTCAGCCAGGTTTTCCTCCCTCTCCAACCTCCTGATCTCCTCGCATACCTCTTCCTCCCCCGGGGCCTCAGAGACACCGGCCACCGGCCTAGAGGGGAGGGCAGGCATCACCCCAGTTGCCTGAGGCTCTCCCCGCCCCTCACCCCCGTGGCGATTTTCCTGTCTCCTCTGGTAAGAGGGACCTCTATTGGCCTTGTCCTTCCTCACTGGCCCCTTAGCCCCTCTCCCGCCACCACCACCTGCCACAGCAGAGGTCGCGCCGCCAGGGGTTGCCCCCTCACGGTCTCCCCCCACCGGGCCTGCAGCGGCATTGGTAAAGGAGCGAGGGCAGCGGCTATACGGGTGACCTAGGTCACCACACAGGTGGCACCGAATGTCCTTGCAAGATGCGGCGAGATGACCTACCCCACCACACAAGGCACATTTCTGCACCTTGCAGCTTGCGCTGAAGTGGCGGGGATCACCGCACTTGTGGCAGACCTTCGGCTGCCCCTGGTAGAAGACCAGGATCCTGTCCCTCCCTAGGAACGCCGAGGAAGGGATGTGGGTGACGGTACCCCCTGAGACCTTCAACTTCATCATGAAGGTCCAGCCCCCCGACCAGATACCGAACTCGTCCCGATTTTTTTTGGGGACGTCCGTGACTTCCCCATAACGGGAAAGCCACGTCATGATGTCAACGCCGGAGAGTGACTCGTTACAAGTCACCACGGTCACTCTCTTAACGGCATTTTGGCGAGACAACGCCTGTACAGGCGAAGTCTCGCCATCCGGGCTCCCCCTTCACCAGCTCGTAATTAGACCAGAAGAGCTCTAGCCCCTCCGGCCGAACGAAACTGATGTCGAAGAATAGGGTGGCCGAGGGATGGATCAGGGCAAAGATGTCCATCGCCCTGAAGCCCATCTTCAGGAGGAGCTCCACCACCCTACTCCTGGGTGGGCAAGCTTCACCGCCCCTCCAGCGAAGACGGACCACATTCCTCCTGGCCGGCCCTTGCCCGGCTGTCGGGAGGGACCAAATGGTTTCCCCCTCCCTTCTATCTTGGAAGGCGGCCAGGCCATGTCTCTCCAACCAGAAAGACAAGTCCACCTCTCTTCCCTCTACATTGACCGACCGCTCTCCTTTTTTTAAGGGCCTCCAGAAAACGGCGGTGCAAAACGCCGTCCCCAGAGTCCGGAGGCAAGGAGACCCCCCGAGAACCCCCCGGAGCCCCAGCCACAACCCCCGCAAAAGAACGGGGTCTCACTGCTGGGGGGCCAGATGGGCCAGCCCCTCCCTCACCAACACACTCACTCCCTCCGCATTCACTCCCACATCCACATCCACGTCACTCATGTCACTCACCTCACTCATACCATTCACCTCAGCCAATTCATCAGAATTTTCAATATTATTTTCCTTGCTGTTTCGTTTTTTACCTGCTGGGGGCCCTGGCTGATTGGTGCTCTGCCCCGTATTGTTTTTGCCCAGGAGTACTGCCGCCCCTTTACGAGCCGCAGAACAAGCCCACCTAGTAAGCTCTGCCTGGGCTCAGGAGCAGCAGCACTTCCTGAGCTCTCTGGCTCCATTTTTTTTTTTTCTGTTGTTACATTTGGGGCAGGGACAGGCTCTGCCTCTGCACCCTGCCCCCCACTGGAAACCTGTGCTGGCTTCTCTTGGGGCACCGGAGCCCCTGCACCACCAGATGGAGGTAAGCGGGCCGAGGACCCCGGCAACCCCTTGCCAGCTCTCTCGGGCATTGTTTTGGGTGGGACAGAAGGCAGCGGGCCCGCCGAGGCCACGCCCCCCCCGCTGGTCACGGCAATGGCGGGTAGAGCGAAAGCCCGAAAGGCCACGCTCCCCCCGCCAGCCGTGAGCACAGCGAGCGGAGCTGCGGCCGCCGAGGCCACGCCCCCACCGCCAGCCGCAGTCATAGCGGGTGAGGCAGCAGCCCGCAAGGCTACGCCCCCCCCGCCAGACGCGACAATAGCGGGTGGGACAGCGGCTGAGGAGGACACGCCCCCCTCACAGGCCACCACCGCCTTCTTGTACCCACCACTCGCTTTTGGCAAGGTCGGCCACTCCCCCTCGGCGCCAGCGGCGGCGGGGCCCCCGGCGCGGACCCCTTATTGGATCGACGCGCAGAGGACCCCGACCCTGCCGCGGACACCGCCAGGGGAGCGACCAACAGCTTGCACTTTTTAACTTGCTGCCTTACGGCAGACTCCGCGCCCTTTCTTGGTCTCTGGACCCCCAAAAATGATCCAGTCTGAGCGGATCCGCGTGTGGGGGGCCCAGAGACCCCAGCTCTCGCCGCCGGAGATGCGGCCCTGGCTGTACCGACTCCAGGTGCCGGGCCAGCCCCCGCTGCCACAGAGGACTGGGCCCGAGCACCACCACCATCAACAACACCGGCACCGACACTCTCCATATCGCTGCCTGAGTCCGAGCTGCCACCACCAGCATGGCACCCAGACCCGGGCAGACTTCTTCTCTCCCCGCTCCCTTGCTGCGGACCCACCACAGGGCCCGAGCCGGGGTGGGTAGCGGGTTCCACACAACGGGACAGGGGGGCCCCAGGAAGGGGAGCATAGACGAATTTGTCTATGGTGGTGACTCTGGCTTTTTTTTTTCTTTTCTTCCCCTTCCCGGTTGCCCCATCCTCGCAGATCTCATCCCCAAACAACAGCTCGCCAAACCGTGCTGGGGACTCGATCTGCCGCACTTGTTGCAGGATGAGGCAGCCCCCCTCACTGCTGATACCACTCCCGCCATCCTCCCCCTCGCTCCCACTTTCCTCCGAATTACTGGAGTCCGGTGGGAGGGCCACTTGCTCGGGGGCTATCCCGCTGCATGATACCTGGGCGTTTACACTCACCAGGTCTTCAGGTGGGACTGGCGCAGATACCTCACAGCCGCCATTTTCCTCCTTCTCCTCCTCCACCTGGCTGGCGCCTCCTGACCCCCCAGGAGACCCACCGGTCAGGGCCCTGAACCGGTCGTCGTTTTTGAGCTTCTCCTCGAAAGGGCCGCTCCCAGCCAGGATCTCTGCCCTCCGTTTTCCAGATCTGTAATTGACCCCTTCAGCCTCTGCACCGTGGCGGTGACCTCTGCTCTCCTTGAGGCAGGGAGCTTGTTCTTCGCCATGATGCGTGCTCCCTTCAACTCCTCCCGGAGTCTCCTTAGCTGTTGGCGGCCTCCTCGTATTCGCAGAGGTGCGCGTGGATGCGGAGCCATAGTGGTGACAGGCTCCCCGCTGCCTTGGAGCCCAGGTGGGCCACCGAGTGCGCCTTCCTGGGGGGCTCCCCACCACCGGACCGCACGTCCTCCGGTTGGGCCTCCCCCAGCGCCTCCGGAATGGAGACCGCCAGGATCGGTCCTCTTGAGCAGCTCGGTGGCCCTTGGTCTCTGCGGCGCGGCCGTGCTGCCCCTCCTGAGGGACTTTTCCTTCGCCTCTGCCCCTGTGACAACTCATGATGGTATCCTCCTGTGTATTGAGCGCCTCCCATTCGCGGTGCCTCATGCGACCATACTAGTGGGACTCGATCCGTGATCCAAGTGCTCTCTCTTAGCTGCTGGACCAGAAAAAAAACCTTCCTTTGCAGGAATCTTCCAGCAGCTGGCATGACTACACACGTGAAGCCCGGTCGTCCGAGCTCCAGAGCGCACCACTATCGCTGGTGAGAGTACATATAAAGGCTGCGATCATGTACCCAGAGCTGCACTCACTATTCTGCTGGTGCAGTCACTGTGTACATACATTACATACTGATTGTGATGACCTGAGTAAAATCCTGATTATACTCCAGAGCTGCACTCACTATTCTGCTGGTGCAGTCACTGTGAATACATACATACGAGTCATACCAAGTGCATCCATCTTAGGATCAGGAATTTACGCATCCTGAGTACATCGATATACTCCAGAGCTGCACTCACTATTCTGCTGTGCAGTCACTGTGTACAACATTACATTACTGATCCTGAAGAATTTACATCCTGTATTATACTCCAGAGCTGCACTCACTATTCTGCTGGTGCAGTCACTGTGTACATACATTACATTACTGATCCTGAGTTACATCCTGTATCTCTTTTATTATAAAAATACAAAACTAAACTTACAGGCAAAACATAACAAAACTTAACAAACTCAATAACAAAAACATTATCCATAAATCCCAAAAGTCCAATGTCCAACAGATATATAGAAACAAAATCGTTTCTCCATTTCATTAACACCCCCGGCAAGGAAGAGACCTCAACCTATATCCTTTTTTTTTTTTTCCCTCATACACTCATACCCATGCATTCACCTCTAGAAAAAAAAAAAAAATTCAGCCAACTGCCCTAAAGAAAGTAAATAGGCCACCTGGCCAAAATTAATGATACAATCTTCATATACATATATATATACACATATACTATAATATATAACAAATACTATATTACATACATTTTTTTTTTTTTTTTTTATAATTTTTTTTTTTTTTTATTTTCCTAAACTAAACCACCACCATTCCCCAAAGGTCCCACAAAGTTTGTGGCCTATCACACCAGGTCCCACGAAAGTTTGTGGCCTTTCTTACACAGCAAATCTTCTTGGCATCCCGCCGGACGTCCATTCTCCAAAACCCATCCCCCCTCCCCCCAAGAAACCCCCACCCCACCTAAACTAAATCCCCCTACAAGCATTATAGTACACATACAACATATATATACATTATATATACACAACTTATAATAACATATTCAATAATAACACCTATCAATAATAACCACTACACACCTTAACCATGACCAAAGAACAGGCCCAAGTTCAATGCTTGCAAGCCCTATACCCGGGTTACCAATTACAAAACAAAAATCTATGAGTGAGGGTTACAGCCCACCACCAGGAACTGGAGACCATAGAGGCTCTCACCCTAATCTACCGCACATCACCCTGACCCTCCCTAACAACACAAAAGAGAAAATCCTGTCCCTATAGCCCTACCAACCTCTCCCTACCTGCCCCTACCTGTCCCTCACTGACCCTCACTACCAACCTAATACTAACTACCTGTCCCTAAAGACTGTCCCTATCTGTCCCTCCCTGTCCCTACACTCTATCTGACCCTACAAAATAAAGATAAAAGGATAAAAAATACTAACTCAGCCCTATCACAGGCACACAGAACCTAACTCTCCCTAGGGCACATTAAAGGAGAAACCCCTCCATAGGAGAGAGGCCCTCCCTGCACCCAGCCTCTCAAACTCCAGGGAGCGCACTTTTGCCAGGTCACCCAGGATGTTCCTAATCACCTCTTCCCTGGGGAGGACTTTCCGCTGAGTAGACACTAGACACCGTGCATTCCACGTGCAGAACCTAGTTACTAAACTAACTAAGAAAACAGTGCCCCGATCTCGGCCACCAAGGGACCTGAATGCCCCATAGGCCCACTCCGCATAGGAGAGGCTTGCCAGCCTGGACCAGCCAATGGAAGCACCCACCCTGCTGTAGACCTCTGTATTAAAGGGACACCAAGCAGGAAGTGCTCCATGCTTTCAAGCATGCCACCACACTCCTCGCGGGGACAATCCCGGTCATCAGAGCTCCTGCACTTCAGGTTGTCCCTCACATACAGCTTCCCATGGAAGCAGCGCCAAGCCAAGTCCCAAAACTTCAAGGGGATCCGCTTAGAGTTCAATAACCCGAGCCCCACCTCCAGATCCCGGCTTGGGCAATCCCTGAGCGCCAGGGCTTCTGAAAGTGGGTCAACAGGACCCTATTGTCAAGAAACCTTCTCGACATGATCCTGATCTCCCACACTCCCAGACCCCACCGACGGATCACCTTCAGAACCGGGGTAACGTAAGCCGGAAGATGCCCATGAGGTGTACGAAGGTCCTTCACCTGCCCACCTGTCTCCCATTCCTGGAAGAAAGGCCGAAACCACCCCCTACAGGAGAATACCCACGGAGGAGCCCTCTCTGACCAGAGGTTGGCGATGTTTGCTTAAGAAAGGTGTTTACTAGAAACACCACTGGGTTGACCATACCCAACCCTCCTAGTCTCCTCGTGCGGTACGTGACCTCTCTCTTGATTAGGTTCAGCCTATTTCCCCATAATAATTGGAAAAACAGGCTGTAGACCCGTGTCCAAAGAGGCTCTGGCAAGATGCAGACGCTGCCCAGATATATTAGCAAAGGAAGCAAATAGCCCTTGGCAAGACTAACCCTTTCCCTTAGGGTCAAGGACCAACCCTTCCACTGATCCACCTTCTGGGCGGCAATCTTAAGTCTGCCCTCCCAGTTTTGCTGGGGATAGTCCCCCGGGCCGAAACTGATGCCTAATATTTTTGCTGTGGCCTGAGGCCTGGAAGGGTGTCCGGGAGATCAAAACTTGGATCTCCCCCTCCCAGCCAGAGACTCTCACACTTGTCCCGGTTGATCATGGACCCGGATGCCACCGAGTAGCGTTCAACCTCAGACATCACCCAATCCGCCTCCTCTCTCGAGGATACAAAAAGGGAAACGTCGTCAGCGTACGCCACTACCCTCAAGGCGGCCTCTGGCACCGCCCGGTCCATCCCGACTCCCACCAACGGTCCCGCGCTCCACCCTCCTTAAAAGGGGGTCGATCGCGAACACGTATAACAGTGGGCTCAGAGGACAGCCCTGGCGGACACCAGACCTCACCTCAAAAGGGTGTCCGACCCAACCGTTCACTAGCGGAAAAGTCTCTGCCCCATTGTATAAAACTCTCAACCAATCAACAAACCTCCCAGGCAGACCGTACCTCAGAAGGACGGACCAGAGGTACTCATGGTTAACCCGGTCAAAGGCCTTTGCCTGGTCTAAGGACAGCAAGTACCCCTTCCAGTGACCTGCCCTGCCCTGCTCCACTGCCTCTCGGACACCGAGCACAGCACTAAATGTACTGCGGCCTGGAACAGAGCAGTGCTGGGCCCCCGAAAGGAGCCGGGGTGCAAACTTCACCAACCGATTAAAAAGCACCTTTGCCAGAACCTTTCGGTCCGTATTGAGAAGCGCTATGGGACGCCAATTCTCAATACGGGACGAGTCTTTACCCTTTGACAGGATAATCAGGGCTGACTTCCTCATTGAACTGGGCAGAGTGTCCGAGGAGAGGCACTCATTAAACACCTCAGTCAAGAGGGGGACCAAAGAGTCCCGAAAAGTCTTGTAGAACTCGGATGTTAAGCCATCCGGACCGGGCGACTTTTTGGGCCGTAGCCCATCAATCGCCCGTCTCACTTCCTCTTCCCTGATTGCTTCTGCCAAAACATGAAGAGAGGGGTCATCCCCCGGCTCAGGGATGGTTTCAGCCAGGAAAGCCGACATCTCATCCCGATCAGGATCCCTCCTCCCCAAGAGTGCGAGTAGAAGGATCTGACCACCTCCAGGATCCCTGATTTGGATCTGTTCAGGGACCCCGTACTGTCGATCAGTCCTGTCACCATCTTACAATTCACTGACAACCTGCAGTTTCTGTAAGGGTCGGGCGAGCGGTACCTCCCGAAATCCCTCTCAAAAACCAAGGATGTGTGCCTATCGTACTGGCACCCCTTGAGCAAGGTCTTCACCCTGGAGATTTCCTCTCGGTCCCCTCCAGTCGAGACGAGCTGCTCGAGTTTCCTCCCCAGCTGCCGATACAGGCGGTACCTGTTCAGGCCCCTGAGGCTCGAGAGCTGACGGAAGAACCTTGCGACCCTTCTTTTGAAGATCTCCCACCACTCAGACTTACTGCTACAAAGACCCAAGAGAGGTACCTGGCTCTGAAGAAATTCCTCAAAGGACTGTCTTACTTCCGCTTCTTCCAGAAGGGACGAATTCAGCTTCCATAGGCCTCTCCCCATCCGGGGAGTCTCTGTAACATTCAAAGTAAAGAAAATTAAACAGTGATCGGAGAACTCCACCTCAACAGCGGACACTGCAGAAGAGACGGCTTCCTCCTTTAAAAAAAACCTATCTATCCTAGACCTACTGCTTCCCCTATAAAAGGTGAAACCCTCGTGACCTGGGGTGTGCCGGATGTGGACATCCACCAGGCGAGCTTCGCTTACTATGCTATTCAAGGCTACGCTATCATAAGTCAGCCGGTCTCCGGGGCCTCCCCTATCACGGAGTCTGGTTATAGCATTAAAATCCCCACCGAAGACCACCTGCCGGCTCGTAAAAAGATAGGGCTTGATCCTCAGGAAGAGACATTTACGGTCCCACTTAGATTGCGGGCTATAGATATTGATGAGCCGAAGCTCCTGTCCCCTCATGAAGACGTCAAGGACTAAACATCTCCCCATTTCTACCTCGATCACCCGTCTGCATTCCACCTCCGCGGTCTTAAAAAGGACCGCTACCCCGCAATACGGCTCGGCCGCAAGAGACCAGTATGAGGGCCCACTCCTCCATTCCCTCTTTGCTTTGTGGATGGACCCCAGGTCCGTTAATCTGGTCTCCTGCAAAAATAAAACATCAGCCTCAACCCGGGTGAAAAAATCAAAGGCCGTAAATCTAGCCGTATCCGACTTTATGCTGGCGACATTAATCGACGCCAGAGTCAACGGGGTAGGTTCCGCCATCATGGGTGATTGAGTTAGACGGCCTGTTTTTTAACCGTACCCCCAGATTTCCTCTCCCCCTCTGAGGAGGAACCCGACTCACCCCTCCTCTTTAAAGACACCGAGGTGTCCATATCCTCCTTAGCAGCAGTGGACACCTCCTTCCCAGCACTAGATTCCTCGCCCCTGGACCCTGAGGTAGTCCCCCCGCCAGAGGAGTGTGAATCCCCGGGAGGACGGACCTCGCCACTCCCTGAAGGCACCCCAGATGTTGCATCCGGCCCCTCACCCCCGACCTCCGACACAGCAGAGTCATCGAGGGCTTGGAACCGATTGGAGAGGGGGATCAGAGGGGAGCCGGTGAGCCCTTCCATGGGCACCCTAGCGGTCAGGGGGGGGGGCATTAGACTTTTTAGCCTTGTTCTTCTTCCGCCTCTTACCGGCACGATTGTCACCCATTTTTTTAGGCTGCTCCACCACCTCTTCATCCGCACTTTCTGTAATGTATGTAGTACAGTTCATATAGCGTCTTGTGCTTGGGTGCGATGAAAACACAGGAGTCACAGGTTTGATATAGAAAAGTCCTGTATTACTTCATACAAGTTGGCAGAAATAGTCACACAGTTTGCAGACACAGAAACAGGAGACACAGCAGGCCAGAGTAATCCAAGCTCAGCAATCACTCTCCAATACAGATTCAGGATCTTCTTCTCTGTTACCGTAAGTCCATGCAAACGTGGGTCTTTCAAAGAGCAGGGTTCAGAGTCCACAAGTGCTTCAGAGTTCCTCAGTAGGAATAGCTGGAGTACAAGGTCCAAGGCTTACAGGAGTCAAGTCACAGGTTCACTGCAGGCTAGATTCTGAAGCACTGATTGCTCAGCTGTGGCTGCTTAAGAAGCAAAGGAGAGAATCAGGGCGGGAACATGCAAGCTGGAAACTCCATTTGACTGAGGGCAAGATAGCTGCAGCAAGACAGAAAGTAAAATGGCTGACGAACAAACTGAGTTTCAGGAATATATACATAGAACCTTACATTACTCCCCCTTAAGGACAACCTCCGGATGACCTCAGACCAGGCTTGTGTGGGTACCTCTGATGAAACTGACGGAGCAAGCGAGGAGCATTAACGTTATTGACCGGTTCCCATGAGTTGTCCTCCACTGGGTAGCCCTGCCATTTAATCAGATATTGTAACTGATTTCTATACAACCTGGAATCTAAAATCCTTTCCACCACAAATTCTTCCTGACCATCGACTAGCACTGGGTCAGGGCAAGGAGAGGAACGTCCAGGAAACGTATTGGGTGTCGCAGCCTTTAGTAGGGATACATGAAAGACAGGGTGGATTCTCATAGTTCTGGGCAGTTGAAGACGACAAGCAACGGCACTTATAATTTTACTGATTTTATAGGTCCAATGTACTTATGTCCCAACTTAGACGATGGAATCCTTAACTTAAGATTTCTGGTTGACAGCCAGACCAAGTCTCCTACCTTGAAAGCTGGTGCAGGTTTACGAAATTTATCTGCTGCTTTCTTGTACCTTTCTTGAGCCGATTTCCAGATTTTCCTTTAGAAGATCCATATTCTTCTGTAAAGACGTGATTCTTTCAGCCACTGCTGGTAAAGGCGTTTCTATGGGAAATCGTGGTAGAATGTTAGGATGATAACCTAGATTAGAGTAAAAAGGAGACTGTTTAGTGGAGGCACTCTGAGAGTTGTTATACGAGAACTCAGCTAATGGAAGTAGATCCACCCAATCATCCTGTAGGTGGCAGATAAAGCAGCGGAGATACTGCTCCAGGGTTTGATTGGTTCGTTCGGTCTGTCCATTAGTCTGGGGATGAAAAGCAGAAGAAAGGTTTACTTTAATGTCCAATGCTGCACAGAAATTTTGCCAAAACCTAGAAGTGAATTGCACCCCTGATCCGAAATAACCTCATCCGGTACTCCATGTAAGCGAAACACATCTTTAATCATCAAATCTGATGTCTGTTTTGCAGTGGGTAAGCCGACACAAGGGATAAAATGAGCTGCCTTTGTTAGACGGTCAACCACCACTAGAATGGTGTTCTTCCCCTGAGAGGTTGGTAACTCCACAATGAAGTCCATAGAAATGGATCCCCACGGGCGGGACGGGGTGGGAAGAGGCTGTAACAGACCAGTTGGTGAGGAGCGAGGTGTTTTTCCTCTATGCCCAAACTATCTTGGAATCGTGAATGAGTTGCAATACTCTTAATCTGACTGTTTCAGGAATATACAGACGTTGTCCCTGAATCCACACACCATTCTTAAAGACAAGACTTACGTCCCTTGGGGGTTGTGCCAAAAAGGAATCCGCATGGTATGCTTCCTTGATGTCCTTAAGTAGGTCTTGATTATGAATTACTCCTAGGAATCTAGAGTCAGGAAGAATAGTCTTAGGAGGAGTAATTGGACGTGTCTCTGCTGAGTAAATCCTAGAGAGTGCATCAGCCTTTCCATTGCGCGATCCTGGTCTATAAGAGATGATAAAATTAAATTGGTTTAAGAAAAGATTCCAGCGAGCCTGGCGAGGAGTCAGGCACTTGGCCGACCTGATAAACTCAAGGTTACGATGGTCTGTCAGGACGACTATTTGCTGTGCAGCTCCCTGAAGAAGGTGTCTCCATTCTTTGAAGGCGGCAATAATGGCCAACAACTCTCTATTGCCCACATCGTAGTTCCTCTCAGCCGAAGACAACTGCTGGGAAAAGAAGGCACAGGGATGCAAGACATTCTTCTCACCTGTTCTCTGAGAGAGTATAGCTCCAACGGCACAGTCTGAAGCATCCACCTCTATTATGAAGGTAAGCTCGGGGTTGGGATGTACTAGGATAGGTGCAGTGGTAAATTTATCTTTTAGACGGGAAAATGCTTCCTGGGCTTGGGGAGTCCAGGAAAACCTAGACTCTTTCCGGGTAAGTTGAGTGATAGGTGACACTACCTCAGAGAAATTTCTAATGAAACGTCTATAGAAGTTGGCAAACCCGATGAAGCGCTGTACCTCCTTCACATTTCTAGGACTTGGCCAATCCTTGATGGCTTGGGTTTTGCTTCCATCCATACTAATTCCTTGTGTAGACAGTACATACCCCAGAAATTGAATTTCGGTCCTATGGAATTCACACTTTTCAAGTTTGATGTAAAGATGATTTTGTCTTAGACGTTCCAAGACCATTCTCACATGTCCATGATGTTCCTCTGTGGAGTTAGAAAAAATTAGAATATCATCCAAATAAATTACCACGAATGTATCTAGGAGATCCCTGAAGATGTCATTCACCAAGTGTTGGAAAGTGGCTGGGGCGGTACTCAGACCAAAAGGCATAACTAGATATTCAAAGTGTCCATAGCGTGACCTGAATGCAGTCTTCCATTCATCCCCAGGTCTAATACGGACTAAGTTATAGGCCCCACGAAGATCTAGTTTAGAAAAAATTTTGGCATGTCGCACTCTCTCCAATAACTCAGGGATTAAAGGCAATGGATAACGGTTTCTAATAGTAACCTTATTGAGTTCCCTATAGTCTACGCATGGTCTCAGAGATCCATCTTTCTTCTTTACAAAGAAGATGGGTGCACCTGCAGGAGATGAAGAGGGGCGTATGAAGCCCTTGGCTAGATTTTCATCTATGTAATCCTTTAAAGCCTTTAGCTCGGGCCCCGCCAGGGGTAGATCTTACCAAAAGGTATCTCTGCTCCAGGCAATAATTCAATTGGACAATCATATGGACGGTGAGGAGGAAGCTGGTCAGCGTTCTTCTTGTCACATAAATCCACATAGTCCTGGTATACAGCTGGTAGTTCAGGGACTGACATGATTCCTTTAGGAACAGAGCAAGCTGAAACTTTTGGACTCATCTGTTTCTCTGGAAAGTGTAATTCCTTGGTCTCCCAGTTAATGGTAGGATTCTGAGCCTGCAGCCATGGTAGCCCTAGAATAATGGGAAAGTGGGGAGAAGAGATAAGCATAAAGGACAGTTTCTCTTGATGATCTTTACCCATAAGAACCCTCAAAGGCTCTGTTTCCTGATCCACTGGTCCAGAGGTCAGCAGGGAGCCATCCACAGTTTCCATTTGTACTGGAGTAGCCTTCTTCACTGAACGTATTCCCTGTTTCAGAGCAAAGGAGACATCCATAAAATTTCCACTTGCCCCTGAGTCGATCATAGCAGAGCTAGACACCCAAGCTGAGTCAACCCAGAGTTTGATGGAAAGAAAGCAATGAGAATTGTTTTTCTTACAACTCAGCTGGGACACCGCTGAGGAAACTTGAAAAATGGCAGCGTTTACACAGTCAACGTCCTCAGAGGTAACGGAGTTTAAGTCCGAGAAATCAAGATCTGTTGCTGCAGATCTCTCTGGAGCCTGAGGCTCGGACCTGACAGATCCCCTCTCGCAACACTCACAATGAATGAGTGCTGCAGTAGTCTTACGAGAACGGCTGGGGCAGTTTATAATGAAGTGCCCTGACTTACCACAATAGAAACATAGATTCTCCTTAAAACGATGTTCCTTGCGTGCATCACTAACCCGTCGTTGTAAAGAGTCTACCTGCATGGGTTCAGGTTCAGGTTCCCGTGTAATCCTACTCAAAGGTTCCTTAGCTGGAGAGGAAGGTAGGAAAAGGTTAGTACGATTGCTTTCGAACCATCTCTCTTGCCTGCGTTCAGTCAGACGAGTATCAATACGGATGCAGTAGTTAATAAAGTCACCTAACGCAGTGGGAGGGTCGGCACGAGCAAGTTCATCCTTAATCAGTGGAGATAACCCCTTTCGAAAAATAGATTTTTTGGCGGAACTGTCCCAGGTGGTATCAAGGGCCCATCTCCTGAAATCCAAGGCATATTCAGCTACCGAGTGCTTACCTTGGCGCAAAGCTAACATGGCTGCTTCAGCTGTTGCACCTCGATTGGGGTCATCAAACACCTGCCCCATGGCTGAAATAAAATCATCAAGGTGATTCAAACAATCATCCTCAGTCTCAATCAGAGGGTTTGCCCACATTAAAGCCTTGTTGGTAAGCAACATAATTATAGTAAGCACCTTAGATCGTTCAGTGGGAAATTGTGAAGCATGTGCAGAAAAAAAAAGATTGCATTGATTAATAAATCCCCTGAATTTCTCACGTTCACCGCCAAAACGAAAAGGGGGCAACTTGGGAATCCCAGCACTCGGGGCTACGGCAGGAGCCTGGACTCGCCCCTCTAGAACCTCAATCCTGGCTCGCAAATCCTGGGTAGTCTGTCCAACCACTTGCAAATTGTGATTATTGAGGTCCTGTAGATTTGTAAAACGGGTCTTTATATTCTGCAAATCTGCAAGGATATTATCAGTCACTCCGCAAAGTTCCTTTATGCGGGCCTCCATTTTCCAGATCTTTTAAGACAGGATTACTGGAAGAAGAGGAGAGAAAAAAAACAATAGTGTTCACCTGTGGCAACACTGCAGAGAGAAAAAAAAATTAAGGGAACTGCTCACCTGGAATGGTTGTGAGAAGTCACAACCACTATCATCACAGAAAGTTTCAACCAGACATCTGATATCCAGAGTTACAGCAGACAAAAAAGAGAAAAGAAAGGAAAAAAAAAAAACAATAGTGTTTACCTGTGGTAACACTGCAAAAAGAAAAAACTTAAGGGAATTGCTCACCTGGAATGGTTGTGAGAAGTCACAACCACTGTCATCACAGAAAGTACAACCGGACGTCTGATATCCACAGTACAGCAGACACAGCCTTCCAGACCCAGCAGACACTAACGTTTTGGCTTCAGAATCTTGTAATGTATGTAGTACAGTTCATATAGCGTCTTGTGCTTGGGTGCGATGAAAACACAGGAGTCACAGGTTTGATATAGAAAAGTCCTGTATTACTTCATACAAGTTGGCAGAAATAGTCACACAGTTTGCAGACACAGAAACAGGAGACACAGCAGGCCAGAGTAATCCAAGCTCAGCAATCACTCTCCAATACAGTTTCAGGATCTTCTTCTCTGTTACCGTAAGTCCATGCAAACGTGGGTCTTTCAAAGAGCAGGGTTCAGAGTCCACAAGTGCTTCAGAGTTCCTCAGTAGGAATAGCTGGAGTACAAGGTCCAAGGCTTACAGGAGTCAAGTCACAGGTTCACTGCAGGCTAGATTCTGAAGCACTGATTGCTCAGCTGTGGCTGCTTAAGAAGCAAAGGAGAGAATCAGGGCGGGAACATGCAAGCTGGAAACTCCATTTTGACTGAGGGCAAGATAGCTGCAGCAAGACAGAAAGTAAAATGGCTGACGAACAAACTGAGTTTCAGGAATATATACATAGAACCTTACACTTTCATACTGGGAAGAGTTATCAGAAGCAGCCACCTCCCTCTCCATCCTCCGGATCTCCTCGCTCACCGCCTTCTCCCCCAGGGCCTCAGAGGCTTCGGCTGCCGCCTCCAGGGTGGGGACAGTCATTACCCCAGTTGCCTGAGGCTTATCCTGCCCCCTGCCCTTACGGTGCCTCACCTGTTGCCACTGGTGGGCAGATGTACCAGCCTCGCCTTTCCTCACTGACCCCTCAGCTCCCCTCACGCCTCCACCCCCAGCCCCAGCGGAAGTTGCACCACCGGGGATCCCCCCATGGCTCCCCCCCGCAGGGCCAGAGATGGTGCCGGAAAAGGAGCGGGGGCAGCGGCTATACGGGTGACCTAGGTCACCACACAGGTGACACCTAATGTCACCACAGGCTGCGGCAAGATGACCTACCCCGCCACACAAGGCACACTTCTGCACCTTGCAGCCTGCGCTGAAGTGGCGGGGATCACCGCACCTGTGGCAGACCTTCGGTTGCCCCTGGTAGAAGATCTGGATTCTGTCCCTCCCCAGAAATGCTGAGGAGGGGATGTGGGTGACCGTACCTCCTGAAACCTTCAACTTTACCATGAAGGTCCAGCCCCCTGACCAAATGCCAAACTCGTCCCTATTTTTCTTAGGGACGTCCGTGACTTCCCCATAACGGGAAAGCCACGTCATGATGTCGACCCCAGAGAGTGACTCGTTACTTGTCAGAACGGTCACCCTCTTTACACTATTTTGGCGAGACACCGCCTGAACGGAAAAGTCTCGCCAGCCGGGCTCCCCCTTTGCCAGTTCGAAATTCGACCAGAAAAGCTCTAGGCCCTCTGGCCGAACAAAACTGACATCGAAGAAGGAGGCGCCAAATGGATGAATCAGGGCAAAGATGTCCGTCGCCTTGAAGTCCATCTTCAGAAGGAGCTCCACAACCCTCGCTCTTGGCGGGCACGCTTCACTGCCCCTCCACCGAAGACGGACCACATTCCGCCTGGCCACCCCCTGCCCGGCTGTCGGGAGGGACCAAACCATTTCCCCCTCCCTTTTATCTTGGAAGGCAGCCAGGCCGTATCTATCCAGCCAGAAGGCCAAGTCCACCTCTCTACCCTCTACATTGATCGTCCGTTCTCCCTTTTTGAGGGCCTCCAGGAAACGGCACCGCAAGACGCCATCCCTGAGGTCCAGAGGCGAGGAAACTCCCTGACCAGACCCTGAGGCTCCAGCCACCACCCCCGAATAACTCAGAGGACCGGCGGCTGGGGGGGCAGATGGACTGGCCCCCTCCCCCCTCCTTCCAGAACCATCAGACACCCCATTCACACTTACCACCCCATTCACACTTGCCACCCATTCACACTTGCCACTTTAGACGCACTGCCACCCGCATCCTCAACCACTGACACTTCCATACCCACACCCTCCTCATCCACTTCATCAGTCACCCCACTCTCACTCACATGCACACTGGGTCAATATTATTTTGCCTCACTTTTTGGGTATTTACATGAATGTTTGCTTCTCTGCTGCTACCGCCACCTACTGGTGGCATCTTCCCTGCCGGGGGGTTCGGCACACACAGTGCTGCTGGCCCTTTAAGACCTGTGCTGCCATTGGGCTTCAGCAGCACTGCCTCCACAGCCTGCACAGAGCTGCCTTCTCTCTCAGTGTCAGAGACCAAGCCAGGAGCAGTCCTGCCTCCAGCTCGTCGCCGGCGCCCCCACTGCAGGTAAGCCCCCAGACTCAGGGGACCCGGCCAGGCAAGCGCCCTTGCTGCTGTCTGCTGCAGTTTCTGCTCCATTGCTGATCACCATCATTTTTTTTTTCTTTTGCTGGGAAGCCACGCCCCCAGCCTCCAGCTTCACAACACTGCCGTCCAGAGCTGCACCCACATGAGCGGCGGGTGCCGAGGAGGCCACGCCCCCCGAGACTGGCCGCAGCGGGACCCCCGGAGCCGACCCGGAGCCGGGTCCACCTACAGGGGCCCCCCCGGCGGTACCAGCCCCCCGGGGCACAGCGCCCCCCACCACCACACCCTGGGCCACAAACAGCTTGGGCACAGCAACTCCGGCGGCCGGCCCCAGGCTAGGCCACTCCCCCTCAGCGCGCATCGGCGGTGGGGCCCCCGGCCCAGACTTCACCGCCGACCCCACCACTTGTTTCTTATGAGCCGGCTCTGCCGGAGCCACAGGCCCCGCCCTTCACTTTACTGGATGCCTGGGTCCCCGGAAGCGATCCAGTAACGGATCCGTAAGTGGGGGACCCAGACACCACAGCGCTCACCGCCGGAGATGCGGTCCCGGCTGCCACTCTCTTGCCTACCACTGGGCTGCCCTCCACACCATGCTCCATATCAGACACGTCACTACCCCCTCCATTACCACAAACAGAGGCGGCGCCCTGCGTGTCATGGCCTGTAATCTCCCCGCTCCCTTGCTGCGGACCCACAACAGAGCCCGAGCCGGGGTGGGTAGCGGGTGCCGCACAGCGGGACCGGGGGGCCCCAGAGAGGGGGACATACACAAACTTCTGGACATAAGATGTTTTCTTTACTTTCTTCTTAGCTTTTCTCTTCATCCCCCCCCTGGTTGCCTCGTCATCGCAGATCTCATCCCCGAACCTCAGCTGGTTAAACCGGACCGGGGACTCGATCTGCCGGATCTGCTGCATGACGAGGCAGCCCCCCTCACTGCTGCTACTACCACCATCCTCATCCTCCCCCTCGCACTCGCTGCCCTCTGAGGAGCCAGAATCTGGCGGGAGAGCCACTTGCTCGGGGGCTATCCCGCTGTGCGACGCCTGGAGATCTCTTACCAGGCCACCAGGCGGTGGGTAGGGCACGACCTCCTCCTCGCATTCCTCCTCCTCCACCGCCTGGCTGGGGCTCCGTGACCCCTCAGGAGCCCCTCCGGTCATGGCTCTGAACCGGTCGTCATTCTCCAACTTTTCGCGGAAGGGCCCGCTGCCGGCCAGGATCTCGCACCTCCGGGTTGCCAGGTCTTCTATGGATCTCTGGATCTTTCTGACCGCGGCGGATAGCTCGGCCTTCTTATTGCCGGAGGCCCTGTTGGACCTCTCCTTAGCTACCCTCAACTCTCCCCAGAGGGATCTTAGCTTCCTTGAGGCGTCCTCATACTCACAGAGGTGCGCATGGACACGGGAACCATAGACCATGGTGGTCTCTCTCGCCATCTTGGTGCCCCACTTTAGGGGCCCCGCTGCAGCACCCCTGCTCGTACTCGGCCTACCTCCGGGGGAAGGAGCCGCCGCGGCCATGGCCTCGGGGGTACTGCGGGTCCTCATGCTGGATCCTTGGCCAGATCTTGTTATCCTATCCGGATTGGGAGTCCTCCCACCCCCCGCCGGCTTGGACCGGGAGGTGGGAGCCAGGGGCCCTGCCCCGGAGGCCAGACCCAAGATTAGCCTTCTTTCTCGGGAAGGTGGCAGACAAAAAGTCCTGGATGGAAAAACTTCACCTCCCTTCCCGAGCAGCACAAACAGGCACCACAGTCAGACCGTACGGCAAGCTCCGCCCCTTCCTGTAGGATGGTCCAGAGCTGCACTCACTATTCTCCTGGTGCAGTCACTGTGTACATACATTACATTACTGATCCTGTTGATCCTGAGTTACATCCTGTATTATACCCCAGGGCTGCACTCACTATTCTGCTGGTGCAGTCACTGTGTACATATATTACATTACTGATCCTGTACTGATCCCGAGTTACATCCTGTATTATACTCCAGAGCTGCACTTGCTATTCTGCTGGTGCAGTCACTGTGTACATATATTACATTACTGATCCTGTACTGATCCCGAGTTACACCCTGTATTATACTCCAGAGCTGCACTCAATATTCTGCTGGTGCAGTCACTGTGTACATACATTACATTACTGATCCTGAGTTACATCCTGTATTATACCCCAGAGCTGCACTCACTATTCTGCTGGTGCAGTCATTGTGTACATATGTTACATTACTTATCTTGTACTGATCCCGAGTTACATCCTGTGTTATACTCCAGAGCTGCACTCACTATTCTGCTGGTGCAGTCATTGTGTACATATGTTACATTACTTATCCTGTACTGATCCCGAGTTACATCCTGTGTTATACTCCAGAGCTGCACTCACTATTCTGCTGGTGCAGTCATTGTGTACATATGTTACATTACTTATCCTGTACTGATCCCGAGTTACATCCTGTGTTATACTCCAGAGCTGCACTCACTATTCTGCTGGTGCAGTCATTGTGTACATATGTTACATTACTTATCCTGTACTGATTCCGAGTTACATCCTGTATTATACTCCAGAGCTGCATTCACTATTCTGCTGGTGCAGTCACTGTGTACATACATTACATTACTGATCCTGAGTTATATCCTGTATTACACTCCAGAGCTTCACTCATTATTCTGCTCATATGGTCACTGTGTACTTAAATTATATTACTTATCCTGCACTGATCCTGAGTTACATCGTGTATTATACCCCAGAGCTGCACTCACTATTCTGCTGGTGCAGTCACTGTGTACGTACATTACATTACTGATCCTCTACTAATCCTGAGTTACATTCTGTATTATACTCCAGAGCTGCACTCACTATTCTGCTGGTGCAGTCATTGTGTACATACATTACATTACTGATCCTGAGTTACATCCTGTATTATACCCCAGAGCTGCACTCACTATTCTGCTGGTGAAGTCACTATGTACATACATTACATTACTGATCCTGAGTTACATAGTGTATTATACCCCAGAGCTGCACTCACTATTCTGCTGGTGCAGTCACTGTGTATATACATTACATTACTGATCCAGAGTTACATCCTGTATTATACCCCAGAGCTGCACTCACTATTCTACTGGTGCAGTCACTGTGTACATACATTACATTACTGATCCGGAGTTACATCCTGTATTATACTCCAGAGCTGCACTCACTATTCTGCTGGTGCAGTCACTGTGTACATTACATTACTGATACTGTAATGATCCTGAGTTACATCTTGTATTATACCCCAGAGCTGCTCTCACCATTCTGCTAATGCAGTCACTGTGTGGATACTTAGTACATACCTAATTATGCTGTACTAGATGGTGGCCCGATTCTAACGCATCGGGTATTCTAGAGGAGATGACCCGCGGCTACCGTCGGGAGATCAGCGGCTAGCGGTGGCATGCGTGGTTCAAATCCTGCGCCAATTCGCGGCCGGACAGCGCCTGTCACTGATTGGTCGCGTTCGGCCAGGTGCAACTAATCAGCGACGCGGGATTTCCGTTACAGACAGACCATCCTTGTATGCATGACTCCTCTCAAAAACCCTCCCATCCTTGTATGCATGGCTCCCCCCTTCCATCCTTGTATACATGGCTCCCCTGTCCCATCCTGTATACATGGCTCCGCTCCCCCCTCCCCTCCTTGTATACATGGCTCCGCTCCCACCCTCCCATCCTGTATACATGGCTCCGCTCCACCCTCCCATCCTTGTATACATGGCTCCCATCCTTGTATATATGGCTCCGCTCCGACCCTCCCAGCCTGTATACATGGCTCCGCTCCCACCCTCCCATCCTTGTATGCATGGCTCCGCTCCACCCTCCTATCCTGTATACATGGCTCCGCTCTACTCTCCCATCCTGTATACATGGCTCCGCTCCACCCTCCCATCCTGTATACATGGCTCCGCTCCACCCTCCCATCCTGTATACATGGTTCCGCTCCCACCCTCCCATCCTATATACATGGCTCCACTCCCACCCTCCCATCCTGTATACATGGCTCCGCTCCACCCTCCCATCCTGTATACATGGTTCCACTCCCCCCTCCCATCCTATATACATGGCTCCACTCCCACCCTCCCATCCTTGTATACATGGCTCCGCTCCACCCTCCCATCCTGTATACATGGCTCCGCTCCACCCTCCCATCCTATATACATGGCTCCAGTCCCACCCTCCCATCCTTGTATACATGGCTCCGCTCCATCCTCCCATCCTGTATACTGGCTCCGCTCCCACCCTCCCATCCTATATACATGGCTCCACTCCCATCCTTGTATGCATGGCTCCACTCCACCCTCCTATCCTGTATACATGGCTCCGCTCCACTCTCCCATCCTGTATACATGGCTCCGCTCCACCCTCCATCCTGTATACATGGCTCCGCTCCACCCCTCCATCCTGTATACATGGCTCCGCTCCACCCTCCCATCCTATATACATGGCTCCAGTCCCACCCTCCCATCCTTGTATACATGGCTCCGCTCCATCCTCCCATCCTGTATACATGGCTCCGCTCCCACCCTCCCATTCTATATACATGGCTCCACTCCCACCCTCCCATCCTTGTATGCATGGCTCCACTCCACCCTCCTATCCTGTATACATGGCTCCGCTCCACTCTCCCATCCTGTATACATGGCTCCGCTCCACCCTCCCATCCTGTATACATGGCTCCGCTCCACCCTCCCATCCTGTATACATGGTTCCGCTCCCACCCTCCCATCCTATATACATGGCTCCACTCCCACCCTCCCATCCTGTATACATGGCTCCGCTCCACCCTCCCATCCTGTATACATGGTTCCGCTCCCACCCTCCCATCCTATATACATGGCTCCACTCCCACCCTCCCATCCTTGTATACATGGCTCCGCTCCACCCTCCCATCCTGTATACATGGCTCCGCTCCACCCTCCCATCCTATATACATGGCTCCAGTCCCACCCTCCCATCCTTATATACATGGCTCCGCTCCATCCTCCCATCCTGTATACATGGTTCCGCTCCCACCCTCCCATCCTATATACAGTCAGGGCCAGAAATATTTGGACAGTGACACAATTTTCGCGAGTTGGGCTCTGCATGCCACCACATTGGATTTGAAATGAAACCTCTACAACAGAATTCAAGTGCAGATTGTAACGTTTAATTTGAAGGGTTGAACAAAAATATGTGTTAGAAAATGTAGGAATTGTACACATTTCTTTACAAACACTCCACATTTTAGGAGGTCAAAAGTAATTGGACAAATAAACATAACCCAAACAAAATATTTTTATTTTCAAAATTTTGTGGCGAATCCTTTGGAGGCAATCACTGCCTTAAGTCTGGAACCCATGGACATCACCAAACGCTGGGTTTCCTCCTTCTTAATGCTTTGCCAGGCCTTTACAGCCGCAGCCTTCAGGTCTTGCTTGTTTGTGGGTCTTTCCCTCTTAAGTCTGGATTTGAGCAAGTGAAATGCATGCTCAATTGGGTTAAGATCTGGTGATTGACTTGGCCATTGAAGAATGTTCCACTTTTTTGCACTCATGAACTCCTGTGTAGCTTTGGCTGTATGCTTGGGGTCATTATCCATCTGTACTATGAAGCGCCGTCCAATCAAGTTTGCAGCATTTGGCTGAATCTGGGCTGAAAGTATATCCCGGTACACTTCAGAATTCATCCGGCTACTCTTGTCTGCTGTTATGTCATCAATAAACACAAGTGACCCAGTGCCATTGAAAGCCATGCATGCCCATGCCATCACGTTGCCTCCACCATGTTTTACAGAGGATGTGGTGTGCCTTGGATCATGTGCCGTTCCCTTTCTTCTCCAAACTTTTGGCTTCCCATCATTCTGGTACAGGTTGATCTTTGTCTCATCTGTCCATAGAATACTTTTCCAGAACTGAGCTGGCTTCTGGAGGTGTTTTTCAGCAAATTTAACTCTGGCCTGTCTATTTTTGGAATTGATGAATGGTTTGCATCTAGATGTGAACCCTTTGTATTTACTTTCATGGAGTCTTCTCTTTACTGTTGACTTAGAGACAGATACACCTACTTCACTGAGAGTGTTCTGGACTTCAGTTGATGTTGTGAACGGGTTCTTCTTCACCAAAGAAAGTATGCGGCGATCATCCACCACTGTTGTCTTCCGTGGGCTCCCAGGTCTTTTTGGATTGATAAGTTCACCAGTGCTTTCTTTCTTTCTCAGGATGTACCAAATTGTAGATTTTGCCACTTCTAATGTTGTAGCAATTTCTTGGATGGTTTTTTTTCTGTTCTTGCAGCTTAAGGATGGCTTGTTTCACCTGCATGGAGAGCTCCTGTGACCACATGTTTCCTTCACAGCAAAACCTTCCAAATGCAAACACCACACCTCAAATCAACTCCGGCCCTTTCATCTGCTTAATTGAGAATGACATAACGAAGGGATTGCCCACACCTGTCCATGAAATAGCCTTGGAGTCATTTGTCCAATTACTTTTGGTCCCTTTAAAAACAGGGAGGCACATGTTAAGGAGCTGAAACTCCTAAACCCTTCATCCAACTTTAATGTGGATACCCTCAAATGAAAGCTGAAAGTCTGAACTTCAACTGCATCTGATTTGTTTTGTTTCAAATTCATTGTGGTAATGTCTAGAACCAAAATTAGATAAATGTTGTCTCTGTCCAAATATTTATGGACCTAACTGTACATGGCTCCACTCCCACCCTCCCATCCTGTATACATGGCTCCGCTCCCACCCTCCCATCCTATATACATAGCTCCACTCCCACCCTCCCATCCTTGTATACATGGCTCCGCTCCACCCTCCCATCCTGTATACATGGCTCCGCTCCACCCTCCCATCCTGTATACATGGCTCCGCTCCCACCCTCCCATCCTGTATACATGGCTCCGCTCCCACCCTCCCATCCTGTATACATGGCTCCGCTCCCACCCTCCCATCCTGTATACATGGCTCCGCTCCCACCCTCCCATCCTGTATACATGCTCCGCTCCCACTCCCATCCTAATCAAGCTCACCCACCTCCATCTTGTATACATGGCTCCGCTCCACCCTCCCATCCTGTATACATGGCTCCGCTCCACCCTCCCATCCTGTATACATGGCTCCGCTCCCACCCTCCCATCCTGTATACATGGCTCCGCTCCCACCCTCCCATCCTGTATACATGGCTCCGCTCCCACCCTCCCATCCTGTATACATGGCTCCGCTCCCACCCTCCCATCCTGTATACATGGCTCGCTCCACCTCCATCCTGTATACATGGCTCCGCTCCACCCTTCCATCCTTGTTTGCATGGCTGGGCTCCCCCATCCTCACCCATCATACTTACCCTGACACCGTTGCTGCACGTCCCTGCATCTCTATCCGGGCTCACAGCTTCTTCCTCTGTGGTGCGGTCACATGATACCGCTCATTAAGGTCATGAATATGGACGCCACGCCTATGGGAGTGGAGTCGCATCCGTATTCATGACCTTAATGAGCGGTACTACGTGACCGCTGAATATAGGAAGAAGCAGACTCGCCGGGACAGGGATGCAGGGACGAAAGGTGAGTATGTACGTGAAGATGACCCCCGGCTACCGTCGGGAGATCAGTGGTGGCGTGCCTGGTTGAAATCCTGCGCCAGTTCGCGGCGGATGTGCCTGTTGCTCATTGGTCGCGTCCAGCTGTGCGAGACCAATCAGTGACGCAGGATTTCCGTTACAGACAGACATCTAGTTAGACAATTATATAGTAGATTATACCTGAGCATGTTATTCCGATCAGACAGGACCTCAGTTGTAAATAAGACAACTATTGTATCACACTTACCCTGAACAGGGGTAACTTTTATGCAGTTATTCAGATTCCAGCCTGTTTATGAAGCTGGGATATGTGAGGATTAATTCTTTCTTTCTGCATGTTGTTTACTTAATTTGAGTTGATATTCTGCAATTTTGAAACCAATTATTAGTATTCTGGAGTTGTCGTCTCAAGTTTTTTAAACTTACAATAGTTGTCACAGAATCAATGAATATTGTCACTTGAGTGACCACTGAGATTATGTTTTATATATAGCCTATATATTTATTAGAAAATATTGAGCATTATTATGTTTTTACTATTTAAAATAGTCTTAAAAATATAACCAGGTTGTTTACATTTTTTTAAATAATATTTTCAATTACCTTACACAATTCTACAGAAATAAAAAAGCAATAATGTATAGAAGATTATTACACATAAAAATACAAAAAAAATAAAATCTGCTGCCCTAAGTCCCAGTAATTACATAATATGCAGTTTAACCTTTCATCTCGACATATGTCACTATGCAGCTTACGAATGTCTGTATTCTCCACAGACCCAAAATTAAACCGTCCATTTAATCAATAGAAATTTTGTAAATAACCTGTAATGTGAAGAAGTCTGGTCCTGCGAAAGAAAGCAAAATACAGGGTGATTGCCATCCGGCTCCATCCAATATCGATATAAAGCCAGTTTCCAATTTCCTAATTGTCTCCAGGGCCTTAAGAAACTGACTGAACTGTAACTAGCAGCCACCCTAAAATAATAATGCATCAAGCAAAAATCAATTAGGCTTCAGTATGTTTCCTAATATTGGGGCTGTCAGTGTAAGGTTGATAGATGGCCGCTACGCTACATAAGATACAGCATTCCATATGTTCTCAGCTACCTCGTATTTCTGCAGCTTGTGGATCAGATGACGCCATACCCTGTCATGTCAGACTATTATGGGTTCTATGTATAGAGATTAAACTGCTTCTTTGTGACTTCATAAATGCAGTAAGTGAAATACATAATTTTCAGGACTTGCTTCAATCTGTAAATGAAAAAAATACTTTATTATCGATACGTCCTCTTTTTTATATTTTTAGAAAATGACTTCTAAAAAAAATTACAGAACATATAAGAGGCAGTATTATAGTAGTTATATTCTTGTACATAGGGGCAGTATTATAGTAGTTATATTCTTGTACATAGAAGCAGTATTATAGTAGATATATTCTTGTACACAGGAGCAGTATTATAGTAGATATATTCTTGTACATAGGAGCAGTATTATAGTAGTTATATTCTTGTACATAGGAGGCAGTATTATAGTAGTTATAATCTTGTACATAGAAGCAGTATTATAGTAGTTATATTCTTGTACATAGGAGGCAGTATTATAGTAGTTATATTCTTGCACACAGGAGCAGTATTATAGTAGATATATTCTTGTACACAGTAGCAGTATTATAGTAGTTATATTCTTGTACATAGGAGGCAGTATTATAGTAGTGATATTCTTGTACACAGGAGCAGTATTATAGTAGATATATTCTTGTACACAGGAGCAGTATTATAGTAGATATATTCTTGTACATAGGAGCAGTATTATAGTAGTTATATTCTTGTACATAGGAGGCAGTATTATAGTAGTTATATTCTTGTACATAGGAGGCAGTATTATAGTAGTTATATTCTTGTACATAGGAGCAGTATTATAGTAGATATATTCTTGTACATAGGAGCAGTATTATAGTAGTTATATTCTTGTACATAGGAGGCAGTATTATAGTAGTGTAAGCTTTTCAGGGGATATAGCTCTGGGATCGCCGTCCGGGTAGACGGAGTGGCACGGAAACAGTTCATTCACAGACAGCAGTTCTGGTAAAAACTGGCCGCAACCAGTTTTATTAAAGTCTACAGCCAACAGAACATAATCAAAACCAAATCATAAACATAAGACCTGGGCTTGTCCAGCCACTTACTACACTTAGATAGATTTCCCTATCTATCCGGGACCAGACTCTAACAGCCTGGGCCAAAACAACACATATGTTCAGCATTTACCAGCATGGAGTTTCACAGAGTCTCCTCCTTGTGTCTGAAGGCATATCCAACGTCCAGACTTGAGAGAGCTCCCCTCCTATTCAGCAGCTATCCGCATGGATTCTCACAGAGACTACTCCTGTGTCCGGGGTACATCGAGCACCCAGACTGAGACAGCTCATACTCCTGGAGACTCCTTCTTGTGCCTGGACTCCTTGTCCAGACTAAGCGAGCTCTCTGACTGTGTTCCCAGACACCTACTTCTGGTTTCCTAATTAACAGCTGAGTGGTTTCAGGCCTGAGCTGCAAGTGTGTACTGAATGTAAGGTGTAGTGACCTTTCTCTACCACTAGGTTTACAAAGCCATACATTTCCCTTATACCAGTCAGCAAAGTATCTAGGTGAAATGTACACCCCATTCAACACACATACTCTCACTGTCTCACATATCCCCCCCCTCTTCTCCAGACCGGAGGGCTGGTCATCCAGACCGGAGGGCTGGTCAACAATCCAAAAGAGACAGTGAACTCTGGACCAGTCATGGCCCTCATCAGCTTCATCTTCACTACTGTCATCTGTATCTTCACCTGAGCCATAGCCAACATCAGCTTTCTCTTCATCTGAAGCATCCGCACTACCCTGTACCCTCCCAGGCCTATGCTCTCTGCGGGCCTCGGGTATCCTGCACGGTTTCATCTTGACCTTAGGGCCGGGCTCAGTTTCGATATAGTACCTGGCCAGAGAAGTACGACCCGGCACATCAGAACACTTCTGCTGACTCTTCCTCAGAAACTCACGTACCTCCTGTCCTTGGTGCACTGACCATGTGTCACCAACTATCACAGAAGGTATAGGGGGTTTTTCACTTTTCTCTAGTTCCCCTTGAACCCTCTTTAGCACATCTATTTTCTTGAATATCGGTTGACTCATAAAGTCTATTTCACAGACCTTAAGCTCCTCTGCCATGGTCTCTGACCATTTTAAGCTACTCTGTTCAAATGATTGGGACTGTAGAAGGAGCAGATCGTTTTTCTTTTGCAGTACACATAATTCATCCGCTAAGTCTCCAGCTGAATTGTAATGTTCTAACGTGACAACAGCATTCTTATATAGAGCCTTAGACTTATTGAGCAGCATTTGCTCTTGCAACTAAGAGATTCCCTGTATCCTTCCTTTTACTTCATTGACCTTCTCACGAAGATGCTCATGGCTTTCATCACACTCCTTCATCACAGTTTGGAGTTTTTTCTGAGAAGTCATCAATTCATCTGGTACCTGTTGGACGTATTTTATGTCTTCGGCCCCTTCTTCAGGCTCTTCTGGTAGAACATGCTCAGAAGCCCTACCGTCAGTCTTACATTCTACCTCTTCAGTCACATCATTATGGTCTCCAATATTTCCATTTATTCTGGCTTTCAAGTTCTCCTTGAGAGCTGCATCTGTATACTCAGAACCCGCCGGATTCTTCTCTTCCACCACGTTCTGCATCCCATCTGAGCTCCCGTGTGTCTGCAGCGGCAATGGAGTGACACATCGCTTTTCCCATTTGTTGGGACGTGGCTCCGATGTAGACTCCATGAAAGTGCGCTTGAGCTCAATAACGCCAGCCTGATGTCTCAAAATCTCATCTTGTGACTTATCCAGATCCTTGGTGTCACTCGGGAACACCGCTGGGGCTCCGGTGCCGAACTTCCAGCCTGAGCTTCACGAGTTGCAGCTACTGATCCGAACCGCAACCCGTCCACGCCGCTGTCTTCGGCAGAAACAGTTTCCTGGACAGAGTCAGTCCCCATATCTTCAGTCTTGTTCCTCACAGCTTCACTTGAGACCTCAGCTTCTGATGAGGCATCTGGCTTGGTGACTACCACTTCTATGGCTTTTTCCACCTCTGCAGCATCTCCCTCAGAGTCCTTGGCACGATACAGATCCACACCATACCTTGGTAACTTCACATTTCCAACAGCATCTACTTGGGCTGTGTTCAGTTTCAGAGTCCTGCCTTTAAAGCTCAGCTCTCCTCCTTTCACCTTAGTCTTCGCCAGGGAACCGGCCAACTGTAAAACATCTTCAGATGCCATCTTCTGTCTGACTGCAAGGTCAGCATCAGCCTTCCTCTCAGGACTCTCAACCTCCTCTGCTACCATGCCTTCCTCATTTGCACTGGTTGCTTGATTGTCATCAGATGATTCACTATCACTACCACTATCCCTGTCTGACCCCTTTTTCTCAGCCACATCTGGCTCACTTTCAGGGTTATACACTTCATTTTCATTCACATCCTGCTCACTGTCAGGGTTATACAATTCATTCTCATTCACATCCTGCTCACTTTCAGGGTTATACACTTCATTTTCATTCTCATCCTGCTCACTGTCAGGGTTATACAATTCATTCTCATTCACATCTTGATCTGGAACCTTAGTTAACATGTCATCCACAACATTAACTTCACCATCTGGTCCCTGGTTTCCCTCAGGTGGTCCCTCAAGTATGTGACTATGTGACAACCCCAGCACTATACTTCCATATAGCTCAGGTACTAGGAGCTGGCTCACGACCTCTCCCTGGACTTCAGTGTACCTATACAACAGGTGAGTGTTTATGGCAACATGAGGAAACCTCTCCTCAGAGCCAGGCTCTTGGGAAACCTCATTTAGAACATTTATATTTTCCTGGCCGTTTTAAGAGAGGGGTCTCGCCACTGCTCACTCTCAAAATTGTCACAGGACACAGGTAAGTCAGGGACACTCGGTTCCCGAGAACCACCATCCTCGTCTCCCAACATCACCTGCAAAGGAATTTCATCACTATCACAGTCATCATTATTATCAATATCATTATCATGATTATGATCAGTATCATCATACTATCATGATCATCATCATTATCAGCATCAGCATCATTATCATGGTCATCATCATTATCATGATCATCATCATCATTATCACATAAGTTTAACGGCCCACTAGCATTGTGTTCCGCCCCTCGGGACTGCGCACCCTCAATAGGAGCTTCATCACACTGTCCATCAGAAACATTTTTCCCCCAGAGATCCTTAGACCGGGAAAGTCATTACCCAATATGACGGGGGCACCAGGTTCTTCACTACCCCCACTTCACATGAAACCTCCCCGCGTTTTGGGATCAAGTCCACGACAGTCTCTGGGTAGACTTTGGTGTCTCCATGGACGCACACCACACTCAGGTGTTTATCAGGGATAAAGTCCCTATCAATCAGGCTGTCCCATACGGAAGTCACTGGACTCTCTGAGTCCAAGAGGGCCTGTGCTGGGCAGTCATTTACAACCACCGGGGACCCCTGTGGTCCAGTCTCTTCGGCTGCGGTGGACACACACACAGGCTCTGCGCAGGGAGAGAGGGATCCGCCAACATCACAACACATAGGCTCCCCCTCTATTGGACAGTTGGCTGCAATTTCACGACATCTCCAACACTGTCCATCACACTCTCCCACCCACACGACCCCAACAGCTGGAACGCTCTTACCGGGAGAGTTCGGCGTCCAGGAACTCCGAAGTGACGACCTCTCAGACGGCTGGTCACGGAGGCAGTCCTTGGTGGCGAAGGCCCTCTCCATCAGGCTGACCAGACGATTGGCGTCCTGGTGGTCTCCTTGTCCGACCTCTGGCTGTACCTCAGGAGGACGTGCTTGGGTGTAGCGGTCCACTATCACCTTTTCAACTCCATAATCAGGTTTGCTGACTGCAGACTCCCAACTGCATCTCCAGTCATGAACTCCCCTGGCACGGGCTGTCACCGTAACACCCAGCCGGGTAAGAATCTCCGCTTTCAGCTTGGCATAGTCTTGGCTGTCCTGCTCGCTCAGGTCAGCATAGGCCCTTTGGGGTTCTCCAATCAGATAGGGTGCGACCATCATGGCCCATTCAGATAGGGGCAGATTCTCCTTCTCTGCCAGTCCCTCAAACCTAGTGAGATATACCTCCACATCATCACGAGGTGTCATCTTTTTCAGGGACTGTCTTACCGCCTTCTTTACAGCGGACAATGCAGGTGACTTTGCAACATTACTTTGGGACGATGCGCTGCAAGTCTTTTGTAGTGCTGCAACCTGCTCAAAAAACAACCGGTTATTCTCCTGCTGCTGCTGCTGCAGGAATTGCTGCTGGGCCTGCTGCATGCGCTGCTGGTGCTGCAGGCGCTGCTGCTCCATGCTCTGCTGCATGCTTCGCTGGGCCTGGACCAGGTACTCAACGAGCTCCTCCATACTGCCGGACTTATCTGTCTCAACCACGGCAGTCTTATGTTGCACATTAACTTGCGCCATTTGTTCAAACAGCGCCTCCATGCTGTCATCCATGCTGTCAGACTTCTCTGTCTCAACAACGGCAGTCTTCACTCAAGACATACACACTCCACAGTCTTTTCCACAGAAAATTCAGCTTTGCTGTACAGATACTTTTTTTTTTCATTGCAAAGTCTATTAGGGCTACTGTCTCTTTAAGACTGCTCCAACAGACTTTTTCCTTTGCTGCTGCACACTCCACAGTCTTTTCCACAACAAGCTCAGCTTTGCTGTGCAGACACTTTTTTTTTTTTTTTTTCTCTGACACACTTTTTTTTTTTTTCTCTGCTGCTGCTTCAACAGACTTCACCTTTATTGCTGTCTCTCGCCACTGTGCTGCACGCACATTCTAGCACCAATTGTAAGCTTTTCAGGGGATATAGCTCTGGGATCGCCGTCCGGGTAGACGGAGTGGCACGGAAACAGTTCATTCACAGACAGCAGTTCTGGTAAAAACTGGCCGCAACCAGTTTTATTAAAGTCTACAGCCAACAGAACATAATCAAAACCAAATCATAAACATAAGACCTGGGCTTGTCCAGCCACTTACTACACTTAGATAGATTTCCCTATCTATCCGGGACCAGACTCTAACAGCCTGGGCCAAAACAACACATATGTTCAGCATTTACCAGCATGGAGTTTCACAGAGTCTCCTCCTTGTGTCTGAAGGCATATCCAACGTCCAGACTTGAGAGAGCTCCCCTCCTATTCAGCAGCTATCCGCATGGATTCTCACAGAGACTAATCCTGTGTCCGGGGTACATCGAGCACCCAGACTGAGACAGCTCATACTCCTGGAGACTCCTTCTTGTGCCTGGACTCCTTGTCCAGACTAAGCGAGCTCTCTGTCTGTGTTCCCAGACACCTACTTCTGGTCTCCTAATTAACAGCTGAGTGGTTTCAGGCCTGAGCTGCAAGTGTGTACTGAATGTAAGGTGTAGTGACCTTTCTCTACCACTAGGTTTACAAAGCCATACATTTCCCTTATACCAGTCAGAAAAGTATCTAGGTGAAATGTACACCCCATTCAACACACATACTCTCACTGTCTCACAGTAGTTATATTCTTGTACACAGGAGCAGTATTATAGTAGATATATTCTTGTACACAGGAGCAGTATTATAGTAGATATATTCTTGTACATAGAAGCAGTATTATAGTAGATATATTCTTGTACATAGGAGCAGTATTATAGTAGTTATATTCTTGTGCATAGGAGCAGTATTATAGTAGATATATTCTTGTGTATAGGGGCAGTATTATAGTAGTTATATTCTTGTACATAGGAGCAGTATTATAGTAGTTATATTCTTGTACACAGGAGCAGTATTATAGTAGTTATATTCTTGTACATAGGAGCAGTATTATAGTAGTTATATTCTTGTACATAGGGGCAGTATTATAGTAGTTATATTCTTGTACATAAGGGCAGTATTATAGTAGTTATATTCTTGTACATAGGGGCAGTATTATAGTAGTTATATTCTTGTACATAGGGGCAGTATTGTAGTAGTTATATTCTTGTACATAGGGGCAGTATTATAGTAGTTATATTCCTGTACATAGGGGCAGTATGATAGTAGATATATTCTTGTACATAGGGGCAGTATTATAGTAGTTATATTCTTGTACATAGGAGCAGTATTATAGTAGTTATATTCTTGTATATAGGAGCAGTATTATAGTAGTTATATTCTTGTACATAGGTGCAGTATTATAGTAGTTATATTCTTGTACATAGGGGAGCAGTATTATAGTAGTTACATTCTTGTACATAGGGACAGTATTATATTAGTTATATTCTTGTTCATAGGAGCAGTATTATAGTAGTTTTATTCCTGTACATATGGGCGGTATTATTGTAGTTATTGTAGTTGTTCTCTTGATGTATAGTATTTATATTCTCTTACTGTACATACAGTTTCATTATCGAGAAAGTATAATATAGTTAGATGTAACAGTTGATAATTATAATTGTAAAAGTTATATTTTCTGAGTAAATTTCACAGCAGCTTTTTTTAAAGACCTAGAAAAAAAATGTTTAGTTAATAATAATTCATTTTGGTGCACTAATCACACTAATATATGTAGGTTTCTTCCTTAAATATAATCATCTAACGCGATGTAACGGTTCATTGTGTACCTATCACCTTATTGATATGCGCTGCTGCGGCTCAGATATGCCATCGCTATCATTATGAAAGCCTGGGGACACGCAACGTGCAAATTGCTTTAAATTCAAAATCACAGCCTTGTAAGCCACAAACTCACAAATGAATAATTAGCTCATGGTGATGAGCGAAAATTAATCATTTTTCTCATTAGCTTTAAATTTTTTATGGTGAAAATCTTTTATTTTTTATTTAAAATTAGCAAATGCAAATAATCCCTTCCTTCCTTATATGAGGTTGTACCCAAAATTAGTAGGACGCTTTCTCATGCATTAACCTAATATTGGATATTCATCTGAAATTCACTGTTTTTGCTTCATACTGAGTCTTGACATTTTTTTAATTCTCCAAAATAACTAATATTTGAAACAAAAAAAAACAAAAATTTGTAAAAAAATATTTGGATATTTTACCCAAAAGGGAGGATAGGTGCAGTTCTCCTGTGGATATGCCATACACGTCTCAGATAGAAAAAAAAAAACTAAATGCTTTATCCAACTTTGAGGACAATTGATATATTTATTTTGCTTAAATAAGTTTATTTGGGGCTAAAAATCAATTTTGCAATTCGGTTTTTTTTAAAATGTTGCATCGTTTTGCTTTATTAGTCTCAATTTTTCCCATTACAATCAACTTTGATGTGGTTTGTGGTCAGAAATCAGCTGATATGAGCTCAGGAAAAGACAGACGAAAGAGCTGCAAGCTCCCATTCCCATAGGGAGTTGACTGATGGATTCTCAGTTTACTCATTCTGCATTAAGGACTGGACAGTGAAGCACAGAGGCTATGGGAGGAAAATGGTGCAATATTGTTAATGAAACCCAATTAATTTTAAAAACAATATTTAGCCCCAATTACATGTCTTAAACCCTTAAAGACCAGGGGTATCTCAGTTTTTGAATTTCCGTTTTTATCTCCTCTTCTTCCCAGAGCCATAACTTTTTTATTTTTTGGTCAATATGGCCATGAGAGGGCTTGTTTTTTTTGCGGGACAAGTGGTACTTTCAAACGACAGAGATTGACAGTGGCATTTAACTAGTTAACAGCCGCGGGTGGATCGCAATTCCCACTGTGGCTGTTGCGGGCACATGTCAGCCGTATATATCGGCTGTCATGTGCCCGGAAAGGTGTTGGCTCAGCGCCGGAGCCTGTATCAAGCAAGGAAAGTCCGACATCTGCGTACTATTACACCCAATGTCGGAAAGGGAAAAGGGGTTTAGTAAAAAAATTAAAAAATGGTCCCGTAACGTAGACAAACTTAATTTTAACATTACAGGATCCCGATTGTTTTGCTGCCATCCCAATTTAACCATAACTTTTATATTTTACTTTACATACAGAGATGCATAAAACGAGACCTCTGCTAAGACCGATGTACTTTTTGCCGATCTTAATAAAATGCTCGTTGGCGTAAAATGCATCATTTATTAAGCGATGCAAAGTACATACCAATTAATGGGAACCTGACAGCTGATACAGGTGCTTCTCACAAAATTAGAATATCATCAAAAGGTTAATTTATTTCAGTTCTTCAATACAAAAAGTGAATCTCATATATTCTATAGAGTCATTACACACAGAGTGATCTATTTCACGTGTTTATTTCTGTTAATGTTGATGATTATGGCTTACAGCCAATGAAAACCCAAAAGTAATTATCCCAGTAAATTAGAATACTTTATAACACCAGCTTGAAAAACTGATTTTAAAATCCGAAATGTTGTCCTACTGAAATGTATGATCAGTAAATGCATTCAATACTTGGTCAGGGCTCCTTTTGCATCAATTACTGCATCAATGCGGCGTGGCATAGAGGCGATCAGCCTGTGGCATTGCTGAGGGTTATGGAAGCCCAGGTTGCTTTGATAGCAGCCTTCAGCTCGTCTGCATTGTGGGGTCTGGTGTCTCATCTTCCTCTTGACAATATGTAAGGTTCTATGTATATATTCCTGAAACTCAGTTTGTTCGTCAGCCATTTTACTTTCTGTCTTGCTGCAGCTATCTTGCCCTCAGTCAAAATGGAGTTTCCAGCTTGCATGTTCCCGCCCTGATTCTCTCCTTTGCTTCTTAAGCAGCCACAGCTGAGCAATCAGTGCTTCAGAATCTAGCCTGCAGTGAACCTGTGACTTGACTCCTGTAAGCCTTGGACCTTGTACTCCAGCTATTCCTACTGAGGAACTCTGAAGCACTTGTGGACTCTGAACCCTGCTCTTTGAAAGACCCACGTTTGCATGGACTTACGGTAACAGAGAAGAAGATCCTGAATCTGTATTGGAGAGTGATTGCTGAGCTTGGATTACTCTGGCCTGCTGTGTCTCCTGTTTCTGTGTCTGCAAACTGTGTGACTATTTCTGCCAACTTGTATGAAGTAATACAGGACTTTTCTATATCAAACCTGTGACTCCTGTGTTTTCATCGCACCCAAGCACAAGACCTATATGAACTGTACTACATACATTACAAGATTCTGAAGACAAAACGTTAGTGTCTGCTGGGTCTGGAAGGCTGTGTCTGCTGTACTGTGGATATCAGACGTCCGGTTGTACTTTCTGTGATGACAGTGATTTTCTGGTTGAAACTTTCTGTGATGATAGTGGTTGTGACTTCTCACAACCATTCCAGGTGAGCAGTTCCCTTAATTTTTTTTTCTCTCTGCAGTGTTGCCACAGGTGAACACTATTGTTTTTTTTTCTCTCCTCTTCTACCAGTAATCCTGTCTTAAAAGATCTGGAAAATGGAGGCCCGCATAAAGGAACTTTGCGGAGTGACTGATAATATCCTTGCAGATTTGCAGAATATAAAGACCCGTTTTACAAATCTACAGGACCTCAATAATCACAATTTGCAAGTGGTTGGACAGACTACCCAGGATTTGCGAGCCAGGATTGAGGTTCTAGAGGGGCGAGTCCAGGCTCCTGCCGTAGCCCCGAGTGCTGGGATTCCCAAGTTGCCCCCTTTTCGTTTTGGCGGTGAACGTGAGAAATTCAGGGGATTTATTAATCAATGCAATCTTTTTTTTTCTGCACATGCTTCACAATTTCCCACTGAACGATCTAAGGTGCTTACTATAATTATGTTGCTTACCAACAAGGCTTTAATGTGGGCAAACCCTCTGATTGAGACTGAGGATGATTGTTTGAATCACCTTGATGATTTTATTTCAGCCATGGGGCAGGTGTTTGATGACCCCAATCGAGGTGCAACAGCTGAAGCAGCCATGTTAGCTTTGCGCCAAGGTAAGCACTCGGTAGCTGAATATGCCTTGGATTTCAGGAGATGGGCCCTTGATACCACCTGGGACAGTTCCGCCAAAAAATCTATTTTTCGAAAGGGGTTATCTCCACTGATTAAGGATGAACTTGCTCGTGCCGACCCTCCCACTGCGTTAGGTGACTTTATTAACTACTGCATCCGTATTGATACTCGTCTGACTGAACGCAGGCAAGAGAGATGGTTCGAAAGCAATCGTACTAACCTTTTCCTACCTTCCTCTCCAGCTAAGGAACCTTTGAGTAGGATTACACGGGAACCTGAACCTGAACCCATGCAGGTAGACTCTTTACAACGACGGGTTAGTGATGCACGCAAGGAACATCGTTTTAAGGAGAATCTATGTTTCTATTGTGGTAAGTCAGGGCACTTCATTATAAACTGCCCCAGCCGTTCTCGTAAGACTACTGCAGCACTCATTCATTGTGAGTGTTGCGAGAGGGATCTGTCAGGTCCGAGCCTCAGGCTCCAGAGAGATCTGCAGCAACAGATCTTGATTTCTCGGACTTAAACTCCGTTACCTCTGAGGACGTTGACTGTGTAAACGCTGCCATTTTTCAAGTTTCCTCAGCGGTGTCCCAGCTGAGTTGTAAGAAAAACAATTCTCATTGCTTTCTTTCCATCAAACTCTGGGTTGACTCAGCTTGGGTGTCTAGCTCTGCTATGATCGACTCAGGGGCAAGTGGAAATTTTATGGATGTCTCCTTTGCTCTGAAACAGGGAATACGTTCAGTGAAGAAGGCTACTCCAGTACAGATGGAAACTGTGGATGGCTCCCTGCTGACCTCTGGACCAGTGGATCAGGAAACAGAGCCTTTGAGGTTCTTATGGGTAAAGATCATCAAGAGAAACTATCCTTTATGCTTATCTCTTCTCCCCACTTTCCCATTATTCTAGGGCTACCATGGCTGCAGGCTCAGAATCCTACCATTAACTGGGAGACCAAGGAATTACACTTTCCAGAGAAACAGATGAGTCCAAAAGTTTCAGCTTGCTCTGTTCCTAAAGGAATCATGTCAGTCCCTGAACTACCAGCTGTATACCAGGACTATGTGGATTTATGTGACAAGAAGAACGCTGACCAGCTTCCTCCTCACCGTCCATATGATTGTCCAATTGAATTATTACCTGGAGCAGAGATACCTTTTGGTAAGATCTACCCCCTGGCGGGGCCCGAGCTAAAGGCTTTAAAGGATTACATAGATGAAAATCTAGCCAAGGGCTTCATACGCCCCTCTTCATCTCCTGCAGGTGCACCCATCTTCTTTGTAAAGAAGAAAGATGGATCTCTGAGACCATGCGTAGACTATAGGGAACTCAATAAGGTTACTATTAGAAACCGTTATCCATTGCCTTTAATCCCTGAGTTATTGGAGAGAGTGCGACATGCCAAAATTTTTTCTAAACTAGATCTTCGTGGGGCCTATAACTTAGTCCGTATTAGACCTGGGGATGAATGGAAGACTGCATTCAGGTCACGCTATGGACACTTTGAATATCTAGTTATGCCTTTTGGTCTGAGTACCGCCCCAGCCACTTTCCAACACTTGGTGAATGACATCTTCAGGGATCTCCTAGATACATTCGTGGTAATTTATTTGGATGATATTCTAATTTTTTCTAACTCCACAGAGGAACATCATGGACATGTGAGAATGGTCTTGGAACGTCTAAGACAAAATCATCTTTACATCAAACTTGAAAAGTGTGAATTCCATAGGACCGAAATTCAATTTCTGGGGTATGTACTGTCTACACAAGGAATTAGTATGGATGGAAGCAAAACCCAAGCCATCAAGGATTGGCCAAGTCCTAGAAATGTGAAGGAGGTACAGCGCTTCATCGGGTTTGCCAACTTCTATAGACGTTTCATTAGAAATTTCTCTGAGGTAGTGTCACCTATCACTCAACTTACCCGGAAAGAGTCTAGGTTTTCCTGGACTCCCCAAGCCCAGGAAGCATTTTCCCGTCTAAAAGATAAATTTACCACTGCACCTATCCTAGTACATCCCAACCCCGAGCTTACCTTCATAATAGAGGTGGATGCTTCAGACTGTGCCGTTGGAGCTATACTCTCTCAGAGAACAGGTGAGAAGAATGTCTTGCATCCCTGTGCCTTCTTTTCCCAGCAGTTGTCTTCGGCTGAGAGGAACTACGATGTGGGCAATAGAGAGTTGTTGGCCATTATTGCCGCCTTCAAAGAATGGAGACACCTTCTTCAGGGAGCTGCACAGCAAATAGTCGTCCTGACAGACCATCGTAACCTTGAGTTTATCAGGTCGGCTAAGTGCCTGACTCCTCGCCAGGCTCGCTGGAATCTTTTCTTAAACCAATTTAATTTTATCATCTCTTATAGACCAGGATCGCGCAATGGAAAGGCTGATGCACTCTCTAGGATTTACTCAGCAGAGACACGTCCAATTACTCCTCCTAAGACTATTCTTCCTGACTCTAGATTCCTAGGAGTAATTCATAATCAAGACCTACTTAAGGACATCAAGGAAGCATACCATGCGGATTCCTTTTTGGCACAACCCCCAAGGGACGTAAGTCTTGTCTTTAAGAATGGTGTGTGGATTCAGGGACAACGTCTGTATATTCCTGAAACAGTCAGATTAAGAGTATTGCAACTCATTCACGATTCCAAGATAGCTGGGCATAGAGGAATTCTAAAGACACAGGAATTTCTTTCTCGTTTCTTTTGGTGGCCCACTTGCAGGAAGGATGTTTTGAATTATGTCACTTCATGTGAGGTCTGTGCAAGATGCAAAACACCTCGCTCCTCACCAACTGGTCTGTTACAGCCTCTTCCCACCCCGTCCCGCCCGTGGGGATCCATTTCTATGGACTTCATTGTGGAGTTACCAACCTCTCAGGGGAAGAATACCATTCTAGTGGTGGTTGACCGTCTAACAAAGGCAGCTCATTTTATCCCTTGTGTCGGCTTACCCACTGCAAAACAGACATCAGATTTGATGATTAAAGATGTGTTTCGCTTACATGGAGTACCGGATGAGGTTATTTCGGATCGAGGGGTGCAATTCACTTCTAGGTTTTGGCAAAATTTCTGTGCAGCATTGGACATTAAAGTAAACCTTTCTTCTGCTTTTCATCCCCAGACTAATGGACAGACCGAACGAACCAATCAAACCCTGGAGCAGTATCTCCGCTGCTTTATCTGCCACCTACAGGATGATTGGGTGGATCTACTTCCATTAGCTGAGTTCTCGTATAACAACTCTCAGAGTGCCTCCACTAAACAGTCTCCTTTTTACTCTAATCTAGGTTATCATCCTAACATTCTACCACGATTTCCCATAGAAACGCCTTTACCAGCAGTGGCTGAAAGAATCACGTCTTTACAGAAGAATATGGATCTTCTAAAGGAAAATCTGGAATCGGCTCAAGAAAGGTACAAGAAAGCAGCAGATAAATTTCGTAAACCTGCACCAGCTTTCAAGGTAGGAGACTTGGTCTGGCTGTCAACCAGAAATCTTAAGTTAAGGATTCCATCGTCTAAGTTGGGACATAAGTACATTGGACCCTATAAAATCAGTAAAATTATAAGTGCCGTTGCTTTTCGTCTTCAACTGCCCAGAACTATGAGAATCCACCCTGTCTTTCATGTATCCCTACTAAAGGCTGCGACACCCAATACGTTTCCTGGACGTTCCTCTCCTTGCCCTGACCCAGTGCTAGTCGATGGTCAGGAAGAATTTGTGGTGGAAAGGATTTTAGATTCCAGGTTGTATAGAAATCAGTTACAATATCTGATTAAATGGCAGGGCTACCCAGTGGAGGACAACTCATGGGAACCGGTCAATAACGTTAATGCTCCTCGCTTGCTCCGTCAGTTTCATCAGAGGTACCCACACAAGCCTGGTCTGAGGTCATCCGGAGGTTGTCCTTAAGGGGGGAGTAATGTAAGGTTCTATGTATATATTCCTGAAACTCAGTTTGTTCGTCAGCCATTTTACTTTCTGTCTTGCTGCAGCTATCTTGCCCTCAGTCAAAATGGAGTTTCCAGCTTGCATGTTCCCGCCCTGATTCTCTCCTTTGCTTCTTAAGCAGCCACAGCTGAGCAATCAGTGCTTCAGAATCTAGCCTGCAGTGAACCTGTGACTTGACTCCTGTAAGCCTTGGACCTTGTACTCCAGCTATTCCTACTGAGGAACTCTGAAGCACTTGTGGACTCTGAACCCTGCTCTTTGAAAGACCCACGTTTGCATGGACTTACGGTAACAGAGAAGAAGATCCTGAATCTGTATTGGAGAGTGATTGCTGAGCTTGGATTACTCTGGCCTGCTGTGTCTCCTGTTTCTGTGTCTGCAAACTGTGTGACTATTTCTGCCAACTTGTATGAAGTAATACAGGACTTTTCTATATCAAACCTGTGACTCCTGTGTTTTCATCGCACCCAAGCACAAGACGCTATACGAACTGTACTACATACATTACACAATACTCCATAGATTCTCTATGGGGTTAAGGTCAGGCGAGTTTGCAGCCAATCAAGCACAGTGATACTGTTGTTTGTAAACCAGGTATTGGTATTTTTGGCAGTGTGGACAGGAGCCAAGTCCTGCTGGAGAATGACATTTCCATCTCCAAAAAGCTTGTCGGCAGAGGGAAGCATGAAGTGCTCTACAATCTCCTAGTAGACGGCTGCGCTGACTTTGGTCTTGATAAAACACAGTGGACCTACACCAGCAGATGACATGGCTCCCCAAACCATCACTGATTGTGGAAACTTCACACTAGACCTCCAGCAGCTTGGATTGTGGCCTCCACTCTTCCTCCAGACTCTGGGATCTTGATTTCCAAATGAAATGCAAAATTTACTTTCATCTGTAAACAACACCTTGGACCACTGAGCAATAGTCCAGTTCTTTTTCTCCTTGGTCCAGATAAGACGCTTCTGGCGTTGTCTATTGGTCATGAGTGGCTGACACAAGGAATGTGACACTTGTAGCCCATGTCCTGGATACGTCTGTGTGTGGTGGCTCTTGAAGCAATGACTCCGGCAGCAGTCCACTCCTTGTGAATCTCCCCCCAATTTTTGAATGGCCTTTTCTTAACAATCCTTGCAAGGCTGCGGTTATCCCGGTTGCTTGTGCACCTTTTTCTACCACACTTTTTCCTTTCACTTCACTTTCCATTAATATACTTGGATACAGCACTCTGTGAACAGCCGGCTTCTTTAGCAATGACCTTTTGTGGCTTCCCCTCCTTGTGGAGTGTGTCAGTGACTGCCTTCTGGACATCTGTCACACCAGCAGTCTTCCCCATGATTGTGGAGCTACTGAAATAGACTAAGGGACCTTTATAAACGCTTAGGAGCCTTTACAGGTGTTTTTTGTTGATTATTCTAATTTACTGAGATAATGACTTTTGGCTTTTCATTGGCTGTAAGCCATAATCATCAACATTAACAGAAATAAACACGTGAAATAGATCACTCTGTGTGTAATGACTCTATATAATATGAGATTCACTTTTTATATTGAAGAACTGAAATAAATTAACTTTTTGATGATATTCTAATTTTGTGAGAAGCACCTGTTTATGCTGATGGTGCAGATGGGCAAAAAAGAGGAAAGCTGAGTAGTAGCAGAGATTTGCCTTCATCATAGCTAGCTAGTAAGTGAGTGCAAGTGGTAGTCTCTAAAAGGTGTGTCACATAACCATTATAGAAAAAGGATCAAGGATATTTATCACAAAGGGGATAACAAAGTCTTATTTTGTGAGTGAAGAGTGCATCTGCCGTATAGGATTGTAGACAAGGATATATTTACACCACCGGAGGGAGTCTGTACACTGAGGCCTGTGAGGGAGAAGGTTTGTCATTTATGTAAATATCAAATTTTCACATATGTTGATAGGAAGCCGCAGTCTATTTAGGGAAAACCATTCCATTAGCAAGGGCTATTTTTTCCTAAACACTTAAAAGGGCACACCACCACTTAAGTAGCAACCACTTCCAAGTAACAATGTCTTAGATTAGACCATTAGAAGAAATTATTCTCATCCTTCCCCAGCCTCCCGGCTTACTGCTTTCTGGAGGGCAATGCGCTTCTGCTTGATTGACTGTTTGGGCCAGTGCAGTTGTTGCACTGCCGGTCTGAACGATGCTGTCCCTGAGGCTGCAATCAGAGTTTAATTTGCCTTTGCAGCATCAGAAGGTCGGAATTGCTGGCTGGATCAGGAGCTAAAAGTGCACTTCAGCGACCCAGTGGTCGGCATTCATAGCAGATGAGCATTTCTGCGATCGCTGTGTTCAGAAACGCCCGAGCTATCAAAATATAAAAAGAATTAATCAGATCGGTAAAAGAGAAAAAAATTAAAAACGTCAGAATTATGTTTTTTGGTCGCCATAACAATACAATAAAATGCAATAACAAGCAATCAAATCATTGTACCTATCCCAGAATAGTAAAAACATCAGTTCGGAGCACAAAAAATAAGCCCTCACCCGGCATCAGATCACAAAAAATGGAAGATGCTACGGGTCTCGGAAAATGGCGCCTTTTTTTTCTTTTTTTAACAAATTGTGGAATTTCACTTTTTTTTGCAATTTCAACACACTTGGAATTTTTTTACCATTGTACAGTACACTATATGGTAAAATCAATGGTGTCGATCAAACATACAACCCGTCCCACAAAAAATAAGCCCTCACTTGACCATATTGATGGAAAAATAAAAAAGTTATGGCTCTGGTAAGAAGGTGAGCAAAAAGCAGAAACGCAAAAATGGAAAATGACCCTGGAGTGAAGGTGTTAAAGTCCCTTTTCTTTAGCTTTATATCCATCCTCAGTATCATAAAAAATAAGAAATAGCATATACTCAACTTAAAATGCCCCACCATACTTCTCTCCTTCACTACCAGTGTGGTCAGCGCGTGACCGCTGCAGCTAATCAGTGGCCGCATCAATTGGAAGAAGCTGTCAAGTGCCAATAATTCTAGAAAAGGAGGAGAGAAGACCGGCAGGAGGGAAAGCCAGAGGCACAGGGGATTAGAACATGAGTATGTAAGGATGGTGGACTGTGTAATCACATTCCTGACCCTGAAGACACCAATCGCATTGTGTTGTGTTGTAATGTATATTGTGTCATGCTTCTTTTATATATAATGTATTGTATGATAAGAAAAGTTAGTAATTTAGCGTGTAGGATGTGATAATGTAAGGCATAGTGTATAGGATAGGTAGTATAGGGACGGATAGTTGACTGTAGTTTAGGTAGTGACATTAAGGTAAGATATAATTAATGTTTGGGACTAACCCATAGTGGGAGTTGTTTAATGTAAAAAGGAGATACTGCTTCCTGTTAGTTAGGCAGATAGGATTTGGGGAGTAAAGAGAGCAGAGCTGCATAGAAAGGTGACCCTAAGTGAGAGGAGACTAAGGATGAGGGATAGTGTGATCCTGAAGAGAAGTGACTGATGAGACAGAGTGGTCACCTGTAGATGTGTCCTTGGATAGGACACCGGTTTACGAACCCCAGAGCTTGTAACGCAGAAGGCAATGGACCTAAGCAGGATTGAGTATGGCAGACTAGTGTGGTGTCCTGAGTGCAAGGGTTCCAGGGCGCCAGTAGTGTAAGAAATAGGACGCGGAACCAAAGAGCAAGTAAGGAAATTGCTGATCAGGGCTGTAGTGTTAAAGTTGGGTTGTGGCAAAGTGGGACAAAACAGTGTGCCTCACTAGCCCTGGAGTAATCTACAGAGGAAGGATATTGAGAGTGAAAAATGCTTTATCCTGTAAAGGAAACGTCCATAAGACTTTGTGCCCACTATCCTTTGTATATAACCTTTACCAAGTTACCAACCAGTAAAGAGTTTGTGTTGGGAACCCAGATAAAACACAAAAGTCCTGGCCAGCCCACACCACTGGCTACATGCGGCCTGCACAGGCTTGATGTCCACTCAGCACAAGTCTACACACCCAGCCGGGACCCACACTTTCATGTGATGCCCAAGGGAGTAAAAGGAGATGAGTGCCTCGCCTGTGGCTACTGCCCCGCACTGGGCTACAAGTATATGTAAGGCAACCAGGGTGGTAGTCATGGCAACGGGCTGTAGTGTTTTCACACCCTGGCTCCCCACAGCTGAAATATAATGTCCCTTCTGCTGTATGTACAGCGTTTGCAATAGAACACTCACATTTACTGTCAGAGTCCCCTCTGGTTCTGTCACTCCGGCTCCGTATCCACGAGCTCCACAAACCATTCCAGAGACAATGTCCTTTCTCAACAATTCAGCTTTACTTTGCAGTAGGGAATCCATCACAATTGCGGCACACTGTAAACTGAGTGACATTTCTTAAGCTTTCCCTGCCTTCCTGGCAACCTCTATTCCTTTTTGCAATCCCTGCCTCACTTCTTGCAATCCCTGCCTTGCTTCTCACAATCCCTGCCTCGCTTCTGACAATCCCTGCCTCGCTTCTGACAATCCCTGCCTCGCTTCTGGCAATCCCTGCCTCGCTTCTGACAATCCCTGCCTCGCTTCTGACAATCCCTGCCTCGCTTCTGGCAATCCCTGCCTTGCTTCTCGCAATCCCTGCCTCGCTTCTGGCAATCCCTGCCTCGCTTCTGACAATCCCTGCCTCGCTTCTGACAATCCCTGCCTCGCTTCTGACAATCCCTGCCTCATTGGACAATCTCTGTCCCATCTGTGCCTTTAGGCCCACCAGCTTCGTGCCATTCCCCTAGTCCAGCTTCAAAATTAAAGGGTAACAGGCTTGCAGCCTCAGCTTTACCTAGTCCTGCTGTAAGCTTCGGATCCTCCTTGGAGGGCCGCCATCAGGGCATTTCTGCCCTGATTGGTATATGGGGCCCGATTAGCAGAGGGGGCCCAAATCTGCATCCGAGATGCAGGTTCAGTTACTCTATTGCTTTGCGGGCCTGCACAGCAATGGTTAAAGCCACCAGCCAATCGGAGGCTGGCAGCTGTCAGCGTGCACGTTGCTGGCGTATGATGTCATTGTCATTCTCCGGTGATTGCATGCTTAAAACGCCTGGAGAGATTATCGCCGCAGGAGCACGGCCAGGTAAGGAGAAAGGGTTTTTTTTTTTTTTTATTGAAAGCGTCAAGCCACAATATGTTTCACCGGCAGGATGGAGACACATGGACCATGAGTTTCCATCCTGCCCGGGACAGAATGGACACATGGGGGCAGAATGGGAGACACAGAGGCAGGATGGGAGACATGGAGGCAGAATGGGAGACACAGGATGGATACGATGGAGACAGATGGGGTAAGATTATGGGGCAGATGGGGCAGGGTCATGGAACAAATGGGGCAGGATCATTGGACAGATGGGGCAAGATCAGGAGATCATATGGGGCAGGATGGAACATTACATGGGGCAGGATGGGAGAACATATGGCTGGAGCCAGGAATGAGACACATGGGGGCCAGGATGGGGGATATTATTACCATAGGGGCTAATTAAGGGATATTATTACTGCAGTCATGTATTTATTTTATTTTTTGAGGATGCTGTTTTAAATGGGAGGAGGTCCTGTTACTGTGCAGAGCAATACTGTCGCCTTTTTTTCTTCATCTGATGTAGTTTAGAATTTGGGAAAAAAATAAGTAATGTGTTCTGCAAGCGGTGCTCTAGATAACTGTGTTATTTCCTGCAGAAACGATCCCTGACTGGAAGAAGTGACCGCGGTTTGTGCTGGATGAAGATGAAAAGCAAAGATGAAGGACTTCACCTAGAGATGTCACTGGTGAGTCAGTGTGTTACCTGTACACTGACACTATACACTGTATACTATATACAGCAGTCCTGTGTACAATGTCATCAGTGATCACTGTATTACCTTTACACTTTATACAATATGCAGAGCTCCTGTGTATAATATCACCAGTGATCACTGTATTACCTGTACACTGACACTGCATATTAATTACAGATCTCTTGTGTATAATGGCACTTATGGTGATATTAGTAGTGTGCTTTTTTACTACCGGCCATGGTGTGGCAGTATTTGTTCTCTGCATGTGCTATTATTTGGTCACTATGTGGTGGTAATATGTGGTCTGGTCATGTTGTGGTGATATTTGTTCCTTGTATGTGGTATTATTGATCACCATATGGTGGTAATATGTGGTCTGGACCTGGTGCGGTGGTATTTGTACCTTGTATGTGATGTTATTCAGTCACTGTGGGGGTAATATGTAGTCTGGACATGGCATGGTGGTATTCGTTCCTTGTAAGTGGTATTATAGGTCACTATGTGGTGGTAATATGGAGTCCTATCATAGTGCGGTGGTATTTGTACCTTGTATGTGATATTATTGGTCATTTTAAAAATAGAAAAGTAAATAAAAATATACCTAAATTGTATTGGATATTTTAACAAATGTTTAATAGGTTGAAGTAGAGTAGGGCCCGGCCAAAAGAGTCTACCTTGTCATGGTGGCGGCTTAAAAAATCTTTTGGCCAAAACAAGAGCTGCTGGCTATATGTGTGATCTGGTGTTGGGAACTGTTAATCTGTGATTGGTGAGAAGTGGAGTTTTTCCAAGAGAGAGCGGTGGGACTGTGGACAGTTCAAGGGGTGGATGCGGGGCTGGAGGGGAGCCTGGGTGGAATCTCAAGGGGGCCCCAAAAATTTTGCCAGTATGGTGCCCCAAAATTCCTAGTGGCAGCCCTGGTTTAAGCTGATGACCGCTTGCGCTACACTCAGCCTGGGGCCCATTCTTGCTGAAGCAACCTTATTCCCACGGCTGTCAGACTGTCTCTACTCACTGCTGCATCTCCTCTGACCACTAACCAGGAAGTGTCTCTCTATAATCCACTGCTCTATGCTGCACTCATCTGTAATCCCTCCCAAATGGAAAACCCCTAATGCTCACTATACTATTCTATCTCATTCCCTATCTCTAAGGTGCCCCCATTATTCTACTCCCACTATTGTCCTATACTACCTTCTATTCTATCCCTAAGCTTATAAACAGTACATACACAATACAGCAACATTACAGGAACACATTAGCATTGGTAAACGACAAGGTAATCCATGTGAACAGTGTTCAAAGATTAGGAGGCATGTGATGACCTCGGTCACCTCCTTACGTATATACTATTTTTTTTATTTTTTACTAGACTAAGGACGTTTGTTTAGTTAAAGAAATGGGAGGAAAACCCCTTTATGATCCCATTAGTGTGTGTCTGGTAGGCAAAAAGCTATCTTTCCTGTCTGTGCCTTTGCTCTCTACTATAAAAATAAATTGGGAAAGTGATCAATGCAAAAAAAAAAAGACTGGATGAGACAAGCTGGAGATTTAGCTGCAGGCACACTATCTACACCATCTTTAATACAGTCATTAAGAAACCGAGCAGCTTATAGATTCTCTTATCTCAGGAAATAACTTGGAGAATTCTACATAAATCTGCAAAACTTCACAGCTCATTATCCTGCTCTTAAAAGGTCTCAGGTTGATTTCCTCATGTTTTAATTATTTACTTTGCTATAACCAGTGTAAAATTCCATTATATGCTAAGCAGTGAAGCACACGGATATATTACGATTAGACACAACCTCCGGGATATGGCAATGATACATTTCTAGGGAGTTGTTCTTTCTTGGTGGTGTGCCGCTCTAAATATATCATAGGTTATAGTGGCCCTAGGTGTGAGAGTGGCTTCCCCATGCAGAATGAGCTCAGGTGTAAAGAGGGAACAGTTCTAGATAACTTAACTCACAAAGAGGCAAGAAGTTCGATGGTTTTACTGTCTCTTAAAATGTCACATACTGGAAGATACAATGGTCCACTCAAGAGGCAGCAGCTTGAACAGATGGAGATAGTTGGTTGTCCTAACCTGGGACAAACTACACCAACAGTAGTACAGGTTAGAGCTTCTTACTTAGCTCCACTAATGCCTCTTATGAGCCCTTGTGTAGAGCTCCATATATAGCGGGTGCTACTCACCCCTACTTCTAGCTAACCTTGATGATGAGAGACTCTGTTGGTCTGCACTGCTTTCTTCCCTTCTCCCTTGCTCTCTGCGTGTATCTGACCTTTAATGGACCTTTACTTTACTGTATTTTCTCTGATAAAGCCCCCTAGTTTGGGAACACTAGAAGAATGATTGCCTGGAGGAGAAAACGTGCGCGCTACCATGAGTCCTGTGTCTGCTAAAAGTAAAGCCACCTGAGACCACTCATGTGGGGGCTTTTCATTCAAGGAGGGGGCTCAGTCACAATTTTGCCATTAAGAATTGGATCTAAACCTCCTCCAAGAGCAACAAACCTCAACCATTAAGGAGCAATTTGGTGATGAATAATGCAAGCCGGAAACCATGTGACAACGCAAAAGTGATAACAAAGCGAACAAAACATTGAAATGTTGGGTCCATAGCCAGGAAACTCTACAGATCTCAATTACATTGAGAACCTCTAGTAAATCCTCAAAAAGCAACAGACGAAAACCCAGAAATTGTGATAAACTCCAAGGACTGATTACCGTAGGTAAGGAAGGACAGTCATCAGTCAGGATTTGATCCAGATGCCGATATCCGGTTCCCATGGAGAAGGGCAGAAGTCGTGAAACGGAAAGGTCATTGCTGTAAATGTTGAATCTTTACATAAATGATTTATTTGTTAATAAAAGTTTACAAATTTGTGAAATGCTGATAATTGCACTTCAGCAGCCATAGAAACATCTGACTAAGAGATCGAAAAACACTGAAGCAGCAAAATGTGAAAAACAAAATGTGTGTCTATCTCAAAACTTCTGGCCACGACTGTGCACTGCAATACTTTTAGTATTGTAATACACTCCTCAGTCCTCAGCATTTAAATTAAGCTGTGGAATTATGGAAATCACAGGAGAGATAGACATGTTCATGATATTAAAAAAATTTAAAAAAAAAATGATGAAAAAATGGAAAAAAAAAATTTCAACACATCTGGATTTATTCAGTCTGGAGTATGAGCCACGTGCAGAAATCCCGGCACTTACAGCCTCGGCTGCTATCAGTGAGGTTATTAATGGTCGCCTGAGGAATGTTTTGCGAAGCTGCGGTCATGGTAGTATGTTAAGGTCCACATAGGATGCTCACAATAACATGAGCAAAATGTGACCTGGCGTCATGTTGAAAAACTGAAAAACAGCTACTGAGACACTCTTGAACTAGGGCTGTGCCACTGTTTCCAACACCAAATCAATATTACACCCAGCTGGTAGTTTACCTGTAATTAAGACTAGTAGAGTCAAGCTACCTTCATTATACCAGCCGACACCTTGTCTCCCATTGAGCACATCTGGGACTTCATTGGTTGGCAATTACAAAGGAGCTGCCAGCAGTGGTTCTTGATGATTTGCCCAAGCATATTCAGTGGTAGACCCTTCCTCAGATGACCATTAAAGTGCCAGGATTTCTGCATGTGGCCTATACTCCAGACTGAATAAATCCAGATGTTTTGGAAATTTTGTCTTATATTTTTTCATCATTTGCAGATCATTAACATGTCCATCCATCCTGTGATTTGCATAATACAGGTACACCTGTGGCATGGAACAGGTGTACTTGTATTTCCCATGTTAAGAACGGGTTAAAGTTTATCTGCTGTCTTTTCTAGACAGTTTTGATAAATGTGACCCAAATTATGGCAGTTGCATAACTGCGATATTTGCATTGCAATAAGGCAACTTTGGTAACCATGAGTGCATGTATCTTAAGGGTATGCCACACTAAACGAGATCGCTAACGAGATCGCTAAAACGTCACTATTTAGCGATCTCGTTAGCGACGTCGTTGTGTGTGGCATGTAGCAGTGATGTGGCCCCTGCTGTGATGTCGCTGATCGTTCACTAGCGTTCTGGACCGTTTTTTGATTGTTGGCGTCCCGCTGGTGAGCCTATATCGCTGTGTTTGGCACCTTTTGCGAACGACGAGCAACCTCGTTTGCGACGCATATGACAGCGGCGCAGACGGGACTAGGGTTTTTTAGCGTCACGGAGTAGATCGCAATATCTGTAAGTTCTCTTTTGCGTCACAGAGAGGATCGCAGAAGTTGCAAAGCAGGCTAGCAGGACGCAGAGAGCAGGAGCGATGCTGGAAATTCCTATGAATCAGAAGCGCTCAGTACATGCTAATGACAGATCCTAACGACCGCCAAAGTCGTTAAAGAGATCGCTGACCGCTGATGTGTCGTTTATGAGATCTCGTTTGGCAGCTTCTAGCGACCTAAAAGCGATCACACCAACGATCTCGTTAGCTTGCGTCGTTATCGTGATCGCTAAGTGTGGCAGTACCTGTACTGCTGTCAGTGTCAGTGCTTTATGTACATTTCTTTTTCAACAAATCACTAATCAGCTAAAACATAAGAACCACCTGTCTAATATTGTGTAGGACCCTCTCGTGCCACCAGATCGACTCAGACCCATTGAGACTTTAACAGACCTTTAAAGCTGTCCTGTGTTACGACATGAGATCTTCTAAGGTGCTTGATGCAAATTCCATGGACTTAATTTTCCTGAACATCCCACAGATGATCTATTGGATTGAGATCTGGGAATTCAGAGACAAGTAATCACCTTGATCTTTCTGTCATGTTCCCTACACCGTTCCAGAGATAAGTAATCACCTTGATCTTTCTGTCATGTTCCCTACACCGTTCCTGAGACAAGTAATCACCTTGATCTTTCTGTCATGTTCCCTACACCGTTCCAGAGATAAGTAATCACCTTGATCTTTCTGTCATGTTCCCTACACCGTTCCTGAGACAAGTAATCACCTTGATCTTTCTGTCATGTTCCCTACACCGTTCCAGAGATAAGTAATCACCTTGATCTTTCTGTCATGTTCCCTACACCGTTCCAGAGATAAGTAATCACCTTGATCTTTCTGTCATGTTCCCTACACCGTTCCAGAGATAAGTAATCACCTTGATCTTTCTGTCATGTTCCCTACACCGTTCCAGAGATAAGTAATCACCTTGATCTTTCTGTCATGTTCCCTACACCGTTCCTGAGACAAGTAATCACCTTGATCTTTCTGTCATGTTCCCTACACCGTTCCAGAGATAAGTAATCACCTTGATCTTTCTGTCATGTTCCCTATGAGTCGCACAACACTGGGTTCCAGGGCTTATGGGGTACTCTGCACCGAGCCCATTGAAGTCTATGGGGAATGTCACAAGCAGCACAGCTCGGTCCGTTGCCCTGGGCGCTCATACAAAGGGGGATATTTACAGGGGATTTTAGGAATAGTTCGTGACGCCACCTGTGGTTTCTGATCAGGGTGGATAAAAATCAATGATTTTTTTAAAAAAATCAAAAAAATCAGATTTTTTTGATTTAAATCGGATTTTTTTTATTTAAATCGGATTTTTTTGATTTAAATCGGATTTTTTTCAATAAACTGCTTTTTGAGGAAAATATTTTACCATCCAAAGGTTCTTCCATCATGAGATAAAGCTGAGTTGTTTAACTCAGTAGAATAAAGGCTGTATATGTGTAACATTCACAATGCCATGCTCTTCCAGAGGTTTCTGTAGGATTAGTGGGCAGTTTCTCTCCTATATTATCACAGACGCTCGCTTTACTTACGCAGTTCTCAAAACTGAATTTGACTCCGCAGAGGTCCCAGCCTCCTCTTCACGGCAAAAATGTTACAACATGAACAGAGTTGAGAAAAATACCTTAATCCTATTGTTCTACAAACCTATATGAATACAGAATCAACCCCTTCAGTGCCAAGTCCAAGAAGTTAGACAATATGTTTCTGATTGTTTGGAGTGGAATAGATCTGCACAACACAAGAAGAATGTGAATCTAAGGGTGAGTTTCCACGATCAGTAAACGCTGCGTGTTTGGCGCTGTGCGCTGGCGCAGCGCCAAACACGCAGCGTCCAGATGTTACAGCATAGTGGAGGGGATTTCAAGAAATCCCGTCTCCACTATGCGTAACAACACGCAGGTGGCAGACCTGCGTAAACGGACATGCGGCGCGTCTTTTCAGACCGCAGCATGTCCTCGCGTGTTGCGGCGACGGTGCGTCGCCGCAACAGAATTTCACACAGGGCTATGTAGCCCTGCGTTCTTTCCGGAGGTGTTCCGGAGGTGTCCTGAACACCTCCGGAAAGAGCGCGCGTCACAAAGGGGGCGGGGCTTAGACGGAGCGGAATTTCCGCTCCGTCCAAAGCGCTGTGGTTCCGGACCGTGGAACCACAGCCTAAAGGGTATGCCACACTAAACAATATCGCTAACGGGATCGCTAAAAAACGTCACTATTTAGCGATCCTGTTAGCGATGTTGTTCAGTGCGGCAGCTGCCAGCGACGAGCTTCCTGCTGTGATCTCGCTCGTCGCTGGAATCGTTCCGGACCCTATTTTCTCGTCGGCGCTCCCGCTGGGTAAGTATCTAATCGCTGTGTGGCACCTTTTCTTAGCGATTTAGCGGTACTTTTGTACCGCTAAAGTCGTTAAGAAGATCGCTAACGGCGATAGCGTCGTTAACTATATCGCTAAATGCGGCAGCATTTAGCGATATAGAAACAATCCCGCTAGCGATCGCATTAGTATGCGTCGTTATCGTGATCGCTAGCGGGATTGTTTAGTGTGGCAGTACCTTAAGTGTGAGGAGGAGGAAGGGCAAGCAGACAAGAAAATGAAAGTGAAACTTTGAGCACAATACTGCAGCATAGCCACAGACAGACAAGTCTGGATCTGTTTGTGTGTACGATCTTAGGTAGAAACTTTGATTTAAATCACTGATTTAAATCAAGCCTTACTGACTAGTGATTTAAATCGTGATTTAAATCGTGATTTAAATCAGTTTGATTTAAATCAAATCCACCCTGTTTCTGATCAAGTAGACCAGCGCTGCAGGGTGAATCTTCTGAGGGGATGTTATTAGGCAGCTAGATGTTACGTCTCCCACAGGTGAGACTTTTCCTCAAAGTCTATAGTGGTGCAGATAATAAGTCAGTCACACACAAGTTGTTCTCTTTCCATACCTTTACTGTAGATGGTTGCAGGTATGTCCCGGGAAGCTGGTTAGGGTGGAGAATGCACATTCGGGTAATCGCTGAGCAGGTTTGAGACCTCCTTTACCTTTGAAATGTATGTGAGTCCTAACTTCATAAAGTCAAGTTTAACTCCAGATGCAACAGCTACGCCCGGTCGACATTGTGGTAGAGCCTTTTCTGTCTCTGATAATCAGATGTTGGCAAATACTATGTCCTCCTATGCAGTGCACTGCTAAAAGTCCTTGTTCTCCCTGACTCCAGTTACGTATCAACACTTAGGGCTACCTTCTGTGACTTGAAGTCCAGCAAGGATTCCGGTTTTTCTATCACTAGCCGTGAAGTACTAGCAATGCTTCGGACCCGGTGTCCGGTTAAATTGAGTGAAGGTGATCTGTCACCGAAAACACTCTTCCTTCTTTCTCCACTCGCCTGTCGCCCTGCTCTCACCCTTAACATAAGCACGGGTAGCAGTAGGTGTAGTAGTCAGCTTTTCTTCCAAGCTCACTGACCTGCTCTCGGTTAACTCGATGTTCTGCAAGCTGTAGTCCCCTTCAAAAACTCTGTCCAGAGCAGCTCACAGGACGTTCCGTGAGACTGTATACACGCTGTAGCTCCGAGAGTGTCACGCTGTCTAATGATATGACTACAATGTCAGTAAACTATTTATACAGGAACCACACTCTATACAACATATAGTTTAGCAACATCAGAATGTAAGTATAAAATAGATTTACCTGACACAATATCAGCAGAACTTAGGGTTAATCTTGAGGACTAGATGTGCAGAAACGATATCAGTTTAACTCAGGGTAAATCTTGAGGACTTGATGAGCTGTAACAGGAAAGAGGAGGACCGGGTCTAACCTGACCCTACACTGGGGTCCTAACTAATCCCTTACCTTGGAGGTACTGATAATGGTTCAGAGGTCCAAGTCTCCAGCCTAACCCTGTCTCCTATCAGACCCTGAACCCTGTAATCAGTCCAAAGAAGGATCCTGATTACCACCAAAGGGATATGGGCTGATCTCAGCTAAATACACAGATTAGACATATAAGACAGACAGGATAGCACTCTCTTGCATACACACTCAAACACCGAAGGAACATAAATGGTCTGGGAAATAAACTCTAAGCAAGTTAAGCTTAAAACAAATAAGGAGCTCTCAACTAGAGTCTATACAGATTCATTCCTATCTGTGGTCTGCATGAAGAGTTTCACTGGCAACTCCCAAAGCAGACAACCAGAAACTTAAAGGAAACCAATCAACAAATAATCAATTGCAGCCGGGAGAAACTGCACCCAGTCCCAGCACCGAGCACAGACAGAATTAACTCCCTAGCTGCCAAACACAAAGAAACAGCAACTCAGCTGTGAGAAGTCAAAATGTGCAACCGCGACGATCTTCGTGGCAATGCACACATGACAGTACCTCCCCTTCTACGAGGGGCCTCCGGACCCTCAGGGCCAGGCCTGCCTGGGTGAGTTCTGTGGAAGGTCCGAACCAAACGATCTGCGTTAACATCAGACGCAGGGACCCACGTCCTCTCCTCCGGACCATACCCCTTCCAATGCACCAAGTACTGAAGGGACCGGCGATTCAGGCGAGAGTCAATGATTTTTGATACTTGAAATTCCAAGTTACCATTGACCAACACTGGAGGAGGAGGTAGAGGTGACGGTATGACTGGTGCCACATACCTTTTAAGTAATGACTTGTGGAACACATTATGAATTTTAAAAGTAGAAGGGAGTTCCAGACGAAATGCCACATGATTAATTATGGAACTGATCCTGTACGGCCCGATGAATCTGGGACCCAGTTTCCAGGAGGGCACTTTAAGTTTTATATTCCTGGTAGACAACCATACCAGATCGTTCACATTCAGATCTGGACCAGAAACTCTCCTCCTATCAGCCATACATTTAGGTTCCCCATCGTACTCAAATTATTCAATACACCTCGCCACACAGAAGCAAGTGACGACGAGAAACGCTCCTCCTCAGGAACCCCAGAAGGACCCCCCCCATTGAAAGTACAAAACTGGGGATGAAAACCATATGCCCCAAAAAACGGGGACTTACCAGTGGACTCGCTCCGCCTGTTGTTAAGAGCGAACTCTGCCAGAGGCAAGAAAGATGACCAGTCCTCCTGGTTCTCCGAGACAAAACACCGGAGATATGTCTCTAAACTCTGATTCAGACGCTCTGTCTGACCATTGGTCTGTGGATGAAAAGCCGAGGAAAACGACAATTGCATCCCCCGACGTAAACAAAATGCCCTCCAAAATTTGGACACAAACTGAGACCCCCTATCTGACACCACATCAGAAGGCAACCCATGAAGTCTCACGATCTCCCTAATGAACACCTGCGCCAGAGTTTTAGCATTAGGGAGTGCAGGAAGAGCAACGAAAAGTGCCATCTTACTGAACCTGTCAACAACCACCAGTATGACAGTATTCCCTGACGACGGAGGAAGATCCGTAATGAAGTCCATAGATAAATGAGTCCATGGACGCTCCGGAAGTTTCAAGGGTAAAAGGGTCCCAGATGGACGGGTATGAGGAGTTTTAGAGCGAGCACAAACCCCACAGGACGCGACAAAAGTTATAACATCTTTATTAGCGTTAGGCCACCAAAATCGGCGAGAAAGGAGATCTAAAGTAGCCTTACTCCCTGGATGTCCTGCTAAAGCAGAATTATGATGTGCCTCAATAACCTTTTGTCTCAACTGATTCGGGACAAACAGTCTCCCTGGAGGTCCTTCAGGGCGTCCCCCTGAGCCTCTAACACCTCCTCCTCAAGCTCAGAACATACAGCCGACACTACCACCCCCTCCTGAAGGATAGGAATCGGGTCATCCGTTTTCCCGGCCCCTGGGAAACTGCGAGACAAAGCATCAGGCTTTACATTCTTAGACCCGGACGATAAGTGACGACAAAATTAAACCTGGTAAAAAACAACAACCATCGAGCTTGTCTGGAATTCAGACGCTTAGCGGATTCTAAATACAGCAGGTTCTTGTGATCAGTAATAACGGTGACCGGGTGGACTGCCCCCTCCAAAAAGTGACGCCATTCCTCAAAAGCCAATTTAATGGCCAAAAGTTCCCTATTGCCGATATCATAATTCCTTTCGGCGGACGACAATTTCTTAGAAAAGAAAGCGCACGGATGCCATTTACCAGGGGACGGACCCTGGGACAACATAGCACCCACCCCTACGTCAGACGCGTCCACCTCCACAATGAACGGCTGAGATACATCTGGTTGGATGAGAACGGGTGCCGAAGCAAAACATCTCTTTAAAGAGGAAAAGGCTTGACAAGCTTTGTCCGACCACCTAGAAAAATCCGTCCCTTTTCTCGTCATGTCAGTGAGAGGTTTGACGACAGACGAGAAATTACAAATAAATTTCCGGTAGTAATTAGCAAACCCCAAAAAACGCTGCAGAGCCTTAAGATCCCCTGGCTGATCCCATTCAAGCACTGCTCTCATCTTTTCAGGGTCCATACGGAAACCGGAGGCTGACACCAAAAAACCCAAAAACTGAAGTTCCTGTACGGCAAAAACACACTTCTCCAGTTTGGCGTATAGTTTATTGTCTCGCAAGATCTGCAACACCTGTCTCACATGCTCCTGGTGAGACACAAGATCTGGCGAGTAAATTAAAATGTCATCCAAATATACGATCACAAACACCCCCACAATGTGACGAAAAATGTCATTAACAAAATGTTGGAATACTGCTGGTGCAGTAGTCAGACCAAAAGGCATAACCAGGTTTTCATAATGTCCCTCCGGCGTGTTAAACGCCGTTTTCCACTCATCCCCCTCTTTTATTCTAATCAGATTATACGCCCCCCTGAGATCCAATTTAGAGAACCATTTGGCGCCAACAATTTGATTGAAGAGATCAGGAATAAGAGGGAGTGGATACGGATCTCGAACAGTGATCCGATTAAGTTCGCGGAAATCCAAGCAAGGGCGTAGGCCTCCATCTTTTTTCTTCACAAAGAAGAACCCCGCGGCTACAGGGGAAGATGAAGGTCTAATATGCCCTTTGGCCAGACTTTCGGAAATATAATCTTTCATAGCCTGTCTTTCAGGACCAGAAAGATTATACAACCTAGCTTTAGGTAACTTAGCATCAGGAAGTAGATTAATAGAGCAGTCATACACACGATGAGGAGGCAACGCCCGACACCCCTCCTCAGAAAAAACATCCCCAAAATCCTCCAAAAAAGGAGGCAATGTACTAGGTACGACCGCACTGATGACTGTGTTCATGCAGTTGCTTTTGCAAAACTCACCCCATTGGTTTATCTCTCTGGACTGCCAATTAATTACAGGGTTATGTTTAACCAGCCAAGGAAGTCCCAACACAATGGGAGTAGGTAAACCCTCCAACACATAACAAGATAATTGTTCCCTATGTATTGCCCCTACCCGAAGGTCAATGTTATGAACCTCATGAACAAAGCTACCTTGGCCGAGAGGCCTGGCGTCAATGGAAAAAATAGGGATCGGTTTGACCAATACACTCAGATGCATACCTTGAGCCTGAGCAAACTGAGCGTCAACCAGATTGGCGCCGGAACCACTATCCAGAAGCACAGACAATCTCTTCACTCTAGTACCAAACACCACCTCCACTGGTACAAGGAACTGAGAAGAACCGGCGGATGAAATACATACTCCCAGGTTGTCATCCACCACACAACCTGGGATTAGCAGTTTTCCGGCGACTTTTTACTTAACAAGACACGGGATGGACACTCTCCAACAAAATGTCCCTCTTTCCCGCAGAAAAAACACCTTCTAGTCCTGCGGCGTGCCGCCAATCCCCTACTACGAAAAGATGTCCCTCCCAACTGCATAGGCTCATCCGAACAGACAAGGGGAACCTCAACATAAGGGACTTTAGTAGTAGGTGGAGTAACAACAGGGAGTGGAGATACCTCACCCCTCTCCCGAAGCCGTCTATCAGTACGGATAGCTAGGGCCATAGCAGCCTCCAGAGAAGGAGGAGACTCATACTGAGCCAAAACGTCTTTTAATTTGTCAGAAAGCCCATGACAAAACTGGCTCCTAAGAGCTGGGTCATTCCACTGAGTATCCGTGGCCCATCTACGAAACTCAGAAGCAAATTCCTCCGCAGGACGATCTCCCTGCTGTATCTTACGTAATTTAGTCTCAGCAAGAGAGACCCGATCTGGGTCATCATATACCAATCCCAGAGCAGTAAAAAATTGATCTACAGACTGTAGAGCCGGGGATCCCGGAGGAAGGGAAAATGCCCAGGATTGAGGGTCCCCTTGAAGAAGTGAGATAACAATTCCCACTCTCTGCTCATCACTCCCTGATGATCGCGGCCGAAGCCGAAAATACAATTTACATGCCTCCCGGAAGGTTAAAAATTTGTCTCGCCCACCAGTGAACCTATCTGGAAGAGCTACTTTAGGTTCAACTCTGGTTTGCTCCAGGGGAGACAAAACTTTGGACTTAATGTCCGTCAGCTCCATGGATAATCCCTGCAACTGCAGAGCCAGCTGGGCTACTGGATCCATGGTAACTAGAGATAATTTTTTATGGCCAGTGAAAATGTCACGCTGTCTAATGATATGACTACAATGTCAGTAAACTATTTATACAGGAACCACACTCTATACAACATATAGTTTAGCAACATCAGAATGTAAGTATAAAATAGATTTACCTGACACAATATCAGCAGAACTTAGGGTTAATCTTGAGGACTAGATGTGCAGAAACGATATCAGTTGAACTCAGGGTTAATCTTGAGGACTTGATGAGCTGTAACAGGAAAGAGGAGGACCGGGTCTAACCTGACCCTACACTGGGGTCCTAACTAATCCCTTACCTTGGAGGTACTGATAATGGTTCAGAGGTCCAAGTCTCCAGCCTAACCCTGTCTCCTATCAGACCCTGAACCCTGTAATCAGTCCAAAGAAGGATCCTGATTACCACCAAAGGGATATGGGCTGATCTCAGCTAAATACACAGATTAGACATATAAGACAGACAGGATAGCACTCTCTTGCATACACACTCAAACACTGAAGGAACATAAATGGTCTGGGAAATAAACTCTAAGCAAGTTAAGCTTAAAACAACTAAGGAGCTCTCAACTAGAGTCTATACAGATTCATTCCTATCTGTGGTCTGCATGAAGAGTTTCACTGGCAACTCCCAAAGCAGACAACCAGAAACTTAAAGGAAACCAATCAACAAATAATCAATTGCAGCCGGGAGAAACTGCACCCAGTCCCAGCACCGAGCACAGACAGAATTAACTCCCTAGCTGCCAAACACAAAGAAACAGCAACTCAGCTGTGAGAAGTCAAAATGTGCAACCGCGACGATCTTCGTGGCAATGCACACATGACAGAGAGTCACTTTCCACGTTCTAGAGAACACAGGCAGCTTGTTCTGAGATAGCAGATTCAGTTATAGCTCTGACTAGGCTAGAGTAGTTTCCTTTCTACTCGTACTAGCCTCCACTTCAGTTCAAGATGAGCTACAAAAGCTCTGACAGGAATCAGTCTTCTCTCCTCTCCCTCCAAGACCAGAACAGAACTAGCTCACTACTGAATGACTCACTCCTGAATCACCCAAGACTTGAATGGCTCCTGACAGGAACTGATTTCTTAGTGTCCTGAGGAGATCTGCACTACTGCTACCTAACACACCCTTAAATAGTCTAAGGTTCCCTCTAGTGGTACTACTGGGAAATGTGTGTTGTGAATGAATATCAGGTTTCACAATTACCTTCCTGTGCATCCTCCTGGAGACAAGTGTACCAAGCGCAGCTGGGCCACACACCTACACCGTTCCAGAGACAAATAATCACCTTGATCTTTCTGTCATGTTCCCTACACCGTTCCTGAACAACAATTACACTGCTGAGGCATTGTCATTGCCATAAAGGGCATTACCTGGTCTGTGCAAGGTTAGGCCGCTGGTATTTGTCACATCCACATGATGCCAGGAACCAAGGTTTACCAACAGACCATTACCCCATCCCACTGCCTCCCCCAGTTTGTCTTCTTCCATAGTGCATCCTGGTGCCATCTCCCCATTCTCCCTATTACCAAAATATACCCAGCGGTCCACACAATGTAAAGCGTGAATCATCAGACCAGGCGCCTTCTTCTAGTGCTCAGTTCTCCAGTTCTGATGCTCATAAGCCCATGGTAGGAACTTTTGGCAATGGATAAGGGTCAGCATGGGCACACTGACCGCTCTGCAGTAACACAACCCCATATATAGAAAGTTATAACACCTTTCTTTCCTAGCTGTGATGCTGTGCATGTACAGACACCTTTCTATAACAGCTGTAATGCTCTGAGTCTTGACACCTTTCTATCATAGCCTACAGGAACATTTTCAGTAATTTGTGCTACAGTGATAGAGCAGACCAGATGGAGTAGACGTCACTTCCTACATATTTAATGCAGATGTCTGGATGCAACACACAGAGATCACAAGACGGAAACAGTCAGGGGTCGTTACATTGATATTTTTATACAACAATAACTTCTAAACAATTAGGGTTAGTAGATAGGCAATTTAACAATATAGGGGATCACAACAGGTTATGAACAAGCTACAACATCTCTCAGTACTTTGCGTTAGTGGTGCGCCCAGTCTCGTGAGTCACCACGTGAGTTCTCACTTGAAGCTCTGGCTCTAGTAGGGTCATCGGGTTTTCCCGCTATGCCGTAAGTCTCTTCCTGACGTAGTCTATTAAAGCCCTTTGAGCCTGCCACGCACCAACTGGCCCCCTCCCAACCTGTAATCCTAGTTCCAGACCACCCCGGTCCCGTAGGTGATAGATGGAAGAGACGGCCCTGCTCACTCGCACTGTTCCTCCTCTCTCGCAGGCATGCCTCTCCTGTCGCAGTCATCGCACAGTTCTTCTCATCTTGGCCGTCAGCAAAAGTCTCTTTTGGCAGGAGTAGTCAGACCTTGGATGCTTGATCGGCAGAGGGCGCAAATAACAGCTCTGACCAGCTATCCATACTTGGATATCTTCTGGGGGATCCGGACCTTGCCAAGTGGAGACCGACACCCGCGTGGCACAGACTCCCAGCTGAGGCCTGTCATGTTGCTCTCAGTGGTGTCTCTGGAGCACGCCTGCCCTGCTCTCTTCCCTGGCGCCAAATTTCCTTGTGTTTTGGCGTGCTGGGCTTTTATATCAGGGAAGTCCTGACAAAGGGTCAACTGATCCCGTTCAACACACGAGGTCCTTCCCGCTGCAAATCTCCCAGCACACTTTGGTTCCACTTGATTTTGACAATGGCAGTCTCTCCTCATTAATGGCACATCCTACACTAACTTTCTAGAGGGCTCATGTCTTTTTTTTTTTATACATACATTTGCTTGCCCTGGAAATGACTGCTTGCCTTGGACGACTTCCGGGGCAAGGAAAGTGGAGGAAAATAGTTGCGCATGCGCTGTAATGATTTTATGCTTTGCTCACTGGTGGGCAAAGCACACTGCGCAAGCGCGAAGGGAATTTGAAAAGCGCAATTGCGGCAAGCCGAACGCCGTCTGTGCTATTCACAGACGGCGATACGCAAGAGAAGCCGAGGAGTGGAGGTGGGGGAAGAAAAAAACGCCGCCCTCCGGACCAGACCACACGGATTTGCATACAAGAAAACAAACTTTACTAAGGTATTTTTACATGAAAACTGAACTGGGGTGTCCGGAGATATCATAGGTACCCATAGATTAGTTATGGGACGCACTATGCAATGATATCTTTATCTCATAGGGCTAAAATGGGGTGACAGATTCCCTTTAATGACAGAAAAACCCACAATGATCACAAAAATAACTTGAATCTGACAAAAGTAATAATAAATCAAAAATCTATGAAAATGAACAAATGAAAGTCAGACATTGATTTTCAAACATGCTTCCATAGAATTACATTTTTTTTTACAAAACTCCTGAAATAGGCCTTTACAGAAATGATGGTATCCCTGAAAATAATGTGACAAAAGGGACATGTTAAATCAAGGTGTGACCACTAATTAGCATCACAAGTGTCTACAATCTTGGAATCAGTGAGTGGCCTGTATAGAGGCTACAGATACTCACTGTGCTGTTTGGTGACATGGTGTAAGGTTCTATGTATATATTCCTGAAACTCAGTTTGTTCGTCAGCCATTTTACTTTCTGTCTTGCTGCAGCTATCTTGCCCTCAGTCAAAATGGAGTTTCCAGCTTGCATATTCCCGCCCTGATTCTCTCCTTTGCTTCTTAAGCAGCCACAGCTGAGCAATCAGTGCTTCAGAATCTAGCCTGCAGTGAACCTGTGACTTGACTCCTGTAAGCCTTGGACCTTGTACTCCAGCTATTCCTACTGAGGAACTCTGAAGCACTTGTGGACTCTGAACCCTGCTCTTTGAAAGACCCACGTTTGCATGGACTTACGGTAACAGAGAAGAAGATCCTGAATCTGTATTGGAGAGTGATTGCTGAGCTTGGATTACTCTGGCCTGCTGTGTCTCCTGTTTCTGTGTCTGCAAACTGTGTGACTATTTCTGCCAACTTGTATGAAGTAATACAGGACTTTTCTATATCAAACCTGTGACTCCTGTGTTTTCATCGCACCCAAGCACAAGACGCTATATGAACTGTACTACATACATTACAAGATTCTGAAGCCAAAACGTTAGTGTCTGCTGGGTCTGGAAGGCTGTGTCTGCTGTACTGTGGATATCAGACGTCCGGTTGTACTTTCTGTGATGACAGTGGTTGTGACTTCTCACAACCATTCCAGGTGAGCAATTCCCTTAAGTTTTTTCTTTTGCAGTGTTACCACAGGTAAACACTATTGTTTTGTTTTTTTTCCCCTTTCTTTTCTCTTTTTGTCTGCTGTAACTCTGGATATCAGATGTCTGGTTGAAACTTTCTGTGATGATAGTGGTTGTGACTTCTCACAACCATTCCAGGTGAGCAGTTCCCTTAATTTTTTTTTCTCTCTGCAGTGTTGCCACAGGTGAACACTATTGTTTTTTTTTTCTCTCCTCTTCTTCCAGTAATCCTGTCTTAAAAGATCTGGAAAATGGAGGCCCGCATAAAGGAACTTTGCGGAGTGACTGATAATATCCTTGCAGATTTGCAGAATATAAAGACCCGTTTTACAAATCTACAGGACCTCAATAATCACAATTTGCAAGTGGTTGGACAGACTACCCAGGATTTGCGAGCCAGGATTGAGGTTCTAGAGGGGCGAGTCCAGGCTCCTGCCGTAGCCCCGAGTGCTGGGATTCCCAAGTTGCCCCCTTTTCGTTTTGGCGGTGAACGTGAGAAATTCAGGGGATTTATTAATCAATGCAATCTTTTTTTTTCTGCACATGCTTCACAATTTCCCACTGAACGATCTAAGGTGCTTACTATAATTATGTTGCTTACCAACAAGGCTTTAATGTGGGCAAACCCTCTGATTGAGACTGAGGATGATTGTTTGAATCACCTTGATGATTTTATTTCAGCCATGGGGCAGGTGTTTGATGACCCCAATCGAGGTGCAACAGCTGAAGCAGCCATGTTAGCTTTGCGCCAAGGTAAGCACTCGGTAGCTGAATATGCCTTGGATTTCAGGAGATGGGCCCTTGATACCACCTGGGACAGTTCCGCCAAAAAATCTATTTTTCGAAAGGGGTTATCTCCACTGATTAAGGATGAACTTGCTCGTGCCGACCCTCCCACTGCGTTAGGTGACTTTATTAACTACTGCATCCGTATTGATACTCGTCTGACTGAACGCAGGCAAGAGAGATGGTTCGAAAGCAATCGTACTAACCTTTTCCTACCTTCCTCTCCAGCTAAGGAACCTTTGAGTAGGATTACACGGGAACCTGAACCTGAACCCATGCAGGTAGACTCTTTACAACGACGGGTTAGTGATGCACGCAAGGAACATCGTTTTAAGGAGAATCTATGTTTCTATTGTGGTAAGTCAGGGCACTTCATTATAAACTGCCCCAGCCGTTCTCGTAAGACTACTGCAGCACTCATTCATTGTGAGTGTTGCGAGAGGGGATCTGTCAGGTCCGAGCCTCAGGCTCCAGAGAGATCTGCAGCAACAGATCTTGATTTCTCGGACTTAAACTCCGTTACCTCTGAGGACGTTGACTGTGTAAACGCTGCCATTTTTCAAGTTTCCTCAGCGGTGTCCCAGCTGAGTTGTAAGAAAAACAATTCTCATTGCTTTCTTTCCATCAAACTCTGGGTTGACTCAGCCTGGGTGTCTAGCTCTGCTATGATCGACTCAGGGGCAAGTGGAAATTTTATGGATGTCTCCTTTGCTCTGAAACAGGGAATACGTTCAGTGAAGAAGGCTACTCCAGTACAGATGGAAACTGTGGATGGCTCCCTGCTGACCTCTGGACCAGTGGATCAGGAAACAGAGCCTTTGAGGGTTCTTATGGGTAAAGATCATCAAGAGAAACTGTCCTTTATGCTTATCTCTTCTCCCCACTTTCCCATTATTCTAGGGCTACCATGGCTGCAGGCTCAGAATCCTACCATTAACTGGGAGACCAAGGAATTACACTTTCCAGAGAAACAGATGAGTCCAAAAGTTTCAGCTTGCTCTGTTCCTAAAGGAATCATGTCAGTCCCTGAACTACCAGCTGTATACCAGGACTATGTGGATTTATGTGACAAGAAGAACGCTGACCAGCTTCCTCCTCACCGTCCATATGATTGTCCAATTGAATTATTGCCTGGAACAGAGATACCTTTTGGTAAGATCTACCCCCTGGCGGGGCCCGAGCTAAAGGCTTTAAAGGATTACATAGATGAAAATCTAGCCAAGGGCTTCATACGCCCCTCTTCATCTCCTGCAGGTGCACCCATCTTCTTTGTAAAGAAGAAAGATGGATCTCTGAGACCATGCGTAGACTATAGGGAACTCAATAAGGTTACTATTAGAAACCGTTATCCATTGCCTTTAATCCCTGAGTTATTGGAGAGAGTGCGACATGCCAAAATTTTTTCTAAACTAGATCTTCGTGGGGCCTATAACTTAGTCCGTATTAGACCTGGGGATGAATGGAAGACTGCATTCAGGTCACGCTATGGACACTTTGAATATCTAGTTATGCCTTTTGGTCTGAGTACCGCCCCAGCCACTTTCCAACACTTGGTGAATGACATCTTCAGGGATCTCCTAGATACATTCGTGGTAATTTATTTGGATGATATTCTAATTTTTTCTAACTCCACAGAGGAACATCATGGACATGTGAGAATGGTCTTGGAACGTCTAAGACAAAATCATCTTTACATCAAACTTGAAAAGTGTGAATTCCATAGGACCGAAATTCAATTTCTGGGGTATGTACTGTCTACACAAGGAATTAGTATGGATGGAAGCAAAACCCAAGCCATCAAGGATTGGCCAAGTCCTAGAAATGTGAAGGAGGTACAGCGCTTCATCGGGTTTGCCAACTTCTATAGACGTTTCATTAGAAATTTCTCTGAGGTAGTGTCACCTATCACTCAACTTACCCGGAAAGAGTCTAGGTTTTCCTGGACTCCCCAAGCCCAGGAAGCATTTTCCCGTCTAAAAGATAAATTTACCACTGCACCTATCCTAGTACATCCCAACCCCGAGCTTGCCTTCATAATAGAGGTGGATGCTTCAGACTGTGCCGTTGGAGCTATACTCTCTCAGAGAACAGGTGAGAAGAATGTCTTGCATCCCTGTGCCTTCTTTTCCCAGCAGTTGTCTTCGGCTGAGAGGAACTACGATGTGGGCAATAGAGAGTTGTTGGCCATTATTGCCGCCTTCAAAGAATGGAGACACCTTCTTCAGGGAGCTGCACAGCAAATAGTCGTCCTGACAGACCATCGTAACCTTGAGTTTATCAGGTCGGCTAAGTGCCTGACTCCTCGCCAGGCTCGCTGGAATCTTTTCTTAAACCAATTTAATTTTATCATCTCTTATAGACCAGGATCGCGCAATGGAAAGGCTGATGCACTCTCTAGGATTTACTCAGCAGAGACACGTCTAATTACTCCTCTTAAGACTATTCTTCCTGACTCTAGATTCCTAGGAGTAATTCATAATCAAGACCTACTTAAGGACATCAAGGAAGCATACCATGCGGATTCCTTTTTGGCACAACCCCCAAGGGACGTAAGTCTTGTCTTTAAGAATGGTGTGTGGATTCAGGGACAACGTCTGTATATTCCTGAAACAGTCAGATTAAGAGTATTGCAACTCATTCACGATTCCAAGATAGCTGGGCATAGAGGAATTCTAAAGACACAGGAATTTCTTTCTCGTTTCTTTTGGTGGCCCACTTGCAGGAAGGATGTTTTGAATTATGTCACTTCATGTGAGGTCTGTGCAAGATGCAAAACACCTCGCTCCTCACCAACTGGTCTGTTACAGCCTCTTCCCACCCCGTCCCGCCCGTGGGGATCCATTTCTATGGACTTCATTGTGGAGTTACCAACCTCTCAGGGGAAGAACACCATTCTAGTGGTGGTTGACCGTCTAACAAAGGCAGCTCATTTTATCCCTTGTGTCGGCTTACCCACTGCAAAACAGACATCAGATTTGATGATTAAAGATGTGTTTCGCTTACATGGAGTACCGGATGAGGTTATTTCGGATCGGGGGGTGCAATTCACTTCTAGGTTTTGGCAAAATTTCTGTGCAGCATTGGACATTAAAGTAAACCTTTCTTCTGCTTTTCATCCCCAGACTAATGGACAGACCGAACGAACCAATCAAACCCTGGAGCAGTATCTCCGCTGCTTTATCTGCCACCTACAGGATGATTGGGTGGATCTACTTCCATTAGCTGAGTTCTCGTATAACAACTCTCAGAGTGCCTCCACTAAACAGTCTCCTTTTTACTCTAATCTAGGTTATCATCCTAACATTCTACCACTATTTCCCATAGAAACGCCTTTACCAGCAGTGGCTGAAAGAATCACGTCTTTACAGAAGAATATGGATCTTCTAAAGGAAAATCTGGAATCGGCTCAAGAAAGGTACAAGAAAGCAGCAGATAAGTTTCGTAAACCTGCACCAGCTTTCAAGGTAGGAGACTTGGTCTGGCTGTCAACCAGAAATCTTAAGTTAAGGATTCCATCGTCTAAGTTGGGACATAAGTACATTGGACCCTATAAAATCAGTAAAATTATAAGTGCCGTTGCTTGTCGTCTTCAACTGCCCAGAACTATGAGAATCCACCCTGTCTTTCATGTATCCCTACTAAAGGCTGCGACACCCAATACGTTTCCTGGACGTTCCTCTCCTTGCCCTGACCCAGTGCTAGTCGATGGTCAGGAAGAATTTGTGGTGGAAAGGATTTTAGATTCCAGGTTGTATAGAAATCAGTTACAATATCTGATTAAATGGCAGGGCTACCCAGTGGAGGACAACTCATGGGAACCGGTCAATAACGTTAATGCTCCTCGCTTGCTCCGTCAGTTTCATCAGAGGTACCCACACAAGCCTGGTCTGAGGTCATCCGGAGGTTGTCCTTAAGGGGGGAGTAATGTAAGGTTCTATGTATATATTCCTGAAACTCAGTTTGTTCGTCAGCCATTTTACTTTCTGTCTTGCTGCAGCTATCTTGCCCTCAGTCAAAATGGAGTTTCCAGCTTGCATGTTCCTGCCCTGATTCTCTCCTTTGCTTCTTAAGCAGCCACAGCTGAGCAATCAGTGCTTCAGAATCTAGCCTGCAGTGAACCTGTGACTTGACTCCTGCAAGCCTTGGACCTTGTACTCCAGCTATTCCTACTGAGGAACTCTGAAGCACTTGTGGACTCTGAACCCTGCTCTTTGAAAGACCCACGTTTGCATGGACTTACGGTAACAGAGAAGAAGATCCTGAATCTGTATTGGAGAGTGATTGCTGAGCTTGGATTACTCTGGCCTGCTGTGTCTCCTGTTTCTGTGTCTGCAAACTGTGTGACTATTTCTGCCAACTTGTATGAAGTAATACAGGACTTTTCTATATCAAACCTGTGACTCCTGTGTTTTCATCGCACCCAAGCACAAGACGCTATATGAACTGTACTACATACATTACACATGGTGTGTATCACACTCAACATGGACCAGAGGAAGCAAAGGAAAGAGTTGTCTCAGGAGATTAAAAAGAAAATTATAGACAAACATGATAAATGTAAAAGTTATAAGACCATCTCCAAGCAGCATGAGGTTCCTGTGACTACAGTTGCACATATTATTCAGAAATTTAAGCTCCATGGGACTGTAGCCAACCTCCCTGGACGTGGCCGCAGGAGGAAAATTGATGACAAATCAAAGAGACGGATAATACGAATGGTAACAAAAGAGCCCAGAAAAACTTCTAAACAGATTAAAGGTGAACTTCAAGCTCAATGAACATCAGAGTCAGATTGCACCATCCGTCGTTGTATGAGCCAAACTGGACTTCATGGGAGATGACCAAGGAGGACACCATTGTTGACAAAAAATCATAAAAAAGCCAGACTGGAATTTGCCAAACTACGTGTTGACAAGCCACAAAGCTTCTGGGAGAATGTCCTATGGACAGATGAGACAAAAATGGAACTTTTTGGCAAGGCACATCAGTTCTATGTTCACAGACAGAAAAATGAGCATATCAAGAAAAGAACACTGTCCCTACTGTGAAACAAGCAGGAGGCTCTGTTATGTTCTGGGGCTGCTTTGCTGCATCCGGCACAGGGTGTCTAGAATCTGTGCAGGGTACAATGAAATCTCAAGACTATCAAAGGATTCTAGAGAGAAATTGTTATAACCCTCTTGTCAGATTTTGTTTCAGTTTGCTGGTCACATGACCTTTTTTCCCTATTTAGTCTTGCTCCGCCCTTCTGGCTTTGCTGGACTTCATTGTATTATCTACTCTTTAGCTAGCCAGGTGCTTAGGTGCCTTACTCTGTCAGTTTTGCTTGATCTTAGGATCTCTTAGTATTTGTTTTCTGTTTTATTTTCCCTGCTACAATTTCTGTTAGGAGGTGTCCACCTTTTCACCCAGTCCCTAGATCTTGTAGGGATTCCTCCCTCGCAACTATAGGTCTTCGTTCAGACTAGCTGAGGACTTTAGCGGGTCTGGTCGCAGGATCAGGTTCCCCGTTACATCGTAGGGATCCAGCTCAGTCCTATTGTAGGGACAGAATTCCCACCTTTCCTTAGTGCTTGTAGCAGATTATAACAGTAAGTCCAGCCTAAAGAAAAAATAAATAAATAAATAAATAATCTCTAAGGAAAGATTTTCTGTTTCCATCATGGTGTCGGTTCGGGATTTGGCTGAACGCCTGCAGGGTCTCTCTCTGGAGGTGGCTGAAATCCCGCAACACGTGAGTAGTTGTTCTGGAGCACATTTCGTGGAGCCATAGGTACGTTTGCCTGATTTATTTTTTGGTGAACAACAAGATTTTTTTTCTTTTAAAAATGCTTGCTTGTTGTATTTCCATTTGAGACCCAGATCCTCTGGTGATGAATCACAGCGCATAGGGTTCATAATGTCACTTTTGCGCAAAGAACCTCAGGACTGGGCCTTTTCTCTGCAGCCTAGTGATCCATGCTTTAGATCTGTGGATAGTTTTTTTTCTGCTTTGGGGTTGTTATATGACGATCCGGATCGTGTTTCATCAGCTGAGACAGAATTGAGACGTTTGAGACAGGGATCAGGTAATGTGGAAAAATATTGTACTCACTTCCGAAGGTGGTCCACACAGGTGGGCTGGAACGATTCAGCTTTGAAAAGTTTATTTCTTGCAGGGTTAAGTGAAAGGGTTAAAGATTTGCTGATTGCTTATCCTATACCTGGTAACTTGCAAGAGGCTATGCAATTAGCCATACGGGTGGATAGGAGACTGCGTGCAAGGGTTGATGAGAGTAAATCTGCCTTGTCAGCTCCAAGTTTGGAGAAGGAATGTACTGACATTGCAGAGCCGATGGAAATTGGAGCAATGACACCTCACTCTCGTGAAAAAGAACGCAGATTTGCTAAGGGCTTGTGTTTCTATTGTGGTAAATCTGAGCATTTCATTAAGAACTGTGCGCTTCGAATGAATAAAGAGAAAAAAAAAAATGAGGTCAATTTCGCCCGCATAGCTTGTTTAAACAATAAAGGTGTCTTTCTTTCTGCTACCACTGCTGGTGAGGAGGAATCAATGGAGTTTCGGGTATTTGTGGATTGTGGTTCAACTCTCAATGTGATTGATGGGAAATTTTTAGAAAAACTAAAATTAAAACCCAAACTTCTATCTTCCCCTATTAATGTGGTGTCTGTGGATGGTTCTCACTTGAAAAATGTTACTCACCATATCTGTGAATTTCCTCTTACTATTAATGGTGTTCATCAAGAGAATTTGGATTTGGTAGTTTTGAATAATTTGCCCTCACCGGTGATTTTGGGGTTACCCTGGTTAAAATTGCACAATCCGGTACTGGATTGGTCTACCAATGAAATTAAGTCCTGGAGTCCTAAGTGTTATGACGTGTTGTAACGGGCGTATTGCTGCTGTAGTTAAGGGGGAGTTACCTGTACCTATTCAGGATTTTTGGAAAGTTTTTTCTGATAAGGAATCGCAGGTATTGCCTCCTCATAGAAATTATGATTGTGCGATTGAATTTGTCCCTGGAGCGACTCTTCCTAAAAGTTGTTTATTTAATTTGACTATTCCTGAGAGAAAGGCTTTGGAGGAATACATACAGACAAGCTTGGCCGCCGGTCACATTAGGCCTTCCAAATCTCCTGTGGCGGTTGGATTTTTTTTTGTTAAAAAAAGGACGGCGGTTTACGGCCTTGTCTAGACTTTCGTGAGATTAATAAGATTACTGTACGCAATCCTTACCCACTGCCATTGATTCCTGATTTGTTTAACCAGTTAGTGGGGCCAAGTGGTTCTCTAAAATTGATCTTCGGGGGGCAAACAATTTGTTGCGCATGAAGGAGGGGGATGAATGGAAGACTGCGTTTAACACTCCACTGGGTCATTTTGAGAATCTGGTCATGCCCTTTGGACTTTCCAGTGCTCCGGCATTTTTTCAGAATCTTATTAATGACATCCTTAGACCTTTGATCGGCAGAAGTGTGGTTGTGTATTTGGATGACATTTTGATTTATTCACCGGATTTGGAGTCTCATTGGAGGAGTGTGCGTGAAGTATTTCAGTTACTGAGTGATAATTCACTTTTTGCCAAGCTAGAAAAATGTGAGTTCGCTGTACAGAGACTTAGTTTTTTGGGCTACATTGTCTCCAGTGAAGGTTTTGAGATGGATCCGGTGAAAGTGCAAGCTGTGCAGGATTGGCCTAGACCTATTGGTGTGAAATCAATACAGAGGTTTTTGGGGTTCGCCAATTATTATAGAAAATTCATAAAAGATTTTTCTGTGATTGCCAAACCTCTGACCGATCTCACCAGGAAAGGTGCCGATGCGGTTCAGTGGACTACTGAGGCCATTGAGGCTTTTGTGTTGCTAAAGGAGAGGTTCAGCTCTGCTCCCATCCTTACGCAGCCTGATGTGACTAAACCATTTTTGGTTGAGGTTGATGCTTCTTCTGTGGGGGTCGGCGCAGTGTTGTCTCAGGCAAAGACGGATGGAGTACATCCTTGTGCTTTTTTTTCAAAGAAATTTTCTGAGTCTGAACTAAATTATGATATCGGTAATCGGGAATTGTTGGCAATTAAACTCGCATTTGAACACTGGCGTCATTTTTTGGAGGGAGCGGAATTTCCCATTCAAGTCTTCACCGATCATAAAAATCTGATCTACCTTGATGCTGCCAAACGCTTGAATGCCCGTCAGGCTAGGTGGGCACTGTTTTTCTCACGGTTTAATTTTACCGTTACTTACATCCCAGGTACTAAAAATGTTAAAGCTGATGCTTTGTCTCGCAGCTTTTCTCCTATGGTGGGTACTGAGGAAGAGGAGGAAAACATCTTGCAAGAGGGGGTTGTTATTGCTGTTTTGGACTCCGTGTTGGAAGATGAGATTCTTAAAGCACAGGAGAATGCCCCATCTAACACGCCGCATGGGAGGTTGTTTGTGCCTGGTACCCTGAGGAGAGATTTGTTTGTTGAATGTCATGACTCTCGCTTGGCAGGTCATCCTGGAATCTCTGAGACCAAGAGACTTGTGGGTCGCAGTTTTTGGTGGCCAGGATGGCAGAAGGAAGTCATTAAGTGGGTACGTCAATGCACTGTGTGTGCTAGATCTAAGTCTTCTCATACTCCTGCTGCGGGGTTGCTTTGCCCTCTGGAGGTTCCTAGTGCACCTTGGACACATTTGGCTATGGACTTTATTACTGACCTTCCCCCCTCTGAGGGTTTCACTGTCATCTGGGTGGTCGTGGACCGTTTTAGCAAGATGTGTCACTTGGTTCCTTTCATCAAACTGCCCTGCGCTAAGACTCTCGCTAAGGCCTTTGTCAAGGAAATAGTCAGACTACATGGTGTTCCTACTGACATTGTTTCTGATAGGGGACCTCAGTTTGTGGCTCGTTTTTGGCGCGCCTTTTGTGACAGGTTGGGAGTTCATTTGTCGTTTTCATCCGGATATCATCCTGAGTCTAATGGCCAGACAGAAAGGAAAAACCAGGATGTTGAGCAGTTCTTGCGTTGTTTTGTGACTGATAATCAAGAGGGCTGGTCTGAGTTTCTGCCACTTGCTGAGTTTGCTCTTAACAACCATACATCCGCTTCTGCTGGTTGTTCGCCTTTTTTTTGTTGTTCTGGGAGACATCCGTCATTTGGGTCATTTTCCAAGTTGGGATCGGCTGTACCTGAAGAGGAGAATTTTTCTGGAGTTTTGGAGAGAGTTTGGACTGATGTGCGTGGTAATCTTCAGGAGGCTAACAAAAGATCCAAAGTGTATTTTGATAGAAAACGACAAGAGGTTTTGTTTGCTATTGGTGACATGGTTTGGTTGTCCTCTAAGAATCTGCGCTTGAGGATTCTGTCTAAGAAATTGGGTCCCAAGTTTGTAGGGCCCTTTAAGGTGCTTCAGGTTATTAACCAATCTGCTGTTAAGTTGGAGCTTCCTACCTCCTGGAAGATTAATCCGGTGTTTCATGTTTCTCTCTTGAAAAAAGCTGAGGTCTCAGATGGAGACGTCTCGGCCACTGTTCCCCTGGTGGTGGAGGACGGGCAATATGAGATTTCCCGCATCCTAAATTCTAGACGGTATAGAGGGAGTTTGCAGTACCTCGTCGCTTGGAAGGGTTATGAATCCGAGGATAACTCATGGGTGAGTGCGGATGATGTTTCTGCGTCTAGACTTGTCAGAGCGTTTCACAAGAGGTTTCCGGATAAGCCTAAGTCCTAGGGGATCCGGAGGATCCTCTTAGAAGGGAGGGTACTGTTATAACCCTCTTGTCAGATTTTGTTTCAGTTTGCTGTCACATGACCTTTTTTCCCTATTTAGTCTGGCTCCGCCCTTCTGGCTTTGCTGGACTTCATTGTATTATCTACTCTTTAGCTAGCCAGGTGCTTAGGTGCCTTACTCTGTCAGTTTTGCTTGATCTTAGGATCTCTTAGTATTTGTTTTCTGTTTTATTTTCCCTGCTACAATTTCTGTTAGGAGGTGTCCACCTTTTCACCCAGTCCCTAGATCTTGTAGGGATTCCTCCCTCGCAACTATAGGTCTTCGTTCAGACTAGCTGAGGACTTTAGCGGGTCTGGTCGCAGGATCAGGTTCCCCGTTACATCGTAGGGATCCAGCTCAGTCCTATTGTAGGGACAGAATTCCCACCTTTCCTTAGTGCTTGTAGCAGATTATAACAGAAATGTGCTGCCCAGTGTCAGAAAGCTTGGTCTCAGTCACAGGTCATGGGATTTGCAACAGGATAATGACTCAAAACACACAGCTAAAAACACCAAGAATGGCTAAGGGTGAGTTTCCACGGTCAGGATACGCTGCGTGTTTGGCGCTGTGCGCTGGCGCAGCGCCAAACACGCAGCGTCCAGATGTTACAGCATAGTGGAGGGGATTTCAAGAAATCCCGTCTCCACTATGCGTAACAATACGCAGGTGGCAAACCTGCGTAAACGGACATGCGGCGCGTCTTTTTAGACCGCAGCATGTCCTCGCGTATTGCGGCGACGGTGCGTCGCCGCAACATAATTAACACAGGGCTATGTAGCCCTGCGCTCTTTCCGGAGGTGTTCCGGAGGTGTCCTGAACACCTCCGGAAAGAGCGCGCGTCAGAAAGGGGCGGGGCTTAGACGGAGCGAATTTCCGCTCCGTCAAAAGCGCTATGGTTCCGGACCGTGGAACCATAGCCTAAGAGGAAAACACTGGACTATTCTGAAGTGGCTTCTATGAGCCCTGACCTAAATCCTATTGAGCATCTTTGGAAAGAGCTGAAACATGCCGTCTGGAAAAGGCAACCATCAAACACGAGACAACTGGAGCACTTTGCTCTTGAGGAGTGGCCAAAATGCCTGTTGAGAGGCGCAGAAGTCTCACTGACAGTTACAGGAATTGTTTGTTTGCAGTGATTGCCTCAAAAGGTTGTGCAACAAAATATTAAGTTAAGGGTCTCATCATTTCTGTCCAGGCCTATTTCATGAGTTTTATTTTTTTTAAAATTCTGTGGTAGCATGGCTGAAAAGCAATGTCTGACTTTCATTTGTTCATTTTCATAGATTTTTGATTTATTATTAATTTTGTCAGATTCAAGTTATTTCTGTGACCACTGTAGGTTTTTCTGTCATTAAACGAGGGACGAGGGGTGTCAACAATTTTGACCACGTGTGTACTGCTGCTACTTGGCAATGCAATACAAGTGGATGAGGTCACATTGTAACGGCAGGGTACTGTGACAACGAAGTCGCAAAAAATCTGCCGAAGTTGTCACGGTTGCAAAACCCTTGGGATCGCAATAGGCCCAAATCACTTGTACGACCTGCGATGTAACAGCAACACCTAGCAAACTTTGGACAGTTATCGGGGTCAAATTCTTCTAAATAGAATTACTTGTAATTTACCAAAATTCCCCATGTAGCTCATGCCTGATGGACTACTGGGCACAACCTTCTGACAAAAGGATTAGCGACACCCAGTTGTCAATGCTTTGCACATAGAGATGTTGTTGACTGTCGGCACAGTATGGCTGAAGTTCTTGTTAGAGTTTGTAGAGAAGCCCAAGGTCTATGGTCTACTGGATCTCCCACCGGCGTGACCATGTATACCTGTATGTAGCCTTTTCTATACTCTGCAGAGTCCATGGCACAAACTAACAAGCACAAAAGGCAGCATTATTTCAGTACTAAGTTGATTAATTACAGTGTATTGATTGAGAAACGAGCCCCAACCTGTACGTGTAAATCAAGGCAGGCAGAATATGATAGATCGCACTCAGAGAAAAAAAAAGGCTTTTTTGTCAACTTTACGAGTGCAAACTGGCGTTCAGCTCGTGACCCGCTGACTTCAGTCCATACGGCGGCTTATTAAAGCACGGTTAACATGTGTAATTTATAATGGATGATCTGTCAAGTCAATGTACACAAGATAAATGTGCGCCTACACTTAAACGCTCCTCTCTCATACAAATGGCTTGTTTAAGCACAAAAGGTTGATTATCAAGTTATTTACAGATAATTGCATTTCAGCTCTCGCTATCAATGTATTCAAATAAAAGTCCAATTGCTTTCCGTTACCGGCGGGCGCGAGAGAGGCCACTAAAAGCAAAACAAATTGCATTTTTTCATTGTTAATCTCTGAATGAACGGCAAAGTTAATCGAGAGTAGCTGAGAGGAATATAGTAATGTGATATGTACAGATATGTCAGTGTTGTTTGTCAGAGAAATATCCCTATTTACATATATTGAAACATTACATAAACCAAAAGTACAAAAAAAATATTTTAATATATTCAATCTGAGAAATACAGAATAAAATATTCGGCTCCCTGGAACTTTTCAACCTTTTCCCACATATCATGCTTCAAACATAAAGATATCAAATGTTAATTTTTGGTGAAGAATCAACAACAAGTGGGACACAATTGTGAAGTTTAGCTAAATTTATTGGTTATTTTAAAATTTTGTGGAAATACAAAAACTGAAAAGTGTGGAGTGCAATATTATTCGGCCCCTTTACTTTCAGTGCAGCAGACTCACTCCAGAAGTTCATTGTGGATCTCTGAATGATCCAATGTTGTCCTAAATGACTATTGATGATAAATATAATCCACCTGTGTGTAATCAAGTCTCCGTATAAATGCACCTGCTCTGTGATAGTCTCAGGGTTCTGTTTGAAGCACAGAGAGCATCATGAAGACCAAGGAACACAACAGGCAGGTCCATGATACTGTTGTGGAGAAGTTTAAAGCCGGATTTGGATACAAAATGATTTCCAAAACGTTAAACATCCCAATGAGCACTGCGCAAGCGATCATATTGAAATGGAAGGAGTATCATACCACTGCAAATCTACCAAGACCCGACCGTCCCTCTAAACTTTCATCTCAAACATGGAGAAGGCTGATCAGAGATGCAGCCAAGAGGCCCATGATCACTTGGATGAACTGCAGAGATCTACAGCTGAGGTGGGACAGTCTGTCCATAGGACAACAATCAGTCGTACACTGTACAAATCTGGCCTTTATGGAAGAGTGGCAAGAAGAAAGACATTTCTCAAAGATATCCATAAAAAGTGTCGTTTAAAGTTTGCAACAAGCCACCTGGTAGACAAACCAAACATGTAGAAGAAAGTGCTCTGGTCAGATGAAACCAAAATCGAACTTTTTGGCAACAATGCCAAACGATATATTTGGCGTAAAGACAACACAGCTCATCACCCTGAACACACCATCCCCACTGTCAAACATGGTGGTGGCAGGATCATGGTTTGGGCCTGCTTTTCTTCAGCAGGGACAGGGAAGCTGGTTCAAATTGATGGAAAGATGGATGGAGCCAAATACAGGACCATTCTTGAAGAAAACCTGTGGGAGTCTGCAAAAGACCTGAGTCTGGGACGGAGATTTGTCTTCCAACAAGACAATGATCCCAAACATAAAGCAAAATCTACAATGGAATGGTTCACAAATAAACGTATCCAGGTGTTAGAATGGCCAAGTCAAAGTCCAGACCTGAATCCAATCGAGAATCTGTGGAAAGAGCTGAAAACTGCTGTTCACAAACGATCTCCATCCAACCTCACTGAGCTCGAGCTGTTTGCCAAGGAAGAGTGGGCAAGAATTTCAGTCTCTCGTTGTACAAAACTGATAGAGACATACCCCAAGCGACTTCAGCTGTAATGCAGCAAAAGGTGGCACAACAAAGTATTAAGTTAAAGGGCCGAATAATTTTGCACGCGCCACTTTTCAGTTTTTGTATTTCCACAAAAATGTAAAATAACCAATAAATTTCGTTCAACTTCAAAATTGTGTCCCACTTGTTGTTGATTCTTCACCAAAAATTAACATTTGGTATCTTTATGTTTGAAGCATGATATGTGGGAAAACGTTGAAAAGTTCCAGGGGGCCGAATACTTTTGCAAGGCACTGTATGTGTCTGTATGTACAGGTGCTTCTCACAAAATTAGAATATCACCAAAAAGTTAATTTATTTCAGTTATTTAATACAAAAAGAGAAGCTCATATATTATATAGAGTCATTACACACAGAGTGATCTATTTCAAGTGTTTATTTCTGTTTATGTTGATGATTATGACTTACAGCCAATGAAAACCCAAAAGTCATTATCACAGTAAATTAGAATAATTAATAAAAACACCTGTAAAGGCTTCGAAAGCGTTTAAAAAGGTCCCTTAGTCTTTTTCAGTAGGCACCACAATCATGGGGAAGACTGCTGACTTGACAGATGTCCAGAAGGCAGTCATTGACACACTCCACAAGGAGGCCACAAAAGGTCATTGGTAAAGAAGCTGGCTGCTCACGGAGTGCTGTATCCAAGCATATTAACCCCTTCCCGACCTATGACGCCTACGTAGGTGTCATGAAAACCAGTGCCTTCCCGACCTGTGACGCCTACGTAGGCGTCATGGTTGGTATAAATCGCGTTCCTGTGGGTCGTGTGACAGGGGTCACTGAAAGGTCACCCGACCCACAGGCACAGGAGGCTTTGTGCTTCACCCCAGGGGGGCTGGCTTTGCCCCCCCATGGCTACGATCGCTCTGATTGGCTGTTGAAAGTGAAACAGCCAATCAGAATGATTGTAATATTTCACCAATGAAACTTGGTGAAATATTACAATCCAGCCATGGCCGATGCTGAAATATTATCGGCCATGGCTGTAGACAGCAATCTGACCCCCCACATCGACTGACGGCGGCGATCTGCCGCCGCCGTCAGAATCTGCTCCCCCTCCTCCACGTGTGCCCAAACAGTGGTTTACCCCAACATATGGGGTATCAGTGTACTCAGGAAAAATTGCACAACAACTTTGGGCATCTAATTTCTCCTGTTACCCTTGGGAAAATAAAAAATTGTGGCTAAAAAATTATTTTTGTGGAAAAAAAATATTTTTTTATTTTCACGGCTCAGCGTTATAAACTTCTGTGAAGCACTTGGGGGTTCAAAGTGCTCAACACACATCTAGATAAGTTCCTTGGGGCTCTAGTTTCCAAAATGGGGTCACTTGTGGGGGTTTCTACTGTTTAGGCACATCAGGGGCTCTGCAAAGGTAACATGACGCCCGCAGACTATTCCATCAAAGTCTGCATTTCAAAACGTCACTACTTCCCTTCCGAGCTCTGCTGGGCGCCCAAACAGTGGTTCCCCCACATATGGGGTACCAACGTACTCAGGACAAACTGGACAACAACTTTTGGGGACCAATTTTACCTGTTACCCTTGTGAAAATAAAAAATTGCGGCTAAAAAATCATTTTTTGAGGAAAAAATTTTCATTTTCACGGCTGTGTTATAAACGTCTGTGAAGCACTTGGGGGTTCAAAGTGCTCACCACACATCTAGATAAGTTCCTTTGGGGGTCTAGTTTCCAAAATGGGGTCACTTGTGGGGGGTTTCCACTGTTTAGGCACATCAGGGGCTCTCCAAACGCAACATGGCGTACAATGCCCGGAGACTGACAGAAGGCTATTGCGCCTGCGTCTTTTTCAGGCACCAGATCCCTCCCCGCAGTGTGTTATCATGTATTCACACTGCGGGGCTAGGATTATGGCTCCTGCGCAGTGACCATGTTTAGCTGCGCATGCCCCCTTCTCCCAGTCCCTCCACTTTCGTTTTCATCCCCTGTTCTGCGTCGCATGTGCTGATCATTTTCCTGGCCGGTCAGCTCATCAATCCAGGTGTGTTACGGTGCAAACCACTTACATTTTAATAAAAATCATCTGTTGAACAGATCCCATGATGAGATCCCAGATCCTGCCTGTCTCGCTCAGTGAGAGCCGGGTATTGTATGGAGCACTGCATAAAGATGATGAGATCCCCAGATCCTGCCTGTCTCGCTCAGTGAGAGCCAGGTATTGTATGGAGTGCTGCATACAGATGATGAGATCCCCAGATCCTGCCTGTCTCACTCAGTGAGAGCCGGGTATTGTATGGAGCGCTGCATACAGATGATGAGATCCCCAGATCCTGCCTGTCTCACTCAGTGAGAGCCGGGTATTGTATGGAGTGCTGCATACAGATGATGAGATCCCCATATCCTGCCTGTCTCGCTCAGTGAGAGCCGGGTATTGTATGGAGCAAATGTGGCGCTCCGAGGGTCCAGTCGCCACAGAGATGTTGCATCTCATCCAGAGATGTGACACCTGACTCTCAGGTAAGGAGGAAGCACCCCTTAGACTCCAACACCGCATTCAACATACACGATGTTAGCTGCAGCTCTCAGGCTGGTTAGTAAAGGGTGTAGATGTTGAGTGGGTGGAGTCAGCTGCAGCACTTAGGGCAGCATGTTAGTCTAGAGTTTCAGAGACAGGCAGGCAGTGAAGGAGTACTGTCCTGACCTGCTGCTCCTCTGAGTTCACTTCAGGGAGCCGTGCTGAGAGAGAGAACGGGTCCTGGGCAGAGACGATCTCACAAGTGGTAGCCCATTGCAGAGGAGGACCAGGCGAACATCGGGGAACGGTCCCTAGACTAGTGGGAAAGTTCAGCTCCACTAGTAACACCGAGAATAGTGGGTCTCTTCAAGGGCCACTAGCCACCATAATCTCACCGGAAGGAAGCTTAGGGGTCAAGTACGTCCAGGACCTTTCTACAGGGTTTCCTGATGGCCCACTGGTCTGGTCTGGTAACTGAAAGAGCCCAATACTCCCTCGTCCGAGGGCTCTGTGTTGGCGGGGTGCAGAGGAGTGAGTGTAGCACCAAGAGAAGAAGCCGGAAAGGAACATAAAGGGAATCTTTGGGAGTGCGACCGATCTACCTGAGGGTTGCTGGACTACTCATTGGAAGGACACAGTGCCCAGCTGGAATCTGTATAGCGCTTAACAGACTGTGAGTAAACCTTTGAAACTGCAACAGAACTGTTTCCCTGATTCTTCAGTGACGCACACTCCCCTCTGCTACATCTCTCCTGCACCATTGCTTTCCCTTTCATCTACCTGCCCTGGGAGGACATAGTCTCACCTGTAGAAGACTTATCATCTAGCTGCACAACACCATCACTTCAGAGGACCTGCACAGCAGCGCTGGTCACCCTGACCTGGGACTACAGGTGGCGTCACGACAAACTACACGAACACTAATCCCCTGTAAATACTCCCCCATTTATAGTGAGCGCCCAGGGCTATGGACCGAGCCGTGGCTGCCCATGACATCCCCCATAGTAGTCGATGGGCTCGGTGCCGAGTACCCCACCGCCCTGGCGGGCGACTCACATATGTGTAGCCCAGCTGCGCTCTGGAGCCACATGTACCCTGGAGGATGCACAGAAGGTAAACCCACAAATATACCTGATATTCATTCACACCTTCACTTTTCCCTGGAGCCACCAGAGGGAGCCCTTGGAGAGTATGCATATATATAAGGGTTGTGGAGAGACGGCAGAGAGACTCCAGGCAGTCCAGCTGAGAGTTGGCTAGTTGTTGGTGTTACCTCAGATGAGCAGAGAGGAAAGTTACCTTAGAACGTGACAGACTGATAGTTCCCTAGGAAAGTGGAAAGTAACTCTCGAAGTGTGCATAGATCAGTCTGACGGAAGGTCCTGATAGCTACTTCGGACAGAGCCTCAGAAGGAAGGGAACTACAGTGTTGGAAAGACTGAAGTTTACAGCTTGAACTTAGTTTATTTTGTGGAGTCCAGTAATGGTGGGGAAGATTGCCACTTAGCCTGGTCAAAACTGAGTCAACTGAGGTATTTTCAGTGAGCAAGCGTGCCGACGCTTTGAGAGCGGTGAAGAGAAGGAGAAACTGCCATCTACTGCTAGTGTGTGCTTATGTTAAGGGTAAGAGTAGGACGAAAGGCGAGTGGAAGGAAGAAGAGAGTGGCAGAGGTTGAAACAGCATTGATCGCTTACCTCTACTCTGCACCACCGGACACCGGGTCCGAGCTTGCTAGCATCTACACAACTAGTAGGAGATACCGGAGACCCTGTGGGACTTCAAGTCGCATGGGCCCAGCATTGCTGATACGTAACAGAGGTCAGGAAGACGGGGGTCTAGCAGGACGCTCCATACAGAGACACTGTTCTATCCACAAGAAGGCTTCACCACAAAGTCAGCCGGGTGTATATGAAAAGACAGAGTTAGACTTCGTTTCATACAGGTCAGAAACTCACACATACAGGAGTAAGGAGGCCCTACACCTATTCAGTGGGATTACTGGAAGTGCATCCTCCACCCTGACAGCTTCCCGGGACGTGCCTGCAACTACCATCAGTAAAGGTACAGAAAGAGACTTTCGTGTGTGTGTCTGCCTTATTGCTCCTGCACCCCTACATCGCCATATACCCTGAGGGATCAGTCTTGCCTGTGGAAGACTTAACACCTTGCTGCCCAGTAACAACCCCTCAACGGATCTACCCTGCAGCGCTGGTCACCCTGACCAGGTACCACAGGTGGCGTCACGAACAAACTGTATATACTTTAATCCCTGTAAACATCCCACATTTTATGGTGATCGCCCAGGGCAACGGACCGAGCTGTGCTACCCGTGACATCCCCCATTGAAGTGAACGGGCTCGGTGCCGAGTACCCCATAGGCCCTGGCTGTGCGACTCACATACAGATGATGAGATCCCCAGATCATGCCTGTCTCACTCAGTGAGAGCCGGGTATTGTATGGAGCGCTGCATACAGATGATGAGATCCCAGATCCTGCCTGTCTCGCTCAGTGAGAGCCTGGTATTGTATGGAGCGCTGCATACAGATGATGAGATCCCCAGATCCTGCCTGTCTCGCTCAGTGACAGCCGGGTATTGTATGGAGCGCTGCATACAGATGATGAGATCCCAGATCCTGCCTGTCTCGCTCAGTGAGAGCCAGGTATTGTATGGAGCGCTGCATAAAGATGATGAGATCCCCAGATCCTGCCTGTCTCGCTCAGTGAGAGCCTGGTATTGTATGGAGCGCTGCATACAGATGATGAGATCCCCAGATGCTGCCTGTCTCGCTCAGTGACAGCCGGGTATTGTATGGAGTGCTGAATACAGATGATGAGATCCCCAGATCCTGACTGTCTCGCTCAGTGAGAGCCTAGTATTGTATGGAGCGCTGCATACAGATGATGAGATCCCCAGATCCTGCCTGTCTCGCTCAGTGAGAGCCGGGTATTGTATGGAGCGCTGCATACAGATGAAGAGATCCCCAGATCCTGCCTGTCTCGCTCAGTGACAGCCGGGTATTGTATGGAGTGCTGCATACAGATGATGAAATCCCCAGATCCTGCCTGTCTCGCTCAGTGAGAGCCAGGTATTCTGTGGAGCGCTGCATACAGATGATGAGATCCCCAGATCCTGCCTGTCTCGCTCAGTGACAGCCGGGTATTGTATGGTGTGCTGCATATGAGTCGCACAGCCAGGGCAGTGGGGTACTCGGCATTGAGCCCGTCGACTTCTATGGGGGATGTCACGGTAGCTGCAGCTCGGTCCATGGCCCTGGGCGCTCACTGAAAATGAGGATATTTACAGGGGATGAAATGTTTGTGTAGTTTGTCGTGACGCCACCTGTAGTACCTGGTCAGGGTGACCCGCTATCTGGGTCTGTATGGCCACTTCTCTCGTCTCCCGCCAGGTCTGGATCCCTATGTCCCGAACTGTACGGACTCCTGGGGGCCTAACAGGTACCGGGTATGGGTCTACAATTTGTACCATTTCCATTGCTGGGATTGCCGATGAGGCCGCTGAGGGAGGCAAGGGAGATGTGCGGCGTGGAGTGGGCGCATTGGCAGAGGCCTGGTTGGGGAAGGCCGAAGTCTCAGAGGCTCTATCAGTTTCCTGGCACTCCGGAGGGAAGGGTCGCACCTTGTAACATTTAGGGCATACCACCCCTTGTAACCCCAGTGTCGGGTGTAGGTGACCAAGTCCCCAGCTAACAGGTCCCTCCCCAGGTGTCCTTCTGGGAGGTGGGCTTCTACATCCCGACGGTTTACAAATATTTCCAGATATAGCCCAGGCTCCTGGATAAAGCCCCAACCACCTCTCAGCTTAAAGTCCCGTACTGCCCCCTTACGCCTCGGCTCCCTCAGCGTACCTTTATCTTTTCTCATCCGATTCTTGTCCGCCAGGTCCTGCTCCAGCTAGCGTTGTCGGCGCTGCTGGGACTCTCTCTGCTCCCTCTGCCGCTCTGCTTCTCGCTCCCGGCGTCTCCACTCCTCCTCCTGACGCCGGTTGTAGTTATCTTCCACTAGCACCTCCAGGTGCCCGCTATCGAACGGCTGCTCGCGGCTTTCAGGTTGCTGCAGCTCCTCTGGCGCCGCCAGGCATGGCGGCGCTCACTTGAGACAGAGGCAGCTGACTCCGGAACAGATGACGGCCGGGGCTCCTGCGCGGGCAGGTAAGGCTCTGGGGCCTGTGCGGCTTCCTCCCGAGGCCGGGTGTCTCCTCCTCTGGATCAGCAACGGGTGCAGGCAGCGGGGACGGAGATGCTTGCGCCGCGTCCTCTGAAGGAACAGGTGCCTCCACTTCTGGACTGGCAACCGGTTCGGGTTGCAGGGTCGGAGATACCCGCGCGGCTTCCTCCGCTGGGACGGGTGCCTCCGCTTCCGGTGCAGACACTGCAGGAGGTAGGAGGGATTGGCGGCGCTCCAACTGTAACTTCAGGGCCCGCCAGCTTGCTTCCATCCTGGCGACCTCCTCCCGATGTCGGGCCAAGCCTCGCAGAGCATCCTCTGCCTCCTCCACTGTAGGAGGGTTACCGGGCCGGGTGCCCACGGTGGCTCTGAGGCGATCAGTTCGCTTTCATGGGGGGGAGAGATCCGACTCCTCCATCCCTTCTCACTGCTGCTCACGTGCGGTCGCCATCTCAGCCAAGTCACATGTGTCATTTGCATCAGGACAGGCCCCATCTTTTGTAGAGAGGCGGGACCTTCGAGTTCTTTTCCGCCCACTGAGGAGGATGAGGAGGCGGAACTCCAAGGCTGTGGGGCATGATCTTAGATTGCAATAGCATTTAGACTGGGCGGCCATCGTTTTCGCGCCACTGAGTGAGTGTACGCCCATGAAAGCACGCCCCCTTCTTCACCAGCGCCTCGTGGTGCAAATATGGCGGCAAAATGGCGGTTGTTGTTTTACAAAATGGCGAATACAGTCTCTGATGATTTTGGCAGTTCTCAAGCACAAAAACAGTTCAGATTAGGCACACAGGACTCGCGTTTCACGAGCTTCAGGATCCTGTTCATGACGCCAAAGATGAGTCGCACAGCCAGGGCCGTGGGGTACTCGGCACCGAGCCCGTCGACTTCTATGGGGGATGTCACGGTAGCTGCAGCTCGGTCCGTGGCCCTGGGCGCTCACTGAAAATGGGGATATTTACAGGGGATGAAATGTTTGTGTAGTTTGTCGTGACGCCACCTGTAGTACCTGGTCAGGGTGACCAGCGCTGCTGTGCAGATCCTCTGGAAGGGATGGTGATGTGCAGCTAGGTGATAAGTCTTCTACAGGTAAGACTGTATCCTTCCAGGGCAGGTAGATGTAAGGTAAAGCTATGGTGCAGGATAGATGTAGCAGAGTGGAGTGTGCGACGGAGTAATAATGCAAGAAACAGTTCTTGTGCAGTTTCAAAGATTTACTCACAGTCTGTTGTACACCAGATTCCAGCCGGGCACTGTGTCCTTCCAGCGAGTAGTCCAGCAACCCTCAGATAGATTGGTCACACTTCCAAAGACTCCCTTTTATGTTCCTTTCCGGCTTCTTAGTGCTACACTGTTGTGAATGGACTTGAAATGAGTTCTGAGCAGAGGCTCCCTCTGGTGGTTACAAGCGGTACTGGACTGTCCAGTGAAGATTGTGAGGAGTGGGAATCAGGTGTTACTGACTGGTCTTATATAAGGGAGTCGCCTTCCCATCAGGGTTGCCGGTGATCAATTGTTCTGGTCTCAATCCTTGAGTTCTGTTTCCTTTGTAGCCTGCTGTGTCGTGTCTGCATCTCCTGCTAACAGATAAGACATTTTCTTCTTTTTGTTTTTGTGCTTGATTTTTGCATTTTGTCCTGCACTTCTGTGGGGGCCTTCAGGGTCCCCTCCGGGGGCTTTTGCCCTCTCAGTTTAGTTCAGCCACTGATGTTTGTACTTTTGCTTTTTCCAGTTTTTTCAGTGGCTGCTGTTTTGATTTTGTTACACCAGAGAACTAATTTAGGTGGTAGAGGTCGTGTGATCTCAGGTGATTTTGAAATTAGTAGAGTTGGTGCTTTTCAGGGTTTTTTGGGATTGCAGTAAGTCCCTTCCTATCCTTTTCTATTTAGGTAGTTTGGGCCCCAACGTTTGCTCATACTATTTTCTGTCTGTGTCAGTATTTCATCTTGTCTAACCGCCATTACATGTTTGGGGGCTTCCTATGTTCTTTGGGGATCTGCTCCGGGGCAGATAGCTTTCCTCTTTCTATCTTTAGGTGTAGTTAGTTTCTCAGGCTGTGACGAGGCGTCTAGGACCAACGTAGGAACGCTCCACGGCTGCCTCTAGTTGTGGTGGTTAGTCAGGGTACTGCAATCTCATAGATTCCAACTTCTCTGGTGTATTGCCTTTTTTACCTGCACTCCTCAGCTACCGTAACATAACAGTATCACCGGCCCAAAAAATTGAAAATTGTATGGTACTCACAGAAGGGAAAAAATATTGTGAAAGAAAAAAGGTTGTCAGAGTTGTCAGAGATATTTTTCTGTTTGTTGCATTTTTTTTCCCTCTGTATCTCTGGGTGCTGGGGAGGATTTTTTTTTTTTCTCTCAATGGAGTTTGCACAGTTGTCTGGCCGTGTGGATCAGCTTGCCACTGAGGTTCGGAGTATTGCTGCCTATCTTGCTAGGTTGCCTGTTGTGGAACCTAGGATTCCCATGCCAGATTTGTTTTTAGGGGATCGAGCTAAGTTTCAGAATTTCAAAAATAATTGTAAATTGTTTTTTGCCTTAAAATCTAAGTCCTCAGGGAACGCAGCGCAGCAGGTTCAAATTGTCATCTCTCTCCTGCGCGGCGATCCTCAGGATTGGGCTTTTTCCCTGACACCTGGGGATCCTGTTTTGAGTGATGTTGATGCATTTTTTCAGGCTTTGGGGTTATTTTACGATGAGCCTAATGTCACTGATCAAGCTGAAAAAGCCTTGTTGGCATTAAATCAGGGTCTTGATGACGCTGAGTTATACTGTCAGAGATTCCGTAGGTGGGCAGTCCTGACCAAGTGGAATGACGACGCTTTGGCGGCTCTTTTTCGGAAGGGTCTGTCAGATAATGTAAAGGATGTTATGGTGGGATTCTCTGTCCCCTCTGGTCTCAATGATTCTATGTCATTAGCGATTCAAATTGACAGACGTTTGCGTGAGCGGAGAAGTATGCGTGGAATGGTGTTGCCTTGTGAACCTGCTTCTGAACCCATGCAGTGTGATAGAGTGGTGTCTGGGGCACAGCGTCATGAGTTTCGAAAGCGCAATGGGTTATGTTTCTACTGTGGTGATGCCTCTCATGCTATTTCAGTCTGCCCTAAGCGGGGAAGACGTTTTGCACGCTCAGTTGTCTTGGGTAGTGTTCAGACTAAGTTTTTATTAACTGTCACTCTGATATGCTCTCTGTCCTCATTTTCTGCTCAGGCTTTCGTTGATTCTGGAGCAGCTATTAACCTGATGGATTATGATTTTGCTAAACGTTGTGGGTTTCCCTTGATACCCCTACAGAAGTCTATTCCCATACTGGGGATCGATTCTACCCCTTTGGCTGAGAATAAACCTCAGTTCTCTACTCAGGTGATAATGAGGGTTGAACCTGATCATCTGGAGTGCTGTAAATTTTTGGTTCTGTATAATCTGCATGATATTATCGTACTGGGCTTCCCTTGGTTGCAGTCTCATAATCCTGTTTTGGATTGGAAATCTGTGTCTGTAACCAGTTGGGGCTGCCAATGTGTTAATACCAACACTCCTGTTTTTTCTGCCTCCCCCAGGCTCAGGATGTTCCTGACTTTTTGATTGATTTTTCTGATGTGTTTAGCGAAAGTAAATCTGCATCCTTGCCTCCCCATAGGAGCTATGACTGCGCTATTGAATTAGTGCCTGGTAGTAAATTCCCTAAAGGTCGCCTTTTTAACTTGTCTGTACCTGAACATGACGCTATGCGGTCTTATATCAAGGAATCATTGGAGAAGGGTCATATCACACCATCCTCTTCACCCTTAGGTGCCGGTTTTTTCTTTGTGGCCAAAAAGGATGGTTCATTAAGGCCGTGTATTGATTATCGTCTTTTGAACAATATTACTGTAAAATATCAATACCCGTTACCTTTGATTTCTGACCTGTTTTCCAGGGTGAAAAACGCTACTTGGTTTACCAAGCTTGACCTCAGGGGGGCATATAACCTTATTCGCATTAAGCACGGGGATGAATGGAAGACGGCATTCAATACCCCTGAGGGGCATTTTGAGTACCTTGTGATGCCCTTTGGGCTCACTAATGCTCCTTCTGTCTTCCAGTCCTTCATGAATGACATTTTCAGGGATTTTGTGGATACATTTCTGATTGTTTATTTGGATGATATCTTGATTTTTTCTAATGACTGGGACTCTCATGTGAAACATGTTCGAACTGTATTCCAGATTTTGAGAGAGAATGCTCTGTATGTGAAGGGATCAAAGTGTCTTTTTGGCGTACAGAGGATCTCATTTCTGGGATTCATTTTGTCCCCATCTGTTATTGAAATGGACCCGGTCAAGGTTCAGGCCATCTGTGATTGGGTCCAACCTACTTCATTAAAGGCTCTTCAAAGATTTTTGGGTTTTGCCAATTTTTATCGTAAATTTATTGGTAATTTCTCGGTTATTGTTAAACCATTGACTGATTTGACCAGAAAGGGTTCTGATGTGGTGAATTGGCCTCCTGAGGCAGTCTCTGCATTTCAGAAACTTAAGCAGAGATTCACTTCTGCTCCTGTTCTACGGCAGCCTGATGTTTCTCTGCCATTTCAGGTGGAGGTTGATGCCTCTGAAATTGGGGCAGGTGCCGTTTTGTCCCAAAAAGATCCAGAGACCTCTAAAAGTAACCCTTGTGCCTTTTTCTCTCGAAAATTTTCTCCTACTGAACGTAATTATGACGTGGGTAATCGGGAGTTACTGGCCATGAAGTGGGCTTTTGAAGAGTGGAGACATTGGCTGGAGGGAGCCAAACATCAGGTGGTGGTCCTTACGGACCATAAGAATCTGGTTTATCTGGAATCTGCCAAGCGACTCAATCCTAGACAGGCCAGGTGGGCCTTGTTTTTCACACGTTTTAATTTTGTGGTTTCCTTTCTTCCTGGCACTAAGAATGTTAAGGCGGATGCCCTCTCGAGGAGTTTCCTTGCGGACTCTCCTGAGTTATCTGATCCTTCTGTTATTTTGAAAGAGGGTGTAGTTCTTTCCGCCATCTCACCCAATTTGAGACTTGCTCTTGAGGGGTGTCAGGAGGATAGGCCCGAGCGCTGCCCTGTTGGAAAATTGTTTGTCCCGGACCAGTGGAAAAAGAGTGTGATGTCTGAGATTCATTGTTCCGCGTTGGCTGGGCATCCCGGAATTTTTGGTACCAGAGACTTGGTTAGTCGGTCCTTTTGGTGGCCTACCTTGTCTCGTGATGTCAGGGAATTTGTGCAGTCCTGCGGGACTTGCTCTCGCTCCAAGCCTTGCTCTCGCTCTAGTGGTTTGTTGATGCCATTGCCTGTGCCCAAGAGACCATGGACCCATATCTCTATGGATTTCATTTCCGACCTCCCTGTTTCTCAGAGAATGACCGTCATCTGGGTGATTTGTGATAGGTTTTCCAAGATGATACATCTTGTGCCATTACCTAAGTTGCCTTCCTCCTCTGAATTGGTGCCTTTGTTCCTTCAGCACGTGGTTCGTTTACACGGCATTCCTGAGAACATTGTGTCTGACAGAGGAGTCCAGTTTGTTTCCAGATTTTGGAGGACCTTTTGTTCTAAACTTGGTGTTCAATTGTCTTTCTCCTCGGCGTTTCATCCTCAGACCAATGGTCAAACTGAGAGAACAAACCAGACATTGGAGACTTATCTAAGATGCTTTGTGTCTGCTGATCAGGATGACTGGGTCTCTTTTTTGCCTTTGGCTGAGTTTGCTCTTAATAATAGGGCTAGCTCTGCCACTTTGATGTCTCCATTTTTCTGTAATTCTGGGTTTCACCCTCGATTTTCTTCAGGACAGACGGAGGCTTCTGTCTGTCCAGGTGTTGACTCTGTTGTGGAGCGTATGCAACAGATTTGGGACCAGGTAGTGGAGAGGTTGTCCCTCTCTCAGGAGAGGGCCCAGCGGTTTGCTAACCGGCATAGGACTGATGGTCCTCGGTTTAAAGTGGGGGACTTGGTCTGGTTGTCCTCAAGAAATATTCCTATGAGAGTGGCATCTCCTAAATTTAAGCCTAGGTTCATTGGACCTTATAAGATCATGGAGATTCTTAATCCTGTTTCTTTTCGTTTGCTTCTTCCAGGGACATTTAAAATCCATAACGTGTTCCACAAGTCCTTGTTGAAGAGGTTTGTTGAGCCAGTGGTTCCTACTGCTTTGCCTCCTGACCCTGTTCTGGTTGAGGGCAATATGGAGTTTGTGGTTGAGAAAATATTGAATTCTCGTTTTTCTAGACGGAAACTCCAGTATTTGGTTAAGTGGAGAGGTTATGGTCAGGAAGACAATTCTTGGGTGTTTGCTTCGGACATCCATGCTAGGAGACTCATCCGTGCATATCATAGAACTCATCCTGACCGACCTGGTTGCTCAAGTGAGGGTTCGGTGACCCCTCCTCAAGGGGGGGTACTGTTGTGAATGGACTTGAAATGAGTTCTGAGCAGAGGCTCCCTCTGGTGGTTACAAGCGGTACTGGACTGTCCAGTGAAGATTGTGAGGAGTGGGAATCAGGTGTTACTGACTGGTCTTATATAAGGGAGACGCCTTCCCATCAGGGTTGCCGGTGATCAATTGTTCTGGTCTCAATCCTTGAGTTCTGTTTCCTTTGTAGCCTGCTGTGTCGTGTCTGCATCTCCTGCTAACAGATAAGACATTTTCTTCTTTTTGTTTTTGTGCTTGATTTTTGCATTTTGTCCTGCACTTCTCTGGGGGCCTTCAGGGTCCCCTCCGGGGGCTTTTGCCCTCTCAGTTTAGTTCAGCCACTGATGTTTGTACTTTTGCTTTTTCCAGTTTTTTCAGTGGCTGCTGTTTTGATTTTGTTACACCAGAGAACTAATTTAGGTGGTAGAGGTCGTGTGATCTCAGGTGATTTTGAAATTAGTAGAGTTGGTGCTTTTCAGGGTTTTTTGGGATTGCAGTAAGTGCCCTTCCTATCCTTTTCTATTTAGGTAGTTTGGGCCCCAACGTTTGCTCATACTATTTTCTGTCTGTGTCAGTATTTCATCTTGTCTAACCGCCATTACATGTTTGGGGGCTTCCTATGTTCTTTGGGGATCTGCTCCGGGGCAGATAGCTTTCCTCTTTCTATTTTTAGGTGTAGTTAGTTTCTCAGGCTGTGACGAGGCGTCTAGGACCAACGTAGGAACGCTCCACAGCTGCCTCTAGTTGTGGTGGTTAGTCAGGGTACTGCAATCTCATAGATTCCAACTTCTCTGGTGTATTGCCTTTTTTACCTGCACTCCTCAGCTACCGTAACATAACACTACACTCCTTACTCCTTCTCTGCACCTCCCTACCACAGAGCCCTCAGACGAGGTAGTATTGGATCCTTTCAGTTTATAGGTACGACCCGATGTCCCGGGTGCACGGAAACCGAGACACCGTCGGATGTCTGGACGTACTTGATCCCTAGCTTCCTCCGGATGGGATTATGGTAGCTAGTGGCTCTTGAAGAGTCCCACTAGACGCGGTGTTACTAATGGCGATGAACTGACCCACTAGTCTGGGAACCGTCTCCCGATATGTGCCTGGTCCTTCCTTCTCCAAGGATGGGGCACAGCTTCAATTGCTGTCTCAGCCCAGGACCCCTTCGCTCTCTTCAGCTCGGCTCCCTGAGGTGAACTCAGAGGAGCTGCAGGTCAGGCCAGTACCCACACACTGCCTGCCTGTCTCTGACTGAAACTCTAATCTCTCACACGCAGCATAAGGCTGCTTCAACCCCTCCCATCCAACTAGCTACACCCTGTTCTAACCAGCCTGAGCTAGACCATCCCATTGGGTCCGCCTACACTCAGCTGGCATAGTGTACTGATGAATGCAGTGTTTGGAGTCAATGGGGTGCTTCCCTCTTACCTGAGAGTCAGGTGTCACACTGCTGGGTGCGATGCAACATCTCTGTGGCGACTGGACCCTCAGGGCGCCACACATACAGATGATAAGATCCTCATATCCTGCCTGTCTCCCTCAGTGAGAGCCGGGTATTGTATGGAGTGCTTCATACAGATGATGAGATCCCCAGATCCTGCCTGTCTCGCTCAGTGACAGCCGGGTATTGTATGGAGTGCTGCATACAGATGATGAGATCCCCAGATCCTGCCTGTCTCGCTCAATAACAGCCGGGTATTGTATGGAGCGCTGCATACAGATGACGAGATCCTCAGATCCTGCCTGTCTCACTCTCACATGTGCTGGTGAGTTGCACGTACGGTACCAGGGTTATGGGGTACTCGGCACCGAGCCCATTGAAGTCTATGGGGAATGTCACAAGTAGCACAGCTCGGTCCGTTGCCCTGGGCGCTCATTCAAAGGGGAATATTTACAGGGGATTTTAGGAATAGTTTGTGACGCCACCTGTGGTTTCTGATCAGGGAGACCAGCGCTGCAGGGTGAATCCTCTGAGGGTTGGGGCAGCAAGGTGGTAAGTCTCCCACAGGTGAGACTAGATGGATCCCTCAGGGTGTAATGGCGGTGCAGGGTAATAAGTCAGTCACACACAAGCTGGTCTCTTTCCATACCTTTACTGATGAAGGTTGCAGGTATGTCCTGGGAAGCTGCTCAGGGTGGAGTATGCACATCCAGGTAATTGCCAAGTAGGTTTAAGGCCTCCTTTCCCTTTAAAGTGTATGAGTCCTAACTTGCGTGAAGTCAAGTTTAACTCTGAATAGCACAGTTTCGCCCGGCCAACATTGTGGTGGAAGTCTTCTTGTGGCAGAACTAAGTCTATATCTGCAGTGCACTGCCAGACTCCTGTTCTCCTGACCCGGTTACATATCGGCACTTAGGGCTACCCTCTGTGACTTGAAGTCCAGCAGGGATTCCGGTGTTTCTCTCACTAGCCGTGAAGGTACTAGCAATACTTCGGACCCGGTGTCCGGTTAGTCGAGTGAAGGTGGTCTGTCACCGAAGTCACTCCTTCCTAGGGTCACCACTCGCCCGTCGCCCTACTCTCATCCTTAACATAAGCACAGGGCAGCTGTAGGTTCTGTCATTAGCTTTCTGTCTTCTTTCCAAAGCTCGCTGACTGATTCTCAGTTAACTCAATGTTCTGCAAACTGTAGTCCCCTTCCTTCTTTCCTTCAAAGACTCTGTCCAAAGCAGCTCTCAGGACGTTTTGTCAGACTGAATACACGCTTGCTCCGAGAGTCACTTTCCACTTGCATAGGGTACTAGCAGTCTGTCTGTTCTGAGATATCAGCTTGCAATCTCTCTCTCTTCTGTCTCTGACTAGAATGTCTCTGACAGGAAATCTCCTCACATCTGGCTAGTATGACTCACTCCTGAATCACACCAAGACTAACTAACACAACTGATCTACTGCTACAGTCTCCCACACCCTTAAATAGTCTAAGGTTCCCTCTGGTGGTAATCTAGGGAAGTGTGAGTGTTGTGAATGAATATCAGATTTTGCAGTTACCTTTTAGTGCATACTCCTGGAAACATGTGTACCAAGCGCAGCTGGGCCACACACTGGCGTTGCTGCTGCTCCGCTCCATGCGCGGCAGCATGTGAGAGCGAGACAGGCAGGATCTGGGAATGAAGCCCTGAAGTAAAGAAAAAAAGTTTATAACTTGTGGATTGTGAGGAGGGAAAATGATCAAAGGCAAAGATGAGCCCACGGGGGGCCCACATACATCCCATTTACTTGAGAGGGTCCGGACGATGATGTTTGTGTTTTTTATAACCCTTTGTTACCTCAGTATTGGTTGATAAGCATTACAGTGTGTATGAGGGTAAGAGAAACTGCGATGTCGGTGCGTCTGAAGGAGAAATCATACACGTGACAGGGGCTGATATTTGTGGCACATGCGGGCGTTGCCCGTGCCCCTGTAGCTTGCCTTCTACACTACAGAGCAGGTCAGCGAGCCTCCATACTGTGCTCTCTACTGCCCCCTACTGCACATGCGGGCGCTGCCCGTGCCCCTGTGGCTTGCCTTCATACCTTCCAACCATCCTGGATTCAGCAGGACAGTCCCGATTTTGGGTCCCTGTCCCTGGGCGGGAGGTTTCCTTTCCCACGATCGTGGTCAGACAGTGATGACAGAAGTGTACATGCGGAAACCATTCTCGCAGCTGCACGTCAAGTTTCATTGGAAGTGACGTGCTGTAAGTCAGCTGACCGCCGGAAATTACTGCTGACCTCATTTCCGGCAGTCAGCTTACAGCAAGTCAGGAGGTAATAACTCGTTGGGGAGACAGAACTGGCTGCGACGCATCGAGCGCTCCATACCCGGCTCTCACTCCAACAGATGATGATCCCAGATCCTGCCTGTCTCACTCTCACATGCTGCTGCTAATCCGCTCCATGCGCGGCAGCATGTGAGAGCGAGACAGGCACCGAGCTTATGATCTGCGGTGAGTGCCACACTGTGCCCCGAGCTTATGATCTGCGATGAGTGCCGCACTGTACCCAGGGGTAATGAGGTGCCGTGAGTGCCGCACTATACCCAGGGGCAATGATGCGCCATGAGTGCCGCACTATACCCAGGGGTAATGATGTGCGGTGAGTGCCGCACTATATCCAGGGGTAATGATGTGCCATGAGTGCCGCACTATACCCAGGGGTAATGATGTGCGGTGAGTGCCGCACTATACACGGGGGTAATGATGTGCCGTGAGTGCCACACTATAATGATGTGCGGTGAGTGCCGCACTATACCCGGGGGTAATGATGTGCCGTGAGTGCCACGCTGTGCCCAGGGGTAATGATGTGCGCTGAGTGCCGCACTGTACCCAGGGGTAATGATGTGCCGTGAGTGCCGCACTGTACCCAGGGGTAATGATGTGCCGTGAGTGCCGCACTGTACCCAGGGGTAATGATGTGCCGTGAGTGCCGCACTGTACCCAGGGGTAATGATGTGCCGTGAGTGCCGCACTGTACCCAGGGGTAATGATGTGCGGTGAGTGCAGCACTATACCCAGGGGTAATGATGTGCCGTGAGTGCAGCACTATACCCAGGGGTAATGATGTGCCGTGAGTGCAGCACTGTACCCAGGGGTTATGATGTGCGGTGAGTGCAGCACTATACCCAGGGGTAATGATGTGCCGTGAGTGCCGCACTATACCCAGGGGTAATGATGTGCCGTGAGTGCAGCGCTGTGCCCAGGGCTAATGATGTGCAGTAATTGTATTTTTTTATACCATTTTCGCTCCCAATGGTAAGAAGAATAATTCTCGATTTTCCTCCTCTGAAAGTACTCGTCTGATGATTACCCGATGTTGAGCTCTGCAGCCGAAGTGCCGAGTCTCCGAGATCTGTGCCCTCACTGCTACAACTTCTCCTCTGATCCAAGAGTCACGGGTAAGATGTTCTTCAAGGAGAATAGCCTTAAGTGAGACAGAAGACCCCACAATGTACACAAAAAATATTGAAAATAGGATTTATAGTTTACTGCTGTGCGTTATCAGACACAGACCTGCAGCTCATCTATCCGTTAGTCCAGGGGCGTAACTAGGAACGGCAGGGCCCCACAGCAAACTTCACAATGGGGCCCCCCCCTCGCGCGCGTTGCCAATCCCGGTCTACCCAAGTTGTGTTAAGAAAGATACCTTTATTATCCAAAATTAGAGGTTTTTGGAGTAATGATAGTGAAATAACAGAAAAGAACCAACTCCCAGGAAGCAACTGAGGTAGTGACGAAGGTAGGCTTTCTCCAGAGTAAATATGTGAAGAAACTTGTAATCCAGCCTGCAAATTGCTTTCAAAACAGATGATTTATTCAGTAGAACAACAGTCCGGTATACAGAATAATCTAAGATTGTTCTGTATACCGTACTTCTGCACCACGCCCTCACCAATTACACATGTGAGGAGTGACAGCCTCAGCTCTGCTACATGTGAGGAGTGACAGCCTCAGCTCTGCTACATGTGAGGAGTGACAGACTCAGTTCTGCTACATGTGAGGAGTGACAGCCTCAGCTCTGCTACATGTGAGGAGGAACAGCCTCAGCTCTGCTACATGTGAGTAGGGACAGCCTCAGCTCTGCTACATTCGAGGAGTGACAGCCTCAGCTCTGCTACATGTAAGGAGTGACAGCCTCATCTCTGCAACATGTGAGGAGTGACAGCCTCAGCTCTGCTACTTGTATAGCAAAGCTGAGGCTGTCGCTCCGCACATGTAGCAGAGATGAGGCTGTCACTCCTCGCATGTAGCAGAGCTGAGGTTGCTACTTGTCACATGTAGCAGAGCTGAGGTTGTTACTTGTCACATGTAGCAGAGCTGAGGTTGTTACTTGTCACATGTAGCAGAGCTGAGGTTGTTACTTGTCACATGAGCAGAGCTGAGGTTGTTACTTGTCACATGTAGCAGAGCCGAGGTTGCTACTTGTCACATGAGCAGAGCTGAGGTTGTTACTTGTCACATGTAGCAGAGCCGAGGTTGCTACTTGTCACATGTAGCAGAGCTGAGGTTGTTACTTGTCAAATGTAGCAGAGCTGAGGTTGTTACTTGTCACATGTAGCAGAGCTGAGGTTACTTGTCACATGTAGCAGAGCTGAGGTTGCTACTTGTCACATGTAGCAGTGCTGAGGTCTTGTCACATGTAGCAGAGCCGAGGTTGCTACTTGTCACATGAGCAGAGCTGAGGTTGTTACTTGTCACATGAGCAGAGCTGAGGTTGTTACTTGTCACAAATAGCAGAGCTGAGGTTGCTACTTGTCACAAGTAGCAGAGCTGAGGTTGCTACTTGTCACATGTAGCAGAGCCGAGGTTGCTACTTGTCACATGTAGCAGAGCTGAGGTTGCTACTTGTCACATGTAGCAGAGCCGAGGTTGCTACTTGTCACATGAGCAGAGCTGAGGTTGTTACTTGTCACATGAGCAGAGCTGAGGTTGTTACTTGTCACAAATAGCAGAGCTGAGGTTGCTACTTGTCACAAGTAGCAGAGCTGAGGTTGCTACTTGTCACATGTAGCAGAGCCGAGGTTGCTACTTGTCACATGTAGCAGAGCTGAGGTTGCTACTTGTCACATGTAGCAGAGCTGAGGTTGCTACTTGTCACATGTAGCAGAGCTGAGGTTACTTGTCACATGTAGCAGAGCTGAGGTTGCTACTAGTCACATGAGCAGAGCCGAGGTTGCTACTTGTCACATGTAGCAGAGCCGAGGTTGCTACTTGTCACATGTAGCAGAGCTGAGGTTGCTACTTGTCACATGTAGCAGAGCTGAGGTTACTTGTCACATGTAGCAGAGCTGAGGTTGCTACTTGTCACATGAGCAGAGCTGAGGTTGCTACTTGTCACATGAGCAGAGCTGAGGTTGCTACTTGTCACATGAGCAGAGCTGAGGTTGTTACTTGTCACATGAGCAGAGCTGAGGTTGTTACTTGTCACATGAGCAGAGCTGAGGTTGTTACTTGTCACATGAGCAGAGCTGAGGTTGCTACTTGTCACATGTAGCAGAGCTGAGGTTGTTACTTGTCACATGTAGCAGAGCCGAGGTTGCTACTTGTCACATGTAGCAGAGCCGAGGTTGCTACTTGTCACATGTAGCAGAGCTGAGGTTGTTACTTGTCAAATGTAGCAGAGCTGAGGTTGTTACTTGTCAAATGTAGCAGAGCTGAGGTTGTTACTTGTCACATGTAGCAGAGCTGAGGTTGCTACTTGTCACATGTAGAAGAGCTGAGGTTACTTGTCACATGTAGCAGAGCTGAGGTTGCTACTTGTCACATGAGCAGAGCTGAGGTTGTTACTTGTCACATAAGCAGAGCTGAGGTTGTTACTTGTCACAAATAGCAGAGCTGAGGTTGCTACTTGTCACAAGTAGCAGAGTTGAGATTGTTACTTGTCACATGTAGCAGAGCTGAGGTTGCTACTTGTCACATGTAGCAGAGCCGAGGTTGCTACTTGTCACATGTAGCAGAGCTGAGGTTGTTACTTGTTACATGTAGCAGAGCTGAGGTTGTTACTTGTCACATGTAGCAGAGATCAGGGTGTCACTCGTCACTTGTAGCAACCATGAGGCTGTTACTGGGCCAGGGGGAGGCTACTGGTGACTGAGGTCCCGTGCCCAACAGGGCCCAGGGGGAGGTTAGTGGTGACTTGAGGCTTGCGTCAAACAGGGCCCAGGAGCCCGAGGCCCTGTTGGAATGCGGGCCCCTTGCTACCTGGGCCCTGTGTTGAATGTGGGCCCCCTGCTGCCTGGGCCCTGTTGAATGTGGGCCCCCTGCACTGCAGCCTGGGCCCTGTTGAATGTGGGCCTGTTAGATCCTGCCTGCACCTGCCCTCCCAGTCACCATTGAGCAGCCAAGCCTCTTCTCACTGTTGAGAGACTCACGGTACTCACCCTGCTCGCCCGGGCTTCCACCTGCTTGTCCAGTCAGCCTGCTGCTTCATGTGGTCTGCCTGGCCGTCTGCTGTCCGCCCCCACATGCACACACGCTGTGACAGACGGACCATAATGCACTGGGCCGCAGCTTAAAGCTACAGTGCTCATTTCTGTTCGCTGTCTGCATTTACATCACTGTAGTGTCTCTTTAAAACAACACAGTGTTGTTATGCATCAGCGTTCAGAGTCAGAAGCCTGAACAAAATGTTGGGAGGGGGCCCGAGCGCGGATCCATTTGCCAGCGTGCTCGGGCCCCCCTTTTTGCTCCTAAATCACAGGGCAGCTGCAGCAGGGACGGGCCCCCTTCTAGCCCGGGCCCTGTGGCAGCTGCTTCCCCTGCTTCCACTATAGTTCCGCCCCTGCGTTAGTCCTCATGACAACACTGCCTGGCTGCGATCTCCTGTAGGAGGGGTTATTAATGTAGATGTGCTGGATGACTGATATGATTGCACTAAGAAAAGGATTTGGTTGTCTTAGTCATGGGGGCTGCGTGGCCATCACCATAATGAGGGCACTGAGGCCTATTGTGTCATGATGCACGGTGGCCATCTTCATTATCATGGTGATGTAGCTTGAAGCTTATGTACACCTTTGCCCAGATTGCTATTATTATTTTAATTGTTCATTTGCTTCCTAATTGCAATAATAAGCCACCTTCTACATGGTCTTAATTAAGAATGCTCTAACATTTTGCTGCTGCAGAGTCTGTATGTCCTATATCTAGCAATCTGCAAAATGTATACAAATCTGTCTGCCCTTCTCCTCCTTACAACTCTCTGCTCCCTCTCTTATGGCCCTCTGCTCACCCTCCTCATGGCTCTCTTCTCCTCCTCAATACGGCTCACTTCTCCTCCTCCTTATGGCTCTGCTCCCCCCCCTTAAAGGGATTCTGTCACCCCATTTTGGCCCTATGAGATAGGGCCACCGCCATCAGGGGCTTATCTACAGCATTCTGTAATGCTGTAGATAAGCCCCGATGTTACCTGAAAGTGAAGAAAAACGAGTTATATTATACTCACCTAGGGGCGTTCCGCCGTCAGGTCGGGTCCGGAGGGAGTTGCGATCCGGTCCGGGGCCTCCCATCTTGTAGCGATGACGTCCTCTTCTTTCCGTCCCGTCGCGGCTCCTGCGCAGGCGCACTGCTCTGCCCTGGTGAGGGCAGAACAGAGTACTGCAGTGCGCAGGCGCTGGGAAAGGTCAGAGAGGTCCGGCGCCTGCGCACTACAGTACTCTGCTCTGCCCTCACCAGGGCAGAGCAGTGCGCCTGCGCAGGAGCTGCGACGTGATGGAAAGAAGAGACCGGCTTCGCTACAAGATGGGAGGCCCCGGACCGGATTGCAACTCCCTCCGGACCCGACCACCCCCCGGAACGCCCTAGGGTGAGTATTTTATAACTCGTTTTTCTTCACTTTCAGGTAACATCGGGGGGCTTATCTACAGCATTACAGAATGCTGTAGATAAGCCCTGATGGCGGTGGCCCTATCTCATAGGGCCAAAATGGGGTGACAGATTCCCTTTAATGCTCTCCGTTCTCTCCGGTATCGAGGTGCAAGTTTCTGGTAAAGTGTGACCCCGGGCTAACAGATTTGTTTTTTATCTATAGATAGATGAATCTATAGATATATCTATAGAGAGCGTTATATTATATTTGCCTTGACCCAGTCACTTGCAAGCCATACAATGTCACTGCACAGAACACACTGATACATGGTTATTTTATATTTATCCTGTTTCTCTTTTTACTAGGCCATCCTTGATGGTAAGATTATTTTCAAACAAGACCACAGTGATGTTACTACAGAGCAGGTAATAAAACAGGAATTCTCCTGACAGATCCGTTTACAGAAAATACTCACAATCCTCACTAGCAATCATTTTTTAACCTTTTTTTTTTACAATCATAGTGCTCATTCGCATATTACAGTAAATGTTTTGGATAGAAATGCAGTATTGCTTCCATGTGAGTACCTTAGGCTTCTATTGTAACTCTATGTACTGTAGCCTTCCGGGGGTTTTAGCTCTGAGATCGCTGTCTGGGTAGACAGAATGGCATGGAAACAGTTCATTCAGACAGCAATTATGGTAAAAACTGGCCGCAACCAGTTTTATTAAAGTCCACAGCACACAGATAAAACAAAGCATAAACAAAAGACCTGGGCTTGTCTAGCCACTAATTACACTTATATAATGTCCCTTTCTATCAGGAACCCAGACTCTATCAGTCTGTGCCCAAAACAACACATATGATATATGTTACCAGTATGGAGTCTCCCAGATACTCCTCCTTATGTCTGAAGGTCCACACGACTTCCAGACTTGAGAAAGATCCACTCCTATTCAGTAGTCATTATGCTGGAGGTTCACAGAGACACTCCTGTGTCCGGGGTCCTTCCTGCACCCAGACTGAGACGGCTCCCCTCCTCTTCGGTAATCATCAGCATGGAGGTTCACAGAGACACTCCTGTGTCCGGGGTACATCTAACCCAGACTGAGACGGCTCCCCTCCTCTTCAGTAATCATCAGCATGCATGCTCACAGAGACTGCTTCCTTGTGCCAGGACACCTCTCTGTGTCCAGGCTGAAGACAGCTCTAACACTCTTGGAGCATTCTCACAGAGACTGCTTCCTTGTGCCAGGACACCTCTCTGTGTCCAGGCTGAAGACAGCTCTAACACTCTTGGAGACACCTTCTGTGCCTGGACCCCTTGTCCAGACTGAATGAGCTCTCTGACTGTGTCCGCAGACACCTATTTCTGGCTTCCTAATTAACAGCTGATTGGCTTCAGGTTTGAGCTGCAAGTGTGCAATGAATGCAAGGTGTAGTGACCTTTCTCTACCACCAGGTCTACAAAGCCACCCATTTCCCTTATAGTTAGCAAAGAACCTAGGTGAAATGTACACCCCATTCACCACATATCCTCACTGTCTCACATATCCCCCCCCTCTTCTCCAGACCGGAGGGCTGGTCATCCAGACCGGAGGACTGGTCAACAAACCTAAAGAGACAGTGAACACAGCTCAAGTCATAGCCAACATCAGCTTCATCTTTATCTTCCATTAAGCAGGGTTTCTATACCCTTACACACACACACACACACACTGTGTGATGTCACAGTCATGTGACCAGTCAACTGAGGAGAAGGAACATGGACAGTCAAAACATACATACTGATCCATTAAATGAATGCCAGCCAGCGCTGCATTACCCATCCGTCCCCTCTGCATACAACTTTATCCTAGGTATTTAGACACATACCCCTTGGGTGGGTTTGTAGGTGACTGGACCCGCCCAGCTCTCCAAGTCACCTGGAAGCCTCCCAATGTATAGCACAAGTCTCAGCAGTAGATCTGCTGAACCAAAATATATCCAGGCTTCCATCACAGGGCCACCCACCTCTGCGATACCTACCGTCCATCCATCACATGCCTCCATGCATATCCTGAGGGCCATACCCCAGTGCCCCCTCTGTTCAAATTTGTGGGGTCGAACACCTGCCACCCGACCAGAGATCCCCCTCGGTCGCCTCTGCCAGTCACCCCGTCTCAGTTGATTTTGGGCACTATGCAATATCACCTCTTTGTTAGGCCTTTCCCGCCCCCAGCGGTCAGAATGTTGGCCTTGTCCTTGTGTCGGTGTCACCTCACCCGACCTTTCTTTCCCGAACTGACTCCTACCGTCGTTGCGGTCACGAGTCCATCGTCCAGTCAAATTTACTGGTAGTTCTGAGTCTGACTCTCTGTCTTTTCGTCCGCCACCGGGTCTCACACTCAGCCGTGAGCTAACAGAAGCGTCATCTCTACCCCTCGTTGTTTTAGCACGTCTACTGCCAATCCCCAGGGAAGCCTCTCGTCTCTCCCTTTCTTGGGCTGGAAGTAGTCGCTCTCTTTGTCCCAACTGTAAAACATCTACAGATGGCATCTTCTGTCTGGCTGTAAGGTCAGCATCAGCCCTCTTCTCAGGACTCTCAACCTCCTCTGCCACCATGCCTTCCTTACTTGCACTGGTTGCTCCATTGTCATCAGATGATTCATTATCACTCCCACTATCCCTGTCGGACCCCTTTTTCTCAGCCACATCCGGCTCACTTTCAGGGCTAGACACTTCACTCTCATTCTCATCCTGCTCACTTTCAGGAGTATAGAATTCATTCTCATTCACATCCTGATCTGGAACCTTAGTTAACATGTCATCCACAACATTAACTTCATCATCTGGTCCCTCAAGTATGTGACTATGTGACAACCCCAGCACTACACTTCTATATAGTTCAGGTACTAGGAGCTGACTCACAACCTCTCCCTGGACTTCAGTGTTTATGGCAACATGAGAGAACCTCTCCTCAGAGTCAGGCTCCTGGGAAACCTCATTTAGAACAATCATATTTTCCTGTGCTGTTTTAAGAGAGGGTTCTCGCCACTGCTCACTCTCAAAACCGTCACAGGACACAGGCAAGTCAGGGACACTCGGTTCCCGAGAACCACCATCCTCGTCTCCCAACATCACCTGCAAAGGAATTTCATCACTGTCACAGTCATCATTATTATCAACATCATTATCATGACTATGATCAGTATTATCATCACTATCATTACCAGCATCAGCACCATTTTCATGGTCATCATCATTATCAGGTTCATCATCATCATTAGCATTATCATCATCATTATCACATAATTTTAACATCCCACTAGCATCGTGTTCCGCCCCTCGGGACTGCGTACCCTCAGTAGGGGCTTCATCACACTGTCCATCAGAATCACCCTTCCCCCAGAGATCCTTAGACCGGGGAAAGTCATTACCCAATATAACGGGTTGCACCAGGGTCTTCACTACCCCCACTTCACATGAAATCTCCCCGAGTTTGGGGACCAAGTCCACGGCAGTCTCTGGGTAGACTTTGGTGTCTCCATGGATGCACACCATACTCAAGTGCTTATCAGGGATGAAGTCCCTATCAATCAGGCTGTCACATACGGAAGTCACTGGACTCTCTGAGTCCAAGAGGGCCTGCGCTGAGCAACCATTTGTAACCACCGGGGACACCTGTGGTCCAGTCTCTTCGGTTGCGGTGGTCACACACACAGGTTCTGCGCAGAGAGAGAGGGATCTGCCAACATCACGGCACATAGGCTCCCCCTCTAGTGGACAGTTGGCTGCAATATCACGACATCTCCAACACTGTCCATCACACTCTTCCACCCACATGTCCCCTCGGGCCTGAACCCGCTTATCAGCATACCCCATGTCCCCAACAGATGGAACGCTCTTACCGGGAGAGTTCGACGTCCGGGAACTCTGAAGTGACGTCCTCTCAGACGGCTGTACCTCAGGAGAACATGCTCGGGTGTAGCGGTTCACTGTAGGACATGCTCGGGTGTAGTGGTTCACTACCACCTTTTCAACTCCATAATCAGGCCTGCTGACTGCAGACTCCCAACTGTATCTCCAGTCATGAACTCCTCTGGCATGGGCTGTCACCGTAACACCCAGCCGGGTAAGAATCTCCACTTTCATCTTAGCATAGTCTTGGCTGTCCTGCTCGCTCAGGTCAGCATATGCCCTTTGGGGCTCTCCAATCAGATATGGTGCGACCATCATGGCCCATTCAGATAGGGGCAGATTCTCCTTCTCTGCCAGTCTCTCAAACCTAGTGAGATATACCTCCACATCATCACGAGGTGTCATCTTTTTCAAGGACCGTCTTACCGCCCCCTCTCACAGCGGACAAGTCAGGTGACTTTGCAACATTACTTTGGGACGATGCACCACAAGTCCCCTGCAGTGCTGCAATCTGCTCAAAAAACAACCGGTTATTCTCCTGCTGCTGCTGCAGGATTTGCTGCTGGTACTGCTGCATTTGCCGCTGGTACTGCAGGCGCTGCTGCTTCATGCTCTGCTGCATGCTTCGCTGGGCCTGTACCAGGTACTCAATGAGCTCCTTCACACGGCCGGACTTATCTGTCTCAACCACGGCAGTTTTATTGTTGCACATTAACTTGTGCCATTTGTTCAAACAGCGCCTCCATGCTGTCATCCATGCTGTCAGACTTCTCTGTCTTAACAACGGCAGTCTTCACTCAAGACATACACACTACACAGCTTTTTTCCACAGAAAATTCAGCCTTGCTGTGCAACCACTTTTTTTTTTTTTTTTTGTTCCTTTGCAAAGTCTATTAGGGCTACTGTCTCTTTAAGACTGCTCCACAAACTTTTCTTTTGCTGCTGCACACTCCACAGTCATCTTCACAACAAGTTCAGCTTTGCTGTGCATACATTTTCTCTCTGCAGACCCTATCAGGGCCACTGTCTCTCCAAGACTGCTCCAAACAGACGTTTCTGCTGACACACACTTTTTTTTTTTTTCTGTTGCTATTTCAATAGACTTCACCTTTAATGCTGTCTCTTGCACTGTGCTGCTGCCCACTCCGCACTAACTGTACCAGGCCCTGCGCTGCCCAGATTCTCCCCCCAATTGTGCTTCCGGGGGTTTTAGCTCTGAGATCCTGTCTGGGTAGACAGATGGGCATGGAAAAGTTTATTCAGCAGCAATTTGGTAAACTTCCGCAACCCGTTTTTTTAAAGTCCCACCCAGGGTAAAAAAAAGCTTTAAACAAAAGACCTGGGGTTGTTGCCCCTAAATTAATTTATAATGTCCCTTTTTATCAGGAACCCCACTCTATCAGTTGTCCCCAAAAAAAAAACATAGTTATTTCCGTTGGGTCTCCGATACTCCTCTTAGTCTGAAGGTCCCCCGAATTCCAGATTGAGAAGTTCCCCCTCCAAGTAGTCATTGTGGGGGTTAGAGAAATCCCGTGTCCGGGGGCCTTCCCGCACCCAGACTGAGACGGTCCCCTCCTTTCGGTAATCATCAGCATGGAGGGTTTACAGGACCTCCCCGTGTCCGGGGTACATTAAAACCCCGACTGGCGGCTCCCTCCTCTTCAGTTCTCAGCATGCATGTCACAGAGATGCTTCCTTGTGCCAGGACACCCCCTCGTGTCCCCGGCTGAAGCAGCTCTAACATTTGGAGCATTTACGAGCTGCTTCCCTTTTGCCCGGACCACCTTCTGTGTCCAGGCTGAAGACAGCTCTAATCTTGGAGACACCCCTTTTGGCCTGGACCCCTTGTCCGACTGGGAAGAGCTCTCTGATGTGTCCCCAGAACTATTTTTGGCTTCTATTTAAAAAAATGAGGCTTTAGGTTTGGCTGCAA
>JARQOD010000006.1:431765391-431911557 GCA_033576555.1 Oophaga sylvatica | reverse complement strand
TTGAAGTTCTTGATGATGCGATAGATTGTTGACTGAGGTGCAATCTTTCTAGCTGCAATACTCTTCCCTGTTAGGCCATTTTTGTGCATTGCAATGATGACTGCACGTGTTTCTTTAGAGATAACCATGGTTAACAGAAGAGAAACAATGATGCCAAGCACCAGCCTCCTTTTAAAGTGTCCAGTGGTGTCATTCTTACTTAATCATGACAGATTGATCTCCAGCCATGTCCTCATCAACACCCACACCTGTGTTAATGGAGCAATCACTGAAAAGAGGTTAGCTGGTCCTTTTAAGGCAGGGCTGCAATGATGTTGAAATGTGTTTTGGGGAATAAAGTTCATTTTCTAGCCAAATATTGACTTTGCAAGTAATTGCTGTTAAGCTGATCACTCTTTATAACATTCTGGAGTATATGCAAATTGCCATTAGAAAAAGTGAAGCAGTAGACTTTGTAAAAATTATATTTGTGTCATTCTCAAAACTTTTGGCCATGACTGTATTTATGCCTCCTTAAAAAGTGATGATGCCGCATAAATGCTTACACTGAAAGTAATAATGTTAACTTCGTGCCATTCCTTGAAAAAAAAAAATGAAAATAAAATAAAATTTTATAGGAAAAGTTTATACTCAGCTTGTGTACATTTTTGTACCCACTACCCACATTACCCCATTGCCTGTAGGCATCAATTTTTTCAATTTTTGCCACCAATTGGGTTGACAATTTTTACATAACCAGATGCAAGAAGCGATTGGAATACCAGTGGATGCAGAGCTGACTTACTAAGCAAGGAAAACATAGACTAATTTGCTGAGACAAAGCCCTTAAAGGTGTTGTCTGGCCCTGGATTACGAGTCTACAGTTATTCTATGTGACTGCAGGCTTGTGAATCCTCACAGCAAACCTGGAAGTGAGTGATCATGTGACCACGAGTATGCAGTTTGGATACTTCCGGCCACAATCCGACTAGACGTATACAGCCTCATTCAAGTCGCTTGCATTTAGTGAGACTGTGCATGTCTAGTCAGCATGTGACCGCATGCATGCAAATCACAAAAAACAGTTATTTGCTGTCACACATCTGCTGCTCACAGAACCAATAGCAGAGAATCCAGACTTGTGAATCCAGCGAGGATTCACAAGTCTGCAGTCACTTAAAGTGACTGCAGACTTGTACCCTAAGGTCAGAAAACCCCTTTAAGTTTCCTGTGCATAACACTGGGATGATCCCTCATTAGACAGAGCACTGGGGTCCAAACTCATATTCAAGAGACCGAAACAGAGGTTGGAGGGGACATGGAAGGGGTATGACATGTAAAACGGAGGAGTGGTTTTAGGAGAAAAAAATTGAGGCCCCCACACTGTGAAAAAGAAAAGTAGTAAAACTTTCTGATGAAAATAATATAAATCTTTTACTTTTCAAACCACTTTGTGAACACAACCTAAAAAACCAGAATGATTTTATTTTATGAGCTATTACTTCAGAATGTAGAAAAGGACAATCAAAACCTTTAAGAGTTGCCCTCTTCTAGCTTTTCTACTTTAGGTTCTTTTTTTTCCCATTCTTCTGTCCTTCTTTGACTAATCTCTCATCAAGCCGCATCCTTCTTCATTGTGCCTCCTATCTGCGTCATTATTCCTGTTTTTCAAAGAGCACAGCATCGGTTTGGTCTCAGGTTGTCCTCTTCGCGGTGGAGTAAACAAGAAGGATGATTAAAATCAATACTCAAAAATACCATTCTCTGCTATGTGACCAACCACAATGTGCAAGCACAATGCCTCTATGGTCATCTCAATGCACAATAGAAATCTCAAAATGTCACGCATGACATGGTGCTCTGCGGCTTTGTGTGGACGCTCGGCACCTTGCTACGTTATTGACATCCAAATTTACCGAACGTCGGCCAACCTCTTGTCTTGGAGTCTGAGAAACACACAGATAGATATGGAATCAAACCAATTTAGTAAGTGCCCCCTGCTTTCTTCTCAGGACGTTCGGCACTTTACTTCTTATCAATTGAAAGGACCGTCTATTGTTAGTTAACCGTCTGAATGAGACGGTGACTCTTTCCTTCTCCTCCTCTTGGCGGTGAGATTGTTGATGTGCCGCACAATGGTCTGATAAAAGGACAGCTGCCTCTCGTAGATGACAATGCGGCCTCTGCTGGTTATTTATAGCCGCCCATGCCTTCTCCTATTCTCCTATATTCTTCTCTTTTTTTTTGCAAGGTATACAATTGGTTTATTGACACTGTTGGAGGAAATTGCTTGATACCATCATTAATTGGTTGGACTCAGTGTTTAACTATTGTAGATGCTATCTTAAAGAAGTAAAGATCCCGTCTGTCACACTACACTCCAACATGATGTGGGAGGTGAACAGAAAAATCACAACAGTATGTGGATTTTTCTTCCAAAAAGGTAACAATTTATTAAACATACAATGAAGAACAAGATTTAAATATTAAATTTCCGTAACCTCAGATGTGAGAGTCACAGTTGGCTACGGACACCTTTATGTACACCCTGCTGGTATAATGTATCATAATAGATTTATATAAAATATTAAATTTAAATAAAAGAGAGAAACTAATAGCCTGTAAATAGTAGATCTCGCTAAGGGTGGTAAATGCAGTTAATTAAAGTGTCTGTGCTGAGTTAAAATTTTAGTGGTGTGCCCAAGTCCTATATGGAGTAACTAAGTAATTGTATTAACCTAGGAGAGCCCTATGAGTTTGGGCTTTGGGTCAACAAGTCCCTCTTATTAAGGCAAATGAACTGCAAGTGACAAACTGTAATGCAAACAAAACAGGCATTGAACCTCTTATACTTGCAAGGTGTGTGGAATCAGTGCTGTGTCCTCCACCCCAACGCGCGTTTCATCCACACTTCTTCAGGTGGGGTTCATTTACCTTAATAAGAGGGACTTGTTGCCCTAAAGCCCAAACTCATAGGGCTTTCCTAGGTTAATGTAACAAATACATGCGAAACCTGGACAATAAAGAAGCAGGACAGAAGAAGAAATGTGGTGCCTTTGAAATGTGATTTCGGAGAAAGATGTTATCAATACCATGGATGGCAAGAACAAACAAATCAATTTTGGAACAAATCAAATCAAGCCAAACATGTAATTCGAAGCAGGGATCAATAAGCTATGACTTGATTACTTTAATCACGTCATATGAAGAGAGCAATCACTGAAGAAAGACATCATGGTTGGAAGAAAAGAATGAACAAGTCGAAGAGGAAGACGAACAACCTGATGGCTTGATACTATCAAAATAACGGTGGCGCAGACCCTTGAGGACCTATCTAGTCTTTTGCAAGATCGATCTTTCCACAGATCGTTCATCCATCAAGTCGCCATGGGTTAAGATCGAGCCAAAGATATCGTGTCTATCATATCATCCCTTGACCATCCAGGGAAACATGGGAGAACAGGTTCGATTTCAGCCCATTAAATGCTATTGGTTGCCCAAAATAAAATGTTACCAGAGGAAGTCTTATCCCCCTCCTGCGAAAGGAATAATAAGCCAATGTGGCCGACAACCAGGAGTGGACTGTTCTACAATGTCTATGGATTATAGAACCGTCCCTGCCATCTTATATCGGAGGAAACAAGGATTTGAAACTTTCTATTTATGTACATTTGACCCTAATCAACCAAAGATAAATGAGCCAGAAATTAGAGAAGAATGAATCGATGGCCACATCAGAAACCTATATCCGGTAGATGGGAGCACTACAAACCTCATGCTACTTTCCTGTATCTCCGTATATCCAAATCAAAAGAGGTACTGGAGATGTTGGTAAATAAGAGGAGATTGACTGGTCTAACCGTCAGGAGGACATAGGATACTGATGTGGCCGCTGGATCCTGCAAATCGATTCGTTTTCTACCAGAAATGCTGGGTAGTCACTTACATCACTTTTACCAGTATTCAAGAGAGATGGTTCCCACAACACTTTTTGGAGTCAAGTCTAGGAAAATGAGCCTTATTACCTCTCTCGGTTATTGGGGAGATTCAGGGATATAAAACGTTTTCCAAATATTTAGGGCCTGATTCATGATTGTATTTGCACTGTTTTTCTCTAGTTTTTGGTGCTTTTCGCATATTTTTCATTTATGTCTCATTCTACTTTCAATTTTCTCCTTTTTAAAGTCAATTCTACTCGTATAAGTGTTCATTTTTTTATGTTTGTAATCACAAAACATGTTTTGGGGTCTCCATATATTTCTGGGGTGATTCATTGCAAAATTTTATTGTAAATGTCCTCCTGTCCGCCCCTTTCAAGAGATTTTACGTACATTTTAGCGATAGATGCAACTTTTTGCGCTAAAAAGTTGAAAAACAGGTTAAAGACAAAAATAAAGAGCATTTATGATTTTATTCAAAAATTCAAAACCACACGCGCCATTTTTGAAAAATTTGGCAACAAAAAACATGACATACAAGGAAATAAAAGAGCGTGTAGAAGCCAAACATTGCAAAATGTTTAACGAAAACCAATTGCAAAAATGCTAGTTAGCCCAAAATACATGCGTTTAAAGAGAAAAAATGTGTTTTTTCCCTTTTAAAGTATTTTTTTAATTATTATTATTATTATTAATATTTATTTCTATAGCACCATTGATTCCATGGTGCTGTACATGAGAAGGGGTTACATACAAATTACAGGTATCACTTACAGTAAACAAACTAACAATGACAGACTGATACAGAGGGGAGAGGATCCTGCCCTTTAGGGCTTACATTCTACAGGATTGTGAGGCAGGAGACAGTAGGTCGGGGGTTGCAGCAGTTCCGGTGCAATTAATGTATTAATATGTGTCTGTGAGCTACTAAAAGACAGAACTGGAGTGTCATTTCACTATTCATACTAATTTTTGCAGAGCGCAGAACCCAGTGGCGGGATTACATCTATCAATAAATAAGACTGCGCCGCTTCTTACAATACTTCTTACATGGATACAAGGAACCTAAGTTAATCAGCCGCTGTGTGCTGTATGAGAAGTCATTTGCTGCTCCTGAATTAATGTATTTGTCTGGAATCCTTTGAGCGCGGCACATAATCCATCTTCTATTCAGCGCTCTGCACACCAATATAAACAATATTACTGACAATATTAATATACAATATTATCGTCTCCCTCCTCCATTTCTATAGCGACTATTTTAAGTTTATGTTTCAGAATTTTTTTATTTTTTTTGCAGCAATTGTCAGATAGCTGCAGGGTAGATGAGGAAATATCAAAACATCCATTGCACAGTTCCGGATATTAAACTGCAGACAATCGCTGCTGTTATTCTGAGTCTTTGTTATTACCGAAAGAACGAGGCTCAAAACGTAGCGTTTAGGAAATGTTTTCCTGGAGGACACGAACGTACTGCATACTCCTAGTGTATACACCTGCGCACAGCCACTCGGCATTTACAGAAAAAAAGACCACACAGTGCCCACTTATAGGCCAAGTGGTGTGGCAGAGTCATCTTGGTTTCATGGCTGTATCTGTATAACATCCATCCTCCAGTCCCCAGTATATAACCTCTGGACCCCCCGACCGTGGTGTATAACATCCAGCCCTCGCTCCCGGTGTATAATATCCAGTTTCTCACCCCCCGTGTATAACATCCAACCAATAGACCCCAGTGAATAACGTTTGTACCACGGCCCCCGGTCTATAACATCCAGCCCCTCACCCCCTGGTGTATAACATCAGGCCCCTCATTCCTCGGTGTCGTAATATCAGGCCCCTTGCCCCCCGGTAATAACATCTGGCCACTCGCCCCCCAGTGTATAACATCTGGCCCCTCACCCCTGTGTATAACATCCAGCTTCCCGCTCCCAGTGTAATAATATCCAGCCCATAACCCGATGTATAACATCTGGCCCCCAGTGTATAACATCCAGCTATAATGCATGCATAATATCCGGCCCCTCGCCCTCGGTGTATAATATCCAGCCCCTCGACCCAGGTGTAAAACATTTAGCCCCTCGCCCCCCAGTGAATAACATCCGGTCCCATTGCCCTAGTGTATAACATCCGGCCTCTCGCCCCGCCAGTGTATAACATCCGGTCCTATCGCCCTTGTCTATAATATCCGGCCCCTCGCCCCCCAGTGTATAACATCCAGCTTCTCACCCTCGGTGTATAATATCCGGCTTCTCGTCTTCTGTGTGTAACATCTGGCCCCTCTAATGTTGTATAATATCTAGTTCTTTGGCCCCAGTAAAAATTATCCGGTCCCTCTCTCCCCGGTGGATAATATCTAACCCCCCGCCATGCCGTCTGCTTTTGGTAACATGTGACTGAACAGCTGGTGGTGCAGAGCTCACTGATATCAGCGCGGTCCTGTAATAGGAGTCACCGGGGTAACACGTCCGTTCATGCCATTTCTCCATCCTAACTCTTCCACCGTCACCTGTGAGTGATATTATTGAGAAGCGAAAGGAACTGAAGCAACTCAGCCACGAAGTGGAGACCCCGTAACGTTACAGAGCGGAAGGCTGAGGAGCAAAGGCCGGAAAAGTCACCACCGGTCTGATGACCCCATAACTGCAGAGTCCAGACCGCTTCTGGTATACAGACTGGCACGGCAGGTGCAGGCAGGTACGGCTGGTATGCAGACTGGCACGGCAGGTGCAGGCAGGTACAGCTGGTATACAGACTGGCACGGCAGGTGCAGGCAGGTACAGCTGGTATACAGACTGGCACGGCAGGTGCAGGCAGGTACGGCTGGTATGTGTAGCGCCCGCGTCCCTGCCTGCTGCCAGACAGGGACGTCGCTCTCCTCACCTGCGCTCAGCGTCCTCAGTGCTCCCAGCCTCCTCTGCGGCTCTTGCATCCTCGGCGCCCTCCTTCCGCCCTGCTGGTCCTGCGCGCTCCTTCCCTGCTACTGGCCTTAGGGCGCGCGCCCGCACCCTCCCCCGCTCTTAAAGGAGCCACGCGCATTTTCCAAATCAGTCTCCAGCCAATGCTGGAGGACTCCACCCTATATTAAGGGCTTCCTCCTTAATGTAGGTGCCCGAGCAATGTTGTTCCTGTGCAGTCTAACTCTGTTTCAGCCATCAGCTCCTGATTCCAGTTACCTGCCTGTTACCTGTCGGCTTGCCTGTCTGCCATCCGTCTGCAGTTCCATCCAGAGGTTCGGACGTCATCTGCAGAGATCCCCGGCTCTTGCCTGCTCACCTAGGAGCGATCATCTGCCATCCGACTGCAGCTCCATCCGGAAGTTCGGACATCATCTGCAGAGATCCCCGGCTCTTGCCTGCTCACCTGGGAGCGATCATCTGCCATCCGACTGCAGCTCCATCCGGAAGTTCGGACATCATCTGCAGAGATCCCCGGCTCTTGCCTGCTCACCTGGGAGCGATCATCTGCCATCCGACTGCAGCCTACCTGGAGGCTCCACCATATCAGGTCGTATATACCTGCCTGTCTAGAGACTGCCTGGTCACTTGCTGTGACAACCTGCCTGTCTAGAGACTGCCTGGTCACTTGCCGTGACAACCTGCCTGTCCAGAGACTGCCTGGTCACTTGCCGTGACAACCTGCCTGTCCCAGAGACTGCCTGGTCACTTGCCGTGACAACCTGCCTGTCCAGAGACTGCCTGGTCACTTGCCGTGACAACCTGCCTGTCCCAGAGACTGCCTGGTCACTTGCCGTGACAACCTGCCTGTCCCAGAGACTGCCTTGGTCACTTGCCGTGACAACCTGCCTGTCCCAGAGACTGCCTTGGTCACTTGCCGTGACAACCTGCCTGTCCAGAGACTGCCTCGTTACTTACCGTTACAACCTGCCTGCCCAGAGACTTCCTTGGTCACTTGCTGTGACAAACCTGCCTGTCCAGAAACTACCTATATCTCCTGCCGTGAATCCCTGCCCTTTTCCCAGGTGCCACCCGCTCTCTTACAAGTAAACTCTCTTGTATAATAAAGCTTTGTGGTTCCACCAACCTGACCTGTCTCGTCAGTAGTTCCACCCACCAGACCCGTTACAGTTTGCTCGGGCCATGGAACCCGGTGGCACCCAAACCCCTTCACTCCCGGAACTGTGTCATGAGCTGTCTCGCCAGAGGTCTCAACAGGAGGCCATCCTGGGTCACCTGCGGAACGTCAATTCCCGTCTGGACACTCTGAATTCATCACCAGCAACCTTCGCTGGAGCCATGACTCATAATCCGTCAGTCCCGCTGATTCCCAATTCCGTGGTTTCCATTCCCGGACCCCGACTGTCAGCTCCTCCTAGGTTTGGAGGCGATCCTGCTCTGGCTCGGGTTTCATTAATCTGTGCACCCTGCATTTTGAACTCCTGGCACACCAGTTTAACTCTGACCGGGCCAAAGTTGCCTTCATCATGTCCCATCTCACCGGAGAGGCCCTGGCCTGGCTTAACCCTCTCTGGGGGAGAGAGGATCCTCTGGTGTCTGACCTGCCTGCGTTTCTCTCGGCCTTCCGGAAGGTATTCGACGAACCTGGACGGAAGACTTCCTCTGCATCATCTCTGCTGCGTCTCCGTCAGGAGAGTCTCACCGTTGGTCAATATGCCATACGGTTTCCGGACTTTAGCCTCAGAACTAGCTTGGGACAATGAAGCTCTAATTTCGGTCTTCTGGGAGGGTCTGTCCGGCCGTATTAAAGACGAACTTGCCGGTCGGGACGTTCCAACCTCTCTAGATGATTTAATAAATCTTGCCAATCGAATTGATCTACGGTTCCAGGAACGAGCCAAAGAGATCACCCGTAAAAAAGAATTTTCCCATCTTGCACCCTCGTGTCAGAGATCTATAACCTCTTCCGTTTCTCCTCAGGTGCACACTGCTGAGCCTATGCAGGTCGACCAGACCAAGATGGTCAAAGCCCGTCAGGACTCACGCCGTGCCGAGAAAAGTTGCTTCTACTGCGGCAGTAAGGAGCACTGGATCCAAACCTGTCCGGAGAAGTCGGGAAACGCCTGTGTCTAGGTTCGCTCGGAGAGGTCAATCTAGACAAAAATAAATCCTCTTCATCCCTGCTGCTGTCGGTTTCAATTCTGATCGGTAAGAACCGCCACTTCGAAATGGCCCAACTTGATTCTGGAGCAGCTGGGAATCTCGTGTCACAGGCTCTAGTAGAGAAGTATCACATTCCCACCAAACCTCTTGTTGAACCTGTATCTGTTGCTGCTGTGGATGGGGGCCTCCTACCTCGTCCCATCCGACTTATCACCGAAGTCATAACCCTGCAGGTGGGAATGTTGCATTCTGAGAGCATCTCGTTTCATGTTTTACCCGGACTCTCTCATGCTTTCTTACTAGGTCTGCCTTGGCTCCAAAAACATGCACCTGTGCTCGACTGGCAGAATGGAGAGGTTCTTCGCTGGGGACAGGACTGTCATAAAACGTGTCTGGTGCCTGTTCATCCTGTCTATTCTTCTCCTACACCTGCTAATCTACCTGGACTCCCGATTCCATATTGGTCATTTGCTGATGTCTTCAATAAAAAGGAAGCAGAGACATTACCCCCGCATAGACCATATGATTGCCCGATTGACCTGTTGCCCGGTACTACGCCTCCCCGTGGGCGTATTTACCCGTTGTCTGCTGCTGAGACCAGGTCGATGTCCGAATATATCGAGGAGAACTTAGCAAAGGGATTCATCCGGAAATCTACCTCCCCAGCGGGAGCAGGTTTCTTCTTCGTTAAAAAGAAAGACGGATCTCTCCGTCCCTGTATTGACTACAGAGGCCTAAATTCGATCACGGTGAAGAATAAGTACCCTCTTCCGCTCATTCCAGAACTGTTTGATCGTCTTAGAGGGGCTAGAGTCTTCACCAAACTAGATCTTCGTGGAGCATACAACCTGGCTCGTATCCGTCAAGGAGATGAATGGAAGACGGCATTCAACACCCGGGACGGCCACTACGAGTACTTGGTGATGCCCTTTGGTCTCTGTAATGCTCCAGCAGTCTTTCAGGAGTTGGTCAACGACATCTTCCGGGACCTCCTCTATTCCTGCGTTGTGGTGTACCTTGACGACATCTTGGTCTTCTCTCCGGATCTTCAGTCTCACCGGAGGGATGTTCGTCAGGTTCTGCTCAGGCTCAGGTAGAATCACCTCTTCGCCAAATATGAGAAGTGCCTCTTTGAGCAGACATCGCTTCCGTTTCTGGGCTACATCATTTCTCAGACAGGCCTACGAATGGATCCGGAGAAATTGTCTGCCATCGAGAAGTGGCCCCGACCGGAGGGGTTGAAGACCATTCAGCGGTTCCTGGGATTTGCCAACTATTACCGTCTCTTCATACCGCACTTCTCTTCCAGGACTGCTCCAATCTCAGCGCTCACTCGCAAGGATGCTAACCCCAAACAGTGGACGACCGAAGCAGAGGAGGCCTTCCTTTCTCTGAAACAGGCCTTCTCTTCCGCTCCAGTGCTGCATCGCCCGGATGGCAACAAGCAGTTCTTCCTGGAGGTGGACGCTTCCTCTGCTGGAGCCGGAGCGGTTCTTACCCAAAAATCGCCATCCGGGAGGATGGTATCCTGCGGTTTCTTCTCCAAACTCTTCTCCGAGCGCAACTACTCCATAGGAGATCGAGAGTTATTGGCCATTAAGTTGGCATTGGAGGAGTGGCGTTGCCTACTCGAAGGGGCTCTTCATCCGGTAATCATCTACACGGACCACAAAAATCTGGCATACCTCCAGCAGGCACAGAGACTTAATCCTCGCCAAGCCCGGTGGTCCTTGTTTTTTGCCCGCTTCGATTTTCTTTTGCATTTTCGCCCAGCTGACAAAAACGTCAAGGCGGATGCCTTGTCTCGGTCTTTCCTGGTGTCGGATCTCGAAGATGAGCCTAAACATATCATCGATCCCGCCAGAGTGATGCAGGTGGCTCCCGTGAGTCTAAATCGTCTCCCTCCTGGTAAGACGTTCGTATCAGAAACCGATCGGAAGAGAATCCTACATTGGGGTCACTCGTCTAAACTCGCTGGCCACGCTGGTCAAAAAAAGACCCTCCAACTCATTACCCGGCATTATTGGTGGCCTACCCTGCACAAAGACGTAATAGACTTTGTTTCTGCCTGTGTTTCCTGTGCCCGCAACAAAGTTCCGAGACACCTGCCTACCGGCCGTCTTCTTCCGCTTCCTGTACCCGCTGCCCCCTGGCAGCATATAGCCATGGACTTCATAACAGATCTGCCCGTCTCTGCCGTTGTACGGTCATTTGGGTGGTCGCTGACTGCTTTTCCAAGATGGCTCACTTCATTCCTCTGCCAGGTCTTCCGTCTGCACCCGAGTTGGCTAAAGACTTTATCCGCCACATCTTCCATCTTCATGGTCTGCCTCGTCACATTGTGTCGGATCGTGGGGTTCAGTTCACCTCACGTTTCTGGAGAGCCACTTGTAAGTTGCTAGACGTCACCCTGGATTTTTCCTCCGCTTACCACCCACAGTCCAATGGACAAGTTGAACGAATAAATCAGAATTTGACCAGTTATCTTCGACACTTCGTTAATGCCCACCATTCTGACTGGGTGGAGCTCCTGCTTTGGGCCGAATTCTCCTACAATAATCATGAGAGCGAATCTTCCACCAAGTCTCCGTTTTTTGTAGTCTTCGGTCAGCACCCTCGGATTCCTGTCCCTGTTTCCATCTCTGTGGACAATCCAGCTGCGGAATCTCTGGTTAGAGAATTCTCCTCCATCTGGGAGAGTACCCGGTCCGCACTCATTCAGTCATCCGAGCGCATGAAAAGACATGCTGACAAAAAACGTCTGGATCCTCCTCAATTCCGTCCTGGGGACAAAGTCTGGCTTTCGTCCAAATATGTTCGACTCAAAATTCCGTCCTACAAGTTAGGTCCTCGGTTCATCGGTCCTTTTGAGATCATCAGTCAGATCAATCCGGTGTCCTATAAATTGAAACTCCCGGCCAATTTGAGAATTCCTAATTCTTTTCATGTATCTCTCCTCAAACCTGTGGTTCTTAACTCTTTTTTTAAGTCTACAGGTACACCTCCTGCTCCAGTGTCTGCTGATGATGAATTTGAGGTAGAGAACATTCTGGCCACAAAAAGGGTAGGAAGAAAGACTTATTTTTTGGTGGATTGGAAGGGGTTTGGTCCTGAGGAGAGAACCTGGGAGCCTCGGGAGAACATCCATGCCCCTCTTATCCTAGCTAAATTTCTTTCTGGCCTAAAGAAGGGGGGGCCTAGAGGGGGGGGTACTGTAGCGCCCGCGTCCCTGCCTGCTGCCAGACAGGGACGTCGCTCTCCTCACCTGCGCTCAGCGTCCTCAGTGCTCCCAGCCTCCTCTGCGCCTCTGGCATCCTTGGCGCCCTCCTTCCGCCCTGCTGGTCCCGCGCGCTCCTTCCCTGCTACTGGCCTTAGGGCGCGCGCCCGCACCCTCCCCCGCTCTTAAAGGAGCCGCGCACATTTTCCAAATCAGTCTCCAGCCAATGCTGGAGGACTCCACCCTATATTAAGGGCTTCCTCCTTAATGTAGGTGCCCGAGCAATGTTGTTCCTGTGCAGTCTAACTCTGTTTCAGCCATCAGCTCCTGATTCCAGTTACCTGCCTGTTACCTGTCGGCTTGCCTGTCTGCCATCCGTCTGCAGTTCCATCCAGAGGTTCGGACGTCATCTGCAGAGATCCCCGGCTCTTGCCTGCTCACCTAGGAGCGATCATCTGCCATCCGACTGCAGCTCCATCCGGAAGTTCGGACATCATCTGCAGAGATCCCCAGCTCTTGCCTGCTCACCTGGGAGCGATCATCTGCCATCCGACTGCAGCTCCATCCGGAAGTTCGGACATCATCTGCAGAGATCCCCGGCTCTTGCCTGCTCACCTGGGAGCGATCATCTGCCATCCGACTGCAGCCTACCTGGAGGCTCCACCATATCAGGTCGTATATACCTGCCTGTCTAGAGACTGCCTGGTCACTTGCTGTGACAACCTGCCTGTCTAGAGACTGCCTGGTCACTTGCCGTGACAACCTGCCTGTCCAGAGACTGCCTGGTCACTTGCCGTGACAACCTGCCTGTCCCAGAGACTGCCTGGTCACTTGCCGTGACAACCTGCCTGTCCAGAGACTGCCTGGTCACTTGCCGTGACAACCTGCCTGTCCCAGAGACTGCCTGGTCACTTGCCGTGACAACCTGCCTGTCCCAGAGACTGCCTTGGTCACTTGCCGTGACAACCTGCCTGTCCCAGAGACTGCCTTGGTCACTTGCCGTGACAACCTGCCTGTCCAGAAACTGCCTCGGTTACTTACCGTTACAACCTGCCTGCCCAGAGACTTCCTTGGTCACTTGCTGTGACAAACCTGCCTGTCCAGAAACTACCTATATCTCCTGCCGTGAATCCCTGCCCTTTTCCCAGGTGCCACCCGCTCTCTTACAAGTAAACTCTCTTGTATAATAAAGCTTTGTGGTTCCACCAACCTGACCTGTCTCGTCAGTAGTTCCACCCACCAGACCCGTTACAGTATGCAGACTGGCACGGCAGGTGCAGGCAGGTACAGCTGGTATGCAGACTCGCACGGCAGGTGCAGGTGTCGCGACCACGCACCACAATTGTGGGTTACCAGGGCAATGGGGTACCCAGAGCCGAGCCCATGGAAGTCTATGGGGTTGTCACGGATAGCGGTGGCTCGGTCTGTGGCCCTGGCGGTCCGGCGTATGTTGGGGAAATATTATTTACAGGGGATTAGTATATAACAGTTCGTGACGCCACCTGCGGTTGTCTGATCACTGAGACCAGCGCTGCTGAACAGAACTCTGAGGGGATGTTGTAGCAGCTAGGTGTTGGGTCCCCCACAGGTGGGACTGTCCCTCTGAGTCTACGGTGATTGTAGTAAGGAGATGTGGATAAATGACACAGTCTCAGACAATAAAGCTTCTTTCCATACCTTTTACTTTCAAGTTGTTTAGGCAGGTCCCGGGAAGCTGTTGGGGTGGATGGAGGATGCGTTTCGAGGTAACGGCTGAGCAGGTTAGAGCCTCCTTAACTTTCCATGTAACGAGTCCAACTTGCATAAAGCTAAGTTCACTCAAAAACTCCAGCTAATTCTGTAGCTGTACTGCCCAGTCAGCATAGTGGTCGAGTCTTCTAATGGATAGAACTAAGTTCCTTCTCTTGTCGTGCACTGACTCAAAGTTCTTGTTCTACCTGACCCTGGTTTCTTACTGACAGAAAGGGCTTGTTCCTGTGACTTGAAGTCCAGCGAACCTCTGGTTTTTCCTATCACTACGCCTGAAGCTGTAGCGACACTTCGGTCCCCAGCGACCGGTGACTAATGCAGGATAGTCCAATCCTTAAGGCACTTCTAGAATTCCTTCCACTGAGCCCTTCGCCCTGCTTGCACTCTTAATATCAGCACTGACTAGACTAGGATAATATCCGATCATCCGTACTAGCCTCCACTTTTGTACCGTCTCCCTGTGTTGACAGGAGATCTCGGCTCTCCAAAAGGCACACGTCCTCCCTGTCTGCACGCTCACAGGAGAACTTTCAGACTGCACTGTGCTACAGGACACTCCCCTATACACCCCTGCTGGGTGTGTCTGAAATGTATATGAGTGATGTCGAGCCTTAACCGTTACCTCTCCACTCATCCTCCCGGTATTGTGTGCCTTACATACCAGGGCTACACATTCCCCTTTGGTAAAATACAGCACTCCCGGGCTGTGAAATATAAAAAGAAAGACATTTTGTTTTTCATTAACAATAAACATTTAACATCAAACTCTTCCCAGCAGGGAGGTGAGAAATTCTTAAACGTTGCATTATGTACAATGGACATAGAAAAATACAAAAACATACTTTCAATAAATATGTCATATCAAACAGTATTCTTGTGAAGGACCCGCACCAAACCTTCAACGTGGGTCCTGGGTGGGCTGCAGGACATCTGGCTGCAGACCTCGCTCAGTGCCACACCACACGGGTTTTATGTTCAGAGGTAATTGTTACAGTTGGATATAGAACCACGAAAATGCATAAAGTGCAACTATATACACTATCAGTTCTGGGGCTGACATAGTCCACAGTCTCGAAGTCCATTAATGCACAATACCATAACAATACTTTTTACAATATTCACATAAGGTAAACTTTTTCTAGTTAAAATACATTATTTTGCTAGAATTACTGTTGATATCGAATAGGTATCTTCCCTTTCGTGGTTCGCTCTGATCTACGTGGAGTAGCTTCAGGTATATTAGTCTGTGATCTACCTGCTCTGCGTAACGGCAAACTATAGAACTGTCTCAATCTTTCTATGGATCTGGCAAGCGTACTGATGGCTGGGCGGTGTGAGTCAGCTTCACCAGGGGATCCCATAGCATGGGGCGCTGCTTCTGATGGTCCTTCTTGAGATTCTGTAGGCTGGGGTGTTACTGGAATAGGTAACTCCTGAACTGGCTCAACTGGCACCATGGGCACAACTGGAGGTAGAACTTCCTCTTGTGGCTGATAAAACTGCAACACCGGAATGATTACAGCATCTCCCAGTCTGGGCCAATCCGCAGGGAAATCTCCCAGATCCGTGTGTATGACCTCTTCTTTTCTTTCTTCTCGATTGACGACAGGGTTCTCTTCACGAAGCTTTAAGGGTTCTGGACACAATTTCAAATGGTCTCTGGACACAGTGGATATTGTTCTTCCTCCGTCCTTACTGATGATACAAACTTTTCTGTTGTCATATTTGGAGTCTTGTACGACGTAGGGTTCTTGTTCCCACTGGTTGTCCAATTTGTGCATCTTCCTTTTTCTTTTCAATACCACTTCTCCAGGCATCAAAGGCTTGGCAGGAGCATTCCTGTTGTAAATATCTTCCTGTTTTTCCCGTGCCTTGTTGAGACTTTCTTCTACACAGACTTGCACTCGTCTGTATTGCTCTTGCCGATTGATGTCCCAGTTTTCAACGGTGTCATCTGCCTCCGGTTCTACCACTCCAAGTTCTAAATCCATTGGTAGTCTTCCGGGCCTTGCTCTCATAAGATAGGCTGGAGTGCAGTTAGTGGAACTTACAGGTAAATGGTTATACAAGTCAACCAAATCAGGTAGTAAGTCCGGCCACCGATTTCTGTCTTCCAACGGTATGGATTTCAACAAATCAAGGACAATGTGGTTCATTTTCTCGCAAAGGCCGTTGGTTTGAGGATGGTATGGTGTTGTTCTAATTTTCTTACACCCATACATGTGACAGAATTCCTTGAATAGGTCAGCCTCAAAAGCAGGTCCTTGATCAGTTAATACTTGCTCCGGATACCCATGCGGTCTGCAGAAGCTTGCTTGAAAGGTTCTTGCTGCCGTCACTGCTGTCTGATCCTTAACTGGAACAACCACCAGAAATCTAGAGTAATGGTCCACCATGGTCAAGGCGTATGAGTATCCAGATCTACTTGGCGACAATTTGACGTGGTCCAAGGCCACAATCTCCAAGGGACGAGTCGTCCGGATAGGCTGCAGGGGTGCCTTCTGACTACCGTAGTCCTTTCTTCTGAGACCACAGGGTCCACAATTCCGACACCACCTCTCGATGGAGCTGCGCATCCCTACCCAGTAGAACCGGCACCTCAACAGGGTCTCCAGCTTTCTCCAGCCAAAGTGTCCTGCTTGATCGTGGTATGCTTCCAACACCATTTGGACGTCTGCCTTGGGGACCACTATCTGCCAGACCATCTCATGGGTCCTGGGTTGACGTATCTCCTGCACAACTTCTCACGGTATAGGAACAACCGGCTTCTCTCGTTCCACAGGAGCTTTGCTGGCATAGGTGCATCTTTTCCCAAGGAGGAACCTTCCTGTTTTAACAACTCCTTGATACGGCTGACCACTGGATCGCTGTCCTGAGTCTCCTTCCAACTGTGATGGGGTAAGGGATTTAACGTTGCACCATATTGCTTTCTGTAGACTCGCTGCTCGTGGACTACCCCATTTCGATGGAACGCAGGTAGCTCAATTTCTTCCAGGTCGTCCGATTCTTCTTCCGTGTCAGATTCATGCGGCATTCGGGACAATGCGTCAGCATTAGCATTCTTTCGGCCTGCTCGGTACTTGATGGTAAACTGGTAATTGGACAACCGAGCCATCCAACGCTGCTCCATGGCGCCCAACTTGGCTGTTTCCAGGTGCGTTAAGGGGTTGTTGTCTGTAAACGCAGTGAACTGGTTGGAGGCCAGATAGTGCTTAAATCTTTCAGTAATGGCCCAGACCAGCGCCAGAAACTCCAGCTTGAAGCTGCTATAATTTTCCGGATTCCTCTCAGTTGGCCTGAGTTTTCTGCTGGCATATGCGATGACTTTTTCTTGGCCATTCTGCTTCTGACTGAGAACTGCTCCCAAACCTTCATTACTTGCATCGGTGTACAGCAGGAACGGTTGGCTGTAATCAGGATAGGCCAAGATTTCATCACCTGTAAGGATCTCTTTCATCTTTTGGAATGCTTCAGCCTGTTCCTTACCCCAATTAAAGGGAGGGTTTCTGCTCTTTAGGGATTGTCCTACTAGGAGGTCCTGTAGAGGCGCTGCCTTCTTCGTGTAATCTTTCACGAACCTTCTGTAGTAACCCGTGAGTCCCAGGAACTGTCGCACTTCCTTGAGGTTCTTCGGCTCCGGCCACTTCTGGATAGCAGTGACTTTCTCTGGGTCCGGCGCTACTCCTTCCGAACTGACGATGTGCCCCAAGTATTGTACCTTCTGTTTGAGTAGATGGCATTTTGAGGGTTTCAACTTCATCCCGTACCTGGACAGGGACTCAAATACTTCTGCCAGGTGCTTCAGATGGTCCTCATATGTCTTGGAGTACACGATGACGTCATCTAGGTATAGCAGCACGGTTTCAAAATTGAGATGTCCCAGGCAGTTCTCCATCACTCTCTGAAATGTTCCTGGGGCACTGCTGAGCCCAAACCGCATTCTGTCGAACTCACAGAGCCCCATTGGGGTGGTGAAAGCCGTTTTCTCACGATCCTCCTCAGCCACAGCCACTTGCCAGTACCCACTAGTCAGATCGAGGGTAGAAAAGTAGTTAGCCGTTTTCAGAGCAGCTAATGATTCCTCTATGCGTGGTAACGGGTATGCGTCCTTATGTGTTATGCGGTTCACCTGCCTGTAATCCACACACATTCTCAAGCTACCATCTTTTTTTCTAACCAGGACTAGAGGTGCTGCCCAGGGACTACAACTATCCCTGATTACTCCGGCTTCTTTCATATCTCGCAACATTTCTTTAGCCTTCTGATAATGGGCTGGGGTATAGGCCTGTACCGCTCCTTGATGGGAGGATGACTGCCTGTAGGGATATGATGTTGTACTCCCTTAATTATCCCAAAATCAAGTGGGTGCTTGCTAAACACTTGGGCGTACTCTTGTACCACCCGTAATACCCCTTGCTTCTGGTGAGCGGGAGTGGTGTCCGTCCCAACATGGAGTTGCTGACACCATTCCGCCACCTGGGTTGCCGGGTCATTGTCCTCCGCTATTTGGCGGAGTCTAAGGACTCAGTCGGGAGAATAGAATTATTGTCGACAGCATGTAGTTTAGCAATGGTTGCATAACGGGGTAAGTTTACCTCATCATCTCCCCAGTTGAGGAGCCGTACCGGTACTCTTCCATTCACCACTTCCACTACTCCCCTAGCAGTCATAAGTGTAGGTCTATGTTCTGAATGGTGGGGTTCTACTACAGCTTGGTAGTTCTGTCCTCTCAGACCTATGGCTGCCCTGCACCAGATTATCATTTCACTCATTGGGGTATCACAATAGGATTCGAGTCAGTGACCCGTACATTACCAATTTCGCCGTCTGTAAGCTTCGCTTGCTGCTGACACATCAGGGCCCGGATCTCTCTCTGGATCACTCCTTTCTGCCTTGGTCTGGCAATTTCAGCGAGCTGTTGGAGTAAGAACACAACTTCTCCCAGACAGTTACTGATAATGTTAGTACCTAAAATTATATTTAAACCGTTCTCTTCATTTACAGTCTTTACTACTAGAAGCCCCTGGTCTTTCAACTCCTCTCTGCCCACTTTCACATCCACACATTTTGTCCCGAGTACTTCTACAGGAAGACCATTAGAAGCATACACGGTAAAGTCAGGGCTCGGGGGTTGAAGACTATCCATAGACCAGAACTTCGTATATAGGGCATCAGGTATTAGGGTCACCTGAGACCCAGTGTCTAACAATGCCGGAACTGCAATACCATCTAGAATGATAGACAGGTAGGGTCGCCCACCCACATACCTGCGGTTCCAGTCTAGGGGGCCTGACGGATCTCCTCCTGGGTGTTGGCCCTCGGACCCAGGTTCTGCCCGTTTAAAGGACACTGTGGAGACATATGACCTTTCCGGTTGCAACGGTAACAGGTGATCTCCCGACGAGGAGGGTGTTGATCAGAGGTCACTCCTGGGGGTGGCGTTGTCCTCCTCCGGGGGGCGACGTCTTCCTTCTTCTCCGGTTCATCCACGGGACGTCTTCTGGGCAGTCAGCTAATAAAATCTTCCCTTCTTCCTCTTTCCGCAGCTGCAGGGCACTCATCACAGCAGCCAGGTTTTTAGTCAGCTGGCGCACCTCTGAGCGCAGACAGTCCAATTCACTAGGGGTGTCACCTGCGTTTTGGCTTCTGCCACTAGCGGGGAAAAGGGGGTTACTGCCGGTTCCAGAGTGACTTCACCCTGGTGATGTTGGGTGGCCACCTCAGGTTTGCCCAGGGGTCGCAGCCCTTTTATTGCCATGTCCTTTAGGGCATCAAAGGTAGCATCAGGATGATCTAAGGACCACCAGTTTACAGTTCTGCGTTCCTCTTGGGATCTCAATCCCTGTACAAATTGCTCTTTCAGCATCTTATTTTCGTCAATAGCATTTATATTATTAATCTGCTTAAGGGCTCTCAGGGCTCCTTGTAGTCGGCAAGCGTAGTCCCTGATGCTGTCACCTGGCTGCTGTGTACAGTGGTAGAAGGCCATCCGGAGATCAGTTTCTGTGCGGTCTTCAAACATGGCATGTAGCTTAAAGAGGATCGCAGGTACCGACTCCTGATCAACGGTATCCCAAGTCTCCACTTCCCTCTCAGCAGCGCCAGTTAGCTGCCCTATCAGCACAGCAGCTTTTTGTCTCTCAGGCATGGAATACATTTCTAGGATGCTGCATAACTTCCGCTTGAATCCTGCTAAAGTGCCTGGCTCACCGCTGTACTGGGGAAGCCATTTCGCCCCAGGCATATATGGGAGCGTTAGTGGCATGAGCGGGACTACCGGACTGGGTGCTGGGCCTGCGCCCCCATCTGGCGCTACAATGCCACGCGGTGCGGGGTCGGGGCCTCCGGCTGGGGCCGCACTGTCGGCCGGTTGTTGTGACATATTAGCGCCCCCTTGGTTAAACGGAGCCTACCGGTTTCAGAAGCTGCTATTCCACAGGCACAGCGGTGGGGACAGGACCTTCGTCGCAGGCGCTCTGATGTCAGAGCCTCCACTTCCTGCCGCAGGACCTGCCGCTGAGTCAGAGCCGGGGGCGTGTCCGAGACTCTGCGCGCTTTTCAGGTACGCCCACCTTCTTCTCCAGCGCCTTAGGGCGCGAATATGGCAGCAAATATGGCGGTATTTGGCGCCAAACAACAGCAACAGTCTTTTTCACCAAAACACTCCACAGGCACACAGGGCTCGCAATGCTGCAAGTTTCGGATCCTGTTCGTGACGCCAAGTTTTTGTCGCGACCACGCACCACAATTGTGGGTTACCAGGGCAATGGGTACCCAGAGCCGAGCCCATGGAAGTCTATGGGTTGTCACGGATAGCGGTGGCTCGGTCTGTGGCCCTGGCGGTCCGGCGTATGTTGGGGGAATATTATTTACAGGGGATTAGTATATAACAGTTTGTGACGCCACCTGCGGTTGTCTGATCACTGAGACCAGCGCTGCTGAACAGAACTCTGAGGGGATGTTGTAGCAGCTAGGTGTTGGGTCCCCCACAGGTGGGACTGTCCCTCTGAGTCTACGGTGATTGTAGTAAGGAGATGTGGATAAATGACACAGTCTCAGACAATAAAGCTTCTTTCCATACCTTTTACTTTCAAGTTGTTTAGGCAGGTCCCGGGAAGCTGTTGGGGTGGATGGAGGATGCGTTTCGAGGTAACGGCTGAGCAGGTTAGAGGCCTCCTTAACTTTCCATGTAACGAGTCCAACTTGCATAAAGCTAAGTTCACTCAAAAACTCCAGCTAATTCTGTAGCTGTACTGCCCGGTCAGCATAGTGGTCGAGTCTTCTAATGGATAGAACTAAGTTCCTTCTCTTGTCGTGCACTGACTCAAAGTTCTTGTTCTACCTGACCCTGGTTTCTTACTGACAGAAAGGGCTTGTTCCTGTGACTTGAAGTCCAGCGAACCTCTGGTTTTTCCTATCACTACGCCTGAAGCTGTAGCGACACTTCGGTCCCCAGCGACCGGTGACTAATGCAGGATAGTCCAATCCTTAAGGCACTTCTAGAATTCCTTCCACTGAGCCCTTCGCCCTGCTCGCACTCTTAATATCAGCACTGACTAGACTAGGATAATATCCGATCATCCGTACTAGCCTCCACTTTTGTACCGTCTCCCTGTGTTGACAGGAGATCTCGGCTCTCCAAAAGGCACACGTCCTCCCTGTCTGCACGCTCACAGGAGAACTTTCAGACTGCACTGTGCTACAGGACACTCCGCTATACACCCCTGCTGGGTGTGTCTGAAATGTATATGAGTGATGTCGAGCCTTAACCGTTACCTCTCCACTCATCCTCCCGGTATTGTGTGCCTTACATACCAGGGCTACACACAGGCAGGTACGGCTGGTATGCAGACTGGCACGGCAGGTGCAGGCAGGTACGGCTGGTATGCAGACTGGCACAGCAGGAGCAGGAAGGTACAGCTGGTATGCAGACTGGCACGGCAGGTGCAGGCAGGTACAGCTGGTATGCAGACTGGCACGGCAGGTGCAGGCAGGTACGGCTGGTATGCAGACTGGCACGGCAAGTACAGCTGGTATGCAGACTGGCACAGCAGGTACAGGCAGGTACAGCTGGTATGCAGACTGGCACGGCAGGTGCAGGCAGGTACAGCTGGTATACAGACTGGCACGGCAGGTGCAGGCAGGTACAGCTGGTATGCAGACTGGCACGGCAGGTGCAGGCAGGTACGGCTGGTATGCAGACTGGCACAGCAGGTGCAGGCAGGTACGGCTGGTATTCAGACTGGCACGGCAGGTGCAGGCAGGTACACTTGGTATGCAGACTGGCACGGCAGGTGCAGGCAGGTACGGCTGGTATGCAAACTGGCACGCAGGTGCAGGCAGGTAAGGCTGGTATGCAGACTGGCACAGCAGGTGCAGGCAGGTACGGCTGGTATGCAGACTGGCACGGCAGTACGGCTGGTATGCAGACTGGCACGGCAGGTGCAGGCAGGTACGCCAGAAGGCACAAGCAGGAACGATTAAACAAATGATGCAAGGAGCGAGCAGATGCTATACGTCTAAATCTGTGTAAAAAATCCTTAAAGGGAATCACCCGCATAGTGATAGATGTATATCTGCTGGATAGATTGGAGAGAACCCAAACCAATATAAACAGCCCGATTGAGTGGTCTGAACATAGATAGTTAATAATAAAACACCTTTATTTTTTATACAAGTGGGTACGTGGTGGCAAAGAAGAAAGAGCACATACACATGATTAAAAGGACATATCAAAAAAACAAAATGGTTTTAATAAAAATAGATATTGCTGCAGGAAAAACACCAAGAAAAAGATGAATTGGAAACAGTATTAGGGATATCAATGATAACCACCAATCCATATATCTGGTCAGAGGAGACCTACAGTGTAAGGAGTGACTCAACTGAGTATATGAGTATAGTAGACATGTGTTTGGCACAAGGGGCACATAGAAAATGTGATAATTATTCAAGTATATATGGCCTGTACTATAAAGGTCAATGGCATAGAAAAGGTGTAATATACATGTGTTTAGCACAAAGGGTGTATAGAAACAATAATAATTGTTCAAGTATATATGGCCCGTAGAGTGGAAGTCATGGACGTAACATAAATTATTGCAAAAAGCCTTAGGCCTATAGTAAATACTCAGAGGTATTCATAGTATATTGCACATGCCCTATATGATATTGCACAGTCCATCACTGATCCTAATAGATAATGCAAGATTGGAGACATTGTTCATACTTGGGTCAGATGGAGTGTGGCACTCACCCCGACACGCGTCTCGGTGTGGGGGCGCCCGATCTAAGCACAATGCCTGTGGATCTGAGAGCCGTGCACAGACCTCGGGCAGCAGTAGCAAGAGACGGAGGAGGGAGTTCAGGACAGGGCCCGCGCGCGGTGAATAAGTTGGCGTCCCTGCTGGGGGAGGGAGAAAGAGTGCAGGGATGCCGGCACTTCACAGCTTACAGCAGCTGAGCGCTATACATGGCCCTCTCTGCTGGTCCCATAGAAAATAAATGTAGAGGTAGCGCCCACGTGTGGCAACCACTCCATTTTAGCCAGGAGATTGTGGGGGTCCCAGTTGTCAGACCGCCTGCGTTCACCTTTCTAGTTGGGATTCTTTTATGTACAGTATTTGATTTTAATTTCACTGCCATAAAATTGACCTATGTGTTCATTAAGGGGTTAAAAAAAACTTTATTTTTTTTCCTACTGTCCTCATTATGTCTTTATTTGCATGTAGTTTGTGTTATAACACTCCTGTGCAGGTTGTAAAATATCAAGTTGTCTTCTGACAAGAGCCTAACGCTTTTGCTGGCACCTTGTAGAGAATTTGTCAAACGTCTTCTGCCTGTGTAGTGTTATACGAGCATCTGTTGCACTCCTCCATCTGATGCAAATTAACTACCGTATTCATTGCTGCCGAAAATCAGCTAAACTTTTCCAGCAAGACCCAGGAACAAATTATTTTTTTTTACCTTCTCGTTAAAATCAAACTAGTAATTTTAATTAGGAACACAACCTGTTCCTGACTGCTCTGGGGATCGTATTTTTTCATTTAGATTTGTAAAGAGTCTCCGATTCAGGCTCCTCCGAGATATGTTACGTCGGTTTATTCCCAAGTCTTAATTTGCTGGTACATTAATCAAATCGTTGTTATTCTCTATGGTCGTATCATCAATTTGTTTACTACAGCAGCACTGACATCCTGACATGTGAAGACATGAATCTATAGGAATTCGCCTCTCTGGCGGAGCTTCGGCAAATCAACTTGGCTTTTGCAGAAGAGTTACGGTAACTTCTTGCCTTAGAAAGTCTTACGTTGCCTTCTAGTATGCATTGGTTAGGGCTATATTTTGGGCAGTCCAGATCTCTTCGGGCCTTCACCATTCTGAGGACCTAGTGGATACCTACCCTCCCTCTCTGATAGCCGGGTCAGAACCAGGAGGTCGGTGTAGGGATAAAATCATAAAGAAGGAGAATAGTCAAAAGAAGAACCAATGTCAAAATCAGGAATGTCCACTGAGAATGTAGCAAGGCACACGAGGTCACAGAAGCAAGTCAGATTGTAACTGGAAGTGGGAAGCAGGATTTAAGGAGATTAAATAGCTTGCAGGATCTCCCAAACCACACAGCATGGAACAAACACTAACAGAAGCTAACTCTATACTTCCCAGACTGGATGGAACTACCAGTCCCTGAGGTCACAGAACTAAAACTGTAACCCACCACGAGAGCGCGGTGACACCCGGCGACCGAAGCAGAGACACTGCAAGCATTGGCACTGGCAGGTAATGATAGTGATGTCACACTTTAATACCTAGCTCTCCCTTTGGCTTACATTGCTTTTAAAGTATGCTTTAAAGGAGATTTGTCGGCAGGTCAAAAGTGGCCAGTTATCTTTCCTATTATATTCCCGCTACTCCCTTGAGTAATCAGTTTTTTGTTTTTCAGTAATCCACCATGCAATGTCAGAGATATGGAACTTTCTATTTAGTGCTAATTTTATGGTCTTTTGTATGGGGTGTGGCTCAAAAGGTAATTATGCAGAGTAGTCTACAGAACCACGCCTCCTTAGAAAAACCCGCATAAATATTAGCACTAAATATAAAGGCTCATATCTCTGGAGCTACATGGCAGATTTAAGAAAAACAAAAATCAAAATACTCAGGGGAGCAGCGGGAATATAATGAAAGGTAAAACTAGACACTTTTAACCTGGTGATAGGTCATTTTTAAGTCATTGCCTGTCTGGAGTAGATACAGAGAAGGAGTTAGGGGGGAGGGAAGGTCGGAGCTGTTTATGCTGGTATAGTATAGATCAGTGTCGGACTGAGGTGCCAAGGGCCCACCAGTAACCAACTCCAGGGCCCCACTTTTTAGCTACATGCAAATATGACATTATCCTCCATCACAAATTTATATAACAATGATCTGGGTAGATTACTAAATGTCGCCTTTGTCTGTACATAGTAATTCAAGTATATTGTGTCAAGTACTGCTCACTTAAGAGGGTGGTGGCCCACCAGAGGATTCTCCTGCTCTGCTGTGGGCCAGTCCAAGCCTGGATCCGTTGCTGTAATTGGAAACTAGTGTCTGCCATACCTGCTGGTGATTGCAGCTGACAGAGGTTTTTAACTTTTATGGACTTTTAACTTGATCCAATAAATTTACAGTTTTTATCCAGTTGGTTGTGCCAGAAACTACCCTTGTTTTTTTCTCCTGGAGTAGATACAGCGGCAGCCATACAGGCCTACACCATACTAGCTATGACTTCGGTAATTCCTTCCGCCAGTCTCTGCATACTGGCCTCCAGAAAGAATGATGTCTACACATTTGACTGTATTTACTAGAGTAGGACCGAAATTCATTTTGGCCAATTTTGCTCGAATCTGTTGGCAGAATCAGCCTGAATAAAATTTGACCCAAATCGGAAGTGTTGCGAGAGCCGTGAGGAGACATTTATTATGCTCTGATTTATTATGCTGGATTTGTGCGAAGCAAATTATGGATTTGCCTTTGTCAGAATCCGAAAGATTTGTGACATTCGCAACTGACCTGATTGATTCACTCGCTACTTGTTTTAAACTGCAATTGGCTGCGTTATCATGTGTCGATATGACACTTTATGGCATTTTCAATGCATAGGCCATGTGCACACACAGTTTTTTTCTGAGCTGTAGGAGCATAAATTGAGTGGAAACGCAAAGTTTTTGAGGAATTTTGAGATTTGGAGGAGGATTTGGAGAGTTTCCGCTCAGTGTCCAAACAGTTTTTGCTCCAAAAACGTCTAAAAAACCTCAGTGAGCACATAGCCAAAGAGTAGATCTGCAACAAATGTGCGTAAAGTCCACAGTGGGTCAGACCTGTGTTGATGTGCCCTTATGCACCTTCCTACTCTCCAATGGATGGAGTGGCCCAAAAGGTGATGTTTGTGGAGAGATGTGCCCCTTAGCAAAGGGGGCTTGACCCACCAGCAGGGGCGCTATTCAGCTTCTGGGTCATCTACATTTTGGTGGTGGCAGTAACCATGCAGTGGAACACCTAAAAAGCAAAAGGTTGCCGTGAAGTGGCCTTACAAATTTTGCTCAAACCGTGTACTAAAAACCTATTTTCATTTTAATAACTGTAATTATGGCCCACATATATTTTGGAAATGTGTGACCCGCATCTTTTTCCATAATGTTGGTGGACTTTCAGTGTATAAACTGGGAATTTGAGGAGGGACATATGCCTTTGAAACATATTAGTTGGCAAATTTCTCACAACTGTTTACTGTCTTTGTTGCTCAGAGCAACCAATCACAGTGCAGCTTTCATTTTATCCCAGCTGTTTAAGAAATGAAAGCTGCGCTGTGATTGGTTGCTACGGGCAATATAAAAACAAAATGAGGCCTACGATCAAATCTTTCCTTATGTTTTATTTTTTTCTTAAATGACTAGAAGGAATGTCCGATAGAGCCGGTCTGGCCTGATGTTTGGCATATTAAAATGCTTGTTATTTCTCATTAGGTTGAATTTCGGTGGGGAAATATCATCCGTCATTTCAGGCATCAAAATAGGCAAGGTCCTCGCTTCACCCGGTGACCTACACTTCTGTGAACTGACAGCGTTCATGCGATCACATATTCTCCGCTCAGTCCCCCGTCTCCTGGCAACTGCTATACTTTAAAAAGTAATTACTGCCATTCCATGTTTGCCAAAGTCTTCCAGACAAAACAAAGCGAGCAAGATGAGCGGGATGTAAAATCATCAACATTTAAATGTCTCCTTCCATCAGGCATCAGACTTGGCACTTCTCGCTGGTAACAATGTGGCCGGGGGGGTTCTTGCAGAGGCCAATTTTTGATGTGAAGGTTATCGGGTCACTTCATAAATATTTACCAAGAGAAACTGATGGTGTAATCCAGGTCCGGATTGTCGCTCCGGGACTCGCCCCTATTACTAATCACGTCAAATAACAACATTTTGCTCTTCATTATGTCGTATTAGTAATATTTTAACCCCTTCGGAATACAGTTATTTTTTTTTTCTTCTATAAACCATAACTTTTTTTTTTATTTTGCACGTATAAGGTAGCGGTCACACGGATACCGCAACAGAGAGGGGCCAGAATATTTCCTGGTTTCACGAACTCCTGCACTGTTCTGTGTTGGCCACTCACTTCTGCTATATATGCTCGCCACTGGCACTTGGGAATTGCCAATGATAGTTCCTACAGCTTGGTTAGGAGTTAGAGATGAAGTTTCTTGTTTGGAGTAGGCGTTGGAGAGATGTTCAGGAGATGGTTGCTTAGAGTTTTATTGTGCGCACATCCTCATCTTCTCCTATTTGGTTTCTCCTTCCTATACCTCCCCTATGGTCCACTCTGTTGTTTGGTCAGTGTATTTTGTATGATTGTAATTTTCATTTATCCCTGTCTATCTTCCCTTGTTTGTCTGGTTAGTGTTATCCTATACACTTTGACCTCACACCTCCCTGGTTTTGGGAGGGGACAGGTAAGGGTTAATATAGAAGCATAGCAAGGCATGTGAACCCGGCGTCTCAGGAATAATCCAGGGGATAGGGATAGACTAGGGCACCCCTAGTTCGAGGGATTGGGTAGGCGTCCACAGTTCAAAGTTACTCCCTAACAGTAGCACAACAGTACTGTAGAGTTATGGAGATTCAATTCACATGAGCCAGTCCAGAGACCAGATAGGTCATTTTTGTCCGTCAGACTAGAGCTCTGAGAACTACCTCCAACCTCATGGCAGCTGCGACTTTTCTTTCAGTTAAATCTGGTGCATTGTCATTGTCGCGTCATGCCGCAATCATGAGACTGTGGATGGCACATCCAAGAGGTGGCCATTTGACTGAGTGCTGCAGATCGAATCACCCCAACTCTACACAGCAGAAAAAACTTTTTCAGGGATATATAAAGTCTTTGGTCTCTTCACATTTTCTGTTGCCTGAAGTTATGTTGCCATTAGTAGTTACACCGACTTTATCACAGTCAATCCTTTGTCTCTGCTTCCGCATTCGTAATACTATTTGTGACTGCTCTTCACACCGGCGCACTCTGTCTCTGTGCGCCAGGACCTCGCCATCACAGCACCTAGCAATCTGCACCTCAGGCGGTGGCTTTCTTCTCATATGCACTACATTTCTTTCCTGGGCTACCGTGCTTTCCCATTTAGCTTTGGGTGTCACCACTACTTTACGTGGCACACACTTTTAGGTGGCACTCTCTCAGCTCTTCTAATCTGGCTGAAGTACAGTGGTGTGAAAAAGTGTTTTCACCCTTCCTGATTTCCTATTCTTTTGCATGTCTGTCACACTTAAATGTTTTAGATCACCAAAGAAATTTAAATATTAGACAAAGATAACACAAATAATCACAGAATGCAGTTTTTAAATGAAGGTCTTTATTATTAAGGGAGAAAGAAATCGAAGCCTACAGAGCACAGTGTGAAAAAGTGGTTGCTCACTCCCCACCTTAAAACATAGATTAACTGTGGTTTATCACATCTTTAGGAAGCTGAGTTCATATTCCAGGCCTGATTACTGCCACACATATTCTCAATCAGGAAATCACTTAAATAGGACCTGCCTGACAAAGTGAATTAGACCAAAAGTTCCTAGACATCATGTTGTGATCCAAAAGAATTTTGGAACGAATGAGAAACAAAGTAATTGAGATCTATCAGTCTGGAAAAGGTTATAAAGTAATTTCGAAAGCTTTCGGACTCCAGCCACACACAATGAGAATCATTATCCACATATGCTGAAAACAAGGAACAGAGGGCAGCGAAGACTCATCCAAGAGGTCAAAAAATACCCCACAACAACATCCAAAGAACTGCAGGCCTCAATTTCCTCAATTAAGGTCAGTGTTCATGACTCCACCATAAGAAAGAGACTGGGCAAAAATGGCCTGCATGGAGACACCATATTCATGGAGTCACAATGAAGAATGCATGAATCTGTGGAATCCACAAACCCCAACTTCGCCATTACAGTTGATGATATGTACAGGCTCTCTGCAACTAACTCAGGACCTCAGCATCTGACACAGAATAAGGGGAAGCCAGACCCTAAAAACCTTCTGTCTGACACTGAGACGCTCTCTGCCATACTCCCTCAGTCTCCTGTTATGATTTGGTAGCTGAGGAGAGCAGGCAAAAACGGCAATACACCAGAGAGGTTGGAATCTACTGGATTGCAGTACCCTGACTAACCACCACAACTAAAGGCAGCCGTGGAGCGTTCCTACGTTGGTCCTAGACGCCTCGTCACAGCCTGAGAGGTTAACTACACCTAAAGATAGAAAGAGGAAAGCTATCTGCCCCGGAGCAGATCCTCAAAGAACATAGGAAGCCCCCAAACATGTAATGGCGGTTAGACAAGAGGAAATACAGACACAGACAGAAAATAGTAAGAGCAAACGTTGGGGCCCAATCTGCCTAGAAAGAAAAAGGATAGGAAGGACACTTACTGCAATCCAAAAAACCCTAAAAAATACCAACTCTACTAATTGCAAAAACACCTGAGATCACACGACATCTACCACCTAAATTAGTTCTCTGGTGTAACAAAACTAAGCCGCAGCCACTGAAAAAACTGGAAAAGGCAAATGAACAAATAACAGTGGCTCAGATAAACTGAGAGGATCACAAGCCCCCGGAGGGGACCTGGCTGACCTTCACAAAAGTGCAGGGAACAATGCAAAAAGCAAGCACAAAAATAAAAACAGAAAATATCTTATCTGAGAGCAGGAGAAGAGGCAAGACTCAGCAAGCTTCCAAGTGAACCAGGAACCACAGTTGAGACAAGAACAATTGATCACCGGCAACCATGATGGGAGGGAACCTCCCTTATATAAGACCAGTCTGTAACTCCTGATTGCCAATCCTCATTGAATGGTTCAGTACTGTTTGTAACCACCAGAGGGAGCTTCTGCTCAGAATTCATTTCTAACACATTCACAACAGTACCCCCCCCTTGAGGAGGGGTCACCGAACCCTCATTTGGGCAACCAGGTCGGTCAGGATGAGCTCTGTGATACGCACGGATCAGTCTCCTAGCATGGATGTCCAAAGCAAACACCCAAGAATTGTCCTCCTGACCATAACCTCTCCACTTAACCAAATACTGGAGTTTCCGTCTAGAAAAACGAGAATCCAATATTTTCTCAACCACATACTCCAGATTGCCCTCAACCAAAACAGGGTCAGGAGGCGCAGCCATAGGAACCACTGGCTCGACAAACCTCTTCAATAAGGACTTGTGGAACACGTTATGGATCTTAAATGTCCCTGGAAGAAGTAAACAAAAGGAAACAGGATTAAGAATCTCCATGATCTTATAAGGTACAATGAACCTAGGCTTAAACTTAGGAGATACAACTCTCATAGGGATATTTCTTGAGGACAACCAGACCAAGTCCCCCACTTCAAACCGAGGACCATCAGTCCTATGCCGGTTGGCAAACCGCTGGGCCCTCTCCTGAGAGAGGGACAACCTTTCCACTACCTGGTCCCAAATCTGCTGCATACTCTCCACAACAGAGTCAACACCTGGACAGACAGAAGCCTCCGTCTGTCCCGAAGAAAATCGAGGGTGAAACCCAAAATTGCAGAAAAATGGAGACATCAAAGTGGCAGAGCTAGCCCTATTATTAAGAGCAAACTCAGCCAAAGGCAAAAAAGAGACCCAGTCATCTTGATCAGCAGACACAAAGCATCTCAGATAAGTCTCCAATGTCTGGTTTATTCTCTCAGTTTGTCCATTGGTCTGAGGATGAAAAGCCGAGGAGAAAGACAATTGAACACCAAGTTTAGAACAAAAAGTCCTCCAAAATCTGGAAACAAACTGGACTCCTCTGTCAGACACAATGTTCTCAGGAATGTCGTGTAACCGAACCACGTGCTGAAGGAACAAAGGCACCAATTCTGAGGAGGAAGGCAACTTAGGTAATGGCACAAGATGTATCATTTTGGAAAACCTATCACAAATCACCCAGATAACGGTCATTCTCTGAGAAACAGGGAGGTTGGAAATGAAATCCATAGAGATATGGGTCCATGGTCTCTTGGGCACAGGCAATGGCATCAACAAACCACTAGAGCGAGAGCAAGGCTTGGAGCGAGAGCAAGTCCCGCAGGACTGCACAAATTCCCTGACGTCATGAGACAAAGTAGGCCACCAAAAGGACCGACTCACCAAGTCTCTGGTACCAAAAATTCCAGGATGACCGGCCAACGCGGAACAATGAATCTCAGACATCAAATCTTTTTCCACCGGTCTGGGACAAACAATTTCCCAGTAGGGCAGCGCTCGGGTTTATCCTCCTGACACCCTTCCAGAGCCAGTCTCAAATTGGGCGAGATGGCGGAAAGAACTACACCCTCTTTCAAAATAACAGCAGGATCAGATAACTCAGGAGAGTCTGCAAGGAAACTCCTCGAGAGGGCATCCGCCTTAACATTCTTAGTGCTAGGAAGAAAGGAAACCACAAAATTAAAACGTGTGAAAAACAAGGCCCACCTGGCCTGTCTAGGATTAAGTCGCTTGGCTGATTCGAGATAAACCAGATTCTTATGGTCCGTGAGGACCACCACCTGATGTTTGGCTCCCTTCAGCCAATGTCTCCACTCTTCAAAAGCCCACTTCATGGCCAATAACTCCCGATTACCCACGTCATAATTACGTTCAGTAGGAGAAAATTTTCGAGAGAAAAAGACACAAGGGTTACTTTTAGAGGTCTCTGGATCTCTTTGGGACAAAACGGCACCTGCCCCAATTTCAGAGGCATCAACCTCCACCTGAAATGGCAGAGAAACATCAGGCTGCCGTAGAACAGGAGCAGAAGTGAATCTCTGCTTAAGTTCCTGAAACGCAGAGACTGCCTCAGGAGGCCAATTCACCACATCAGAACCCTTTTTGGTCAAATCAGTCAATGGTTTAACAATAACAGAGAAATTACCAATAAATTTACGATAAAAATTGGCAAAACCCAAGAATCTCTGAAGAGCCTTTAATGAAGTAGGTTGGACCCAATCACAGATGGCCGGAACCTTTACCGGGTCCATTTCAATAACAGATGGGGACAAAATGAATCCCAGAAATGAGATCCTCTGTACGCCAAAAAGACACTTTGATCCCTTCACATACAGAGCATTCTCTCTCAAAATCTGCAACACAGTCCGAACATGTTTCACATGAGAGTCCCAGTCATTGGAAAAAATCAAGATATCATCCAAATAAACAATCAGAAATTTATCCACAAAATCCCTGAAAATGTCATTTCATGAAGGACTGGAAGACGGAAGGAGCATTAGTGAGCCCAAAGGGCATCACTAGGTACTCAAAATGCCCCTCTGGGGTATTGAACGCCATCTTCCATTCATCCCCGTGCTTAATGCGAATAAGGTTATACGCCCCCCTGAGGTCAAGCTTGGTAAACCAGGTAGCACTTTTCACCCTGGAAAACAGTTCAGAAATCAAGGGTAACGGATATTGATATTTCACAGTGATATTGTTCAAGAGACGATAATCAATACACGGCCTTAATGAACCATCCTTTGTGGCCACAAAGAAAAAACCGGCACCCAATGGTGAAGAGGATGGTCTGATATGACCCTTCTCCAATGACTCCTTGATATAAGACCGCATAGCGTCATGTTCAGGTACAGACAAGTTAAAAAGGCGACCTTTGGGGAATTTACTACCAGGCACTAATTCAATAGCGCAGTCATAGCTCCTATGGGGGGCAAGGATGCAGATTTACTTTCGCTAAACACATCAGAAAAATCAGTCAAAAAGTCAGGAACATCCTGAGCCTGGGGAGAGGCAGAAAAAACAGGAGTGTTGGCATTAACACATTGGCAGCCCCAACTGGTTACAGACACAGATTTCCAATCCAAAACAGGATTATGAGACTGTAACCAAGGGAAACCTAGTACAATAATGTCATGCAGATTATACAGCACCAAAAATGTGCAACTCTACTGATGATCAGGTTCAACCCTCATTATCACCTGAGTAGAGAACTGGGGTTTATTCTCAGCCAAAGGGGTAGAATCAATCCCCAGTAGGGGAATAGACTTCCGTAGGGGTATAAAGGGAAACCTACAACGTTTAGCAAAATCAAAATCCATCAGGTTAATAGCTGCTCCCGAATCAACAAAAGCCTGAGCAGAAAATGTGGACAGGGAGCAAATCAGGGTAACAGTCAACAGAAATTTAGTCTGAACACTACCCAAGACAACTGAGTGTGCAAAACGTCTTCCCCGCTTAGGGCAGACTGAAATAGCATGAGAGGCGTCACCACAGTAGAAACATAACCCATTGCGTTTTCGAAACTCATGACGCTGTGCCCCAGAAGCCACTCTATCACACTGCATGGGTTCAGAAGCTGGTTCACAAGGCAACACTATTCCACGCATACCTCTACGCTCACGCAAACATCTGTCAATTTAAATCGCTAATGACATAGAATCATTGAGACCAGAGGGAGCAGGGAAACCCACCATAACATCTTTTACATTCTCTGACAGACCCTTCCGAAAAAGGGCTGCCAAAGCATCGTCATTCCATTTGGTCAGGACTGCCCACTTTCGGAATTTCTGACAGTACAACTCAGCGTCCTCAAGCCCCTGATTTAATGCCAACAAGGTTTTTTCAGCTTGATCAGTGACATTAGGTTCATCGTACAATAACCCCAGAGCCAGAAAAAAATGCATCAACATTACTCAAAACAGGGTCCCCAGGTGTCAGGGAAAAAGCCCAATCCTGAGGATCGCCGCACAGGAGAGAGATGACAATTTGAACCTGCTGTGCTGCGTTCCCTGAGGACTTAGGTTTTAAGTAGTGTTGAGCGATACTGCTTGGTATCGGAAAATATCGGATCGGAATGCAGTCGCCGATATCACTAAATATCGCCGATATCCGATTCCGATAGCGGAAGTCCAATGTAAGTCTATGGGAACAAAATATTGCAACTAAAAAAAACCTTTATTTCCTTGTAAACACTAAATATACACACATAGAATACATATATATATATATATATATATATATATATACATGTCATTGTGACATATATATATATACATATATGTATAGTTTATACACTTCTACATAGTAAAATATCCTCTGATTCAATTGCCGGGTAAAGCCGGCTTCTGTGAAAAGACAGAAGCACCCGACATGAAATGACACTTGGTGTACATAGGGTTAACCATGTTAACCATTATTATTATTATTATTATTAACCATGTCTTTTCATGTCGTTTGCAATCTGATTTGCACAAACAATTACATCAGTCTATGTGTGCAAAATTTCACACCTGTAGGGGTTAATTAAAGGTGTAAATTCGTTGTAAAAAAAACGGACTTTTTTGCTACGAATTTACACCTTTAATTAACCCCTACAGGTGTGAAATTTTGCACACTTACACTCATGTAATTGTTTGTGCAAATCAGATATCAAACTACATGAAAAGACATGGTTAACTCTATGTAAACCAAGTGTCATTTCATGTTGGGTTCTGCATTTTCACAAAAGCCGGCAATTGAATTAGCGGCTATTATACTATGTAGAAGTGTATGAACTATAAATATATATATATATATGTGTCACAAATTTAATGACATGTATATATATATATGAGGTGTAAAATTGCTGAAAAAAAAGGCGTGGGCTCCCGCCCTATTTTCGCAACCAGACAGACAAAGCCAGTGAGTGGGGGCAGATAATAATAGCCCAGAGAGGGACCATTATTTTTGGCCCCCCCCCGGCTACTAACATCTGCCCCCAGACACCCCAGAAAGGGCAAATCTCTAATTAGATTTGCCCTTTCTGGCACTTTGCCCGTCTATTCCCATTGCCCTGTAGCGGTGGCGAATGGGTTAATAAGGGGTTAAAATGACCTTGCAATTGAAAGGTCACTTTAAGCCAGGTTAATAATTGAGAGCTGTCAATTAGACAACTATCAATTATTAATCCTATTGTATGAAAGAAAAATCAAACACACACACTTTAATAAAAAAGAAGTTTAATGAAATAATCACACAGTTTTTGACCATATTTTATTTTCCTGCTAAAACCATTTCCTGTAATAAAAATAAAATAATAAAGCAAAATTATTCTTACCAATCCAATGTACAGTCAGGTCCCATGGTGTAATCCTTCAGAAAGGGTTAATGTTTACTGCAGGGACCGCAGCTAATGCTGCAGCCTCACAGTAAACCCCCAAATGAATGAGTTCCTCTCCTGGCTGACAGGAGAGGAAGTGGAAAGCTTAATTGATTGCTTTCCACTTTCACTTCAGGTCAGCCAGGGACACAATCAGTGACGTCAGAGGGAACTGGTTAACAAAAATAGGGGATCCCCTCGAAAAAAATTGGCGTGGGGTCCCCCCTATTTTTGTTAACCAGCCAGATGAAGCAGACCGCTGAGGCCTGGATTTTCAGGCTGTTAAGGAGCCAAGATCCATGGACCTTGCCAGCCTGATAATACCAGGCCACAGCAGTCTGCATATCTTGGCTGATTAACAAAAATAGGGGATCCCCTCGAAAAAAATTGGCGTGGGGTCCCCCCTATTTTTGTTAACCAGCCAGATGAAGCAGACCGCTGAGGCCTGGTTTTTTCAGGCTGGTAAGGATCCAATATCCATGGACCTTGCAAGCCTGATAATACCAGGCCACAGCAGTCTGCTTAGCTTGGCTGGTTAACAAAAATAGGGATCACCTCGAAAAAAAAACGGCGTAGGGGTCCCCCTATTTTTGTTAACCAGCCAAGTAAAATGCAGACTGCTGCGGCCTGGTATTAAAAGACTGTCAAGGCCCATGGATTTTGGCCCTCAACAGCCTGATAATACCAGGCTACAGCAGCCCCACATTTGGCGCATCAAAAGATGTGCCAATTGTGGCACACTACCCGGCTCTTCCCACTTGCCCTGTAGCGGTGGCAAGCGGGGTAATAAGGGGTTAATGTCACCGTTGATTGCACGGTGACAATAAGCCCGGTTAATAATGGAGAGGTGTCAATAAGACACCGATCCATTATTAATCCCAAAGTTATTAAATGCATAAAAAAAAGACAAAGCAAGAAAAAAGTATTTTAATGAAATAAAAGAGACAACACAGTTTTCATTAATTTTATTATACACTCATTCCTGCGACGCCATCGATCTCCTGTAAAAAAAGAAGAAAAAAAAACCAACAGTATACCACCTGTCCGACGCAGTCCATAGTAACGACAGTTCCACGACGATCCAGCTCTGCTACATCGCAATGACAGGCAGAGCCTGTCATCGCGACGCAGCACAGCTGATTACCTGCTTCCCCGGCGGTGACGTCATCGGACTGACTGCTTTACGGCCGGGATTACCCAGCAGTCACTGCAGTTATCGCGAGAAACTGCATGTGACCGCCGGGGAGAAGAGGATGGCGGCCATGAAGCAGTCCAGGCCGTGACCGCCGGAGATCTTCTGCCAGGTAAGTGCCGCTGACTCCTGACAGACCCGACCGACGGACACTGACAGTGACAGACCCGACCGACGGACACAGACAGTGACAGTGACAAATCCGATTCCGGTATTCGATATGACGAAAATATCGGTATTCGGAATCGAAAGGCCGATACAGCTAATATCGGCCGATACCCGATATTTGCAGTATCGTATCGCTCAACACTAGTTTTAAGGCAAAAAACAACTTACAGTTATTTTTGAAATTCAGAAATTTAGCTCGATCCCCCAAAAATAAATCTGGCATGGGGATCCTAGGTTCCACAACCGGCAACCCTGCAAGATAGGTAGCAATACTCCGAACTTCAGTGGCAAGCTGATCCACACGGCCAGACAACTGTGCAAACTTCATTGAGAGAAAAAAAAAATTTCCTCCTCAGCACCCAGAGAAAAAGAGGGAAAAAATGCAACAAACAGAGAAAAAAAATAAAATAAATACATTTCTGACAACTTCCCTTTTTCTTTTTCCTTTTACTATTTTTCCCTTCTGTTGAGTACCATATAATTTTCAGTTTGGGCCAGTGATACTGTTATGATTTGGTAGCTGAGGAGAGCAAACAAAAACGGCAATACACCAGAGAGGTTGGAATCTACTGGATTGCAGTACCCTGACTAACCACCACAACTAAAGGCAGCCGTGGAGCGTTTCTACATTGGTCCTAGACGCCTCGTCACAGCCTGACCAAGAGGTCAAAAAATACCCCACAACAACATCCAAAGAACTGCAGGCCTCAATTTCCTCAATTAAGGTCAGTGTTCATGACTCCACCATAAGAAAGAGACTGGGCAAAAATGGCCTGCATGGAGACACCATATTCATGGAGTCACAATGAAGAATGCATGAATCTGTGGAATCCACAGACCCCAACTTCGCCATTACAGTTGATGATATGTACAGGCTCTCTGCAACTAACTCAGGACCTCAGCATCTGACACAGAATAAGGGGAAGCCAGACCCTAAAAACCTTCTGTCTGACACTGAGACGCTCTCTGCCATACTCCCTCAGTCTCCTGTTATGATTTGGTAGCTGAGGAGAGCAGGCAAAAAACGGCAATACACCAGAGAGGTTGGAATCTACTGGATTGCAGTACCCTGACTAACCACCACAACTAAAGGCAGCCGTGGAGCGTTCCTACGTTGGTCCCAGACGCCTCGTCACAGCCTGAGAGGTTAACTACACCTAAAGATAGAAAGAGGAAAGCTATCTGCCCCGGAGCAGATCCTCAAAGAACATAGGAAGCCCCCAAACATGTAATGGCGGTTAGACAAGAGGAAATACAGACACAGACAGAAAATAGTAAGAGCAAACGTTGGGGCCCAATCTGCCTAGAAAGAAAAAGGATAGGAAGGACACTTACTGCAATCCAAAAAACCCTAAAAAATACCAACTCTACTAATTGCAAAAACACCTGAGATCACACGACATCTACCACCTAAATTAGTTCTCTGGTGTAACAAAACTAAGCTGCAGCCACTGAAAAAACTGGAAAAGGCAAATGAACAAATAACAGTGGCTCAGATAAACTGAGAGGAGCACAAGCCCCCGGAGGGGACCTGGCTGACCTCCACAGAAGTGCAGGGAACAATGCAAAAAGCAAGCACAAAAATAAAAACAGAAAATATCTTATCTGAGAGCAGGAGAAGAGGCAAGACTCAGCAAGCTTCCAAGTGAACCAGGAACCACAGTTGAGACAAGAACAATTGATCACCGGCAACCATGATGGGAGGGAACCTCCCTTATATAAGACCAGTCTGTAACTCCTGATTGAATGGTTCAGTACTGTTTGTAACCACCAGAGGGAGCTTCTGCTCAGAATTCATTTCTAACACATTCACAACAGTCTCCTGTACAACAGACATTAACTTCTCAGCTGCTGAAGCTTACTACACAGGACCTCTGCAACTGACTCAGGACCTCTGCAACTGACCAAATTAAAGGGAATCCAGCCCATAAAAATCCTCTGACACTCACACACTCTCTTCCCAGCCTCCTTCAGTGTCCTGTACAGCAGGTATTAACTCCTAAACTGCTGCAGCATTAATGTAACTCATCACTACCCACAGGCACACTGCACACAAAATGCATTGCTGAAGAATGAACAGTTAACACATACAGTCATGGACAAAAGTTTTGAGAATGACACAAATATTAATTTTTACAAAGTCTACTGCTTCACTTTTTCTAATGGCAATTTGCATATACTCCAGAATGTTATAAAGAGTGATCAGCTTAACAGCAATTACTTGCAAAGTCAATATTTGGCTAGAAAATGAACTTTATCCCCCAAAACACATTTCAACATCATTGCTGCCCTGCCTTAAAAGGACCAGCTAACCTCTTTTCAGTGATTGCTCCATTAACACAGGTGTGGGTGTTGATGAGGACATGGCTGGAGATCAATCTGCCATGATTAAGTAAGAATGACACCACTGGACACTTTAAAAGGAGGCTGGTGCTTGGCATCATTGTTACTCTTCTGTTAGCCATGGTTATCTCTAAAGAAACACGTGCAGTCATCATTGCAATGCACAAAAATGGCCTAACAGGGAAGAGTATCGCAGCTAGAAAGATTGCACCTCAGTCAACAATCTATCGCATCATCAAGAATGTCAAGGAGAGAGGTTCCATTGTTGCCAAAAAGGCTCCAGGGCGCCCAAGAAAGACCAGCAAGCGCCAGGACCGTCTCTTAAAAGTGTTTCAGCTGCGGTATCGGGCTACCAGCAGTGCAGAGCTTGCTCAGGAATGGCAGCAGGCAGGTGTGAGTGCATCTGCATGCACTGTGAGGCGGAGACTCTTGGAGCAAGGCCTGGTCTCAAGTATGGCAGCAAAGAAGCCACTTCTCTCCAGAAAAAACATCATGGACAGACTGATATTCTGCAAAAGGTACAGGCAGTGGACTGCTGAGGACTGGGGTAAAGTTATTTTCTCTGATGAATCCCCTTTTCAATTGTTTGGGACATCAGGAAAACGCCTCATTCGGAGAAGACAAGGTGAGCGCTACCACCAGTCTTGTCTCATGCCAACTGTTAAGCATCCTGAAACCATTCATGTGTGGGGTTGCTTCTCAGCCAAGCGAATCGGCTCTCTCACAGTCTTGCCTAAAAAAACAGCCATGAATAAAGAATGGTACCAGAATGTCCTCCAAGAGCAACTTCTCCCAACCCTCCAAGAGCAGTTTGGCGATCAACAATGCCTTTTCCAGCATGATGGAGCACCTTGCCATAAAGCAAAGGTGATAACTAAATGGCTCAGGGAACAAAACATAGAGATTTTGGGTCCATGGCCTGGAAACTCCCCAGATCTTAATCCCATTGAGAACTTGTGGTCAATCATCAAGAGACGGGTGGACAAACAAAAACCTAAAAATTCTGACAAAATGAAAGCATTGATTGTGCAAGAATGGACTGCTATCAGTCAGGATTTGGTCCAGAAGTTGATTGAGAGCATGCCAGGGAGAATTGCAGAGGTCCTGAAGAAGAAGGGTCAACACTGCAAATATTGACTTGCTGCATTAACTCATTCTAACTGTCAATATAAGCTTTTGTTACTCATATGTTTACAATTATATTTCTGTCTGTGATAAAAACATCTGTCAAACACACATAAAAACCAGAGGGCAGCAGATCATGTGAAAATATAATATTTGTGTCATTCTCAAAACTTTTGGCCATGACTGTAGTGATAATCTCTGCTTATAAAACTGATTGTGTTTAGACAGCAGACCGCAGACTAGTAAGTGACACATCGCTGGAATTAGGATCTCTGCTGTTCTCATAACACATAGCAAAAACCTGCTAATAGATTCCTTTAAAGAGAAGACTAATACTATTGAAGACCGGCTAAGGAGGCCCTGTTGAAGATTTTGCATTGGGGCCCCACAAACTTCAAATTATAGGACTTCCCTGCATTTTTTTTGTCCAGTGGAGGAATCTTTTACATTGACTATAGGGCTGTGGCAATGTCTAAAGAGTGGCTCTTTTATGATAATCTCTATGGTACATCTAGTGACTTTAGTATTGTATGTCCCTTCCTTGATCCGCCATAGAGATATTGTTTAATCTTCAAAAGGATGCAAAGAAGAAAACTTTATAGATTCGGGACATTTTATTTGCTTAAATGCGTGTATATGGGCTGAAAATAGTTTTTGCAATTGGGTTTCATTAAAAATTTTGCACCGTTTTTAGAGTCTTCTCATTTCCGTGCGTATTATTGGACGCAGAATGAATATGTGGCGCCCCTGAGGGTCCAGTCGCCACAGAGGTACTGCATCTCAACCAGAGATGTGGTATCCCACCTTTCAGGTATGATGGAGACACGAAACCTGGCTCTGACAACACTGAATCCATTACACACACTAGTAGAAAGGGTGTCAGATGGTGGGTGGAGCTTGTGGGTTAGAGCAGGAGAATAGAGGGAAGAGAGAGAGAGTCTCCCAGTAGGGTAAGAAGGGGAAAGACGTGCATAAGCAACCTTCCCATACAGGAAGGCAGGAAGAGATAGAACCGTGCAGCAGGCTCCTAGTCTGGAGGAGCTGCTGGTAGACAGAAAGACAGAAAGAAGCTCCCTGTAGGGGAAAGGGATTTCTCAGAGGCACGGCTGAGCAGAAGGCTACGCATGGGGCTCGTTCCAGGCTGACGGACATCAGCTGGGAGAATCCAGGTCGCAGAAGGGACTCGGCCCCTAGACTAGTGGAGCGTACAACAGGACTCAGCTAGCAAGCAGACAGCTGTGGCAACTTTAGGGGTCACAGCCAACAACCACAATCATCTTCTCTGGGAAGGCAGCTATATAGAATCAAAGAAACTCCTGGGTCACGTTGTCCGACAGTATCCACAGCCGCTGGACTGGGACACTGTTTGTGTGGTGCTGGGAAGGAAATAGGAGTGGGAATCAGCACAGTGAGATGGCCAGGGAAGGCATATACTGACAGGGAGTTCTGGAAAGGTGTTCTCCATCTGCCTGGAAGTTGGCTGGATCCCTCACCTGGAGGACATGGCACCAAGTGGGCATCTGTGTGCATCAGAACTGTGAGTAAAGCTTTGGAAACTGCATCTGACCGTGTCTTCTCAAGTTCTTCCTACGGCACCCACTACTCCACACTGCTACATCTACCAGCACCATTATCCTCTACAACATACATCTGCCCTGGGACAACAAGCTCTGCCTGTGGAGAGCTATTCCAACTCTGCTGCATCACACCATCAGTCCCAAAGGATCTGCACTGCAGCGCTGGTCACCTCTGACCAGAAACCACAGGTGGCGTCACGAACACTTCAATACAAACTCCCTATCATCCCCTGTAAATATTCCCCTTTTATTGGACGCCCAGGGCCACGGACCGGATCACCGCTGCCGTGACACATCCCTTTAAGACACCGGCCCACTACCGAATATCCCACTGCCCTGGCGGGCGATCCAAAAAAACTGAGGATCCATCAGGGAGCTTCTTTTGACGAGTTCGCACCTCTCTTATCTGTTTTTTTTTCCTGAACTCTGCTTCAATTTATGATCATATACCACAACAAAGTCCAGCAGAACTTTGGTCATAAATCAGCCGAGAAGAGCTTAGAAAAAGACAGATAAAAGAGTTCTATAAAAAGCTCAGTGTCAGATTCTCAGCTAACTCATTTTGCAGCCAGCAATGTGCATTGAAAACAAACAGCCTGTAAAAGTCAAACTGTGCAAAGTTTTTGCAAATCTCTCATGCTCGATAGTTTGTGCTTAGTCCTCCAGCTATGGTATACGCGCGCTTGTTTCCTGTTTATTGCGGAGACACATATTAAGTTTGTGTACCGTCACTGCCGACAAAATATGGAAAATTACAGAGAATGAAAACAAGCATTTCATTAAAATCCTTATTGCGTCCTATTTAATATTTCATCCCTGCCGATATGTATATTTCATGCTGTGTACCGGGGTGAAGTGCGTGTAGGGCAGCGGTAAATGAGGCTTTATTGAAATGTGGCGGCACAAGTCCCGTCGCTGCTTTCTATATTATCACGTTTTATTTCCTTGTCCTCAGAGCGGCGATACATTATCCGCTTGAGAAATGATGATAATTATATGGTACTTCTTAAAATGGACTTTTCCCCATCATTGAGGTTTTACATTAATTGTTTATGGAGAGGAATACACGCGCAGAATATCAAGTGGACATTTGTGAAAGAATTGTTTTACTTCCATAGAATATTGGCAGAGGCATACATAAAAATCATGGGACCTCAAGCAAAAGTCCTAATTGGGCAACTCACCACCACCCCCCCAAAAAAATTTTTTAAAAAAATTGAGTACTCGAGGTCACAGCGCAAAAAAGGTATAACTCACAACATTAAAAAATAGGGAGAGGGGCATGTAATGCAGCATGAACACAGTAATTGAGCCCCTATTGAAGTCATTTAGTGTTTTTGTAAGGGTCGGCCAAGACCGTAGTCATGGCCGAGGACACCTGGGCTTCTGTGTCCTGGCCTCCCCTCACAGAAACATATCCACCATTAGTCAGCATAGCTGTGCCTTCAGGTCCAGCTCCTTCTGGTTCTCCCATATCCTGTGAGAGATCCTCTCCAGGTTGATCAGCACAAACTGAGACACAGTCCGTTTCAACTTCAACAAGAACATCGTTACTGGGTTCATTACACAGAACAATCAAAGTCTTCACATCTTTTACAACTCACAAAAAATTTTTTTTTTAAATAATTATAAAAATATTAAAAAAAATAATAAATAAATCAATATTTGAATAAAAAAAATCTAAACAATAAAAGAACACATATTTAGTATCACCGCGTCCGTAACGACCCAACCTATAAAACTGTCCCACTAGTTAACCCCTTTAGTGAACACCATTAAAAAAAAATAAGACAAAAAAAATGCTTTATCATCATACAACCGAACAAAAAGTGGAATAACACGCGATCAAAAAGACGGATATAAATAAACATGATACGGCTAAAAATGACATCTTGTCCCCCAAAAAACAAGCCGCTATATAGCTCCAACACCGGAAAAATAAAAAAGTTATAGCTCGCAGAATAAAGCGATGCAAAAATAATTATTTTTTTTCTATAAAATAGTTTTTATTGTATAAAAACGCCAAAACATAAAAAGATATAAATGAGATATCGCTGTCATCGTACTGACGAGAAAAATAAAACTGCTTTATCAATTTTACCACACGCAGAATGGTATAAAAGCCCCCCCCCAAAAGAAATTCATGAGTTTCTGGTATTTGTTCATTCTGCCTCACAAAAATCGGAATAAAAACATCAACTCGTCCCGCAAAAAATAAGACCTCACATGACTCTGTGGGCCAAAATATGGAAAAATCATAGCTCTCAAAATGTGGTGATTGAAAAACTATTTTTTGCAATAAAAAGCATCTTTTAGTGTGTGACAGCTGCCAATCATAAAAACCCGCTATAAAAACCCGCTATAAATAGTAAATCAAATGCCCCTTTATCACCCCCTTAGTTAGGGAAAAATAATAAAATTCAAAAAAAGTATTTATTTCCATTTTCTCCTTTAGGGTTAGGGTTGGGGTTGGGGTTAGGGCTTTGGCTAAAGTTAGGGTTAGGGTTGAGGCTAAAGTTAGGGTTAGGGTTGGGGATAAAGTTAGGGTTAGGGTTGGGATTAAGTTTAGGGCTGGGATTAGAGTTAGGGGCGTGTTAGGGTGAGGTTTGTGGTTAGGGTTTTGGTTAGGGTTGGGATTAGGGTTAGGGGTGTGTTGGGGTTAGGGTTGGAGTTACAATTGGGGGGTTTCCACTGTTTAGGCACATCAGGGGCTCTCCACACGTGACATGGCGTCTGATCTCAATTCCAGTCAATTCTGCATTGAAAAGTCAAACGGCGCTCCTTCCCTTCTGAGCTCTGCCATGCGCCCAACCAGTGGTTTTTCCCCCACATATGGGGTATCCGCATACTCAAGACAAATTGAACAACTTTTGGGGTCCAATTTCTCCTGTTACCCTTGGTAAAATAAAACAAAATGGATCTGAAGTAAATTTTTTGTGAAAAAAAGTTAAATGTTCATTTTTTTTTTAAACATTCCAAAAATTCCAGTGAAGCACCTGAAGGGTTAATAAACTTCTTGAATGTGGTTTTGAGTACTTTCAGGGGTGCCGTTTTTAGAATGGTGTCACTTAACTATTTTGTGTGACATATTTCTCTGTTTTAAAGGCATGAAAATTCAAATTTGGAAAATTGTGAAATTTTCAAAATTTTTGCCAAATTTGTTCTTTTCTCAAATAAACGCAAGTCATAGCAAAGAAATTTTACCACTATCATGAAGTACAATATGCAGGGCCGGCTCCAAGTTTTTATGGGCCCCGGGGGAAAAAGTCTCAGTGGGCCCCCTTAACACAGACCACGATTCATGATGCACAGATACAGCAGAGAAATATGGGTATAGCACAATGCCAAACACTTCACTTCTTCCATTACATGACTGATATCTATTGTAAATTGTACAATAGCTCAAAAACCGCCAAATCAGCACAGTACAGACTGGACAGTACAGTCCTCCATACAATATTATGGGCACCACATAGTCTCCCCCTCATCACCCATATAATACCCCATGCAGGATGTCACCTCACCATCCCCCATATAATGCTCCATACAGAATACTGGACCCAATATAATGCTCCATACAGAATACTGGACCACATATAATGCTCCATACAAAATATGGAGCTCTCCTCTACACTGTGCTGCGTTCTGCACTGTTACGGCTCAGGAAAGGGCGCTGTGGAAAGACTCCCCATTATCATCATCATTGCCTGCCCATCATCATCATCATTGCCTCCCCAATATCATCATTGCCTCCCCATTAATATCATCATTATCATTGCCTTCCCATTATCATTGCCTCCCCATCATCATCATCATTGCCTCCCCATTAATATCATCATCATTGCCTTCCCATTATCATTGCCTCCCCATCATCATCATCATTATCATTGCCTCCCCATTAATATCATCATCATCATTGCCTTCCCATTATCATTGCCTTCCCATCATCATCATTATCATTGCCTCCTCATTAATATCATCATCATCGCCTTCCCATTATCATTGCCTCCCCATCATCATCATTATCATTGCCTCCTCATTAATATCATCATCATCGCCTTCCCATTATCATTGCCTCCCCATCATCATCATCATCATCGCCTCCTCACCACCATCACTGCCTGCGGCACCGCAGGCAGCACTCTCTCACATACACACAGGCACACACACACACACACACCGATCTCACCTGTCCGGCGTCTGCACGCTCTCTGCCACAGCCGGCCGCTGAATGATGACGTCATTCAGCGGTGCTGCTGTGAGAGAGGAAGCGCCGGCGCAGGTGCCCCCTGGAGCTCGGAGCTGCGGCAGCGGAGGCACGGGGAGAGGTGAGTATTGCACCGGCTCCTGCCGGGGCCCTGAGCAAGCGGGGGGGGGGGCCCAGTGGCGGCGCTGACACAGCTAATGGGCGAGTGGGCCCCCCCGCCTGCTCAGGGCCCCGGCACTTGCCCGGGTGTGCCGGGTGCTGACGCCGGCCCTGACAATATGTCACGAGAAAACATTGTCAGAATCACCGGGATTACCTCATAAAGGGACAGTGGTCAGAATTGTAAAAATTGGCCTGGTCATTAACATGCAAACCACCCTTGGTGGTAAAGGGGTTAATATATTAGCTTTTTCCTCGTCATCTATAACCATTCTTTCCTCACAATTTTTTAAGGGGCCTACACTTTCACTTGTGATTCTTTTACTATTGATATAGTTGAAGAACAGTTTGGGATTAGTTTTACTCTCCTTAGCAATGTGCTTCTCTGTTTCCTTTTTGGCAGCTTTAATTAGTTTTTTAGATAAAGTATTTCTCTCCTTATAGTTTTTTAGAGCTTCAACGGTGCCATCCTGCTTTAGTAGTTTAAATGAAATGCTTTCTTTTTACTGTTAAATACACCTCTTACTTCTTTGTTTAGCCACATTGGGTTTTTCCTAATTCTTGTTCTTTTATTCCCACAAGGTATAGGCCACTTACAGTGCCTTTTTAGGATGATCTTAAGACTTTACATAAAGACAAGCCCCTCCTCCTCTGTGATTTTTATGATCCTTTCTAAACAGATTGTAACCCTGTAAGTTAACTGCCCAGTTAATTTATTTTAGTTCTTCAATACAAAAAGTGAAACTCATATATAGAGTCATTACACACAGAGTGATCTATTGCAAGTGTTAATTTCTATTAATGTTGATGATTATGGCTTACAGCCAATGAAAACCCAAAAGTCATTATCTCAGTAAATTAGAATTAGCAAAAAGCCCTCGAAAGGCTTCCTAAGCGTTTAAAAAGGTCCCTTAGTCTGTTTCAGTAGCTCCACAATCACGGGGAAGACTGCTGACTTGACAGATGTCCAGAAGGCAGTCACTGACACACTCCACAAGGAGGGGAAGCCACAAAAGGTCATTGCTAAAGAAGCTGGCTGTTCACAGAGTGCTGTATCCAAGCATATTAATGGAAAGTGGAGTGGAAGGAAAAAGTGTGGTAGAGAAAGGTGCACAAGCAACCAGGGAATAATCACAGCCTTGAAAGGATTGTTAAGAAAAGGCCATTGAAAAATTTGTGGGAGATTTACAAGGAGTGGACTGCTGCCAGAGTCATTGCTTCAAGAGTCACCACACACAGACGTATCCAGGACATGGGCTACAAGTGTCAAATTCCTAGTGTCACCACTCATGACCAATAGACAACTACAGAAGCGTCTTACCTGGGCCAAGGAGAAGAAGAACTGGACTGTTGTCAGTGGTCCAAGGTGTTGTTTTCAGATGAAAGTAAATTTTGCATTTCATTTGGAAATCAAGGTCCCAGAGTCTGGAGGAGGAGTGGAGAGACCACAATCCAAGCTGCTGGAGGTCTAGTGTGAAGTTTCCACAATCAGTGATGGTTTGGGGAGCCATGTCATCTGCTGGTGTAGGTCTTGTTTTATCAAGACCAAAGTTAGCGCAGTCATCTACCAGGACATTTTAGAGTACTTCATGCTTCCCTCTGCTGATAAGCTTTTTGGAGATGGAAATTTCAATCTCTAGCAGGACTTGGCACCTGTCCACACTGCCAAAAGTACCAATACCTGGTTTAAAAGCAACAGTATTGCTGTGCTTGATTGGCCAGCAAACTCACTTGACCTTAACCCCTTAGAGAATCTATGGGGCATTGTCAAGAAGATGAGAGACACTAGACCCAACAATGCAGACGAGCTGAAGGCTGTTATCAAAGCAACCTGGGCTTCCATAACACCTCAGCAGTGCCACAGGCTGATCGCCTCCATGCCACGCCGCATTGATACTGTAATTGATGCAAAAGGAGCCCCGACCAAGTATTGAGTGCATTTACTAAACATACATTTCAGTAGGACAACATTTCTGATTTTAAAATAATTTTTCAAGCTGGTGTTATAAGGTATTCTAATTTACTGAGATAATTCCAGACATTACAAAAAAATTATCTGCAGGTAAACTGTAGTGCCGGCATCACTGTACACTTCCTCCCTTCCCCGGCAGGGACACCGACTTACTCACCGCCGCTGCCTCTGTCCTGCACTACCTCCTTCTGCTGTCCGATATCTGTGCATGGCTCGCAGATCCCCAGGCACTGTGCTTAGGGCGTGTGTGTGCTCCCGCCCTCTTAAAGCGACAGCACGCAATGTCCTAAAGTGGCACCAGCCAATGGTAGACATTTATTATTTAAGTCACCTCTACCTGATGGGAGGTGCCTGAGTAACGTGTTTAGTCAGTTAGTCTGCATGCTTGCTAGCTCTCAGTTCCCCTGTTTGTGTTTACCTGCCAGTACCCCCGGTACCTGCCTTTATCCGCTTGCTCTGCTTGTTCCTGCTTGTGCCTTCCAATATACCTGCCCTACCAGTTTGTATACCAGCCATACCTGCCTGCATCTGCTAGTGCATGCCTGACTACCAGCTGTGCCTGCCAGCACCTGGCACTCCTGGGTTCCTGCTGTGCCTGCCTCTAGGAGCTGAACTTTCCCTTCTTGGCCATTCCTGCTTCCTGTCCCTTGGGGGTCAAGGTCTGCCCTGGTGCAGCACCTGGTGTCCATCTGGAGCCAAGTCTAACCCCACAATCAAGGGCTCTAGTGAAGAGTCAGGTGTTCACCTAGTTACACCCTTCCAGGCTCTTCTTCGACCACGACGGCACTGTGGTAACATAAACTGTTTTCCAAAGTGACGGGTTGCCTTTTAGGGGTTAAGAGACTTTTAATTATAGTTTCAAAAGAGTTAAAACAACTCAAATTTCATCGAACATCGTGCATCATTTTTATCAATTTGGATAAATTTCATCACAGCAAAAAGTACAAAAAAGCAAATAGTCTGGAGTTGCCATTTAAAGGTCTACTCTAGGTAGGATAGGACACAGACAGTAGAGGGCCCTTCGCAGCCCAGTAACTCATCATGAAGTACAATTCCACCTGCTTTGGAGCTGGATGTGGCCCCTTACCTCTTGGCCCCTGTTGCTCCAGTGATATGTCTGTCCCGACTCTAGGGTTTATACACATTTCCGAGCACTTGAAGAAACGTTAGAAATTGCACCAGTTTTCCAAATTGATGTGCCTTCATTTTGTTAAAGTGAAAATCTAAGAAAAACCTGAAATCCAAGAGTGGAGTTGAGCCGTTCATCATCCAAAGACTTGGATATGTGCTACCCAATATGTCTTCTGGAGGTTTTTCATGATCCGGTAAGCAGTTACCATGATTCAAAATATCAACTCTGATAAACCACATCTGTTTGGATAAAACCTTGTGGTGACGGGATAAGGTCATCCATAATAAATGATTACATTATAATAATCTATAAGCTGTAACAAAGACATTCGTGGTTCCCAAGGTGGCCGTTATGGAAGCAATTACATTTCTCCACGCTGAGAGGAGTTTTTGATAAATCTTTCATTGTCAATTATCACTTTCCCATCACTTCTGGATTGTAATTAAACATTTGTGCAGTGAAATGTTTGGAAATGTTCAGACAATAAATCACTTCTAAATGATCATCTCCTTCTTCACAACGTCTTCATATGAAACGTCCCAACTTCTTCATAATGGGGCTCAGTTATTATTATTGCACTTAGGGCTCATACACACCACCGATTATATCAGATTAGTGCTATCTGTAATTTTCACGGATAGCGTTCATAACCGTGATATTTCTCGGATTGAATGGTCCCTGGAAAAAATCAAGCACATGTCCATTTTTCAGCCGAGTGTCTGATCAAACTTGGCAATGCAAGTCTATGGGTCCGTGAAAAACATTGGACCGAGCTCAGCTGACATCACAGACTGACAAAATGGAGAGTGTTGTGAAACATGTTTTTTTTTTCTCAACCTCCTTGAAAATCTGATATCACTGAGAATAATTGGACTGTTTTACTCGGATGGAGAGAAAATGGTCGTGTGGGCATAGCCTTACTCTGGTGTGCCTAACCTCACTGCAGTGCACCTACCCTCACTCCGGTGCAACTACCCTCACTCTGGTGGGCATACCCTCACTCTAGTGTGCCTAACCTCACTGCAGTGCACCTACCCTCACTCCGGTGCAACTATCCTCACTCTGGTGGGCATACACTCACTGCAGTGTGAGTACCCTCACTCCGGTGCACCTACCCTCACTCTGGTGGGCATACCCTCACTGAGGTGCGCCTACCCTCACTGCAGTGCACCTACCCTCACTGCAATGCGCCTACCCTCACTGCGGTGCACCTACCCTCACTGCGATGCACTTACCCTCACTGTGATGTGCCTAACCTCACTCCGGTGGGCCTGCTATCACTGCGGTGCACCTACACTCACTGCGATGCACCTACACTCACTGCGATGCACCTACCCTCACTGCAGTGCACCTACCCTCACTCTGGTGGGCATACCCTCACTGCAGTGTGCCTACCCTCACTGCAGTGTGCCTACCCTCACTCCGATGCAACTAGCCTCACTCTGGTGGGCATACCCTCACTGTAGTTGTAAGGTTCTGTGTACATGTTCCTGAAACTCAGTTTGTTCGTCAGCCATTTTACTTTCTGTCTTGCTGCAGCTATCTTGCCCTCAGTCAAAATGGAGTTTCCAGCTTGCATGTTCCCGCCCTGATTCTCTCCTTTTGCTTCTTAAGCAGCCACAGCTGAGCAATCAGTGCTTCAGAATCTAGCCTGCAGTGAACCTGTGACCTGACTCCTGAAGCCTTGGACCTTGTACTCCAGCAATTCCTACTGAGGAACTCTGAAGCACTTGTGGACTCTGAATCCTGCTCTTTGAAAGACCCACGTTTGCATGGACTTACGGTAACAGAGAAGAAGATCCTGAACCTGTTGTGGAGAGTGATTGCTGAGCTTAGATTACTCTGGCCTGCTGTGTCTCCTGCTTCTGTGTCTGCAAACTGTGTGACTATTTTTGCCAACTTGTATGAAGTAATACAAGACTTTCTATATCAAACCTGTGTCTCATGTATTTTCATCGCACCCAAGCACAAGACGCTATATGAACTGTACTACATACATTACAAGATTCTGAAGCCAAACGTTAGTGTCTGCTGGGTCTGGAAAGGCTGTGTCTGCTGCAACTGTGGATATCGGATGTCCGGTTGTACTTTCTGTGATGACAGTGGTTGTGACTTCTCACAACCATTCCAGGTGAGCAATTCCCTTAAGTGTTTTTTTTTCTGCAGTGTTACCACAGGTAAACACTATTGTTTTTTTTTTCTTTTCTCTTTTTTGTCTGCTGTAACTGTGGATATCAGATGTCCGGGTGAACTTTCTGTGATGATAGTGGTTGTGACTTCTCACAACCATTCCAGGTGAGCAGTTCCCTTAATTTTTTTTTCTCTCTGCAGTGTTACCACAGGTAAACACTATTGTTTTTTTTTTTTTTTCTCCTCTCCTCTTCTTCCAGTACTCCTGTCTTAAAAGATCTGGAAAATGGAGGCCCGCATAAAGGAACTTTGCGGAGTGACTGATAATATCCTTGCAGATTTGCAGAATATAAAGACCCGGTTTTCAAGCCTACAGGACCTCACTAATCACAATTTGCAAGTGTTTGGACAGACTGCCCAGGATTTGCGAGCCAGGATTGAGGTTCTAGAGGAGCGAGTCCAGGCTCCTGCCGTAGCCCCGAGTTCTGGGATTCCCAAGTTGCCCCCTTTTCGTTTTGGCGGTGAACGTGAGAAATTCAGGGGATTTATTAATCAATGCAATCTTTTTTTTTCTGCACATGCTTCACAATTTCCCACTGAACGATCTAAGGTGCTTACTATAATTATGTTGCTTACCAACAAGGCTTTGATGTGGGCAAACCCTCTGATTGAGACTGAGGATGATTGTTTGAATCACCTTGATGCTTTTATTTCAGTCATGGGGCAGGTGTTTGATGACCCCAATCGAGGTGCAACAGCTGAAGCAGCCATGTTAGCTTTGCGCCAAGGTAAGCACTCGGTAGCTGAATATGCCTTGGATTTCAGGAGATGGGCCCTTGATACCACCTGGGACAGTTCCGCCAAAAAATCTATTTTTCGAAAGGGGTTATCTCCACTGATTAAGGATGAACTTGCTCGTGCCGACCCTCCCACTGCGTTAGGTGACTTTATTAACTACTGCATCCGTATTGATACTCGTCTGACTGAACGCAGGCAAGAGAGATGGTTCGAAAGCAATCGCACTAACCTTTTCCTACCTTCCTCTCCAGCTAAGGAACCTTTGAGTAGGATTACACGGGAACCTGAACCTGAACCCATGCAGGTAGACTCTTTACAACGACAGGTTAGTGATGCACGCAAGGAACATCGTTTTAAGGAGAATCTATGTTTCTATTGTGGTAAGTCAGGGCACTTCATTATAAACTGCCCCAGCCGTTCTCGTAAGACTACTGCAGCACTCATTCATTGTGAGTGTTGCGAGAGGGGATCTGTCAGGTCCGAGCCTCAGGCTCCAGAGAGATCTGCAGCAACCGATCTTGATTTCTCGGACTTAAACTCCGTTACCTCTGAGGACGTTGACTGTGTAAACGCTGCCATTTTTCAAGTTTCCTCAGCGGTGTCCCAGCTGAGTTGTAAGAAAAACAATTCTCATTGCTTTCTTTCCATCAAACTCTGGGTTGACTCAGCTTGGGTGTCTAGCTCTGCTATGATCGACTCAGGGGCAAGTGGAAATTTTATGGATGTCTCCTTTGCTCTGAAACAGGGGATACGTTCAGTGAAGAAGGCTACTCCAGTACAGATGGAAACTGTGGATGGCTCCCTGCTGACCTCTGGACCAGTGGATCAGGAAACAGAGCCTTTGAGGGTTCTTATGGGTAAAGATCATCAAGAGAAACTGTCCTTTATGCTTATCTCTTCTCCCCACTTTCCCATTATTCTAGGGCTACCATGGCTGCAGGCTCAGAATCCTACCATTAACTGGGAGACCAAGGAATTACACTTTCCAGAGAAACAGATGAGTCCAAAAGTTTCAGCTTGCTCTGTTCCTAAAGGAACCATGTCAGTCCCTGAACTACCAGCTGTATACCAGGACTATGTGGATTTATGTGACAAGAAGAACGCTGACCAGCTTCCTCCTCACCGTCCATATGATTGTCCAATTGAATTATTGCCTGGAGCAGAGATACCTTTTGGTAAGATCTACCCCCTGGCGGGGCCCGAGCTAAAGGCTTTAAAGGATTACATAGATGAAAATCTAGCCAAGGGCTTCATACGCCCCTCTTCATCTCCTGCAGGTGCACCCATCTTCTTTGTAAAGAAGAAAGATGGATCTCTGAGACCATGCGTAGACTATAGGGAACTCAATAAGGTTACTATTAGAAACCGTTATCCATTGCCTTTAATCCCTGAGTTATTGGAGAGAGTGCGACATGCCAAAATTTTCTCTAAACTAGATCTTCGTGGGGCCTATAACTTAGTCCGTATTAGACCTGGGGATGAATGGAAGACTGCATTCAGGTCACGCTATGGACACTTTGAATATCTAGTTATGCCTTTTGGTCTGAGTACCGCCCCAGCCACTTTCCAACACTTGGTGAATGACATCTTCAGGGATCTCCTAGATACATTCGTGGTAATTTATTTGGATGATATTCTAATTTTTTCTAACTCCACAGAGGAACATCATGGACATGTGAGAATGGTCTTGGAACGTCTAAGACAAAATCATCTTTACATCAAACTTGAAAAGTGTGAATTCCATAGGACCGAAATTCAATTTCTGGGGTATGTACTGTCTACACAAGGAATTAGTATGGATGGAAGCAAAACCCAAGCCATCAAGGATTGGCCAAGTCCTAGAAATGTAAAGGAGGTACAGCGCTTCATCGGGTTTGCCAACTTCTATAGACGTTTCATTAGAAATTTCTCTGAGGTAGTGTCACCTATCACCCAACTTACCCGGAAAGAGTCTAGGTTCTCCTGGACTCCCCAAGCCCAGGAAGCATTTTCCCGTCTAAAAGATAAATTTACCACTGCACCTATCCTAGTACATCCCAACCCCGAGCTTGCCTTCATAATAGAGGTGGATGCTTCAGACTGTGCCGTTGGAGCTATACTCTCTCAGAGAACAGGTGAGAAGAATGTCTTGCATCCCTGTGCCTTCTTTTCCCAGCAGTTGTCTTCGGCTGAGAGGAACTACGATGTGGGCAATAGAGAGTTGTTGGCCATTATTGCCGCCTTCAAAGAATGGAGACACCTTCTTCAGGGAGCTGCACAGCAAATAGTCGTCCTGACAGACCATCGTAACCTTGAGTTTATCAGGTCGGCTAAGTGCCTGACTCCTCGCCAGGCTCGCTGGAATCTTTTCTTAAACCAATTTAATTTTATCATTTCTTATAGACCAGGATCGCGCAATGGAAAGGCTGATGCACTCTCTAGGATTTACTCAGCAGAGACACGTCCAATTACTCCTCCTAAGACTATTCTTCCTGACTCTAGATTCCTAGGAGTAATTCATAATCAAGACCTACTTAAGGACATCAAGGAAGCATACCATGCGGATTCCTTTTTGGCACAACCCCCAAGGGACGTAAGTCTTGTCTTTAAGAATGGTGTGTGGATTCAGGGACAACGCCTGTATATTCCTGAAACAGTCAGATTGAGAGTATTGCAACTCATTCACGATTCTAAGATAGCTGGGCATAGAGGAATTCTAAAGACACAGGAATTTCTTTCTCGTTTCTTTTGGTGGCCCACTTGCAGGAAGGATGTTTTAAACTATGTCACTTCATGTGAAGTCTGTGCAAGATGCAAAACACCTCGCTCCTCACCAACTGGTCTGTTACAGCCTCTTCCCACCCCGTCCCGCCCGTGGGGATCCATTTCTATGGACTTCATTGTGGAGTTACCAACCTCTCAAGGGAAGAACACCATTCTAGTGGTGGTTGACCGTCTAACAAAGGCAGCTCATTTTATCCCTTGTGTCGGCTTACCCACTGCAAAACAGACATCAGATCTGATGATTAAAGATGTGTTTCGCTTACATGGAGTACCGGATGAGGTTACTTCGGATCGAGGGGTGCAATTCACTTCTAGGTTTTGGCAAAATTTCTGTGCAGCATTGGACATTAAAGTAAACCTTTCTTCTGCTTTTCATCCCCAGACTAATGGACAGACCGAACGAACCAATCAAACCCTGGAGCAGTATCTCCGCTGCTTTATCTGCCACCTACAGGATGATTGGGTGGATCTACTTCCATTAGCTGAGTTCTCGTATAACAACTCTCAGAGTGCCTCCACTAAACAGTCTCCTTTTTACTCTAATCTAGGTTATCATCCTAACATTCTACCACGATTTCCCATAGAAACGCCTTTACCAGCAGTGGCTGAAAGAATCACGTCTTTACAGAAGAATATGGATCTTCTAAAGGAGAATCTGGAATCGGCTCAGGAAAGGTACAAGAAAGCAGCAGATAAATTTCGTAAACCTGCACCAGCTTTCAAGGTAGGAGACTTGGTCTGGCTGTCAACCAGAAATCTTAAGTTAAGGATTCCATCGTCTAAGTTGGGACATAAGTACATTGGACCCTATAAAATCAGTAAAATTATAAGTGCCGTTGCTTGTCGTCTTCAACTGCCCAGAACTATGAGAATCCACCCTGTCTTTCATGTATCCCTACTAAAGGCTGCGACACCCAATACGTTTCCTGGACGTTCTTCTCCTTGCCCTGACCCAGTGCTAGTCGATGGTCAGGAAGAATTTGTGGTGGAAAGGATTTTAGATTCCAGGTTGTATAGAAATCAGTTACAATATCTGATTAAATGGCAGGGCTACCCAGTGGAGGACAACTCATGGGAACCAGTCAATAACGTTAATGCTCCTCGCTTGCTCCGTCAGTTTCATCAGAGGTACCCACACAAGCCTGGTCTGAGGTCATCCGGAGGTTGTCCCTAAGGGGGGAGTAATGTAAGGTTCTGTGTACATGTTCCTGAAACTCAGTTTGTTCGTCAGCCATTTTACTTTCTGTCTTGCTGCAGCTATCTTGCCCTCAGTCAAAATGGAGTTTCCAGCTTGCATGTTCCCGCCCTGATTCTCTCCTTTTGCTTCTTAAGCAGCCACAGCTGAGCAATCAGTGCTTCAGAATCTAGCCTGCAGTGAACCTGTGACCTGACTCCTGAAGCCTTGGACCTTGTACTCAAGCTACTCCTACTGAGGAACTCTGAAGCACTTGTGGACTCTGAACCCTGCTCTTTGAAAGACCCACGTTTGCATGGACTTACGGTAACAGAGAAGAAGATCCTGAACCTGTTGTGGAGAGTGATTGCTGAGCTTAGATTACTCTGGCCTGCTGTGTCTCCTGCTTCTGTGTCTGCAAACTGTGTGACTATTTTTGCCAATTTGTATGAAGTAATACAAGACTTTCTATATCAAACCTGTGTCTCATGTATTTTCATCGCACCCAAGCACAAGACGCTATATGAACTGTACTACATACATTACAGTAGTGTGCCTACCCTCACTCTGGTGGGCATACCCTCACTGCAGTGCACCTACCCTCACTGCAGTGTGCCTGCCCTCACTGCAGTGCACATACCCTCACTGCAATGCGCTTACCCTCACTGTGATGCACCTAACCTCACTTCGGTGGGCCTGCTATCACTGCGGTGTATCTACCCTCACTGCCGTATGCTTACCCTCACTGTGGTGCACCTATTCTCACTCTGGTGCGACTACCCTCACTGCGATGTGTCTAACCTCACTGCGGTGTGCCTACCCTCACTATGATGCACCTACCCTCAGTGCGATGCACCTAACATCACTGTGGTGGACCAACCATCCTTGCGGTGCACCTACCCTCACTGTGATGCACCTAACCTTACTCCGGTGGGCCTACCATCACTGCTGTGCACCTACCCTCACTACTGTGTGCCTACCCTCACTGCCGTGCACCTAACCTCACTCAGGTGGGCCTACCCTCACTGCAATGCACCTGCCCTCACTGCAGGGCATCAACCTTCACTGTGATGCGCCTACTCTCACTTTGGTAGGCCTACCCTCACTGCGGTGCATCTACCCTCACTGCAATGGTCCTAATCTCACTCTGGTGGACCTACCCTCACTGCTGTGCACCTACCCTCACTGCGATGCACCTACCTTCACTGCAGTGCACCTACAATCACTGCGGTACATCTGCCCTCACTCCGATGCACCTAACCTCACTCCGGTGGGCCTACCCTCTCTGCACTGTGCCTACCCTCACTCTGATGCGCCTAAACTCACTCCGATAGGCCTTCCCTCACTGCAGTGCACCTACCCTCATTGCGGTACGCCTACCTTCACTGCAGTGCACCTACACTCACTCTGGTACGCCGACCCTCACTGCGGTGTGCTTACCTTCACTGCGATGCGCCTAACCTCACTCCGGTGGGCCTACCCTCACTGCGATGCACCTACCCTCACTCCAATGCGCCGAACCTCACTCTGGTGGGTCTACCCTCACTCCGGTACGCCTACCCTCACTGCGGTGTGCTTACCTTCACTGCGATGCGCCTAACCTCACTCTGGTGGGTCTACCCTCACTGCTGTGCGCCTACCCTCACTTCAGTGTGCTTACCTTCACTGTGATACATAGAACACCAAGAGAGAATGGAGCAAAAATACCATAACTAATGCATCACTATCACAAAATAGAAATGTTATTTGTAGTGGGATAGTACAAAAGTGAAAATTTATATATATCAAAATTATCCAGTCATATTATAGAAACACAAAGCGGTCACGGTAGACATGAATCTACTGCAAGATGTAAATAAAGAGCCTGCATATTGACCCCAACTAAAGAGACGGGGAACAATATTGTCACAAGAAGCACAAGTGCAATCTAGCAAAATCATGGTCCGGACCCATGAATATAAATAAAGGGGCATCTGGCAAAGTCATGACACTGTGGTTGGAGGAATTAGCTTACCCATGTTGGTGTCGCAATGCAGGCACGCACCCCACTTTAGTTGGTATTTTTGCTCCATTCTCTCTTGGTGTTCTATGTGTAAATTGGGAGCTCCATAAGGGCACTGCCCATGATTGTCTTGGCGGTGACAATCATTATTACATGGTAAATATAACCTATAGATCTTGACTTGGGATTATGTTTCTCTTCACTGTGATACGCCTAATCTCACTCCGGTGGGCCTACCCTCATTGCGGTGCACCTACCTTCACTGTGATGCACCTACCCTCACTGCGGTGCACCAACCCTCACTGCGATGCACTAACCCTCACTCCGATGGGCCTACCCTCACTGGTGCACCTACCTTCACTGCAGTGCACCTACCTTCACTGCGGTGTGTGTTGTGAATGTGTTAGAAATGAATTCTGAGCAGAAGCTCCCTCTGGTGGTTAAAAACAGTACTGAACCATTCAATGAGGATTGGCAATCAGGAGTTACAGACTGGTCTTATATAAGGGAGGTTCCCTCCCATCATGGTTGCCGGTGATCAATTGTTCTTGTCTCAATTGTGGTTCCTGGTTCACTTGGAAGCTTGCTGAGTCTTGCCTCTTCTCCTGCTCTCAGATAAGATATTTTTTGTTTTTGTGCTTACCATTTGCATATTTCTCTGCATTTCTGTGAGGTTAGCCAGGTTCCCCCCCCCCCCCCCGGGGGGCTTGGGCTCCTCTCAGTTCTTCTGGAGCCACTGTTATATGTTCATTTGCCTTTTCCAGTTTTTTCAGTGGCTGCGGCTTAGTTTTGTTACACCAGAGAACTAATTTAGGTGGTAGAGGTCGTGTGATCTCAGGTGTTTTTGCAATTAGTAGCGTTGGTATTTTTTAGGGTTCTTTGGATTGCAGTAAGTGTCCTTCCTATCCTTTTCTGTCTATGCAGATTGGGCCCCAACGTTTGCTCATACTATTTTCTGTCTGTGTCTGTATTTCCTCTTGTCTAACCGCCATTACGTGTTTGGGGGCTTCCTATGTTCTTTGGGGATCTGCTCCGGGGCAGATAGCTTTCCTCTTTCTATCTTTAGGTGTAGTTAACCTCTCAGGCTGTGACGAGGCGTCTAGGACCAACGTAGGAACGCTCCATGGCTGCCTTTAGCTGTGGTGGTTAGTCAGGGTACTGCAATCCAGTAGATTCCAACCTCTCTGGGGAATTGCCGTTTTTGCCTGCTCTCCTCAGCTACCAAATCATAACAGTATCACCGGCCAAACTGAAAATTATATGGTACTCAACAGAAGGGAAAAATAGTAAAAAGAAAAAAGGAAGTTGTCAGAAATTTTTTTTTTTCTCTGTTTGTTGCATTTTTTCCCTCTTTTTCTCTGGGTGCCGAGGATGATTTTTTTTTCTCTCAATGGAGTTTGCACAGTTGTCTGGCCGTGTGGATCAGCTTACCACTGAAGTTCGGAGTATTGCTACCTATCTTGCAGGGTTGCTGGTTGTGGAACCTAGGATCCCCATGCCAGATTTATTTTTGGGGGATCGAGCTAAATTTCTGAATTTCAAAAATAACTGTAAGTTGTTTTTTGCCTTAAAACCTAAGTCCTCAGGGAATGCAGCACAGCAGGTTCAAATTGTCATCTCTCTCCTGCGCGGCGATCCTCAGGATTGGGCTTTTTTCCCTGACACCTGGGGACCCTGTTTTGAGTAATGTTGATGCATTTTTTTCTGGCTCTGGGTTATTGTACGATGAACCTAATGTCACTGATCAAGCTGAAAAAACCTTGTTGGCATTAAATCAGGGGCTTGAGGACGCTGAGTTGTACTGTCAGAAATTCCAAAAGTGGGCAGTCCTGACCAAATGGAATGATGATGCTTTGGCAGCCCTTTTTCGGAAGGGTCTGTCAGAGAATGTAAAAGATGTTATGGTGGGTTTCCCTGCTCCCTCTGGTCTCAATGATTCTATGTCATTAGCGATTCAAATTGACAGACGTTTGCGTGAGCGTAGAGGTATGCGTGGAATAGTGTTGTCTTGTGAACCAGCTTCTGAACCCATGCAGTGTGACAGAGTGGCTTCTGGGGCACAGCGTCATGAGTTTCGAAAACGCAATGGGTTATGTTTCTACTGTGGTGATGCCTCTCATGCTATTTCAGTCTGCCCTAAGCGGGGAAGACGTTTTGCACGCTCAGTTGTCTTGGGTAGTGTTCAGACTAAATTTCTGTTGACTGTTACCCTGATTTGCTCCCTGTCCACATTTTCTGCTCAGGCTTTTGTTGATTCGAGAGCAGCTATTAACCTGATGGATTTTGATTTTGCTAAACGTTGTGGGTTTCCCTTGATACCCCTACGGAAGTCTATTCCCTGCTGGGGATTGATTCTACCCCTTTGGCTGAGAATAAACCCCAGTTCTCTACTCAGGTGATAATGAGGGTTGAACCTGATCATCAGGAGAGTTGCAAATTTTTGGTGCTGTATAATCTGCATGACATTATTGTACTAGGTTTCCCTTGGTTACAGTCTCATAATCCTGTTTTGGTTTGGAAATCTGTGTCTGTAACCAGTTGGGGCTGCCAATGTGTTAATGCCAACACTCCTGTTTTTTCTGCCTCTCCCCAGTCTCAGGATGTTCCTGACTTTTTGACTGATTTTTCTGATGTGTTTAGCGAAAGTAAATCTGCATCCTTGCCCCCCATAGGAGCTATGACTGCGCTATTGAATTAGTGCCTGGTAGTAAATTCCCTAAAGGTCGCCTTTTTAACTTGTCTGTACCTGAACATGACGCTATGCGGTCTTATATCAAGGAGTCATTGGAGAAGGGTCATATCAGACCATCCTCTTCACCCTTGGGTGCCGGTTTTTTCTTTGTGGCCAAAAAGGATGGTTCATTAAGGCCGTGTATTGATTATCGTCTCTTGAACAATATCACTGTGAAATATCAATATCCGTTACCCTTGATTTCTGACCTGTTTTCCAGGGTGAAAAGTGCTACTTGGTTTACCAAGCTTGACCTCAGGGGGGCGTATAACCTTATTCGCATTAAGCACGGGGATGAATGGAAGACGGCGTTTAATACCCCAGAGGGGTATTTTGAGTACCTAGTGATGCCCTTTGGGCTCACTAATGCTCCTTCCGTCTTCCAGTCCTTCATGAATGACATTTTCAGGGATTTTATGGATAAATTTCTGATTGTTTATTTGGATGATATCTTGATTTTTTCCAATGACTGGGACTCTCATGTGAAACATGTTCGGACTGTGTTCCAGATTTTGAGAGAGAATGCTCTGTATGTGAAGGGATCAAAGTGTCTTTTTGGCCTACAGAGGATCTCATTTCTGGGATTCATTTTGTTCCCATCTGTTATTGAAATGGACCCGGACAAGGTTCAGGCCATCTGTGATTGGGTCCAACCTACTTCATTAAAGGCTCTTCAGAGATTCTTGGGTTTTGCCAATTTTTATCGTAAATTTATTGGTAATTTCTCTGTTATTGTTAAACCATTGACTGATTTGACCAAAAAGGGTTCTGATGTGGTGAATTGGCCTCCTGAGGCAGTCTCTGCGTTTCAGGAACTTAAGCAGAGATTCACTTCTGCTCCTGTTCTACGGCAGCCTGATGTTTCTCTGCCATTTCAGGTGGAGGTTGATGCCTCTGAAATTGGGGCAGGTGCCGTTTTGTCCCAAAGAGATCCAGAGACCTCTAAAAGTAACCCTTGTGCCTTTTTCTCTCGAAAATTTTCTCCAACTGAACGTAATTATGACGTGGGTAATCGGGAGTTATTGGCCATGAAGTGGGCTTTTGAAGAGTGGGGACATTGGCTGAAGGGAGCCAAACATCAGGTGGTGGTCCTTACGGACCATAAGAATCTGGTTTATCTGGAATCAGCCAAGCGACTTAATCCTAGACAGGCCAGGTGGGCCTTATTTTTCACATGTTTTAATTTTGTGGTTTCCTTTCTTCCTGGCACTAAGAATGTTAAGGCGGATGCCCTCTCGAGGAGTTTCCTTGCAGACTCTCCTGAGTTATCTGATCCTGCTGTTATTTGAAAGAAGGTGTAGTTCTTTCCGCCATCTCGTCCAATTTGAGACTGGCTCTGGAAGGGTGTCAGGAGGATAAACCCGAGCGCTGCTCTATTGGGAAATTGTTTGTCCCAGACCGGTGGAAAAAGAGTGTGATGTCTGAGATTCATTGTTCCGCGTTGGCCGGTCATCCCGGAATTTTTGGTACCAGAGACTTGGTTAGTCAGTCCTTTTGGTGGCCTACTTTGTCTCGTGACGTCAGGGAATTTGTGCAGTCCTGCGGGACTTGCTCTCGCTCCAAGCCTTGCTCTCGCTCTAGTGGTTTGTTGATGCCATTGCCTGTGCCCAAGAGACCATGGACCCATATCTCTATGGATTTAATTTCTGACCTCCATGTTTCTCAGAGAATGACCGTTATCTGGTGATTTGTGATAGGTTTTCCAAGATGATACATCTTGTGCCATTGCCTAAGCTGCCTTCCTCCTCCGGATTGGTGCCTTTGTTCCTTCAGCACGTGGTTCGGTTACACGGCATTCCTGAGAACATTGTGTCTGACAGAGGAATCCAGTTTGTTTCCAGATTTTGGAGGACTTTTTGTTCTAAACTTGGTGTTCAATTGTCTTTCTCCTCAGCTTTTCATCCTCAGACCAATAGACAAACTGAGAGAATAAACCAGACATTGGAGACTTATCTGAGATGCTTTGTGTCTGCTGATCAAGATGACTGGGTCTCTTTTTTGCCTTTGGCTGAGTTTGCTCTTAATAATAGGGCTAGCTCTGCCACTTTGATGTCTCCATTTTTCTGTAATTTTGGGTTTCACCCTCGATTTTCTTCGGGACAGACGGAGGCTTCTGGGACATTTAAGATCCATAACGTGTTCCACAAGTCCTTATTGAAGAGGTTTGTTGAGCCAGTGGTTCCTATGGCTGCGCCTCCTGACCCTGTTTTGGTTGAGGGCAATCTGGAGTATGTGGTTGAGAAAATATTGGATTCTCGTTTTTCTAGACGGAAACTCCAGTATTTGGTTAAGTGGAGAGGTTATGGTCAGGAGGACAATTCTTGGGTGTTTGCTTCGGACATCCATGCTAGGAGACTGATCCGTGCGTATCACAGAGCTCATCCTGACCGACCTGGTTGCCCAAATGAGGGTTCGGTGACCCCTCCTCAAGGGGGGGGTACTGTTGTGAATGTGTTAGAAATGAATTCTGAGCAGAAGCTCCCTCTGGTGGTTACAAACAGTACTGAACCATTCAATGAGGATTGGCAATCAGGAGTTACAGACTGGTCTTATATAAGGGAGGTTCCCTCCCATGATGGTTGCCGGTGATCAATTGTTCTTGTCTCAATTGTGGTTCCTGGTTCACTTGGAAGCTTGCTGAGTCTTGCCTCTTCTCCTGCTCTCAGATAAGATATTTTCTGTTTTTTGTTTTTGTGCTTACCATTTGCATATTTCTCTGCATTTCTGTGAGGTTAGCCAGGTTCCCCCCCCCCCCCGGGGGGCTTGGGCTCCTCTCAGTTCTTCTGGAGCCACTGTTATATGTTCATTTGCCTTTTCCAGTTTTTTCAGTGGCTGCGGCTTAGTTTTGTTACACCAGAGAACTAATTTAGGTGGTAGAGGTCGTGTGATCTCAGGTGTTTTTGCAATTAGTAGCGTTGGTATTTTTTAGGGTTTTTTGGATTGCAGTAAGTGTCCTTCCTATCCTTTTCTGTCTAGGCAGATTGGGCCCCAACGTTTGCTCATACTATTTTCTGTCTGTGTCTGTATTTCCTCTTGTCTAACCGCCATTACATGTTTGGGGGCTTCCTATGTTCTTTGGGGATCTGCTCCGGGGCAGATAGCTTTCCTCTTTCTATCTTTAGGTGTAGTTAACCTCTCAGGCTGTGACGAGGCGTCTAGGTCCAACGTAGGAACGCTCCACGGCTGCCTTTAGTTGTGGTGGTTAGTCAGGGTACTGCAATCCAGTAGATTCCAACCTCTCTGGTGTATTGCCGTTTTTGCCTGCTCTCCTCAGCTACCAAATCATAACAGGTGTGCCTACCATCACTGTGGTGCACCCACTGTCAAGTATAGTGTACAGTTCCTATAGCGTCTTGTGCTTGGGTGCGAGGAAAACACAGGAGACATAGGTTGAAATGAGATTACTTGTATTACTTCATACAAGCATGCTGAAAAGTTCACACAGTTTGCAGGAACAGAGTCAGGAGACACAGCAGGCCAGAGTAATTTCAAGCACTACAATAAATCTCCAAAGCAGGTTCAGGATCTCTTCTCTGTACCGTAATTCCTCTGCAAACATGGATTCACCAAACAGCAGGTTTCCAGAGTCCAAAAGTGTTCAAAGGTTCCTCAGTAGGGAATAGCTGGAGTACAAGTTCAAGGTTTCCAGGAGTCAGGTCACAGACTGACTGAGGCTTGATTCAGGAGCACTGATTGTTCAGCTGAGGCTGCTTAAGAAGCAAGAGGGAAGAATCAGGGCGGGAACATGAAAACTGGAACTCCATATTAACTGAGGGCAAGAGCTGCAGAAAAACAGAAAGCAAAATGGCCGACGTATAACTGAGTTTCAAAGAACATGTCAACAGAGACAAAGAACCTTACATTACTCCCCCCTTAGGGACAACCTCCGGATGACCTCAGACCAGGCTTGTCAGGGTACCTCTGATGAAACTGGCGGAGCAGGCGAGGAGCATTTACATTGTTGACTGGTTCCCATGAGTTGTCCTCCACTGGGTAGCCCTGCCATTTAATCAAATATTGCAACTGATTTCTGTACAACCTCGAATCTAGAATCCTTTCCACCATAAATTCTTCCTGACCATCGACCAGCACTGGGTCAGGGCAAGGAGAAGAACGTCCAGGAAACGTATTGGGTGTTGCAGCCTTTAGTAGGGATACATGAAAGACAGGGTGGATTCTCATAGTTCTGGGCAGTTGAAGACGACAAGCAACAGCACTTATAATCTTACTGATCTTATAAGGTCCAATGTACTTATGTCCCAATTTAGACGATGGAATCTTTAATTTAAGATTTCTGGTTGACAGCCAGACCAAATCTCCTACCTTGAAAGCTGGTGCAGGTTTACGAAATTTATCTGCTGCTTTCTTGTACCTTTCCTGAGCCAATTCTAGATTTTCCTTTAGAAGATCCATATTCTTTTGTAAAGAAGTGATTCTTTCAGCCACTGCCGGCAAGGGCGTATCTATGGGAAATCGAGGAAGAATGTTAGGATGATAACCTAGATTGGAGTAAAAAGGAGACTGCTTAGTGGAGGCGCTCTGAGAGTTGTTATAAGAGAACTCAGCCAGTGGAAGTAGATCCACCCAATCATCTTGTAGGTGGCAGATAAAGCAGCGGAGTTACTGCTCCAGGGTCTGATTGGTTCGTTCTGTCTGTCCATTAGTCTGAGGATGAAAAGCAGAAGAAAGGTTTACTTTAATGTCCAATGCTGCACAGAAATTTTGCCAAAACCTTGAAGTGAATTGCACCCCTCGATCCGAAATGACCTCATCCGGTACTCCATGTAAGCGAAACACATTCTTAATCATCAAGTCTGATGTCTGTTTTGCAGTGGGTAAGCCGACACAAGGGATAAAATGAGCTGCCTTTGTTAGACGGTCAACCACCACTAGAATGGTGTTCTTCCCTTGAGAGGTTGGTAACTCCACAATGAAGTCCATAGAAATGGATCCCCACGGGCGGGACGGGGTGGGAAGAGGTTGCAACAGACCAGTTGGTGAGGAGCGAGGTGTTTTGCATCTTGCACAGACTTCACATGAAGTGACATAGTTTAAAACATCTTTCCTGTAAGTGGGCCACCAAAAGAAACGAGAAAGAAATTCTTGTGTCTTTAGAATTCCCCTATGCCCGGCTATCTTGGAATCGTGGATGAGTTGCAATACTCTCAATCTGACTGTTTCAGGTATATACAGACGTTGTCCCTGAATCCACACACCATTCTTAAAGACAAGACTTACGTCCCTTGGGGGTTGAGCCAACAAAGAATCCGCATGGTATGCTTCCTTGATGTCCTTAAGTAGGTCTTGATTATGAATCACTCCCAGGAATCTAGAGTCAGGAAGAATAGTCTTAGGAGGAGTAAGTGGACGTGTCTCTGCTGAATGAATCCTAGAGAGTGCATCAGCCTTTCCATTGCGCGATCCTGGTCTATAAGAAATGACAAAATTAAATTGGTTTAGGAAAAGATTCCAGCGAGCCTGGCGAGGAGTCAGGCACTTAGCCGACCTGATAAATTCAAGGTTACGATGGTCTGTCAGGGCGACTATTTGCTGTGCAGCTCCCTGAAGAAGGTGTCTCCATTCCTTGAAGGCGGCAATAATGGCCAACAATTCTCTATTGCCCACATCGTAGTTCCTCTCAGCCGAAGACAACTGCTGGGAAAAGAAGGCACAGGGATGCAAGACATTCTTCTCACCTGTTCTCTGAGAGAGTATAGCTCCAACGGCACAGTCTGAAGCATCCACCTCTATTATGAAGGCAAGCTCGGGGTTGGGATGTACTAAGATAGGTGCGGTGGTAAATTTATCCTTTAAACAGGAAAATGCTTCCTGAGCTTGCGGGGTCCAGGAGAACCTAGACTGTTTCCGGGTAAGTTGGGTGATAGGTGACACTACCTCAGAAAAATTTTTAATGAAACGTCTATAGAAGTTGGCAAACCCGATGAAGCGCTGCACCTCCTTCACATTTCTAGGAATTGGCCAATCCTTGATGGCTTGGGTCTTGCTTCCATCCATACTAATCCCTTGCGTAGATAGTACATACCCCAGAAATTGAATTTCGGTCCTATGGAATTCACACTTTTCAAGTTTGATGTAGAGATGGTTTTGTCTTAGGCGTTCTAAGACCATTCTCACATGTCCATGATGTTCCTCTGTGGAGTTAGAAAAAATTAGAATATCATCCAGATAAATCACCACAAATGTATCTAGGAGATCCCTGAAGATATCATTCACAAAGTGTTGGAAAGTGGCTGGGGCGGTACTCAGACCAAAAGGCATAACTAGATATTCAAAGTGTCCATAGCGTGACCTGAAAGCAGTCTTCCATTCATCCCCAGGTCTAATACGGACCAAGTTATAGGCCCCACGGAGATCCAGTTTAGAGAAAATTTTGGCATGCCGCACTCTCTCCAACAACTCAGGGATTAAAGGCAAAGGATAACGGTTTCTAATAGTAACCTTATTGAGTTCCCTATAGTCTATGCAGGGTCTCAGAGATCCATCTTTCTTCTTCACAAAGAAGATGGGTGCACCTGCGGGAGATGAAGAGGGGCGTATGAAGCCCTTGGCTAGATTTTCGTCTATATAATCCTTCAAAGCTTTTAGCTCGGGCCCCGCTAGGGGGTAGGTCTTACCAAAAGGTATCTCGGCTCCAGGCAATAATTCAATTGGACAATCATATGAACGGTGAGGAGGAAGCTGATCAGCGTTCTTCTTGTCACATAAATCCACATAGTCCTGGTATACAGCTGGTAGTTCAGGGACTGACATGGTTCCTTTAGGAACAGAGCAAGCTGAAACTCCTTGACTCATCTGTTTTCTCCGGAAAGTGTAATTCCTTGGTCTCCCAGTACAGATGGAGACTGTGGATGGCTCTCTACTGACTTCTGGACCAGTGGATCAAGAAACAGAGCATTTGAGGGTCCTTATGGGTAAAGATCATCAAGAGAAAATGTCTTTTATGCTTATCTCTTCTCCCCACTTTCCCATTATTCTAGGGCTACCATGGCTGCAGGCGCAGAATCCTACAATTAGTAGGATTCTGCGCCTGCAGCCATGGTAGCCCTAGAATAATGGGAAAGTGGGGAGAAGAGATAAGCATAAAAGACATTTTCTCCTGATGATCTTTACCCATAAGGACCCTCAAATGCTCTGTTTCTTGATCCACTGGTCCAGAAGTCAGTAGAGAGCCATCCACAGTCTCCATCTGTACTGGAGTAGCCTTCTTCACTGAACGTATCCCCTGTTTCAGAGCAAAGGAGATATCCATAAAATTTCCACTTGCTCCTGAGTCGATCATAGCAGAGCTAGACACCCAGACTGAGTCAACCCAGAGTTTGATGGAAAGGAAGCAATGAGAATTGTTTGTTTTACAACTAAGCTGGGACATCGCTGAGGAAACTTGAAAAATTGCAGCGTTTATACCGTCATCGTCCCCAGAACTAACAGAGTTTAAGTCCGAGAAATCAAGATCTCTTGCAGCAGATCTCTCTGGAGCCTGAGGCTCGGACATGACAGAGCTCCTCTCGCAACACTCACAGTGAATGACTGCTGCAGTAGTCTTACGAGAACGGCTGGGGCAGTTTATAATGAAGTGCCCTGACTTACCACAGTAGAAACATAGATTTTCCTTTATACGATGTTCCTTGCGTGCATCACTAACCCGTCTTTGTAAAGAGTCCACCTGCATGGGTTCAGGTTCTGGTTCCCTTGTGATCCTACTCAAAGGTTCCTTAGCTGAGGAGGGAGGTAGGAAAAGGTTAGTGCGATTATTTTCGAACCATCTCTCTTGTCTGCGTTCAGTCAAACGAGCATCAATACGAATACAATAGTTAATAAAGTCACCTAACGCAGTGAGAGGGTCGGCACGAGCAAGTTCATCCTTAATCAGTGGAGACAACCCTTTCCGAAAATAGATTTCTTAGCGGAAGTGTCCCAAGTGGTATCAAGAGCCCATCTCCTGAAATCCAGGGCATATTCGGCTACTGAACGCTTACCTTGGCGCAAAGTTAACATGGCTGCTTCAGCTGTTGCACCTCGATTGGGGTCATCAAACACCTGCCCCATGGCTGAAATAAAAGCATCAAGGTGATTCAAACAATCATCCTCAGTCTCAATCAGAGGGTTTGCCCACATCAAAGCCTTATTGGTAAGCAACATGATTATAGTAAGCACTTTGGATCGTTCAGTGGGAAATTGTGAAGCATGTGCAGAGAAAAATAAATTGCATTGATTAATAAATCCCCTGAATTTCTCACGTTCACCGCCAAAACGAAAAGGAGGTAATTTGGGGATCCCAGAACTCGGGGTTATGGCAGGAGCCTGGGCTCGTTCCTCTAGAGCCTCAATCCTGGCTCGCAATTCCTGGGTAGTCTGTCCAAACACTTGCAAATTATGATTAGAGAGGTCCTGTAGGCTTGCAAAACGGGTTTTTAAAGTCTGTACATCTGAAAGGATTGTATCAGTCACTCCGCAAAGTTCCTTTATGCGGGCCTCCATCTTCCAGATCTTTTAAGGCAGAAGTGCTGGAAGGAGAAGAGGAAAGGAAAAAAAAAAAAAAAACAATAGTGTTTACCTGTGGTAACACTGCAGAGTAAAATTTTAAGGGAATGCGCTCACCTGGAATGGTTGTGAGAAGTCACAACCACTGTCATCACATAAGGTATTAAACGGACATCTGATATCCACAGTCACAGCAGACACGGCTTTCCCAGACCCAGCAGACACTAAACATTGGCTCCTGAATCTTGTCAAGTATAGTGTACAGTTCCTATAGCGTCTTGTGCTTGGGTGCGAGGAAAACACAGGAGACATAGGTTGAAATGAGATGACTTGTATTACTTCATACAAGCATGCAGAAAAGTTCACACAGTTTGCAGGAACAGCGACAGGAGACACAGCAGGCCAGAGTAACTTCAAGCACTACAATATATCTCCAAAGCAGGTTCAGGATCTCTTCTCTGTACCGTAATTCCTCTGCAAACATGGATTCACCAAACAGCAGGTTTCCAGAGTCCAAAAGTGTTCCAAGGTTCCTCAGTAGGGAATAGCTGGAGTACAAGTCCAAGGCTTCCAGGAGTCAGGTCACAGACTGACTGAGGCTTGATTCAGGAGCACTGATTGTTCAGCTGAGGCTGCTTAAGAAGCAAGAGGGAAGAATCAGGGCGGGAACATGAAAACTGGAAACTCCATATTAACTGAGGGCAAGAGCTGCAGAAAAACAGAAAGCAAAATGGCCGACGGAAAACTGAGTTTCAAGGAACATGTCAACAGAGACAAAGAACCTTACACCTACCCTCACTCTAGTTATTTGGAGTAAAATGCAACTTTTTATGTCATAGGACAAATGTATTAAATACTAACAAACATTTATAATTTTCCTCTTCATCCCGCAGCTTTTTTCTTTTGGGAATGGTTTTGTTTTTCAGTTGATTTTGACTATACTGCACAGGTGTATTAGATATCAGGGACTATTTTATTATTATTATTAATATTTATTTCTATAGCACCATTGATTCCATGGTGCTGTACATGAGAAGGGGTTACATACAAATTACAGGTATCACTTACAGTAAACAAACTAACAATGACAGACTGATACAGAGGGGAGAGGACCCTGCCCTTTCGGGCTTACATTCTACAGGATTGTGAGGCAGGAGACAGTAGGTCGGGGGGTTGCAGCAGTTCCGGTGTTGGTTGAGGCAATAACTCCGGTAGTGGTGAGGAGGCAGCAGGGTCATTGCAGGCTGTAGGCTTTCCTGAAGAGATGGGTTTTCAGGTTCCGTCTGAAGGATCTGAATGAGTTTGATAGTCGGATGTGTTGGGGCAAAGAATTCCAGAGGATGGGGGATATTCGGGAGAAGTCTTGGAGGCGGTTGGGTGAGGAGCGAATAAGTGTGGAGGAGAGAAGGATGTCTTGGGAGGATCGGAGATTACGTGAGGGAAGATATCGGGAGATTAGTTCAGAGATATATGGAGGAGACAGATTATAGATGGCCTTGTAGGTCAGTATTAGTAATTTGAACTGGATACGCTGAGGGAATGGGAGCCAGTGAAGAGATTTGCAGAGGGGAGAAGCGGAGGAGTAGCGAGGAGAGGTGAATTAGTCGTGCAGCAGAGTTAAGGATGGACTGGAGAGGTGCGAGGGTGTTAGCAGGGAGGCCAGAGAAAAGGGTGTTGCAGTAGTCGAGGCGGGAGATGATGAGGGCGTGCACAATCATTTTAGTAGATTGAGGGTTGAGGAAAGGACGGATTCTTGAAATATTTTTGAGCTGAAGGCGACAGGAGGTAGAAAGAGCTTGGATGTGCGGTTTGAAGGACAGGGCAGAGTCAAGGGTTACTCCGAGGCAGCGGACTTCTGGTACAGGGGAAAGCGTGATGTCGTTAATTGTGGTAGATAGGTCAGGTAAGGAAGATCTGTGGGATGGGGGAAAGATTATGAGTTCAGATTTGTCCACATTGAGTTTGAGGAAGCGGGAGGAGAAGAAGGAGGATATGGCTGATAGACACTCCGGGATTCTGGATAGCAGAGAAGTGATGTCTGGGCCAGAGAGGTAGATCTGAGTGTCATCAGCGTAAAGGTGGTACTGGAATCCGTGGGACTTTATGAGTTGCCCCAGGCCAAGTGTATAGATTGAGAAGAGTAGGGGTCCTAGAACAGAGCCTTGGGGAACTCCAACAGAGAGAGGGTGGGACGAGGAGGTAGTGTGGGAGTGGGAGACGCTGAATGTGCGGTTGGAAAGGTATGAGGAGATCCAAGATAGGGCGAGGTCTTTGACGCCAAAGGAGGAAAGAATCTGTAGTAGAAGGCAGTGGTCAACTGTGTCAAAAGCAGAGGACAGGTCAAGAAGCAGGAGTATAGAGTATTGTCCGTTTGCTTTGACTATATGGCAGAAGTCCACTAGATATCAGGAACTATATTACACACGATCACTAGATATCAGGAACTATATGACACACGATCACTAGATATCAGGAACTATATGGCACAAGTCCACTAGATATGAGGGACTATATGGCACAGGTCTACTAGATATCAGGGACAATATGGCACAAGTCTACTAGATATCAGGGACTATATGGCACAAGTCTACTAGATATCAGGGACTATATGGCACAGGTCTACTAGATATCAGGGACTATATGGCACAAGTCTACTAGATATCAGGGACTATATGGCACAAGTCTACTAGATATCAGGGACTATATGGCACAGGTCTACTAGATATCAGGGACAATATGGCACAAGTCTACTAGATATCAGGGACTATATGGCACAGGTCTACTAGATATCAGGGACTATATGGCACAAGTCTACTAGATATCAAGGACTATATGGCAAAAGTCCACTAGATATGAGGGACTATATGGCAGAAGTCCACTAGATATCAGGAACTATATGGCACAAGTCTACTAGATATCAGGGACTATATGGCACAGGTCTACTAGATATTAGGGACCATATGGCACAAGTCCACTATACACCAGGCACTATATAGAACACGGGAAATTGACATCATGGGTTTTGGGGGTAGTGGGTCACTGACACCTTCAGTGTGAAAGGTTTTTACATCCCAGCTAATGTGAACAATCAGGGAATCAATGTAACAGACGGAGGAGAGATGCAGCAATAAATACATGGACAATTATGGAAACTGTAAGAAATATGAAGTCACCATCATCATAGCCAGAGCTACCAGTTGAGTTTTGTTTTACTGGTTTTCTAAACTTCATTTATTTTCAGTGTTGTCCATTACCTTTCATTTGTGAAGTTTTTACTAAAGCAGGCACTGAAGAGTTAAAATGCCTGAAATCTTAAGAAGGAGGCAGAGTTGTATTGAGTGATCAGGTTTTCCTGGAGCCAGATGCCAGACAGTTGATGGGAGAGCAGTAACGTGTCGGTGGCGGCACAGGAGACGTCGCCGTATTAGTTGTTAACTGCTCCGGCTCTGCCGCTTATGAGGTTTTATACTTATGGTCACAATCAATCAGATTCAAGCAGGAATTTATAAGACCCCTGATACACCCCGCCGCACTCATGTTAATGGAGAATCACATCGCGCATGACGGTGAACAGGTGGTGAACCGAAATGACTGTCACAGGGGCGTCTTCATCATTTTAAAGACTTTCCGACCATTATTTGTTGTCTTCATTAAATCTTCAAGAATTCAATAACTTGAACTTTCTGGAAAACGCCTCGTCTGATTTTACGCTTCTTACAGGCTGTTACTTACCATTTCTAAATTACCACTTATTTAAATTTTGGTAACTTTTTGGGGGGATTAATCTCTTAAAAGAGAATCTGTCATCAGAAAAAAAGTCCTACTGTATATATCAAGTTTTTATGTTAAATGTCTATTCTTTTTCTTCTTTGTTAATCTTTTTCTTTATTAAAAAAAAAATTGGAAATCTTGCAATTTTTCCATTGGCCACTAGAGCGGCGATGCTAAACTCCTTCTTCTTATTGCGCCAGGAAATTCACATGCACATTAGCACATGCCTCTGGCATGTCGCTAGTGTGGCTAATTGCTCAGGAAAGTTGTGAATTTGGCATAATACCATGTATGTTAATCCTTGGAACATCCAGTGTCGGCTCCTTATCTTTTATTCAGGCTCTGGAGTTGAGCCCGCATAATTCCCGGCAGATGATGGCTGTGTTATTTAGCCATCACCTGCCTTTAATAGCTGTTTAATGCCCCTGTTAATCATTTACAAAATGCCTGGGATTCACCATACTAACAGCCCATTGCCCCCACCCCCACAAAGCAATTACAGGGTGCCATGACGGTCAAGGGTCTGCTGAAGACCACCTGTGCCTGTCCTGATGGTGCTCTGTTGAAGTCTTGCCTGTTGCAGGACTTCATAGAAGACTGTGATTTTGCTCTTCACTGCAGTACTGTGTGTAGTACAAGCGATCGGACGATTGCAGGTTCAAGTCCCCCAAGGGGACCCACAATTACAGTAAAAGTGAAACAAAAAAATGATGCTTTGTTTTTTTTACCGTTTGAATTAAGCTAATTTTCCCCTATTACTACTTAATTTAATTTTTTTTTTTATAAAACTACATGTTCTATCTCCATGTGCAAAAAAGAGACCGCTCTATAAAGATATAAAATTTATTAGCCCGCTTGGTAAACCCCCCCCAAAAAAAAATCGAAACTCCAGAATTGCGTGTCTTGCTACAACCGCAAAAAATGCACTAAAAAAACACACAAAAAATGAAACCGTTACAGTTCTTGGAAGTGGCGATTTTTATTTTTTTTACAAATTTTCATTATTTTTTTTTCACTACTTAAATAAAATAAAAACCGTGCATGTTTGGTATCTCCATAATCGCACTGACCTGCAGAATTATATTGCCGGGTTATTGTTACGGCATAATGAACATCATAAAAACAAAACAAAAACAATTGTGAATTCCATTTTTATTCCAGTTTTGCTGCACTTTGATTGGGACTTGGGATTTATGGAATTAAAACTTGTCCTGCAAACAGCAAGTCTATCATACGGTGATGTGGGTGGGAAAAAAAAAGAACTACTTACGACTCTGGGAAGAAGGGGAGGAAAAACCAAAAGTGCAAAAGTGGAATCGCCATGTTGGAAAGGGGTTTAAGCAATTAAATTCTAACAGGGGATGTGTTGACTTTCACGCAATAATGAAGTCCCCATATGCTGCGTCGTATGAACCTGATGGAGCCAATGTTCACACTTAAAAGGAATGTCCAGTTAAAAAAAATAATAATAAATAATCTAAAAGAGTTCAAATAGATCAGTCGCTCCCATCATGAAGTTTCTGTTAAATCCAAGGTTCCGGCAGCTCCACTCCCAGTTCTGTGCTCGGAGCAAAGAACAGTCTCCCAGGTTGGCCCATGATCAGAGAAGTGTGCAAAGGGGGCTGTCTGACTTATTTTCATAAAAAGCCAGCCCCCTTCTCTGTCACAGCCAATGCACAGGCAGAGGTGGTTATTACAGCTGCTGCCTCTACCTATGGATATTTCTGGGCTTCAACAGCTCCACTCCTAGGTTGTGCTTCCTCTGTCAGCATCTGTGTTATGCCTGAAGGGGGGATGGCTGACTGACTTATTTCAATAGCTGAGCCAGCTCCCATGGTGGAGACATAGACAGGGAAGGGGCTGGCTTATTTCAATACCTGAGCCAACTCCAATGACGGAGGCATAGACAGAGAAGGGGGCTGGCTTAGCTACTGAAATAAGCCAGTCAGCCGGTCCCCATGGCGGAGACATAGACTGAGAAGGGGGCTGGCTGGCTTATTTCAATAGCTAAGCCACCCCAATGACGGAGGCATAGAAAGAGAAGGGGGCTGGCTTAGCTACTGAAATAAGCCAGTCAGCCGGTCCCCATGGCGGAGACATAGACTGAGAAGGGGGCTGGCTGGCTTATTTCAATAGCTAAGCCACCCCAATGACGGAGGCATAGAAAGAGAAGGGGGCTGGCTTAGCTACTGAAATAAGCCACTCATCCAGCTCCAATGGCGGAGGCATAGACAGAGAAGAGGGGTGGTTTAGCTACTGAAATAAGCCAGTCAGCTGGTACCCATAGCAGAGACATAGACAGAGAAGGGGGCTGGCTTAGCTACTGAAATAAGCCAGTCAGCCGGTCCCCATGGCGGAGACATAGACAGAGAAGGGGGCTGGCTTAGGCCTCTTTCACACATCCGTTGTGCGCCTGACGGCGCACTCCGGCATTTTTTTGTCCAACCGCATCCGGCGAAATGTAATGCCGGATGCGGGTTTTTTCACATTGACATGCATTAGCGCTGGATGGCGCCGCATGTCAGTGCGTTGTATGCGGTTTTGTCCGGATCCGGCGGAATTGTACATTCCGGCGGCCGGACAAAACGCTGCATGTAACGTTTTTTTTTTTTGCCGGAGTCGTCTGATGTCTCCGGGCATCAGAAACCATCCGGCAAAAAAACCGCAAGCGGCGCATCCGGTTTTCTGATGCGGCGCTGCGGCTAAATACCGGGGGCGCCGTCAGGCGCACACCGGATGTGTGAAAGAGGCCTTAGCTACTGAAATAAGCCAGTCAGCCGGTCCCCATGGCAGAGACATAGACAGAGAAGGGGGCTGGCTGGCTTATTTCAATAGCTAAGCCACCCCAATGACGGAGACATAGACAGAGAAGGGGGCTGGCTGGCTTATTTCAATATCTAAGCCACCCCAATGACTGAGGCATAGAAAGAGAAGGGGGCTGGCTGGCTTATTTCAATAGCTAAGCCACCCAATGACGGAGGCATAGAAAGAGAAGGGGGCTGGCTTAGCTACTGAAATAAGCCAGTCAGCTGGTACCCATAGCAGAGACATAGACAGAGAAGGGGGATGGCTGGCTTATTTAAACCCCAATTGAGCCAACCCCAATGACGGAGGCATAGACAGAGAAGGAAGCTGGCTTAGATACTGAAATGAGCCCCCTCAACAGCAGTGTTGCGCACAGGGTTGGAAAATTGTGGCTTCTGTGAAATATAAGTATATTATTAAGCATAATGTTTTTTTTTAACAAGACTACCCTTTTAACACAGGCGCATATACAGACATACAGTACACGAGTGTGCGGCGTAATAAGATTTTGAGTGGCCGCACTCCTGTAGGAGAACTGCACGGATGTAATTCTCCTGTAATAGGATTTGACTACATGGCGAAAAACACACTGGATAGTTTTGCAGAAATGGCAGCGACCAAAATATTTGATTAATTACGTGTTGTGCCGGCACCGATGAGTCACCCTGTTTTGTGTGAAAAACTGAGAACTGAGAATTGCAGCAGTCGTAGCCATGTTATTCAGCTGCTCGCTGGAGGCAAAAAATATACAAAAAGTGAATTTCCAACCTTTTGTTTTTCTTTTTTATTTATCTAAATACAAAATTCTCCACTTTTCTCAGACACGGATCCAAATCCTCAGTTTACCTCCAGGGTGATAAGATTTTGGCAGCCTGTAAGAAGGCTCACCGCATAAATCCTGCCCTCCGCCAAGCCAGCGCTCATGTCACGCCTGGAGCAGGTTCTGCTAGTCCTCCCTGTAAGGGCTCGTTCACACCAGCAGACGGGTGCAATCCGATTAAAAATCACTCGTCCCCATGTTATTCTATGGGGCCGTGCACACGTCTGATTTTTCATTTGGAACGAAAAAAAATCACAGTATTTATGATTTGGCTACGAAAATTATTTGGCACTCGCCCATTGAACTCTGTGGGTCTGTGGAAAAAACAGAAAAGTTCAGGGAAGAAGGCACAAGTGTCAGCCATGAAGAAGGAGGCGGACGTCAGACAATGAATGATGACAACCCTGAGAGTGCATGTGAACTGATTCTGGGGGATGATTAGCATAAACATCATGGCATCCGGCATCTCTGCTATCTTCTCCTCCTGATGAACCGTGCTAACAGAGAAACGCGTCGGGCTGTCCGCAACTCATGCTAAGTCTTACCATCTTATTTGCCTCAATTTTTATATTATGTCATGATGTTATCTTTGCGGCATAAGGACTTGTTTTATGACCTTTGGGGCTGAAAGTCATTGTATAGCCCTAGGTGCTATGAATTATTATATGAAGATTGGCTATACTAAGTATTATGAGCTATATTATACTATTTCTGCATGAGTGATATGGATTTTTGTCTTTGCTGCCAAACCCATAGGATAATGCGGAGCATTTAGACTTATAAGGATCTATCCTTTTCATTTCTTCCCTTCACTATATTGTTTTCCCACCTATATTGATAGGGTATCATCAGGGAAGGCAGGGATAGTCCACCTTGAGTGGGGGCGCCAAATAATCGATTCTTAGGGTGCCAACCTCCACAGCAAGGAAGGGTTAAGATTAGGCATATTGTAGGGTTTTGGCAGGCAGGATTTTTGGTCTTATCACGGTTTCATATCTATTGGTTTATATATAACCATCTACACTGGGTTAGGTGTTTTTAAGGATAAAATTATTTTTTTTTAAAAGAGATTTATGTACACTAGTCTGGTGAGTGATGTCAGTGATGGTCGGAGTACAGGCAGTCTGGTGAGTGATGTCAGTGATAGTCGAGGCGCAGGCAGTCCTGTGAGTGATGTCAGTGATTGTTGAGGCGCAGACAGTCTGGTGAGTGATGTCAGTGATGGTCGAGGCGCAGACAGTCTGGTGAGTGATGTCAGTGATGGTCGAGGCGCAGGCAGTCTGGTGAGTGATGTCAGTGATGGTCGGGGCACAGGCAGTCTGGTGAGTGATATCAGTGATGGTCGAGGCGCAGGCAGTCCGGGGAGTGATTCAGTGATGGTCAAAGCGCAGGAAGTCCGGTAAGTGATGTCAGTGATGGTCAGGACACAGGCAGTCTGGTGAGTGATGTCAGTGATGGTCGAGGCACAGGCAGTCTGGTGAGTGATGTCAGTGATAGGCATTGCACAGGCAGTCTGGTGAGTGACGTCAGTGATGGTCGGAGCACAGGCAGTCTGGTGAGTGATGTCAGTGATGGTCGGAGCACAGGCAGTCTGGTGAGTGATGTCAGTGATGGTCGAGGCGCAGACAGTCTGGTGAGTGATGTCAGTGATGGTCGGGCACAGGCAGTCTGGTGAGTGATGTTAGTGATGTTTGAGGCGCAGGCAGTCTGGTGAGAGATGTCAGTGATGGTCGAGGAGCAGGCAGTCTGGTGAGTGATTCAGTGATGGTCAAAGCGCAGGAAGTCCGGTAAGTGATGTCAGTGATGGTCGGGGCACAGGCAGTCCATTGAGTGATGTCAGTAATGATCAAGGCACAGGCAGTCTTGTGAGTTTTGTCAGTGATGGTCAAGGCGCAGGCAGTCTGGTGAGTTATGTCAGTGATTGTCGAGGCGCAGTCTGGTGAGTGATGTCAGTGATTGTCAAGGCGCAGTCTGGTGAGTGATGTCAGTGATGGTCGAGGCACAGGCAGTCTGGTGAGTGATGTCAGTGATAGTCGAGGTGCAGGCCATCCCGTGAGTGATGTCAGTGATTGTTGAGGCGCAGACAGTCTGGTGAGTGATGTCAGTGATGGTCGAGGCGCAGACAGTCTGGAGAGTGATGTCAGTGATGGTCGAGGCGCAGGCAGTCTGGTGAGTGATATCAGTGATAGTCGAGGCGCAGGCAGTCCTGTGAGTGATGTCAGTGATTGTTGAGGCGCAGACAGTCTGGTGAGTGATGTCAGTGATGGTCGAGGCGCAGACAGTCTGGTGAGTGATGTCAGTGATGGTCGAGGCGCAGGCAGTCTGGTGAGTGATGTCAGTGATGGTCGGGGCACAGGCAGTCTGGTGAGTGATATCAGTGATGGTCGAGGCACAGGGAGTCTGGTGAGTGATGTCAGTGATAGGCATTGCACAGGCAGTCTGGTGAGTGACATCAGTGATGGTCGGAGCACAGGCAGTCTGGTGAGTGATGTCAGTGATGGTCGGAGCACAGGCAGTCTGGTGAGTGATGTCAGTGATGGTCGAGGCGCAGACAGTCTGGTGAGTGATGTCAGTGATGGTCGGGGCACAGGCAGTCTGGTGAGTGATGTTAGTGATGTTCGAGGCGCAGGCAGTCTGGTGAGAGATGTCAGTGATGGTCGAGGCGCAGGCAGTCCGGTGAGTGATTCAGTGATGGTCAAAGCGCAGGAAGTCCGGTAAGTGATGTCAGTGATGGTCGGGGCACAGGCAGTCCATTGAGTGATGTCAGTAATGATCAAGGCACAGGCAGTCTTGTGAGTTTTGTCAGTGATGGTCAAGGCGCAGGCAGTCTGGTGAGTTATGTCAGTGATTGTCGAGGCGCAGTCTGGTGAGTGATGTCAGTGATGGTCGAGGAGCAGGCAGTCTCGTGAGTGATGTCAGTGATGGTCAAGGTGCAGGCAGTCCAGTGAGTGATACCAGTGATGGTCGAGGCGCAGGCAGTCTGGTGAGTGATATCAGTGATGGATGAGGTGCAGGCAGTGTGGTGAGTGATGTCAGTGATGGTCGAAGCGCAGGCAGTCTGGTGAGTGATGTCAGTGATGGTCGAGGCGCAGGCAGTCTGGTGAGTGATATCAGTGATGGACGAGGTGCAGGCAGTCTGGTGAGTGATGTCAGTGATGGTCGAGGCACAGGCTGTCTGGTGAGTGATGTCAGTGATAGTCGAGGTGCAGGCCGTCCCGTGAGTGATGTCAGTGATTGTTGAGGCACAGACAGTCTGGTGAGTGATGTCAGTTATGGTCGAGGCGTAGACAGTCTGGTGAGTGATGTCAGTGATGGTCGAGGCGCAGGCAGTCTGGTGAGTGATGTCAGTGATGGTCGGGGCACAGGCAGTCTGGTGAGTGACATGAGTGATGGTCGAGGCGCAGGCAGTCCAGGGAGTGATGTCAGTGATGGTCGAGGCGCAGGCAGTCCAGGGAGTGATGTCAGTGATGGTCAGGACACAGGCAGTCTGGTGAGTAATGTCAGTGATAGGCATTGCACAGACAGTCTGGTGAGTGATGTCAGTGATGGTCGGAGCACAGGCACTCAAGTGAGTGATGTCAGTGATGGTTGAGGCGCAGACAGTCTGGTGAGTGATGTCAGTGATGGTCGGAGCACAGGCAGTCTGGTGAGTGATGTCAGTGATGGTCGAGGCGCAGACAGTCTGGTGAGTGATGTCAGTGATGGTCGGGGCACAGGCAGTCTGGTGACTGATGTTAGTGATGTTCGAGGCACAGGCAGTCTGGTGAGAGATGTCAGTGATGGTCGAGGCGCAGGCAGTCCAGTGAGTGATTCAATGATGGTCAAAGCGCAGACAGTCTGGTGAGTGATGTCAGTGATGGTCGGGGCACAGGCAGTCCATTGAGTGATGTCAGTAATGATCAAGGCACAGGCAGTCTGGTGAGTGATGTCAGTGATTGTCGAGGCGCAGTCTGGTGAGAGATGTCAGTGATAGTCGAGGAGCAGGAAGTCTGGTGAGTGATGTCAGTGATGGTTGAGGCGCAGGCAGTCCAGTGAGTGATATCAGTGATAGTCAAGGCGCAGGCAGTCTGGTGAGTGATATCAGTGATGGTCGAGGAGCAGGCAGTCTGGTGAGTGATGTCAGTGATGGTTGAGGCGCAGGCAGTCCAGTGAGTGATATAAGTGATGGTCGAGGCACAGGCAGTCTGGTGAGTGATATCAGTGATGGTCGAGGCGCAGGCAGTGTGGTGAGTGATGTCAGTGATGGTCAAGGCGCAGGCAGTCCAGTGAGTGATGTCAGTGATGGTCGAGGCGCAGGCAGTCCAGTGAGTGATATCAGTGATGGACGAGCTGCAGGCAGTCTGGTGAGTGATGTCAGTGATGGACGAGGCGCAGGCAGTCTGGTGAGTGATGTCAGTGATGGACGAGGCGCAGGCAGTCCAGTGAGTGATGTCAGTGATGGTCGAGGCGCAGGCAGTCCAGTGAGTGACATCAGTGATGGTTGAGGCGCAGGCAGTGTGGTGAGTGATGTCAGTGATGGTCGAGGCGCAGGCAGTCTGGTGAGTGATATCAGTGATGGACGAGGTGCAGGCAGTGTGGTAAGTGATGTCAGTGATGATCGAGGAGCAGGCAGTCTGGTGAGTGATGTCAGTGATGGTCGAGGCGCAGGCACTCCAGAGAGTGATATCAGTGATGGACGAGGTGCAGGCAGTCTGGTGAGTGATGTCAGTGATGGACGAGGCGCAGGCAGTCTGGTGAGTGATGTCAGTGATGGTCGAGGCGCAGGCAGTCCAGTGAGTGATATCAGTGATGGACGAGGTGCAGGCAGTCTGGTGAGTGATGTCAGTGATGGACGAGGCGCAGGCAGTGTGGTGAGTGACGTCAGTGATGGTCGAGGCGCAGGCAGTCTGGTGAGTGATATCAGTGATGGACGAGGTGCAGGCAGTGTGGTAAGTGATGTCAGTGATGGTCGAGGAGCAGGCAGTCTGGTGAGTGATGTCAGTGATGGTCGAGGCGCAGGCAGTACAGTGAGTGATATCAGTGATGGTCGAGGCGCAGGCAGTCTGGTGAGTGATATCAGTGATGGACGAGGTGCAAGCAGTGTGGTAAGTGATGTCAGTGATGATCGAGGAGCAGGCAGTCTGGTGAGTGATGTCAGTGATGGTCGAGGCGCAGGCAGTCCAGTGAGTGATATCAGTGATGGACGAGGTGCAGGCAATCTGGTGAGTGATGTCAGTGATGGACGAGGCGCAGGCAGTCTGGTGAGTGATGTCAGTGATGGACGAGGCGCAGGCATTCCAGTGAGTGATGTCAGTGATGGTCGAGGTGCAGGCAGTACAGTGAGTGATGTCAGTGATGGACGAGGTGCAGGCAGTCCAGTGAGTGATATCAGTGATGGATGAGGTGCAGGCAGTCTGGTGAGTGATGTCAGTGATGCACGAGGCGCAGGCAGTCTGGTGAGTGATATCAGTGATGGTCGAGGCACAGGCAGTGTGGTGAGTGATGTCAGTGATGGACGAGGCGCAGGCAGTCCAGTGAGTGATATCAGTGATGGTCGAGGCGCAGGCAGTCCAGTGAGTGATATCAGTGATGGACGAGGTGCAGGCAGTCTGGTGAGTGATGTCAGTGATGGACGAGGCGCAGGCAGTCCAGTGAGTGATGTCAGTGATGGTCGAGGCGCAGGCAGTACAGTGAGTGATATCAGTGATGGGCGAGGTGCAGGCAGTCTGGTGAGTGATGTCAGTGATGGTCGAGGAGCAGGCAGTCTGGTGAGTGATGTCAGTGATGGTCGAGGCGCAGGCAGTCTAGTGAGTGATGTCAGTGATGGACGAGGTGCAGGCAGTCTGGTGAGTGATGTCAGTGAATCACTGGTCTGCCTGTGCCCCTGCTGCAACTATGGTCCAATGCTGACGACCATGCACTGCATGTCACTGAAGGGTGAGTGGCGCCAGCAGTGCAGTGCTGTAACATTAATGACATATTTTTTCAAATTGCACCCCCTTCCCTCCAGGATGATATGAGGTAGCACACCAGGCAGTCACCTACCTCTGCCTGCCCTCTGTCCTGGCTCTGGAGATAGTTATTAGCTGAATGTTAGCTTAACCCAACCTATTTCATTGTATTGTCTTGATCACACTTACCTCTATTCTCACAGTTCTCGTGATTGGGCAGCTTACTGCCTGCCAAAAAGTCAGCACACTCCGCTTCTACTGCGATCATCATTCCCATAATAAGATTAGTTGCATAGTATTCTATCTCCAACTATTTCACAGAAACATTTGCACAGTACTCTGCTGTCATCAATCCCATCCCATGATATTCATCTGTACACTGTGTTCTGTCCCATTGTACTTGAAATTATACTGCCCCTCTCCCATACTGCCCAGTTTATAAGTGGACATGTCACTGCCTCCAACAAAATCAACACATTTCTGCTGTGATATTTCCCATGACACCCCCTGCTATTAAATAAAACTATCCCTGTCCCGTGCAACCCTGTCCTCACTATCATAGCTAAATGATTGGACAGGTCACTGCTTCCAACAAAATCAGCACACCCTTCTCCTTTGTTAATAACCAATATTATGATTGGTTAAAAAAAAACTACAAATTGTTCTCTCCCTTCCCAGTTTGTGATGCTGCTTGTTCATCTGTGTCCTCGCTATAATAGTCACATGGATGGACAGGTCACTGCCTCCAACAAAATCAGCAGCACATTCCTCTGCTGTGATCATTACAATTATAAGAATAGCTAGATAGTGTTCTATCCATACCCATTGTATGATACTGCACCATGTCACATGCTGCTGTGATAATTCCCATAATAGGATTGGTTACAACGTCATCTGTCCCTGCCCATTTCACAATACTTCTTAATGTCATATTCACCTCTGTCCTCACTTTTAGGTCGGGATCACACATGCGAAAAACTCGCACGATTCTTGTGCGAGTCTCCCACATGAACGCCCAGCACACGGACCGGAGCGAGCGACTGAATGTATTTCTATGCAGCCGCACACTCCGGTCCGAGTGCCGGGTATTCATGCGAGTTTCTCGCATGTGTGATCCCGGCCTTATAGTCTTGAGCGGACGGTCACTGCCTCCAACAAAATCAGCAGCACCTTCCTCTGCTGAGATAATTTTGATGATAAGATTGGCTACAAAGACCACTTCATGATACCAAACCATGTCATATTTACCTCTGTCCTCAGTACCCTAATCAGCAGCAGACAGGTCACTGCCTCAAACAACATCAACAGAACCCTCCTCTGCTGTGATAATTTTAATGATATAATTGGCTAAAAAGGCATGCATCACTGCCCATTCCATGATACTTCTCCATGTCATATTTACCAATGTTCTCAGTACCACAACCGCGAGTGGGCAGGTCACTGTCTCCAACAAAATCAACAGCACCCTCCTCTGCTGTGATAGTTTTAATGATATAATTGGCTACAAAGCCAATTATCACAACACTTCTCCATGTCATATTCACTGCTGTCCTCACTACCCAAGTCACCAGCGCACAGGTCACTGCCTCTGACAAAATCAGCACAACATTAATAGGAAAAAATAAATTCCAGTGAAGAGAATATGTTACGCCACTTTGTAAAAAAATTATAAGTTTTTTTATTTGTGAATTTATATATAAAAGAAATACAAAAAATGAACTCAAAAGAACAAAAAAAAAAAGGTGTATTTTATGGCAATTCCGGCTTGTCTGCTCCCTCTGTTTGCGTTACGACCTCCGATCCGCTTGATGCTAGTAATGTCCGCCTGTTGTAATGTCCTTTCATGATGGCGGAGTTGTTGTTTTCGTTGAGGATTTGCTTCTGTTTTTGTCGGTTCAGGGACTGCACGAGTCCTAGTACGACAGCTGCTAGTGAATATTGTCCAGTGATTATTTTTGGCTGTGATATTAACGGATTTGGCTGTACTCTTCCTAGAAGAAAATAGGTTTTGATTTTTCCTTCCTGCTCGCTAATACCTTTCACGTAAATCTCTCCGCGATACTCAAACGCAAAGCCGCGATCCTTCAGGACATGGTAGGTTTCCTCAGGCACTTGGATTCTGCCGCTCACTCCCGTGCTGTCCATTCTACTTGCCAGGTTTACAGTTTTCCCCCATATATCATATTGAGGTTTCTTAGCCCCAATGACTCCGGCAACAACTGACCCGTGACTGATACCTGGGAGAAAAATGACATAAATCAGCTGTAACGTGGCGGATATGACAGGTTAGTATAGCAAAGTTACTTTACTAAAGATGAACAGACATTTATAGACATTTCATAACTTTCCCAAATTCTTATGAAAAACTTTACAGCACATCCTGCATTGTACTACTGAACCCAATGTATTATATATTTTAGGAGTCGGAGTCAGTCCATTTTACACCGGCTCCACCAAAATGGCTCCGACTCCACAGCCCTGATTACAAAGTAACACATATTTTAACAGTTACAAGAGGAGTGAGGGCCCTGCTCACAAGATTACAGAAAAGAGAAGTTTTGAAGATGGAAGTGGGAGGTTCGGAATATGGAGGATGTTAATGTTATGTCAGTTGCAGAATGGAGAGCACAGGCAGGGTGATAGAGATGAGTGAGGCGATGTAGGGCGGTGCAAAACTGTGCAGAGCTTTCTGGGTGAGAGCAATGAGTTTATATTGTATTCTGTATCGGATGGGTAACCAGTGCAATGACTGGCACAGGGTGGAGGCATAGGTGTAGCAGCTGGTCAGAAATATAATCCTGGCTGCCGCATTAAGCCGGTTTGGAGAGGAGAGAGTTTAGTAAGAGGGAAATCAATCAGTAGAGAGTTGCAATACTCCAGATGAAAATGAATAAGAGCTACAGTAAGTTCTTGCAGTTTCAAAGGTGAGAAAAGGTCGGATTCAGGAGATGTTTTTTAGATGCAGGTGACATAAGTGAGGGAGTGATGCCGACTTTCTTTTCTTTTTTTATCTATCTATCTATCTATCTATCTATCTAATCTATCTATCCCATATCTATCTACTTATCTATCTATCTATCTATCTATCTATCGCATTTCTATCTATCTATCTACTTATCTATCTATCTATCTATCTATCTATCTATCTATCTATCCCATATCTATCTATCTATCTACTTATCTATCTATTATCTTTTTATCATCTATCTATCGATTCTATGTATCTATCTATCATCTATTTATCTATATATCATCTATCTATCTATCTATATCTATCTATCTATCTATCTATCTATCTTTATATAACTGAGTCTGATACATTTTCTAGCACAGGAATATACAGTCATGCACTGTCATGATGCAGACACTATATTCATCAGCATATAAATGCGCGAGATTCTTTTGAGCCCGATGATGTGAGTGAGTTGGGTTTGCTATCATTATTTTCCTGCCGCTGGATGACAGGCTTGATGACTTGTGCGCCGCTGATACGACCATGAGTCACCATGTAAAGGTCCCGTTTACAACACATAAACCCGGTGCACTCTGGTGTAGGAGTCATTAGTTCCTTGTGACCTCTCCAGAATTTTGGTGACGGCTCTTTTTAGCACGCATTAAACATCCGGATGAAGCTGGGCATAAATGATCGACCGGACTCATCTGAATTCATTATTTTCATTCATTATGATGTATTTAATGCAGCGAGGATCACGACAAAATCACTTTATCACTCACGTAGTTTAATATTCTGGGCTAAAAATCTCTAGATGTGATGAGGGCAGAACATGCAGAAGTGGTGTCCTGTATGGTGAGTGCCGCAGCAGAAAACATTATTAGGACGATTATAATAATTATATTGAGATGCAATTCATAAAAAAAAAGATCAAAGATGGCAGGATTAATGGTCACGTGCTCAGGTTGCTGGAAAACTGTGAAGAGGTGACATTTTTCAATTAACCACTTACGATGCATATGAAAACACATTTCCTGCACCTTAACGTGTTACTCATCTGTCCTGGCTACAGCATCGGGCACCGCATCCTCCTCATTAGTGCTTCCAAAACTCCAGCCCTTACGGCCCCCACAAGTCATGTTCTCAGGATCTCCATAGTGCTGCACAGGTGACAGAATTCCCCATGTCTTGATGATACTTTCACCAACTGTGCAATACTAATGAAATCCTGAAAACATGACGTGTGCATTCATGCCGCTACAATGGACTGCCTCTACTCTTGGACTCCATGACAAAACAAACACTGCTATACTACTGGCCAGCTCAACTATACTGGTGACTATCTCCACTATACTGGACTCTGTGGCAAACCAAGATCTTCTATACTGGTGACTATTATTGATGAGAGAGTATTAGTGATCTTCGAGTATTTGGAAGTGCTCGGAGATTTAGTTTCTGTCGCCGCAGCTGCATGATTTGCGGCTACTAGACAGCCTGAATACATGTTGGGATTGCCTGTTTGTTAGAGAATCCCCACATGTATTCAGGCTATTTAGCAGCCGCAAATCATGGAGCTGCGGCGACAGAAACTAAATCTCCGAGCACGCCCAAATACTCAGAGATCACCCGAGCATGCTCGGGAAAACCCGAGCAACGAGCATACTCGCTCATCACTAGTGACTATCTCTGCTATACTGGACTCTGTGGCAAACCAAGCTCTACTGTACTGGTGACCATCTCCGCTATACTGGACTCTGTGGCAAACCAAGCTCTACTGTACTGGTGACCATCTCCGCTATACTGGACTCTGTGGCAAACCAAGATCTACTGTACTGGTGACCATCTCTGCTATACTGGACTCTGTGGCAAACCAAGATCTACTATACTGGTGACTATTAGTGATGAGCGAGTATTAGTGATCTCCGAGTATTTGGAAGTGCTCGGAGATTTAGTTTCTGTCGCCGCAGCTGCATGATTTGCGGCTGCTAGACAGCCTGAATACATGTTGGGATTGCCTGTTTGTTAGAGAATCCCCACATGTATTCAGGCTATTTAGCAGCTGCAAATCATGGAGCTGCGGCGACAGAAACTAAATTTTCGAGCACGCCCAAATACTCGGAGATCACCCGAGCATGCTCGGGAAAACCCGAGCAACGAGCATACTCGCTCATCACTAGTGACTATCTCTGCTATACTCGACTCTGTGGCAAACCAAGCTCTACTGTACTTGTGACCATCTCTGCTATACTGGACTCTGTGGCAAACCAAGATCTACTATACTGGTGACTATTAGTGATGAGCGAGTATTAGTGATCTCCGAGTATTTGGAAGTGCTCGGAGATTTAGTTTCTGTCGCCGCAGCTGTATGATTTGCGGCTGCTAGACAGCCTGAATACATGTTGGGATTGCCTGTTTGTTAGAGAATCCCCACATGTATTCAGGCTATTTAGCAGCCGCAAATCATGGAGCTGCGGCGACAGAAACAAAATCTCCGAGCACGCCCAAATACTCGGAGATCACCCGAGCATGCTTGGAAAAACCCGAGCAACGAGCATACTCGCTCATCACAAGTGACTATCTCTGCTATACTGGACTTTGTGGAAAACCCAAATCTGCTATACTGAACTCTGTTACAAAATCAGCTTTGTTATATCGCTAAGTGAACTCTGCCATACTTTCTGCCAGCTTTGTACTGGTGTAAAATGACCGAGAGCGGTAGCCGTGGACAAGCTGCTGCTCCATAACGCCCTGGAACTTTACAGAATCCCAGTGGGCTGTCAGGTGTGTGGTGTAGCTCAATCCCTTGTAGACCCCAGGCTTTCGCTGTACCAAGGTCTCCATCTTCCCGAGTTGCCACACATAACTCAGGGGACACACAGTTCGCTTCAACAGACAGAAGTTTACAGAATAGTTCAGGTTCATCATGTTGGGACATGCAGTATTAGGCACAGCACTTCTCATTTCTTGTTTCCATAACACGACACATATTCAGCATTACTATCCATTACAACATACACTGGGGGAAAAAGTATTTAGTCAGCGACCAATTGTGCAAGTTCTCCCACTTACAAATATGAGGTCTGTAATTGACATCACAGGTAGACCACAACTATGAGAGTCAAAATGAGAAAACAAATCCAGAAAATCACCTTGTCTGATTTGGGAAGATTTATTTTGCAAATTATGGTGGAAAATAAGTATTTGGTCACCTAAAAACATGCAAGATTTCTGACTCTCACAGACCTGTAACTTCTCCTCTGTCCTCCACTCATTACCTGTAGTAATGGCTTCTGTTTGACCTTGTTATAAAAGACACCTGTCCACAACCTCAAACAGTCACACTCCAAACTGGAGAAGATGTGGAAGGTGAAGGCAACAGTGATTCCAGTGGTGATAGGAGCACTTGGAGCAGTGACCCTAAGTTGGAAGAATGGCTGCAACAGATCCCAGAAGCAACATCTGAGCTCTCTGTCCAGAAAAGAGCAATGCTGGGAACAGCTAAGATCCTGCTCAGAACCCTCAAACTCCCAGGCCTCTGGTAGAGGATCCGAGAATGAGAAAGGACAACAAAGACCACCCCCAGTGGGGGTGAGAAGGAAGTTTTTTTTATATATATATATATATATATATATATACTTTTTTTTACACATCTTAATAGTCCCACAAGGCGACCAAACCAAGAGATCCCTTGATAACACTGATAGTACACTGTACTACTTACATAGTGCAGTGCATAATCTAACCTATCAATGTTTGACAAACATGTAGCCTATTAGACCAGACTTTGGTGGGATCTAATAGGCTAAGGCAAATGTCAGATACAGAGGCCATTGTTAGACTTCTTTATTGCCTTATCAGCCATCGGCACTACCAATGAGCTGATAGAAGGAGTGATATCTCTTTGTCAAACTCCGTACATGCTACTGTCATTATTGACTGTATGTAGCATCTGAGCGGTTAAAGTGCTGGGATCTGAGCTAGGTCAGATCCCTGGACGGATTGCTGTAAACTAATAAACGGTTACAGCCATTTGTGGGAAGGGGTTCAAGACGACTCCTAAGCTCTTATCGAGTAGAGATGTAGGTCAATAAAGTTATACTGAAGCTTTCCCTGTAAACCTATATATCCGTGTGCTCAGCTCCTCCAGCTCTACAGCATACAGAATACCGTGTCTTCTGCGACAAGTTCCCTTTAACGTCAAACATTTTGGTGTCTTGCACAATACTTACCGATACGGAGCTCAAAGTTGTTAAATGAATGTTTGTTAATCTCCTGGATGCTTTCATTCAGTGCGATGGAGAAGTCGGCCACGGCACACAAGTGTCCCCATTTGTCTTCACATTGCTAAATGAAACGCAAGAAAAAAAAACATTAGATGTCTTCACCAAGAACGGGAAATGTTTACTTTTGCTGTTATAACGTACGTTTAATTTTATAATTTCAATAATAAAAAAAATCTTATTTTATTGCATAATTTATATTTTATTTTTAAGTTACTAGTTGTAGGCGGCGAACGTGGATCGCAAAAATTTGGGGTACAAAGTGGCTCAAAATAGTGTGCTTTTTCAGTAACAGCGCCACTCTTGTCCATAGGCCGTGTCTGGTATTGCAAATGGCACATAGTAGATGATGGCCAAGATTTTGAAACACAGACTAGGAGCTTCACTTTATCCTTCTGCCTTGATGTAAGGGATGGGGATAACCATGGCCTTCTTTTATATGGCTAGAAGATGGGCCCTCGGAATGAATTTCCTCTCTACCCAACAGTGTGATATTGAATAAGCTCCAGCCGCCATTCGTATAAGATATCTGGCTCATACAGAAGAACCTGCAATCATGGCATTAGGTTGTATTTTATAAGTACCTGTTTCTCTGGAGATAATCCCGAAACGGCCATGTATGTGCTCCCAATAGTTTTGATCTTTTCTATGTCCTGGAATCTTTCTTCATCTAATAACTACAGAAAAATACAGAAAATGTGTATAAAGTCACAAGGACATCAGTATTTTATGTTGTGTTATACACAATGAAGGTAGATGGCTGATAAGGTGACCCATCAAAGAGAGTCTAGGGCAAGATGGTGCCAGCTAGTTGGACCAGTGCCAATGTCGCAAGAATACGGCATGGGGCAAGAGGGTCTATGGTCTCAGTAGAGTTATGCTTTGAAGAAGTTCTTTCATTGATCTACTGTATTAGAAACCACCTTGTCTACACCTGCATTAGCCACAAGAGCTGCGCTCACTGGTGGTTGTTCTACAATAGCAAGGATCAGAAGAAGCAAGATAAGGACAATCACTGCAGTTTCTAGGAGGACAGGCACCAAGACGTGGAGAAGAAGCTCCACATGAAGACACAGAGTTAGGAACTTGTAGTAATGAGTCTAACGTGTTGGCGTTAATTGGTCACCTGGATGCTCTTACTCTAGAGCATCTGTAGGACGGTCTATCAAAGAAGAACTTGTGGGCACAGTGGCAATGGGCAATAGATGTAAAGACGCTTAAGCTCCACTTCTTGGAAGAACCATTTTCTAAGAATTTTGTCCGCCAGACATACCACAAAATTAAAATATGGGGAAAGGATAATTCAATGCCAGTTGTACTCTATTTCAACACTCAAGTGCAACGGTTTGTACGGGGTCTACTTCAAAGCATACCAATTTTATGTGTTGAGAGTAATCGGTAAAGTTCGTCTCCAAATGTGTTTATAACCACAGCTCTATTGCAGGTCACATCCGTCCATGCAGATTCAATCCCCTTATTTTTCTGCTTCCTAAATGCTAGGACTCCATTGATAATGGAGCATCTCGGCATCATGCACTAGAAACCTGAAAGTGCGTCTCTCTCTGTTAGGTTTATGCAACCCCAAGAAGGTTTGATAATCCTTCTAAGAAGTCGGGAGGTCTCCCTTTTTTCTGGGAGCCAATTGGAAGTTCTGGAAGAGTTGGCAAGTATGCTGCAAATAAGTCAGTCTTTAGTATGTTGGTACCTTGTTAGGTGTCCCTTCCTCTCCGTTGGGTTGTCCTAGTTCTACTGCAATATACAAATACTTTATGTTCTGAGAGTATCGAGCAAAGTTTGTCCCTAGAAGTGTTTATAACCAACTCCATACCAATTCCACCTTCTAATTTCTTGACCCCCGAATGCTAGGGCTCCTAATTATGGAGCATTCTGGCAAGATATACTAGAAACCTGAAAGTGTTGCTCTGTGGGAGGTTTCCACAACACCCAGGAGACTTGACAACTATTCCAGGAGTGCGTGAAGTCTTCAGTTTTTCTGGAAGCCCACTGGACGTTCAGAAAAAGTTAGCCAATATGGGTGGCCTTTGGTTGGTTGCTGCCCTGTGTGATACGCTCTCTTGATGCCCCTTGCTGTCCAAAGGTTCTTCCTGGTTCTAATATAATAGATGCCAATTTTATATGTTTATACAGAACAGAAAAATGGCATAAGTTGTTTTTCCTCAAAATGTATCCAAAAATATTTCATCCAATATGAATATACAATTACAGACAGACTTCCATAGATTGCTCTCCTGCTAAAAGACACTGACTGACGATAAGGGAAACACACCTACGGCGACAATTTGGCAGACCTCTCCTTTCTCTAATGTGAGGGTCCAACAACATCATGGAGATGTGCCAACTCTTTCAGGAGTCTTGGAGGTCTCTTCTTTTTGAACAGGAGAGCAAAGACACTGACCGACGATGAGGGAAACACACCTACGGCGACATTTCGGGAGACCTCTCCTTTCTCTAATGTGAGGGTCCAACAACATCATGGAGATGTGTCAACTCTTTCAGTAGTCTTGGAGGTCTCTTCTTTTTGAGCAGGAGAGCAAAGACACTGACCGACGATGAGGGAAACACACCTACGGCGACATTTACGGGAGACCTCTCCTTTCTCTAATGTGAGGGTTCAACAACACCAAGGAGATGTGCCAACTCTTTCAGTGGTCTTGAAGGTCTCTTCTTTCTCTGAAAGCCTACTGAAAGATTTTCTGAAAGAGTTGGCAAGTAGGCTAAAAGTGGTCGGATTTTGGTTGGTGCCCTCTGTAGTTCATTCTTTGTACATAACCTTGTTTTCTATACGTTTGGGTAAAAGTGTAGAACTGAGGGTGAAATGTCTAGGTGTGCTGTCCATCATAGCAAGTCTCCTCACTTCAGTAGTGAGAAGGTTTTGCCCTAACCGCACATCTCTAAGGCCAGCGTTCTATGGCTAGAGTCCCTTCAATTCTGCTTACACAAATTATGTAAAATATAACAGGACTATCCGCTTAATGCACACCAATATTCTGAATTTCAATGACCTGGTTTTTGGGAATGCAAGCGGCTCGGGTACACTGTTTATGCGCCCATATGCCAATCTCAAGGCATGTTGTTTTCTATTTGGAACAAATTAAGATGCATAATATTTAGAGAGGAATAAAAATATTTTTATTTCTCTGAAGTTTCAATCACAGTCACTCGCATTTCTCCTCCAGTTACTGAGCGGTCCATCTGCTACACTTCTGAAAATCAGGCAGCTGAGGTCACTCGAATATGGTACAGATGGCACCGAAATCTTACTAAATACATTAACACATGTCACATAAAAACTCATCTTATCCGCTGTGCTCCATATCTCATGTGCAAAGAGGTCACAACAAACAATACGGGCACATCAATGACACCCTACTATAAGTGACCCTGATCATAGCATAGCGGACTGCTTCTGGGCAGCAAACTACATGGCACCTTCACGTATTTGTGAGTTTATGAAGGAGTTTAAGAAAATCTATCCTTTCCTTTTATGGCAGTCAGTAATATTATAGCAGTTATATTCTTGTACCTAGGAGCAGTATTATAGTAGTTATATTCTTGTACATAGGGGGCAATATTATAGTAGTTGTATTCTTGTACATAGGGGCAGTATTATAGTAGTTATATTCTTGTACATAAGGGACAGTATTATAGTAGTTATATTCTTGTACATAGGAGCAGTATTATAGTAGCTATATTCTTGTACATAGGGGCAGTATTATAGTAGTTATATTCTAGTACATAGGAGCAGTATTATAGTAGTTATTTTCTTGTACATAGGGGGCAGTATTATAATAGCTATATTCTTGTATATAGGGGGCAGTATTATAATAGTTATAATCTTGCACATAGGGGCAGTATTATAGTAGTTATATTCTTGTACATAGGAGCAGTATTATAGTAGTTATATTCTTGTACATAGGGGGCAGTATTATAATAGTTATATTCTTGCACATAGGGGCAGTATTATAATAGCTATATTCTTGTATATAGGGGGCAGTATTATAATAGTTATAATCTTGCACATAGGGGCAGTATTATAGTAGTTATATTCTTGTACATAGGGGTAGTATTATAGTAGTTATATTCTTGCACATATTGGCAGTATTATAATAGCTATATTCTTGTATATAGGGGGCAGTATTATAATAGTTATAATCTTGCACATAGGGGCAGTATTATAGTAGTTATATTCTTGTACATAGGGGTAGTATTATAGTAGTTATATTCTTGTACATAGGGGGCAGTATTATAATAGTTATATTCTTGCACATAGGGAGCAGTATTATAGTAGTTATATTCTTGTACATAGGAGCAGTATTATAGTAGTTATATTCTTGTACATAGGAGCAGTATTATAGTAGTTATATTCTTGTACATAGGAGCAGTATTATAGTAGTTATATTCTTGTACATAGGGGCAGTATTATAGTAGTTATATTCTTGTACATAGGGGTAGTATTATAGTAGTTATATTCTTGTACATAGGGAGCAGTATTATAGTAGTTATATTCTTGTACATAGCAGCAGTATTATAGTAGTTATATTCTTGCACATTGGAGCAGTATTATAGTAGTTATATTCTTGTACATAGGGCAGCATTATAGTAGTTATATTCTTGTACATTGGGAGCAGTATTATAGTAGTTATATTCTTGTACATAGGAGCAGTATTATAGTAGTTATATTCTTGTACATAGGAGCAGTATTATAGTAGTTATATTCTTGTACATAGGGGGCAGTATTATAATAGCTATATTCTTGTATATAGGGGCAGTATTATAATGTTATAATCTTGCACATAGGGGCAGTATTATAGTAGTTATATTCTTGTACATAGGAGCAGTATTATAGTAGTTATATTCTTGTACATAGGGGCAGTATTATAATAGTTATATTCTTGCACATAGGGGCAGTATATAATAGCTATATTCTTGTATATAGGGGCAGTATTATAATAGTTATAATCTTGCACATAGGGGCAGTATTATAGTAGTTATATTCTTGTACATAGGGTAGTATTATAGTAGTTATATTCTTGCACATAGTGGCAGTATTATAATAGCTATATTCTTGTATATAGGGGCAGTATTAAATAGTTATAATCTTGCACATAGGGGCAGTATTATAGTAGTTATATTCTTGTACATAGGGTAGTATTATAGTAGTTATATTCTTGTACATAGGGGGCAGTATTATAATAGTTATATTCTTGCACATAGGGAGCAGTATTATAGTAGTTATATTCTTGTACATAGGAGCAGTATTATAGTAGTTATATTCTTGTACATAGGAGCAGTATTATAGTAGTTATATTCTTGTACATAGGAGCAGTATTATAGTAGTTATATTCTTGTACATAGGGCAGTATTATAGTAGTTATATTGTTGTATATAGGAGCAGTATTATAGTAGTTATATTCTTGTACATAGGAGCAGTATTATAGTAGTTATATTCTTGTACATAGGAGCAGTGTTATAGTAGTCATATTCTTGCACATTGGAGCAGTATTATAGTAGTTATATTCCTGTACATAGGGGCAGTATTATAGTAGTTATATTCTTGTACATTGGGAGCAGTATTATAGTAGTTATATTCTTGTACATAGGGGCAGTATTATAGTAGTTATATTCTTGTATATAGGAGCAGTATTATAGTAGTTATATTCTTGTACATAGGGAGCAGTATTATAGTAGTTATATTCTTGTACATAGGAGCAGTATTATAGTAGTCATATTCTTGCACATTGGAGCAGTATTATAGTAGTTATATTCTTGTACATAGGGGCAGTATTATAGTAGTTATATTCTTGTACATTGGGAGCAGTATTATAGTAGTTATATTCTTGTACATAGGAGCAGTATTATAGTAGTTATATTCTTGTACATAGGAGCAGTATTATAGTTATATTCTTGTACATAGGGAGCAGTATTATAGTAGTTATATTCTTGTACATAGGGCAGTATTATAGTAGTTATATTCTTGTACATAGGAGCAGTATTATAGTAGTTATATTCTTGTACATAGGAGCAGTGTTATAGTAGTTATATTCTTGTACATAGGGAGCAGTATTATAGTAGTTATATTCTTGTACATAGGGGCAGTATTATAGTAGTTATATTCTTGTACATAGGAGCAGTATTATAGTAGTTATATTCTTGTACATAGGGAGCAGTATTATAGTAGTTATATTCTTGTACATAGGAGCAGTATTATAGTAGTCATATTCTTGCACATTGGAGCAGTATTATAGTAGTTATATTCTTGTACATAGGGGCAGTATTATAGTATTAATTCTTGTACATGGGAGCAGTATTATAGTATATATTCTTGTACATAGGAGCAGTGTTATAGTAGTATATCTTGTACATAGGAGCAGTGTTATAGTAGTTATATTCTTGTACATAGGGAGCAGTATTATAGTAGTTAATTCTTGTACATAGGGGCAGTATTATAGTAGTTATATTCTTGTACATAGGAGCAGTATTATAGTAGTTATATTCTTGTACATAGGAGCAGTGTTATAGTAGTTTATTCTTGTACATAGGAGCAGTGTTATAGTAGTTATATTCTTGTACATAGGGAGCAGTATTATAGTAGTTATATTCTTGTACATAGGGCAGTATTATAGTAGTTATATTCTTGTACATAGGAGCAGTATTATAGTAGTTATATTCTTGTACATTGGGAGCAGTATTATAGTAGTTATATTCTTGTACATAGGGAGCAGTATTATAGTAGTTTATTCTTGTACATAGGAGCAGTATTATAGTAGTTATATTCTTGTACATAGGAGCAGTATTATTATAGTAGATATATTCTTGTACATAGGAGCAGTATTATAGTAGTTATATTGTTGTATATAGGGCAGTATTATAGTAGTTATATTCTTGTACATAGGAGCAGTATTATAGTAGTTATATTCTTGTACATAGGAGCAGTATTATAGTAGTATATTCTTGACATGGAGCAGTATTATAGTAGTTATATTCTTGTACATAGGGGCAGTATTATAGTAGTTATATTCTTGTACATTGGGCAGTATTATAGTAGTTATATTCTTGTACATAGGGCAGTATTATAGTAGTTATATTCTTGTACATAGGGCAGTATTATAGTAGTTATATTCTTGTACATAGGGAGCAGTATTATAAGTAGTTATATTCTTGTACATAGGGCAGTATTATAGTAGTTATATTCTTGTACATAGGGAGCAGTATTATAGTAGTTATATTCTTGTACATAGGAGCAGTATTATAGTAGTTATATTCTTGTACATAGGGAGCAGTATTTATAGTAGTTATATTCTTGTACATAGGGCAGTATTATAGTAGTTATTTCTTGTACATAGGAGCAGTATTATAGTAGTTATATTCTTGTACATTAGGGAGCAGTATTATAGTAGTTATATTTTGTACATAGGAGCAGTATTATAGTAGTCATATTCTTGCACATTGGAGCAGTATTATAGTAGTTATATTCTTGTACATAGGGGCAGTATTATAGTAGTTATATTCTTGTACATTGGGAGCAGTATTATAGTAGTTATATTTTGTACATAGGAGCAGTTTATAGTAGTTATATTCTTGTACATAGGAGCAGTGTTATAGTAGTTATATTCTTGTACATAGGAGCAGTATTATAGTAGTTATATTCTTGTACATAGGGGCAGTATTATAGTAGTTATATTCTTGTACATAGGAGCAGTATTATAGTAGTTATATTCTTGTACATAGGAGCAGTGTTATAGTAGTTATATTCTTGTACATAGGAGCAGTGTTATAGTAGTTATATTCTTGTACATAGGGAGCAGTATTATAGTAGTTATATTCTTGTACATAGGGGCAGTATTATAGTAGTTATATTCTTGTACATAGGAGCAGTATTATAGTAGTTATATTCTTGTACATTGGGAGCAGTATTATAGTAGTTATATTCTTGTACATAGGGAGCAGTATTATAGTAGTTATATTCTTGTACATAGGAGCAGTATTATAGTAGTTATATTCTTGTACATAGGGAGCAGTATTATTATAGTAGATATATTCTTGTACATAGGAGCAGTATTATAGTAGTTATATTGTTGTATATAGGAGCAGTATTATAGTAGTTATATTCTTGTACATAGGAGCAGTATTATAGTAGTTATATTCTTGTACATAGGAGCAGTATTATAGTAGTTATATTCTTGTACATAGGGGCACTATTATAGTAGTTATATTCTTGTACATAGGGAGCAGTATTATTATAGTAGTTATATTCTTGTACATAGTGGCAGTATTATAGTAGTTATATTCTTGTACATAGGGGCAGTATTATTATAGTAGTTATATTCTTGTACATAGGGGCACTATTATAGTAGTTATATTCTTGTACATAGGGAGCAGTATTATTATAGTAGTTATATTCTTGTACATAGGAGCAGTATTATAGTAGTTATATTCTTGCACATAGGGGCAGTATTATAGTAGTTATATTCTTGTACATAGGGGCAGTATTATAGAAGTTACATTCTTGTAGACAAGGGTAACTTTTTTTAGTTATAGTCTAGGGTCAGGAATTGAACAGCAAATGTAAGAATGTTATTTACCTCATCAAAGTCAGCAATTATCTCATTCAGCAGACGCAGGCACTCTACACCCTGGTTATTCATTTCCGTTTGTGAATAAAAATCAGCAAATCCAGGGATTGAAGCAAACATGACTCCCACAGCATCATAGGACTGGGAATACAGCTCCTAAAGGAAAAGATAAATTGGAAAGTTGAAGATGGCTTCTTCACTGTTAGAAAATTATGACTTTGCACAATGGATTAATTTTACTTCGTTAAAGATGATGTTTGGTTTTGAATTTATTTTCAGAATTGAACGGATTGTTCTCATCTTCTTTTCTTCAGAAGCACACAGCTCCTCTGCCTCTCAGGTCTATTTTTGCCAGGGAGCAGTGCGCTCCTGAAGAGTGATAGTTCGATGCTCTTACCTGGTGCTAGCGGAGACAACTTTTCCTCAGAAGCATGGGAGAAGCACAGGAACTGAAGCTGACCAGATCTAAAGCGTAAAGCCTCCAGCACTAACGGCAAGGACTGGAGAAAACTTTGATCAGAGGTGTTTAACCCCTTTTGTTCATACACTGGATATAGTATTAGTATCCTGTCTCATCTAGGCTTCCAGGATTACAATAGAGCCATCATAATATCCTCTAATGATAAAAAGATGACTCTGCTCAATCTGTCCCAGTCTATACAGCAAAGGTGACAAGTAAGATACAGAAGACAGGACATATCAGCCTGTTGTGACTGCTCTAGCTCATACTAGTGCCAACAGTGCAGAATTTGCTTGGATTGTCTCAAATTTTCAGCAAAAGACTTGACAAATTAAGGCATGTATGTTCTGATTCAAAGGGTGGGTTTTAATTAAATTCCACCCAAAAAATGGGCGGGGAAATCCAGTTTTGGGGGCGAGGTTTAATTGAACCTCACCCAAAAGTGGGCATTTTCATCCAGTTTTGGCCATTCCCAGGTACTCCTGAAACACTTATATTTTTACCATCTTGGGAACATTTTCTTTAGTATTTAAAAACTTGATCTATTTAATTTTTTTAAAATAAAAATCTGCAATAAAAACTTATAATAAAAAAGAAACGACCGATATGAAGTAATCTTCTGATGATAAGTTCCCGTTAATGTGAACAGGTCACTAGGATTGCTCATGGTATAGGAGGAGGTAATGGGACCAGTACGGAGTATATCCCATATGGACTGTACCCCGGTAGTTCCCATATGGACTGTACCCCGGTAGTGTCCGCGGACGAGGAGCGGTCCTGCTTTGTTCCTCGGCATATATCCTCTCTCCGCACTGAAATTAAGAAATTGTTTTCTCGATTGTGAAGCTTCCTCTGTGATCACAAAAGGGGGTAATGGATTGTAATAGCGAAGCTTCCGCCTGCACTCAGCCCGCGCCGAACGTTTCTGAAGATTATTTACTGCATTTACTACAAGAGGAAACTGAAGAAAAGCCTCTTTCTATAGAGCACTGAACAATATACAATCCCTTGAAATTAGAATCGATGAACGCTAAAAGCTGAAGCTCTTATCTGAGTGACAGAGCATGGAGTTTCTCAGAGAACTGGATGTCCTGATCTTATAAAAAAAAAAATACCCGAACAATATGCAAAAAGCTTCCACTAAGAGGAGAAATAATAAAAAAAAAAATACAAAAAAATGTTAAAACGACTCATCAAAAGTTATTTTTTCCCCATCACTTTCATTTCTGTGCCATAGAAAGGCTCCCGGGATGGTTGTCAGTTTATTAGTGCTCTTTTCCCTAATCATGCACTGCATACTGGGTGTTTATGGCGTTTCACTCCAGCTAAGAAAGATGTCATCACAAAATGACCCAGGGTTTTTTCTTACATTTACTTAAAATAATTGCATTTTTTTACCATATTCTAATCAGTATTAAAAATAAAAATTAGAAATCTTTCAACTGTCACACCAGCCATTGGGGATTTTTTAGACTTTAATCTTCTGTTGTTTTATTAAATTCACATGAACATTAGCAGCACTGAGCAGATTCTGACCCTATTTTGTATAGGAGCATCTAATGAGCGTGTGCAAAGATCATAGAGAAGGAAGGGGAAAAAAAAACAAGAAAAAAAAAACAAAATGAGCATATACTCTTTAGTATGTAAATAGAAGTAGTACTGTATATGTAAATAACAGGGTATTTGGTTAACAATATTTTGATCAAAAAGCATAAAAGCCATCCCACTGTGACAAGGTGTTCCCAGGCGGGATGGTCCTATCCCGTCTCCAGTATAAAACCTTACCCTATGTCGGCTGACCTCAAAGTGGGCAGAGCAGGACAGAGGACTGACTGTTCAGTCACACATTCATGACGAGCTCTATAGATGAAATGCCAAGCAAAGAAAAGGGAAGCCATGCCAATGTTTCATACAAAGTACAAGAAACTACAGCAAAACCAAAGAAATGAGCATAAGTTGGTATACAGGCAATTTCACTGATAAAACTCAAGAAAAAAATATAATGAGCGCATATCCGCTAGTCAGTGTGAACATGTCCTTACACTTATTTATTTACTATAGGCTACTGTATATGCTCATTTTTTTTTCTTGACTTTTGTCTGTGAATTGGCCACAGTGTGAACATGCTCCTACACATTTCACATATATCAACCTATGCTCCGGCTCATTTCTTTGGTTTTGTTGTAGTTTTTTTGTACTTTGTACAAACAGTAGCATGACGGACCCTTTCTGAGCTAGGCATTTTATCTATATAGATATAGTAGTAAGGTTTTAATGCTAGAGACTGGAAAGGACCGTCCTGACAGAGTATACCTTGTCGCGGTGGGAAGACTTTTACGCTTTTTGATCAAAATAGTGTTAACCAAGCACTCAATGTTATTTATATGTGCTATTACTATTTACTTACTATAGGCTATATGCTCATTCTGTTTTTTTACTTGGGTTTTCTGTGACACGGCCACCGTGTGAGCGTGCTTTTCACATATTGCACGTATACCACCTTATGATCCGGCTCATTTTTTTTGGTTTTGAAAACAAAGAGGAGCAGGGTGAGCTGTTACTTTTTGTGTGTTCTCGGCAATATACAAAGATGTTACCTGTCATTGTAAGTCTTTCTGTGATTGTAAGGAAACTGCTGTAAACTCTTCCTTAAAGGACAGGAAATATGAGTCTAACAAAGCCCTAGTGGCCGGTGTGAAAAATGCAAGATTACTATTTTTTTATTTTTTAATTAAAACAAATTATCATTTTTTTTTTTCAAATGCATGTTACACATAAACCGGTCATAAACAACAGGTCATTATTTTGATGATAACATTCCTTTAAATTCAACAGAGAATCCCATCTAACATGGACCAAGCTTTATTAGCCTTATCAATGTCTACGGAAAAGGGTAGGATGACCTAAACAACCCCTGGAACGGTAATGGCCAGGATTGTGGTGGGAGAGACCATCGGTATTGGCATCCCAAAGACATTCATGCAACTGGCACTGGACTAATGGAGAGTAGGAACCTAATTTAGGCTCGCCAAAAAGGCAAAACGTTCATACAGTACAGCAGTGAAGGACGTTCTCGAGTCAAAATATTAGCAAACATGAGGGGTACATGTCCAAATCCAAACATGGATGGCTATAAGGTAGTAAGAGCATTTTAAGCAGGGGAGGGTTTACACTAGAGCTTAAGGCTCCTCTAGGGGAGAGGGAACTTGAGGCAGAACCAAGAGGAGTCATCTTTTTCATTTCTGCTTCTAGCCCTCTTTTTATTCTGTGCGTTTCTATCAGAGATGGAAAAGTCATTTTGCCATTAGAAAGTCAAATGTATCAATCTACCCGACTTACCGAAAAAATTCAATTAAACATCGCTTTAAAAAGCAATTTAAGACACAAACCTCATTATCTCGGTCTTTCTCCAAAAAATGACGAGCCACATGACTCGGAAGAATGTTCCTCAGCATATTCTCATTATGCTCCCTCAATTCTGTCATTTCACTGATTTCTTCTTTGGCTTGAACCCGCCATAAAAAATCCAGCCGCGCAGTATATTCTAGCTGCAAGAAAGAAATCATAGGAAAAAAAAACAGTTTCTCTAATAATAAAATGCCAGACGTATTGGGGGACATTTATCAAAGCGTTTTTCACCCTGATGTTGTACAATTTGTGACATTTCCTTGTCGTAAGTGAGTGAATAACATTTATCAGCGTTTTAAACCATTTTAACTCCTTCACCCTGATGCCATTTTCGTTTTTTCCTTCCTTTCTTCCAAGAGTCATAACTTTTAATTTTTTAATCAATGTGGCCACATGAGGGCTTGTTTTTTGCAGGACGAGTTCTACTTTTGAACGACGAAATTGATTTTACCATATAGTGTACTAGAAAATGGAAAAATAATTCTAAGTATGGTGAAATGCAAAAAAAATAAGTGCAACTCCACAATTTTTGGGTTTTTTACTTACCATGTTCACTATATGGTAAAACTGACCTGACAATATCATTCCCCAGGTTAGCACGAATTCACAGATACCAAACATGTATAGTTTAATTTTAATTTAATTGGTGAAATAAAAACCTCAATATTTGTGTGAAAAAAAAGTTTTTGCTTTGTCAACATTTTCCAAGACCCATAGTATTTTCATTTTTCAGGATCTGGACTTGATTAAGGGACAATTCTTTCACCCTGAGATGATGTTTTATTGATACCATTTTGGGGTAGATATGATGTTTTGATCGCTTCTTATTGCAATGTTGCGGTGGCCAAAAAAACATAATTTTGGAGTTTAAATTATTTTTCTCGCTACGAAGTATACCGATCGGACTAATTTAGTTTATATTTTGATAGATTGGACATTTCTGAACGCTGCGATTCCAAATGTGTATTTTTTTTTTTTTTAGCAGATTGCTGCTGTTTTGCTGTTTCGATGGAACTTTTTGATTCTCTGATCTAACCAAATGAGTTTCCGCCGTAGTTGCCAGCCGGCATTATTTTTAGCTTGGCTGCAATTAACAATTTGTCAGTGGGTCTCTGAGTAAGGCTAAGTGCACACGATCAGGAATAATTGCGTTTTTTTCGCGGTTTTTCCGCGGTTTTCCGCGGTAAAAACGCGATAAAAACGCAAGCATTAAGCATCCTATACATGTTAATTGATTCCGCATGTTTTGGCCACATGTTGCGTTTTTTTCCGCGAAAAAAACGCTTTGCGGAAAAAATAGCAACATGTTCATTAATTTTGCGGAATGTAAGCGGTTCATGTGCGGTGGTACCCAGGGTCTGGAGGAGAGGAGACTCTCCTCCAGGCCCTGGGTACCATATCCCTGGTAAAACAATAATTAAAATAAAAAATAATGATATTCTCACCTTCCGGCGGCCCCCGCAGCCTTCCCGCGGCCCCCGCAGCCTTCCCGCCTTCAGCGACGCTCCCGGCAACTTCCGGTCCCAAGAGTCCTTTGCGAGAATCACCCAGATGGCATAGCGGTCTCGCGAGATGTACGTCATCGGTGTGATTTGTCGCAAAGCATCCTTGGGACCGGAGTTGCCGGGAGCGTCGCTGAAGGCGGGAAGGCTGCGGGGGCCGCCGGAAGGTGAGAATATCATTATTTATTATTTTTTTTATTATTTTTACATTAGATCTTTTTACTATTGATGCGACATAGGCGGCATCAATAGTAAAAAGTTGGTCACACTTGTCAAACACTATGTGTGACTCGTGTGACCAACCTGTCAATCAGTTTTCCAAGCGATGCTACAGATCGCTAGGAAAACGCTAGCATTCTGCAAGCTAATTACGCTTGCAAAACGCTATTATTCTGGCGGGAATCAGCATACAAAAAACGTGCGTATTTCCTGCTGGAGAAGTGCGGGATTGCCGCGGAAATTTCCGCGGCAATTCCGCAACGTGTGAACTTAGCCTAATTGTTCCCACTCGCAGCAGACGGAACGGCTTTTTGCTTTTTTTGTGTGTGTATTTTTTTTATATACATGAAATTATCTGATGATTTTCTCTTAAAACATAATAACCAACCATTCAATATCCTACAGACATCAAACCACAAAAGAGCAAATTCGGCGACAATGGACACAACTATCGACAATGTAAAAACACGAAGGTTAAAAGGTAAAGATTTGTTATAGCATTGATTTTATTTTATCTATTTTTTATTTTTCAGTGTTTTTTTTTTTTTCCTGGCGTCACTACATGGAGCACAGATTCCATAATCTCATCATGACGGCAGGAGTTATCATAGAATCATAGAATGTTAGAGTTGAAAGAGACCACCAGGGTCATCGTGTGCAAACCCCTGCTCAATGCAGGATTCACTAAACCATCTCAGACAGATGTCTGTCCAGCCTCTGTTTGAAGACTTCCATTGCAGAGCAACTCACCACCTCTCGTGGCAGCGTGTTCACCCTCACTGTCAAAAAGTTTTTTATAATATCTAATCTGTATCTGCTCCTGTTGTGAATGTTTTAGAAATGAATTCTGAGCAGAAGCTCCCTCTGGTGGTTACAAACAGTACTGAACCATTCAGTGAGGATTGGCAATCAGGAATCACGGACTGGCTGGATATAAGGGAGGTTCCCTCCCATCATGGTTGCCGGTGATCAATTGTTCTTGTCTCAACGTTGTTTCCTGGTTCACTTGGAAGCTTGCTGAGTCTTGCCTCTTCTCCTGCTCTCAGATAAGATATTTTCTGTTTTTTTGTTTTTGTGCTTTCCATTTGCATATTTCTCTGCATTTCTGTGAGGTTGGCCAGGTTTCCCTCCCCGGGGGGCTTGGGCTCCTTTCGGTTCCTCTGGAGCCACTGTTGTTTGTTCATTTGCCTTTTCCAGTTTCTTCAGTGGCTGCGGCTTAGTTTTGTTACACCAGAGAACTAATTTAGGTGGTAGAGGTCGTGTGATTTCAGGTGTAGTAGCATTGGCTTTTTTAGGGTTTTTTTTGGATTGCAGTATCCTTCCTATCCTTTTCTGTCTAGGCAGATTTGGCCCCAGCGTTTGCTCATACTATTTTCTGTCTGTGTCTGTATTTCCTCTTGTTTAACCGCCATTACATGTTTGGGGGCTTTCTATGTTCTTTGGGGATCTGCTCCGGGGCAGATAGCTTTCCTCTTTCTATCTTTAGGTGTAGTTAACCTCTCAGGCTGTGACGAGGCGTCTAGGACCAACGTAGGTACGCTCCACGGCTGCCTTTAGTTGTGGTGGTTAGTCAGGGTACTGCAATCCAGTAGATTCCAACCTCTCTGGTGTATTGCCGTTTTTGCCTGCTCTCCTCAGCTACCAAATCATAACATGCTCCCATTCAGTTTCATCCCATTGCTTCTCGTTTTTCCATGTACAAATGAGAATAAAGATGATCCTTCTACAATGTGACAGCCCTTGAGATATTTGTAGACAGCTATTAAGTCTCCTCTCAGCCTTCTTTTTTGCAAGCTATACATTCCCAGATCCTTTATCCATTCCTTGTAGGATATACTTTGCAGTCCGCTCACCATCATGGTAGCTCTTCTATGAACTTGCTCCAGTTTGTTGATGTCTTTTTTAAAATGTGGTGCCCAGAACTGGACCCAATATTCCAAATGAGGCCTGACCAAGGAGGAGTAGAGGGAGATAATTACTTCACATGATCTAGACTTTATGCTTTAATAAACACATCTTAGAACTGTGTTTGCCTTTTTTGCTGCTGCATCACACTGTTGAGTCATGTGCAGTCTGTGATCTATTAGTATGCCCAAGTCTTTTTCTCATGTGCTGTTGATTAGTTCTATTTCTCCCCTTCTGTACATGTCATTTTTGTTTTTTTTGCCTAGATGTAGAATCTTGCATTTTTCCCATTCTATTAGTCGTTGTCCATTGTTCAGGCTTATCTAGATCCTTCTGAATCCTTTCTCTGTGTTGTCTAGTGTTAAGGTACTGTCACACTAAGCGAGATTGCTAGCGATATCGCTTGAGCGTCACCATTTATGACGCAGTAGCGACTTCGTCAGCGACGTCGCTGTGTGTGACATGTAGCAGCGATGTGGCCCCTGCTGCGATGTCGCTGATCGTGCACGAACGTTCTTGACCGTTTTTTGATCGCTGGCTTTGCACTTTGTGTTTTATGTTTTTTTTTTGTCTGTTTTAAGAATAAATAACAAAAGTTATTTTTTTTAGATCCCAACTTTAGCCACCATTATGATAAATGATGGCTCTTGCTCATAGAAAGGCATCCCAATAAGTCAGTGACATAATCCAAAGCTGAAGCCGATCCCCGGGCAGCCAAAACTTGGGGTACTGACACGAAAGTGACTAGAACAGCTGCTGCAGATAAGGAAACTGGATCAAACCAAATCCATAAAAAAAATAAAATAAAATCGAGCCAAGAAACAAAAAGGAGATGAGAAATCACCATTTATTACCTAAAGAGGCAGAATGGAAATACTAAGGTGAGGGGGTTTACTGTTTTATCAATGATGAGACCAGCAAGTACCTAAGTCAGGGGCCAAAAGAAGGTGCGGGAAGTGCATGTGCAATATGATAAATATTAGAATCCTTTATTGATACATCTAAAAACATTTTGTACAATATATTACTATAAGGAGGTCAAAACAAGAAATAGCAAAAGTAAAAGACGTAAGCGGAGTAACATAGTAACATAGTTAGCAAGGCCGAAAATAGACATTTGTCCATCCAGTTCAGCCTATATTCCGTCAGAATAAAGCCCCAGATCTACGTCCTTCTAAAGAACTTAATAACTGTAAGATACAATATTGTGACGCTCCGGGAAGACATCCCGGCCTCTCTTGAACCCCTCGACTGAGTTCGCCATCACCACCTCCTCAGGCGAGGAATTCCAGATTCTCACTGCCCTAACAGTAAAGAATCCTCTTCTATGTTGGTGGAAAAACCTTCTCTCCTCCAGACGCAGAGAATGCCCCCTTGTGACCGTCACCTTCCTTGGTATAAACATGTCCTCAGAGAGATATTTGTATTGTCCCCTTATATACTTATACATGGATATTAGATCGCCCCTCAGTCATCTTTTTTTCTAGATAAATAATCCTAATTTTGCTAATCTCTCTGGGTATTGTAGTTTCCCATCACCTTTATTCATTTTGTTGCCCTCCTGTGTACTCGCTCTAGTTCCATATTATATCCTTCCTGAGCACCGGTGCCCAAAACTGTACACAGTCCTCCATGTGCGGTCTAACCAGGGATTTGTACAGAGGCAGTAATCTCCCCCCCCCGCAAAAAAAAAAGAGTTTCTAGAGGAAAGCAATAATCACTGTGCTCCAATTATCACTACACACAGCATAAATATTGTGTATATTATACACTACATCAATTGATCACCAGGGTGTCTGAAAAAGACCCCTATAGCTAGAGTGCAATTAGCCTGTTGTTATCTATTGAAAAGTATTGAATCAGACATATACAAAGTAATTATGCAGGATCGTCCATCATATGGACCTAATTAAAGTGACGAGTGCATGGATGGTATAGATAAATCAAAATCAGAAACCCTATAGGTGAAATACACATAAAGCTGCTATTACCAGCTGAAGGAAAATAAGGAACATACATATGCATCTCAAAAAATTACAGCACTTCATGCTTCCCTCTGCTGACAAGCTTTTTGGAGATGGAAATGTCATTCTCCAGCACGACTTGGCACCTGTCCACACTGCCAAAAGTACCAACACCTGGTTTACAAACAACAGTATCACTGTGCTTGATTGGCAGCAAACTCACCTGACCTTAACCCCATAGAGAATCTATGGAGTATTGTCAAGAGGAAGATGAGAGACACCAGACCCAACAATGCAGATGAGCTGAAGGCTGCTATCAAAGCAACCTGGGCTTCCATAACCCCTCAGCAGTGCCACAGGCTGATCGCCTCCATGCCACGCTGCATTGATGCAGTAATTGATGCAAAAGGAGCCCCGACCAATTATTGAGTGCATTTACTGAACATACATTTCAGTAGGATAACATTTTGGATTTTAAAATAATTTTTCAAGCTGGTGTTATAAAGTATTCTAATTTACTGAGATAATGACTTTTGGGTTTTCATTGGCTGTAAGCCATAATCATCAACATTAACAGAAATAAACACGTGAAATAGATCACTCTGTGTGTAATGACTCTATAGAATATATGAGATTCACTTTTTGTATTGAAGAACTGAAATAAATTAACTTTTTGATGATATTCTAATTTTTTGAGTTGCACCTGTATGTAGACAGACACAGAGCAGTTATACAGAAACCACCATCATATCCGAAAGTCACAGTGACAGGTGCATTATTGGTATGTATAAAGTGCTGAGGTAATGGAGTGTCTATCAGCCATATCCTCCTTCTTCTCCTCCCGCTTTCTCAAACTGAATGTGGACAAATCTGAACTGATCTATTATGAATGTGCTAGAGATGGTTTCTGAGCAGAGGCTCCCTCTGGTGGTTGCAGACAGTACTGAACCTTTCAGCGAGTAGTGGCAATCTGGAATCACGGACTGGTCTGATATAAGGAGGTTCCCTCCCATGATGGTTGCCGGTGATCAATTGTTCTTGTCTCAATTGTGGTTCCTGGTTCATTTGGAAGTTTGCTGGAGTCTTGCCTGCATCTCCTGCTTTCAAATAAGATATTTATGGCTTTTCTTTTTGTGCTTGCTTTTTGCATTGTTTTCTGCACTTTTGTGGAGGTCAGCCAGGTCCCCTCCTGGGGCCTGAGCTCCTCACAGTTTTTCTGCAGCCACTGTTATTTGCTCATTTGCTTTTTCCTGTTTTTTTAGCGGCTGCGGCTTGGTTTTTGTTCACACTGAGATCTGATTTAGTGGGTGGCGAGATCGTGTGATCTCAGTATTTTTGTGATCAGAATTGTTGGATTTTTGTAGGGTTTTCTGGTTGCAGAAAGTAATCTCTCCTGTCCTATCCTATTTAGTCAGCTTGTGGCCCCAGCGTTTGCTCAGTCTATTTTCTGCCTATGTTTGTATTTTCATCTTGTCTAACCGCCATTATATGTTTGGAGGCTTCCTAGTTTCTTTGGGGATCTGCTCCGGGGCAGATAGCTTTCATCTTTCTGCCTTTAGGTGTAGTTATCTCTCAGGCTGTGACGAGGCGTCTAGGATCAACGTAGGAACGCTCCACGGCTACCTCTAGTTGTGTCGTTAGTTTAGGAATCTGCAACCCATCAGTTACCAACACTCAGGTGTTCGGCTGCCCTGCTGTTGTTCCTGTCCTCCTCAGCTACCGAAACATAACACTGATCATCTTTCCCCCATCCCACAGATCTTCCTTACCTGACCTATCTATCACAATTAACGACATCACACTTTCCCCCGTACCAGAAGTCCACTGCCTCGGAGTTAAGGTACTGCCACACTACACAATCCCGCTAGCGATCTCGTTAGCGTCGCATACTAATGAGATCGCTAGCGGGATTGTTTCTATATCGCTAGTAGCTACCTAACTTAGCGATGTCGTTAAGGACGCTATCGCGGTTAGCGATCTCCTTAACGACTTTAGCGGTACAAAAGTACCGCTAAATCGCTAAGAAAAGGTGCTACACTTAGCGATTATACTTACCCAGCGGGAGCGCCGGCGATAAAATAGGGTCCGGAACGATTCCAGCGACGAGCGAGATCACAGCAGGAAGCTCGTCGCTGGCAGCTGCCGCACACAACAACATCGCTAACGGGATCGCTAAATAGTGACGGTTTTTAGCGATCCCGTTAGCGATGTTGTTTAGTGTGGCATACCCTTAACCCTTGACTCTGCCCTGTCCTTCAAACCGCACATCCAAGCTCTCTCCACATCCTGCCGCCTCCAGCTCAAAAATATTTCCAGAATCCGTCCTTTCCTCAACCCTCAATCTACTAAAATGATTGTGCACGCCCTCATCATCTCCCGTCTCGACTACTGCAACACCCTTTTCTCTGGCCTCCCTGCTAACACCCTCACACCTCTCCAGTCCATCCTTAACTCTGCTGCCCGACTAATTCATCTCTCTCCTCGCTACTCCTTCGCTTCTCCCTTCTGCAAATCTCTTCACTGGCTCCCACTCCCTCACCGTATCCAGTTCAAATTACTAATACTGACCTACAAGGCCATCTATAACCTGTCTCCTCCATATATCTCTGAACTAATCTCCCGATATCTTCCCTCATGTAATCTCCGATCCTCCCAAGACATCCTTTTCTCCTCCACACTTATTCGCTCCTCACCCAAAAGCCTCCAAGACTTCTCCCGAATATCCCCCATCCTCTGGAATTCTTTGCCCCAACACGTCCGACTATCAACCACTCTTGGATCCTTCAGACAGAACCTGAAAACCCATCTCTTCAGGAAAGCTTACAGCCTGCAATGACCCTGCTACCTCCTCACCACTACTGGAGCTACCGCCTCACCATCTCCGGAGCTGCTGCAACCCCCCAACCTGCTGTCTCCTTCCCCACCATCCTGTAGAATGTAAGCCCGAAAGGGCAGGGTCCTCTCCCCTCTGTATCAGTCTGTCATTGTTAGTTTGTTTACTGTAAGTGATACCTGTAATCTGTATCTAACCCCTTCTCATGTACAGCACCATGGAATCAATGCAAAAGGTGGCTACTTTGAAGAATCTAGAATATAAGACATATTTTCGGTTGTTTCACACTTTTTGTAAAGTGTAATGTATAATTCCACATGTGATAATTCATAGTTTTGATGCCTTCAGTGTGAATGTACAATTTTCACAGTCATGAAAATGCAGAAAAATCTTTAAATGAGAAGGTGTGTCCAAACTTTTGGTCTGTGCAGTACGTCACCAGTAATATTACCATGACTCACTGTGGGGGGAACATCACACTTATGAGACATGTTCCCAGCTCTTCACAATATATATTTGTGCTTTGTCTTTTTCTTGTCAGTACTACACCAAATAATAGATCTATAACGTACTCAGTAACAATGCCAGAAAAAGAAACGCTATACAACAGCTGTTATATCAGATGGAGAAAACGACTGCATTCCGAAGATGTTATTGGGCAAAAACATTTTTTGGAAACGAAGAGTAGGAAGAAACGCTTGGAAAACAAAGTTTACAACTGTAATGGTAGAACGCATTTCACTATTTAGAAAAAAAAAAAGCCGAAAGTAACAACAAATTAACAATTGATTAACCAACTAATACCAACATATAGAATAATAAATTATACTAATATAATGTCTAGATAACGGATTTAGAAAGTACTCAATAATAGTGCCGGAGGGAGCACTGAAAAGAATCCTGGAGGAACGACTACAGTCAGAAGTCATCCCTGTTGTACATTCTCCTCCTGACTGTGGCGGCTCCGTCCTGGATTTACCCATCTAGTGTATAGCAATATTAATTTGACATTAGAGTGGTATTATTTAGGACACATATTTTTTCATTATAACTGGTCTATATGTATTAATATGAGGGTAGTCTATCATATAATCAGCAGTTTCTCCTCTCTTTGGCACATAAGATCTAAAACGCGCCCCAGCTGCTTACAACTTACATAAGGCAGAGGAGGCGCTTCTTCAAAAAATATTAAAGGGATTGTCCGGGCTTGGGGCTGAAGTCTGCAGTCAGTGTATGTGACTGCAGACTTGTAAATCTTCACAGTGTGCACACTGTGCGCAGTCAGGATTCTCTTGAACAGTCAGTCATGTGACTGCTAGTATGTGATTTGCATACTTCCGGCCACATTCCAACTAGACAGATCCAGCCTCACACAATACACTTCCATTGAGCGAGGCCACGCACGTCTAGTTGGCACGTGACTACGTGTATGCAAAGTGCACACTTGTAATCACGTGCTCGCTTGCTGCCGGCACACTTTGCACTGTGAAGATTCACAAGTCTGCAGTCACAAGGATTGACTGCAGATTAGAGCCCCAAGCCTGGACCACCCCTTAAAAGGATCTTCCTCCTTATCCTGGCTCACATAAGAAATGTTCGTGTCTTGGACAAAAAAGCTTGCCCAATCCTCCCCCTACATCCAGCTCCCTGTGGGCAGGGCACGACTAACAGCGTCAATGTGGAGGCGGCACATGGCTCACAGGACCAATGAAACTGCCAGAGTTGCCTCCACAGAATACTTTGCCCTTAGCACTGTGGGCACCATGCTATGCCATTTGGACCAGTATTTTTAGTTCTTCCTTAACCCTACAACTCATGATATTAGAAGATACCCCATAAATAGAGCTGTAGTCGTTCTTGATGCACAGACCAAATAGACGTGTCCCGCTTTATCTTTCCTCTTGGCTCAACATATACCAAGATGTCTGGTATGAAATGACCAGCTTTTTTTTTTTTTTTAAATTAATTTTGTGATACTCTGTCGAGAGATGTTTATGCTCTACGTGTCTTTATATGGCCACCAAGAGGTTGCAATGTGAATTGCAGCCTGTCGAGGCTTTTTTCTGGCAAATTGCCATAATAATTTTTTTATTCTGAGAAATTGGGAGTCGATGACCAGCGGACATGTCTGTAATTAAATTATATTAGTTCATAAAATCCTTAAAAAGTGATCGTTCAGGATTTTTTTTTAGAAGTGGAGTTTAGGAAGACTGATCTAAAAGTCATGCATTGACCATGGGATGTTACTCACTGATCCTACAACAAATATTTGTGGAACCCATCAAGTTTTTGCACATTTTATTCTTGTTTTTAGTGTTCCAAAACTGTACAAAATAATAAAATACACAAAAAAAATAAAAATAAAAAAGAATGAACATTTTCATGTTTCTGAATGACGCGGCAGATGAATTCACCAAAACAATCACTGTCTCCATTAGGCGTTCTGAGCAGCCGGTGACATTTTACAGGGCATCCATAATAAAATGCCAGAGAACCATGGGGAACGAGGGAAGGAGATGTTTTGTCTCACCTGCTGTCCATGATAGAAGACGCTAAGAGGAACATGGCCATTAGCAGCAGGGAGGCCTCTTTCGTCCCTAGGAAGTCTGTGCTGGAAAATAGATAAAACAGCCATTGTCACTCTTTATGAGCCTCACAATATAGCGTGTCGTCAATGGGTGACTATCAGTCCAGTGGGTAATGTGGCACTTAAGATGCGCTGCGTGGGCGTCTGACAAGCCCGCTCACATTACTCATGCAAGATTGGCCATAATGTATGCTTGATATCACATCGTCCATATCTAAAGACTTGTACTCTTGGTGTCAGTCCCTTCTCTGGTATTCATATGCAGAACCATATTGTTCTATACGTAGGAGAAAAGTATTGCACTGGCTGCGCACATTGCATTCCTAACGTTTCAGATATTAAAGGGGTATTCCACCTTTAGGATCTCCATTTTTTATGACCTTTGGGTCAAAATGGCCAACGTTGGCAGAGAAAGAAAGGTAAAAAGTCTCCATAACTTGCATAGATGGCAATGGAGGGGGCTGCCTGATTGCTCAACTTGCTCCCTTATTTCTCTGGCTGCTTTGTTTGCCATATTTAGGGGCAGGTGACCCCCATTCTCCAGCTAGGTTGGGGTCCTAGAGATATTAATATCCCTTTTTGATATGGCATACGGGCTGTAATGTCTATACTCCCTAGAGCTCTGCTACTGTATAGGGTGTTGTACCCAATTTCATGAAAATAAAGGATATGAAGACCTACAAGGACATTTTGTTATTTAAATGTATGTATTTTGGTCTAAAAAGCATTTTTCCTATGATGTTTAATTAAAAAATTTAGACCGTTTAATTTTTACAGCCTCTATGTATCACAATGCAAAGCAGATCTAGTGTGATACACAGAAGCTGTAGAAACCATGGAGTTTCATGTAAAAGTTTAGACTGTTTAGTTTCTACAGTCTCTATGTATCATAGTACATAGCAGATATACTGTGATCCACAGGAGCTCTAGAAACCATGGGGTTTCATGAAAAAGTTTAGACCATTTAGTTTCTACAGCCTCTATGTATCACAGTACATAGCAGATCTAATGTGATCCACAGAAGCTGTAGAAGCCATGGGGTTTCATTAAAAGTTTAGACCATTTATTTTCTACAGCCTCTATGTATCAAAGTACATAGCAGATCTAATGTGATCCACAGAAGCTGTAGAAGCCATGGGGTTTCATTAAAAGTTTAGACCATTTAGTTTTACAGCCTCTATGTATCAAAGTACATAGCAGATCTAATGTGATCCACAGAAGCTGTAGAAGCCATGGGGTTTCATTAAAAGTTTAGACCATTTATTTTCTACAGCCTCTATGTATCAAAGTACATAGCAGATCTAATGTGATCCACAGAAGCTGTAGAAGCCATGGAGTTTCATTAAAAGTTTAGACCATTTAGTTTCTACAGCCTCTATGTATCAAAGTACATAGCAGATCTACTGTGATCCACAGAAAACTGTAAAACCATGGGTTTCATTAAAAGTTTAGACCATTTAATTTTACAGACACTATGTATCAATCATAGCAGATCATGATGCAAGAGCGTAGAAACCTGCAGTTTCATTAAAAGTTTTAACCATTTCATTTATCAGCCTTCATAAATCACATAGCAGATCTACTGTGATCCACAGAAACTGTAGAAACCATGAGGTTTCATTACAAAGATTAGACTATTTTAATTTTTACAGACAATATGTATCAGAGCAGATCAGAGCAGAGAGGGTATGAGCTCTGTAACAAGTATTTCGAGTAAAGATAAGTTTTATTCAAACCATTTCCTCTCCGCTGATGGCAGCGCTTCATAGCCCCAAGTTTTACTCTTTCAATACATATTGTGTCCTCATCATCTGAAGATCCAGAGTGTGTAGCTGCAGCCAGTGGAGAGTCCTTCCCTGCATACACCAGTGTAGTTTTTTACGCTGCACACTGAGTTCAGGTAAGTAAACGTACTTACCATTGCCACACGGAATTTCTCTATTGATCTGCACAAGGAGCGCTCTCCTCTCTTTCTCTTCACATTAAAAAGATTAGACCATTTTAGTTTCTACAGTCAATATGTATCACAGTACATAGCACACATACTGTGATCTACAGAAGCTGTAGAAGCTATGGGGTTCCATTAAAAAGTTCACACTGTTTAGTTTATACAGCTTCTATGTATCACAGTACATGGCAGATCTAATGTGATACACAGACTGTAGAAGCCATGGGGTTTCATTAAAAGGTTTAAATCATTTAGTTACCACAGCCTCTATGCATCACAGTACATAGAAAATCTAATGTGATACACAAAGACTGTAGAAACCATGAGGTATCATTAAAAAGTTTAGACCATTTAGTTACCACAGCCTCTATGTATCACAGTACATAGCAGATCTAATGTGATCCACAAAGACTGTAGAAACCATGAGGTATCATTAAAAAGTTTAGACCATTTAGTTACCACAGCCTCTATGTATCACAGTACATAGCAGGCCTAATGTGATACACAAAGACTGTAAAAGCCACAGTGCTTCATTAAAAAGTTTAGACCACTACGTTTTTACAGGCTCTACGTATTACAGTACATAGCAGATCTAATGTGATACACAGAGGCTGTAGAAGCCATGGGGTTTCATTAAAATATTTAGACCATTTGGTTTCCGCAGCCTCTCTGCATCACAGTACATAGCACATCTACTGTGATACACAGAGGCTGTAGAAGCCAAAAAGTCTCAATTTTTTCATGACAATACTCTATGAGTGAAAAAAGTCTGACTGATATATTGTATCAAACTTGCAAGAGGGATCTGCGGCAATACATGGGCCTAGAAGAAATTAAAAAGTCATTTCTAAAACTGGAACCCAAGTCATTTATGTTTGGAGCCAATATCTTCAAATGTTTCAGGAGTAATTTGCCTTTCAAAATCATTGCCAAGGTGTAGGGACAAGTCTTCTGGGAGACAATCAAGAAGAACATCCAAAGACCTACACTGTTTGCAGCCTCATCGAAATCTGATCATGGTTGCTATCTATGGAAGGAAAGGGACAAAAATGGGAATCAATGGCGAGGAGCCGAATGGAAGAGGTGGGCAAGGGTTGGCACCCACCTTTATTAGTGGAAGGTAACTAACAAAAAGCGGATCCCACCCTGGCAATTGCTTTGCCAGCTTCTAGAAAGGGGGTTATTAAATAAGGGAAGGTGTCATTAGAAAATAATCCACTGTTTACCGTGTATCAGGTTTTCATGTTTGATGTATTTTTTTAAACTTTTTGGTGAAGTTTTTTTTTAATATTATTCATAAAAAAATATTGATGAAAAAAATAAAAATCTTGCAATTTTCACACTGGCAACTGGGGCTATTTTACGCTCATACTTTCTGTTTTTTTCAGGAAATGCACATGTACATTAGCAGCAGTAGACGGACTGTGACCCTATCTTGTGTACTGAAGCATCTAATGATAGTGTACAAAGGTAAGGGGTAAGAGGTGAGCTGTGACATCACCTATTGTGAATGGTGGATCCTGTGTTATCTACTGTATATAGAGGTGTTATCAGTCATTGTACAGGAGGAGGAGGTGAGCTGTGATATCACCTATTGTGAATGGTGGATAGTGTGTGATATACTGTATATAGAGGTGTTATCAGTCATTGTACAGGAGGAGGAGGTGAACTGTGATATCACCTATTGTGAATGGTGGATCCTGTGTTATCTACTGTATATAGAGGTGTTATCAGTCATTGTACAGGAGGAGGAGGTGAGCTGTGATATCACCTATTGTGAATGGTGGATCCTGTGTTATCTTCTGTATATAGAGGTGTTATCAGTCATTGTACAGGAGGATGAGTTGAGCTGTGACATCTATTGTAAATGTTGGATTGAGCCGTTATCTACTGTAATTAGGGTTAACGTGATTGTACAGGAGGAGGAGGTGAGCTGTGACATCATCATTGTGAATGGGTGGATCCTTGTTATCTTATGTATTAGAGGTTTTCATGTGATTGTACAGGAGGAGGGGAGGTGAGCTGTGACATCACCTATTGTGAATGGTGGATCCTGTGTGATCTACTGTTTATAGAGGTGTTATCTGATTGTACAGGAGGAGGTGAGCTGTGACATCATCTATTGTGAATGGTGGATCCTAAGCTCAGAGAGTTCACCGGGAGAAACAAGAAATTTCTCTTGGTGAATTGCGGTTAACTCACGGCTGCACCATGAGACTTTTTCTCACTGTGCTATCGATGATCTCACCAAGGTCCCCGCAGTTCAGGGGCCGGGTTGGGAACACAGCTTCAGTGACCTGCGGTAACCTTGATGATGCCACCGCTGGTCATGGATGCTGCATTTGCAGGAGCTCATTCCTCAATGGTTCTCAGCCTGGATGGTCGCATATTGGCACCGTCCAGTTTGAAAACTGTTTATCCCCAGACATGGATTACATGGGACAGAATGAGGAAAGGTGAGGGATATGGTTGTTTTTTATTTTTGTTTTTTTACAGGGGACAAGGGATTCAGTGGAATTAAGTGTTAGGTGAGCATAATTGTGTTTGTTATTTTCAAATAAAGAAGGAAAATTGTGTTTTTTTATTTCAAATAAAGAACTTTATTCTGGCTGTGTCGTAATTTCACGATACTATAGGATTAGTAATGGATAGGTGTGTTATAGACGCCTCTCCATTACTAAGCCGTGGGCTTGATGTCACAGGGCAGATGGGAAGAGCCGGGAAATAGATGTGCCTTTTATGGGCGGCTGCGGGCTGCAATTTTTAAGCTGGGGGGGCAATATCCATATCACCTTACCAACCTGAGAATACCAGCCCCGAGGTGTCTGCTTTAGTAAGGCTCGTTGTCAAAAATGTGGGGTATCACACAACGTTTTTTTTAAATAATTTATTTAAATAATTTAAAAATCCGGCGTGGGGACACCTCTCTTCTTGATAACCAGCCTTGCTGAAGCTGACAGCTGAGGGTTGTAGCCAGCAGCTGTCAGTTTTGCCTGGCTGGTTATCAAAAATAAAAGGGGAATTCACTCCGTTTTTGTTTTTAAATTATTTATTTAGAGCGCAGGTGCTGTTGAATACTCCCATCAGCCGCCACCTGCTCTCACTGTTATTAGCAGCAGCAGGTGTAGGCTTATGGTAGTAATTGTGTCATCAGCCGACATCAGTGACCGGAAGTACAAAATTTACTTCTGATCACAGCTGTGGGCTCACATGGTCATCTGACAGTGTGGGAACCGTGGCTGTCTGACTGGCGGCGATGATTTTACTGCTGATCAGAGGCAGTGTTTGTCATGCTGTCGTGCACATGACAGCGTGGCAAACACTGGATGTTCGGGTCACCCATTCAAATGAATGGGGTCCAGGTTCGGAACCGGGTACTGTTCTGGTAACTGAACCAAAACTTTTTTTTTTAACAGTTCGGCTGAACCAACCAGACCCGACCATCCAGGGGTCCGCCAGTCACTACTTGTAACACAAAAACCTGATATAATTTTCTAATGATACATTCCTTTTAAATGCAGTAATGGGCATATGGGCTGTACTAATACTACTACGCCACTGTATTTTCTAATAAAGCATATTCTGATCGGTGAAAGCAGCACATGTAAAGCATCGCAAGTGTCAATTACCGATCTGATCACCTTGTCGGGATGTAAAGGAGAAGAAGACAACAGATTACTGCAATGAATATCGCACGGTGATTACAACACAGATTCACATCATTTGGAGCCGTTAATGAAAAGATTTGTGCTTTTGAGGCTTTTTTTTACATTGTTGAGTTGGATTTGGGGTCATTACCGATATGACACCTAATGGTCACAGATTAAGAATTTGGGACAATGGATTTTTCCAAAACGTTTAGATGATCATTCGTTGTTCATTTAATCAAAATATTGGCATTTCCATCTCTTGTTCTTCATGAGGCCGTTCTCCAGACACAGATCTGACGAAGAACCGTCTGAATGAGTTTTATGGCAAGCTCTAAGACTATGTGCACACAATGCTTTTTTGTTAGGAGAATACCGCCTGAAATCCACCTTTCAAGGTTCGCAGAAATTGTTCAAAGGAATGAACATAAACATTTTTTACTGCTATTCACATGTTCAGGCTTTTGAATATCTTTTAACCACTTTAAGTTTCTAAAACCACCAAGCAATTAAAAGAAGTGACCCGATCATTTTTCTGGTGTTTTCTGCTAGAAACTTTCCTGTAGTTTACAATACAAGTCAATGGGAAGGCTCAAAAGGTGCCTGGGTGTTTTTTTGGAGCATTTTGTCATCAATTTTAGTAAAAAAAACCCCCATAGTGGTTTCTTCATCATCCAATGGAATGAAAAACGACCGGTAAACAACAGTAAAAAAGATTTCCCAAAAACCATGGGAAAACCCTCCAAAAAAGTGTCGAAGAAACGTTCAAGAAACAACTGAAAAATGACATAAAAGATACTTCAGGAGAAAAAAACCTCGAATTTCCTGAAGTGTCTTCTGCTTATAGGCACTGAGAGGAAACACTCCAATTTCCCCTCAAAACTGGGAATTTCCGCTCACGGAGTTTTTTTGTAGAGTTTTCGGAGCAGAAACTAAACAGAACCTCCAAACTTTTTGCAATTTTGTGGAGGATTTGGAAAGTTTATGCTCCATTAGTTTCTGCTCGAAAAGTTTTATGTGCACATTAGCCAGTGCCTAACTTGGAGTGTTTTCCATCAGGAGACACTTCGAAGAAGTAACACGCCCTTTCTTTTTTTCCACCTGGCTTTTTCCAAAACATGAGGTAAAAAACAAAAACAAAAACGCTCAAAAAATCGAACGTATGACCAGAAAAGTGGTTTTGCAATAGAGACTTTTAAGAGTTTTGTTCAGCAACTTTTCATTTTTTTATTTTTTTAAGTGGACCTGTTCCAGAAACACTCCTATAGTGCGCAATGGTGGAAGAGTGGATGTGGATCATATTGAGCTTGGTGATCGTTTGTGCCAAGATACCTTGGACACTTGGGAAAGGACCCAAGAAATGTGACCCTGGTGCCAGGCGCTAGCAATGCCACTGCATGGTCAGAGTCTTATTACTTCTCCCAGCACTCTGGACCAGAGGATAGCCTCCAGTACGGAGTGATGGAACATGTTGAAGAAGGGGAAAACTTTATTTCCAATTTTCCTGTCTCTGAAGTGTGAAAGTTGTAGAGGAGGTTGACGCCAGCAGGAGGGACAGACTCCTCCTGACAGAAGGTTTTTTTTCTCTAACTTTTTCGAAATACCACAATAAAAAAAAACAATGGGGGGCACTTACTTCCCGTTGTGGTGTGAGTTGTCGTATCGTAAGAAGAGAGAAGTATAAATGGTTTCTGTCAGCAGGGAATATATTGCTATCATAATGAGCAGCACCGCCAGCTTCAGGACAGAGTTGAGTCGTAAAAAGACAGCGCAGGTCACCATCGCCAGAACTCCGGTGAAGACAAAGTACTAAGAGAATACAAAACCAGACAGGTAAAGTCCGGAACCAAGGAAAGATCACACATGACTGACAATTTACTAAACAACATGTTCACGTAGGCAAGTTCAGATTTAGAGAAAACCTGTCACCGAGTCAAAAGTGACCAGTTTTTGCCCTTATATTATTCCCACTGCTCCCCCATGTTTTTTTTTATTATTTCATACAGTTTTAAATATATGAGCCTTTTTATTTAGTGCTAATTTTTATGGTATTTTCAAAGGGGCGTGACTGACAAGATCCTCTGGGGCGTGACTTGAGGCTCTTCTGCATTATCACCCTGGAGCCACGCCCCCTAGGTAACGACCATAAAAAGAAGCACTAAATAAAAAGCCATATCTCTGGCACTATATGTCGGATTTAATGGTAACCTGACAACTATCCCACGGTCAGCATGTATCAGATATTGGCTGCATGTTGTCAGCCATGTATGTTCGACTTTGAAACATTTCAAAGAGAAGCATACATTAAAAGCTGCCGGGTTCCGGGCAGCACAAGTGAGTAGTCAAAAACATGGATCCCAATGGCTTCTCCCTGCCATTTACTCACAGGTCTCTCCCTTTGTAGATAGGTAAAGACCTGAATGTCACTGGAGAAGTCACCGATGACGCGCCTGTTGGACTAGTATCCTCTACAGCTCGGTCTCCGACACCTTTCAAAGTATGTCTTTCTCTGAAACACCGAACATACGTGGGTGAAATCATGTGGCCACTGTCCCGTGGATCGGGCCACATGTATCAGCTGTCCGCGATAATACTTAAAGGGATAGTGGGAATAAAGTAAGAGCAAGACCTGGCTACATTTGACCTGGTGACAGATCCTCTTTGAAGGAATTGCTTGCGATTCAGAGTTAAAGGGATATTAATGGGGCTGTTAATGCAGGATTGAATTCAGCTGCAAATTGGCACAAGAGATCCCGCTGTGATTTCCTGCTGTGCTAGAGGCAGAGAGGGCTGGTAATAGAATGTTGATGTGGACAACTCTCACTACCAAATAAAGGTAGAAAAAATGGTTAAGAAAGTCCAATTTTCTGTCGGCTGAGACTATCTCCCCTACAAATTACAATCATGCCGTCCTGTTTTGTCAGTAGGAATCATTGAAATTTTAATTCCCATAAAAAAAAGGTTCCAAAATGTACAACTACGATGATTTTCTGCCAAAGCAGCCTCACTTGCCTTCTAAAAGGGCTGTCGCCCAAGCGCTGTGACTACCACAAATTCCTCGGTCACTGATAGTTAGCATTGGACAATTCTGTTTATGGAGTTGATGTTTAGTCAGCGTATGTTGTTAATATTTCAGTACTGCAGGATTACATGGAAACTGTATTCAATTTACTGGCTTATATGGCGGCATTAATTCTATGCTTTATGGATATCTTCTTTGGGGCTCACAATCTAATTTCCCTATCAGGAAGGAAACCACTGAGCCACTGTGTCATCCGGTATGTCAGTGTTATTTGAGGACTATGCGGAGGTGTTATTTGAAATACCGTATTTTGGTACTACTAGAGCACTGAATTTTGGTATTATTTGAGTACTGTATGGTGGTATTATTGGAGCATTGTATCTTGGTGTTACATGTGCATTGAATGTTGGTATTATTTGAACACTACAGAAATGATATCTGTAATAAAAACAATGATTGTTTTTCATACCCAGTAATTATTTGAACACTGTATGTTGGTATTATCTTAGAAATGTATGTATTTTTTTGTTCCTGTATGTTGACATTATTTGTATATTGGTATTTTTTGTTCACTGTGTGGTGGTATTATTTCAGCACTGAATGGTTGTATTTTCAGCTTTTGGTACTGCGGCTTTGTTACTTTACCAGATATTATCTTTTCTGTATATGATGGTGGGGACACTGTATAGCACTAGTATTTATAGACAGCTGATGGCGGTATAATTTAGGCACTGTTTGGTATGGTTAATTGTACACGGGGTTCTATGGGGAAGCAACAGAAGGTACTTCAGAAGGCATCATTCAACCCCCATCTATCGTATATACGTATTGTAAAGATAAGTGGGCAACATGGCCCCGATGGCAGCCACAGCTCTACTTTGTGTTTGCTGGGAAGATTTACAGGCAATATGGATTTATTACTATTATTATTGTATTATTCCTACAGTAAGGAAGAAAGCAATAAGGACTTTAACAGCCAATTAAACCACTGCCATCTAGTTATATGTCACATATGGCTGCACGGTGATGAGATCTATTCACAAAACCACATGAACAATTAATAATGTGTTTTTCCAGGAATGAAGGCGACAGTTTCCATGGCTTTGTTAAAGGGCTGTACAATCTACATGGCCGCGTTTCCAAAGTGTGTAATTTTCCACATAGCTGCCCATTCTGCCTCATGCACTGGTGCACCGGGTGACAGTAACATGTTATTAGAGGCCGTGCGGTGCGTGCAGATCCCTTGTGTCTCCCTGGCGGCAGCGGCGGCGCGCGCTTCATCTCTGAATTATCTAGAAAACCACTCGACATGCGGTGACATCTTTATATTCATTACTGGGGTAAATGACTGGTACAAAGAGCCTAGAGCGACTCAAGGCGCGCCGCTGATTTGTCAGCAATCTGGTACACGGCCCAATTATGAGGCATCTTCACCCAAGGGACAAAGATAGTCATTAGCGAATACAAACACTTGACTTGTCATCCTAGGATAACATTTACAATCAACCATTTATATCCATTTTTGGAAAAATTGGGTGACAACAACCAGTATGGCCGACATGAGCTTTCCTAGACTCCTGATTGTTGCAAATTTAGGCTAATCTGAACTCTTTATGGGAACCATAATGGTAGTCACATCGGACAGCTTTTCCAAAAAAAACAGATATAATGGCTTAAAATAAATTTTAAGCAACGTGTCTGAAGAGACCGATGTATGGATTTGTATTTAGAAGGTACGTGATGGCCAAATAATATGGCCATTTGCAGTTGTCCTTTAAAATAGGATCTCTCATTTCCCATAAATATGTAATTTTTGTTAAATGCAGCCGTTCTCCTGAATCCGGCGATGTTTTTCTTTTGTTCCTGCGCTTCTCCGTTCCTGAGATACAGCCTCCTCTTCATTCCATATAAATTTGGTCTTTTAAGCCAACTGGGAGTGGTCAATAAGAAGAAGCCCACAGAGAACAGTTAAGGACCTCGCCCACTTGCCAAAAAATAAAAAAATAAAATAAAAAATATTAGGATAGATTTACATATTTGTGATATTTATGGCAAGTTACACATCCTCTATAATGGAAAAAAAAGAAACAAGTGGCTGCTACACAACTCTGGGAGTTTTCTGCTGTGCTAGAGGCAGAGAGGGCTGCCTTTTTCAGTGTCCGTGTGTATATGGTGGGCTCTCTACAAGAGACCATGGATGGTGAGGGTGTAAATTATTACCTCGGGATAAAAGCAAATGTCGGTGACGGAGGACGATGAGTTGAAGGTCTGATTTTTTGAGGTAATCGATTTGTCGAAATCACACCAAAGCTGAAAAGAGACAAGTCAGAAAAAAAACAGTCATAAACCACAGAGAAAATGAAGATACAGCTATGACAAATACAAAAATAAATTAGTAACAACTCTCCCCCCAAATATTCTCTCTCCAATCAAACATCATACGGCAGAGAGTTCCAGAATCTCACTGCTCTTACAGTAAAGAATCTGCGTCTGTGATTAGGATTAAACCTTCTTTCCCCTATACCAGGGATGTCAAACTCAAATATACAGAGGTACAAAATTAAAAGCTTGGACAAAGTCGTGGGCCAACATTGATATTTATTTAAAAAAAATGTCTACAATTGATAAAATTTTTCCTTATCATCAAATATAACGATGAACTTTTTCATATGGAAACAAATTTAAAGGAGTTGTCTCACAAATAAAGTACATTTTAATTAACAGATCTTAGAATAAAATATTGGAAAAGTATAATATGTTATGTAAGAGGAAGGAAAGCATAGGCCCAATGGCTGAATTTAAATATGTAATAACAAATGATAAAAAACCTTGAATAATACAGATAATAAAGTATGATGCAAGCAAAAGTGCCCCCAAACATAGCAACATACCCCCACAATGAATTGTGCCACACGCTCAGTATGATGACTATTGTACCACCCCTTCAATCCCCCCCCCCCGGCAAGGAATGGTGACCACATCACAGTATGATTCTCCAACAGTAATCCCGACCCAGCCCTTCATACTGTGCAACGGCCACAAAAGTGCTCCATACAGTATAATGGGCCCCACAGAGTCCTCCATATAGTATACCAGGGTGCTGCATTGCCTTCCATACAGTAAAATGGCCCCACATAGTGCTCCATACAGTATAATCACCCCACATAGTGCTCCATAGAGTATAATAGCTCCACATAGTGCGCCATACAGTTTAATGGCCCCACATAGTGCTCCATACAGTATAATGGCCCCACACAGTGCTCCATACAGTATAATGGCCTCACATAGTGCTCAATACAGTAAAATGGCCACTCATAGTGCTCCATACAGTTTAATGGCCCCACATAGTGCTTCACACAGTATAATGGCCCCACACAGTGCTCCATTGAGTATAATAGCCTCACATAGTGCTCCATAGAGTATAATAGCCTCACATAGTGCTCCATACAGTATAATGGTCCCACATAGTGCTCCATACAATAAAATGGCCCCACATAGTGCTCCATATAGTATAATGGGCCCCACATAGTGCTCCATATAGTAAAATGGCTCCACATAGTGCTCCATACAGTATAATGCACCCCACATAGTGCTTCATACAGTATAATGGGCCCACATAATGCTCCATAAAATATAATGCACCCCACATAGTGCTCCATAGAGTATAATGGGCCCCACATAGTGATCCATACAGTATAATGGCCCCACATACTGATCCATACAGTATAATGGACCCCACATAGGGCTCCATATAGTATATCATGGCCCTGCATTGCCTTCCATACAGTATAAAGGGTCCTCATAGTGCTCCATACAGTATAATGGCCCCACATAGTGCTACATAGAGTATAATGGCCCCACATAGTGCTCCATAGTTTAATGGCCCCACATAGTTCTCCATAGACTATAATTGCCCCACATAGTGCACCATACAGTACAATGGCCCCACATAGCGTTCCATACAGTATTAAGGGTCCTACATAATGCTCCACACAGTATAATGGCCCCTCATTAAAAAAAAAAAATTCACCTCTGCTCATACCCCTACTTCTCCGGTCTTTCATGGAGTCTTCAAATAGTTTGCACATCTCGATACAGTGGGTGCGTTGTAATGACGTCATCAACCCCGCTGCGCAACGACGTGAGACGCAGAGAGGGAATGATGGGAAAGCGATTCCTCCTCCATTATTGCTTTCAACTGAGTCGGCATCCAGGATGCTGATACAGTTGAAAGTACGATGCCGGGATCTTGTGAGCCAAAGATACTTGGGGGACCCGCCCGGCGTCACGGGTCAAATATAAACACTCTGTGGCCCAGAGTTTGACATATGTGACCTAGACGTAGAGGATGGCCCCTTGTCATAGGTCTAGGCATAGATCTACAAAGCTCATTATACAGATCTCTGTACTGTCCCCTCATACATTAGTACACTGTAATAAGATCGCCCCTAAACCTTTAATTTTCCAAACTGAATAACCCCAAGTGTAATAATCTGCTGTCTGCAGTCCATTCATTCCCATAATAACCTTGGTTGCTTTTCTCTGCACCTCCTATAGTTCAGCTATGTCCTTCTTACACAGCAGTGAGCAAAACTGTACACAGTATCTAAGTGCGGCCGCACTAGTGACTTGTGTTGTGAATGTTTTAGAAATGAATTCTGAGCAGAAGCTCCCTCTGGTGGTTACAAACCATACTGAACCATTCAATGAGGATTGGCAATCAGGAATCACGGACTGGCTTGATATAAGGGAGGTTCCCTCCCATCATGGTTGCCGGTGATCAATTGTTCTTGTCTCACCGTTGTTTCCTGGTTCACTTGGAAGCTTGCTGAGTCTTGCCTCTTCTCCTGCTCTCAGATAAGATATTTTCTGTTTTTTTGTTTTTGTGCTTGACATTTGCATATTTCTCTGCATTACTGTGAGGTTGGCCAGGTTCCCCTCCCGGGGGGCTTGGGCTCCTCTCGGTTCCTCTGGAGCCACTGTTGTTTGTTCATTTGCCTTTTCCAGTTTTTTCAGTGGCTGCGGCTTAGTTTTGTTACACCAGAGAACTAATGTAGGTGGTAGAGGTCGTGTGATCTCAGGTGTTTTTGCAATTAGTAGCGTTGGCTTTTTTTAGGGTTTTTTTGGATTGCAGTAAGTATCCTTCCTATCCTTTTCTGTCTAGGCAGATTGGGCCCCAGCGTTTGCTCATACTATTTTCTGTCTGTGTCTGTATTTCGTCTTGTCTAACCGCCATTACATGTTTGGGGGCTTCCTATGTTCTTTGGGGATCTGCTCCGGGGCAGATAGCTTTCCTCTTTCTATCTTTAGGTGTAGTTAACCTCTCAGGCTGTGACGAGGCGTCTAGGACCAACGTAGGAACGCTCCACGGCTGCCTTTAGTTGTGGTGGTTAGTCAGGGTACTGCAATCCAGTAGATTCCAACCTCTCTGGTGTATTGCCGTTTTTGCCTGCTCTCCTCAGCTACCGAAACATAACAGTATCACCGGCCTAACTGAAAATTATTTGATACTCACAGAAGGGAAAAATAGTGTGGAAAGAAAAAAAGGTTGTCAGAGATTTTTTTTTTTCTGTTTGTTGCATTTTTTCCCTCTTTTTCTCTGGGTGCTGAGGAGGATTTTTTTTTTCTCAATGGAGTTTGCACAGTTGTCTGGTCGTGTGGATAAGCTTGCCACTGAGGTTCGGAGTATTGCTGCCTGTCTTGCTGGGTTGCCGGTTGTGGAGCCCAGGATCTCCATGCCGGATTTGTTTTTGCGGGATCGAGCTAGATTTCTGAATTTCAAAAATAACTGTAAGTTGTTTTTTGCCTTAAAACCTAAGTCCTCAGGGAACGCAGCACAGCAGGTTCAAATTGTCATCTCTCTCCTGCGCGGCGATCCTCAGGATTGGGCTTTTTCCCTGACATCTGGGGACCCTGTTTTGAGTAATGTTGATGCATTTTTTCTGGCTCTGGGGTTATTGTACGAAGAACCTAATGTCACTGATCAAGCTGAAAAAACCTTGTTGGCATTAAATCAGGGGCTTGAGGACGCTGAGTTGTACTGTCAGAAATTCCAAAAGTGGGCAGTCCTGACCAAATGGAATGATGATGCTTTGGCAGCCCTTTTTCGGAAGGGTCTGTCAGAGAATGTAAAAGATGTTATGGTGGGTTTCCCTGCTCCCTCTGGTCTCAATGATTCTATGTCATTAGCGATTCAAATTGACAGACGTTTGCGTGAGCGTAGAGGTATGCGTGGAATAGTGTTGCTTGTGAACCAGCTTCTGAACCCATGCAGTGTGATAGAGTGGCTTCTGGGGCACAGCGTCATGAGTTTCGAAAACGCAATGGGTTATGTTTCTATTGTGGTGATGCCTCTCATCCTATTTCAGTCTGCCCTAAGCGGGGAAGACGTTTTGCACGCTCAGTTGTCTTGGGTAGTGTTCAGACTAAATTTCTGTTGACTGTTACCCTGATTTGCTCCCTGTCCACATTTTCTGCTCAGGGTTTTGTTGATTCGGGAGCAGTTATTAACCTGATGGATTTTGATTTTGCTAAACGTTGTGGGTTTCCCTTGATACCCCTACGGAAGTCTATTCCCCTACTGGGGATTGATTCTACCCCTTTGGCTGAGAATAAACCTCAGTTCTCTACTCAGGTGATAATGAGTGTTGAACCTGATCATCAGGAGAGTTGCAAATTTTTGGTGCTGTATAATCTGCATGACATTATTGTACTAGGTTTCCCTTGGTTACAGTCTCATAATCCTGTTTTGGATTGGAAATCTGTGTCTGTAACCTGTTGGGGCTGCCAATGTGTTAATGCCAACACTCCTGTTTTTTCTGCCTCTCCCAGGCTCAAGATGTTCCTGACTTTTTGACTGATTTTTCTGATGTGTTTAGCGAAAGTAAATCTGCATCCTTGCCCCCCCATAGGAGCTATGACTGCGCTATTAAATTAGTGCCTGGTAGTAAATTCCCTAAAGGTCGCCTTTTTAACTTGTCTGTACCTGAACATGATGCTATGCGGTCTTATATCAAGGAGTCATTGGAGAAGGGTCATATCAGACCATCCTCTTCACCCTTGGGTGCCGGTTTTTTCTTTGTGGCCAAAAAGGATGGTTCATTAAGGCCGTGTATTGATTATCGTCTCTTGAACAATATCACTGTGAAATATCAATATCCGTTACCCTTGATTTCTGACCTGTTTTCCAGGGTGAAAAGTGCTACTTGGTTTACCAAACTTGACCTCAGGGGGGCGTACAACCTTATTCGCATTAAGCACGGGGATGAATGGAAGACGGCGTTTAATACCCCAGAGGGGCATTTTGAGTACCTAGTGATGCCCTTTGAGCTCACTAATGCTCCTTCCGTCTTCCAGTCCTTCATGAATGACATTTCAGGGATTTTGTGGACAAATTTCTGATTGTTTATTTCGATGATATCTTGATTTTTTCCAATGACTGGGACTCTCATGTGAAACATGTTCGGACTGTGTTCCAGATTTTGAGAGAGAATGCTCTGTATGTGAAGGGATCAAAGTGTCTTTTTGGCGTACAGAGGATCTCATTTCTGGGATTCATTTTGTCTCCATCTGTTATTGAAATGGACCCAGTCAAGGTTCAGGCCATCTGTGATTGGGTCCAACCTACTTCATTAAAGGCTCTTCAGAGATTCTTGGGTTTTGCCAATTTTTATCGTAAATTTATTGGTAATTTCTCTGTTATTGTTAAACCATTGACTGATTTGACCAAAAAGGGTTCTGATGTGGTGAATTGGCCTCCTGAGGCAGTCTCTGCGTTTCAGGAACTTAAACAGAGATTCACTTCTGCTCCTGTTCTACGGCAGCCTGATGTTTCTCTGCCATTTCAGGTGGAGGTTGATGCCTCTGAAATTGGGGCAGGTGCCGTTTTGTCCCAAAAAGATCCAGAGACCTCTAAAAGTAACCCTTGTGCCTTTTTCTCTCCCAAAATTTTCTCCTACTGAACGTAATTATGACGTGGGTAATCGGGAGTTATTGGCCATGAAGTGGGCTTTTGAAGAGTGGAGACATTGGCTGGAGGAGCCAAACATCAGGTGGTGGTCCTCACGGACCATAAGAATCTGGTTTATCTGGAATCAGCCAAGCGACTTAATCCTAGACAGGCCAGGTGGGCCTTGTTTTTCACACGTTTTAATTTTGTGGTTTCCTTTCTTCCTGGCACTAAGAATGTTAAGGCGGATGCGCTCTCGAGGAGTTTCCTTGCGGACTCTCCTGAGTTATCTGATCCTGCTGTTATTTTGAAAGAGGGTGTAGTTCTTTCCACCATCTCGCCCAATTTGAGACTGGCTCTGGAAGGGTGTCAGGAGGATAAACCCGAGCGCTGCCCTGTTGGGAAATTGTTTGTCCCAGACCAGTGGAAGAAGAGTGTGATGTCTGAGATTCATTGTTCCACGTTGGCCGGTCATCCCGGAATTTTTGGTACCAGAGACTTGGTGAGTCGGTCCTTTTGGTGGCCTACTTTGTCTCGTGACGTCAGGGAGTTTGTGCAGTCCTGTGGGACTTGTTCTCGCTCCAAGCCTTGCTCTCGCTCTAGTGGTTTGTTGATGCCATTGCCTGTGCCCAAGAGACCATGAAACCCATATCTCTATGGATTTTATTTCCGACCTCCCTGTTTCTCAGAGAATGACCGTTATCTGGGTGATTTGTGATAGGTTTTCCAAGATGATACATCTTGTGCCATTACCTAAGTTGCCTTCCTCCTCCGAATTGGTGCCTTTGTTCCTACAGCACGTGGTTCGGTTACACGGCATTCCTGAGAACATTGTGTCTGACAGAGGAGTACAGTTTGTTTCCAGATTTTGGAGGACTTTTTGTTCTAAACTTGGTGTTCAATTGTCTTTCTCCTCTGCTTTTCATCCTCAGACCAATGGACAGACTGAGAGAACAAACCAGACATTGGAGACTTATCTGAGATGCTTTGTGTCTGCTGATCAAGATGACTGGGTCTCTTTTTTGCCTTTGGCTGAGTTTGCTCTTAATAATAGGGCAAGCTCTGCCACTTTGATGTCTCCATTTTTCTGCAATTTTGGGTTTCACCCTCGATTTTCGTCGGGACAGACAGAGGCTTCTGTCTGTCCGGGTGTTGACTCTGTTGTGGAGCGTATGCAGCAGATTTGGGACCAGGTAGTGGAGAGGTTGTCCCTCTCTCAGGAGAAGGCCCAGCGGTTTGCCAACCGGCATAGGACTGATGGTCCTCGGTTTAAAGTGGGGGACTTGGTCTGGTTGTCCTCAATAAATATCCCTATGAGAGTTGCATCTCCTAAGCTTAAGCCTAGGTTCATTGGACCTTATAAGATCATGGAGATTCTTAATCCGGTTTCCTTTCGTTTGCTTCTTCCAGGGACATTTAAGATCCATAACGTGTTCCACAAGTCCTTATTGAAGAGGTTTGTCGAGCCAGTGGTTCCTATGGCTGCGCCTCCTGACCCTGTTTTGGTTGAGGGCAATCTGGAGTATGTGGTTGAGAAAATATTGGATTCTCGTTTTTCTAGACGGAAACTCCAGTATTTGGGTAAGTGGAGAGGTTATGATCAGGAGGACAATTCTTGGGTGTTTGCTTTGGACATCCATGCTAGGAGACTGATCCGTGCATATCACAGAGCTCATCCTGACCGACCTGGTTGCACAAATGAGGGTTCGGTGACCCCTCCTCAAGGGGGGGGTACTGTTGTGAATGTTTTAGAAATGAATTCTGAGCAGAAGCTCCCTCTGGTGGTTACAAACAGTACTGAATCATTCAATGAGGATTGGCAATCAGGAATCACGGACTGGCTTGATATAAGGGAGGTTCCCTCCCATCATGGTTGCCGGTGATCAATTGTTCTTGTCTCACCGTTGTTTCCTGGTTCACTTGGAAGCTTGCTGAGTCTTGCCTCTTCTCCTGCTCTCAGATAAGATATTTTCTGTTTTTTGTTTTTGTGCTTGCCATTTGCATATTTCTCTGCATTTCTGTGAGGTTGGCCAGGTTCCCCTCCCGGGGGGCTTGGGCTCCTCTCGGTTCCTCTGGAGCCACTGTTGTTTGTTCATTTGCCTTTTCCAGTTTTTTCAGTGGCTGCGGCTTAGTTTTGTTACACCAGAGAACTAATTTAGGTGGTAGAGGTCATGTGATCTCAGATGTTTTTGCAATTAGTAGCGTTGGCTTTTGTTAGGGTTTTTGGATTGCAGTAAGTATCCTTCCTATCCTTTTCTGCCTAGGCAGATTGGGCCCCAGCGTTTGCTCATACTATTTTCTGTCTGTGTCTGTATTTCGTCTTGTCTAACCGCCATTACATGTTTGGGGGCTTCCTATGTTCTTTGGGGATCTGCTCCGGGGCAGATAGCTTTCCTCTTTCTATCTTTAGGTGTAGTTAACCTCTCAGGCTGTGACGAGGCGTCTAGGACCAACGTAGGAACGCTCCACGGCTGCCTTTAGTTGTGGTGGTTAGTCAGGGTACTGCAATCCAGTAGATTCCAACCTCTCTGGTTTATTGCCATTTTTGCCTGCTCTCCTCAGCTACCGAAACATAACAGACTTGTATAGAGGCAAAACTATGTTCTACATAAAACTATCCCATTATTTTATTAGCCTTGGCAGCAGCTGCCTGGCACTGGTCACTAAAGTGGATTTTGCCATCCACCTATACACCCAGGTCTTTTTCAGTGAGTTTTACCCAGTGTTTTACAACTTAGTACACAATTATTCATTTTATTTCCTCTGCCTAAGTGCAAGACCTTACATTTATCTATATTAAACTTCAATTATCATTTCTCTGCCCAAGCCTCCAGCTTATATAAACCTTTCTGTAATATTACATTAGCCTCCTCTGTGTTGATGACCGTGCAGGGTTTAGTATCATCTGCAAATGTTGGAATTCTACTTTGCATGACCCCTACAAGGTCATTAATAAATATGGTAAAAAGAAGAGGACCCAATACTGACCCCTGTGGTATCCAACTGCTGTGACCCAATCCAAGTGTGTTCCATTAATAACCACCCTTTGTTTCCCATCACTGAGCCAGTTGTTAACCCAGTTACACATATTTTACCCTAGTCCCATTATATTATCATTTTATACCAACCTTTTGTGTGGCATCCTATCAATTTGGAGAAATAAAAAATCGACTCAAAGTTTCGGCAATTCTCACCTTGAAGGGGGTTCAACAAGGCAAACGAAGACAAAAATAAATAAATATATCCATGTACTGGAGCAGCACAGTCCTTCAGTAGCCTGTCCCCTGCCCTTCTCCTGGCATGAACATCTCATGGAGGCGTCACGTTACCACTGCTGTCAATCAGCATTTGCTGATCGTATGCAGCTTTCACATTCTATCCGAACAGTTTCTTCCTGTACAGATGAAATGTGAATGCTACAGTTGATCAGCAGCAATGATTAGTTGCAGCGGTTCCATAACACTATATGCTGCATACTAATGTCAAGAAAACGGTGGTGGACACAGTAGATAGTGCAGAGAAGAAGTTCCATCCGGTAGATGAGCAGAGTTTTCTTTTTTACTACATTGCTCTATGCCAGTCAAAGGGTTATTGGCAAACTAAGAAATGAACTTCTGTTTAGAGGACAGAGGGCTAACTACAGCACATGTATACAGCCACATCTTGAATAGAGCGGTGCTCTGTATGTTTGACATTTGCTGCATTCACTGTCTATGAGACTGCAGCTTTTCGCTATTTCCCGGCAGTCCCATAGGCGATGAATGGAGCACAGGTCGAGCATGAAAACCACCGCTCTACTCAAGACTGGTGATTTAGAGACCAGCTTTTGGGGTTCCAGAGCCCCATTCTAGGGATCAATGGGGGTCCCAGCGGTCGGATTCCCATCGATAAGCAAGTTATCTTCTATTCTATGGAAAGGGGTTGATTTCTTATTTTGGGAATAAGCTTTTACGTTTAACTTTCATAGTAGTGGAGATCCCCTTTAATTAAGTAAGGCCGGGGTCACACTGGCGACAGAATCGGACGACTGCAATACGATGAAATATCGCATTGCAGTCTGCCCTATGTTAATCTATGGAGCAGCTCCCAGTATCCGATTTTTTGTGGTCCGTTTTAAACGTCCGAGTGCAATCGCAGCATGCTGCGATTGTCACCGATTGTGGGTCGACTATCGCCAATGCAAGTCTATGGGAGCGATGAAAAATCGGATTACAAACGGACCGCACGTGTGACTTGCGATTAAATCGCATCGGTGTCCTTTAGAAAAGCCGGCAATTCATCCCCGGCTATACTGTAAAATCACACTGACAGCTTTAATAAAGAATAGAAAGAATAGATATACACACATAGAATACATATAATATATATATATGTAATTGTGACATATATATATACATATATTTATAGTTCTTACACTTCTACATACTGTAATAGCCGCTAATTCAATTGCCGGCTTTTGTAAAATCACAGAAGCCGACATGAAATGATACATTGTTTCCACACAGTTAACCATGTAATTTCCTGTATTTTGATATATGGTTTGAACTTACAATTACATGAGTGTATTTGTGCAAAATTTCAGACATGTAGGGGTTAATTAAAGGTGTAAATTCATTGAAAAAAAATGCGTGGGCTCCCGCTGTATTTTCTCCACCAGACAGACAAAGCAAGCGAGTGGGGGCAGATAATAATAGCCTAGGGAGGGTACATTTTTTGTGCCCCCCCCCTGGCTACTAACATCTGCCCCCAGACACCCCAGAAAGGGCAAATCTCTAATTAGATTTGCCCTTTCTGGCACTTTGCCCGTCTATTCCCATTGCCCTGTAGCGGTGGCGAATGGGTTAATAAGGGGTTACAGCCACCTTGCAATTGAAAGGTCACTGTAAGCCAGGTTAATAATTGAGAGCTGTCAATTAGACAACTATCAATTATTAATCCTATTGAAGTAAATAAAAAAACAGACACACTTTAAGAATAAATAATTTTAATGAAATAAAAACACATTTTTTTGACCATCTTTTATTTTACTCTTAATCCGTGCGAATGCCTTGATCTCCTAAAATAAATATAAAATAATAAAACAACATTATTCTTACCTATCTGGCGATCTGTCACGTCCCACGATGTAATCCTTCACAAAGGGTTAACTAGCAATCAGCTAAGCAGCGCAACTAATGCTGCGTGCTCAGCTGATAGCTCCTGAATGAATGAGCTTATCTCCTGCCGACAGGAGAGGATGTGATTAATGAATGAAGCTTAATTGATTGTCTCCCACTTTCACCTTAGGTCAGGTCACTGAAGTGAAAGTGGCAATAAATCAATTAAGCTTCATTCATTCATCTCTTCCTCTCCTTTCGCTGGGAGAGGAAGTTATTCATTCAGGGGTTACAGCTAGGAGACAGCATTAGCTCTCTGCTTACTGTAACTTGTTAACCCTTTCTGATGGATTACACCGTGGGACCTGACTGTACATCGGATTGGTAAAAATAATTTTGGTTTTTTATTTTATTTTTATTACAGGAAATGGTTTTAGCAGGAAAATAAAATATGGTCAAAAACTGTGTGATTATTTCATTAAACTTCTTTTTTATTAAACTGTGTGTGTTTGATTTTTCTTTCATACAATAGGATTAATAATTGATAGTTGTCTAATTGACAGCTCTCAATTATTAACCTGGCTTACAGTCACCTTTCAATTGCAAGGTGGCTGTAACCCCTTATTAACCCATTCGCCACCGCTACAGGGCAATGGGAATAGACGGGCAAAGTGCCAGAAAGGGCAAATCTAATTATAGATTTGCCCTTTCTGGGGTGTCTGGGGGCAGATGTTAGTAGCCAGGGGGGGCACAAAAAAAATGTACCCTCCCTAGGCTATTATTATCTGCCCCCACTCGCTTGCTTTGTCTGTCTGGTGGTGTCACGCGGTCTTATGATATGTGTACGATGTCAGTAAACTATTCTTAAAAGAACAACACTCTATACAACATATAGATTAGCAACATCAGCATGTAAATATAGAATAGATTTACCTGACACGATATCCGTTGAACTCAGGGTTAATCTTGAGGACTTGATACACTGTCACAGGAAAGAGGAGGACCGGGGGTCTAACCTGACCCTAAACTGGGGTCCTAACTAATCCCTCACCTTGGAGGTACTGATAATGGTTCAGAGGTCCAAGTCTCCAGCCTAACCCTGTCTCCTATCAGTCCCTGAACCCTGTAATCAGTCCTAAGAAGGATTCTGATTACCACCAAAGGGATATGGGCTGATCTCTGCTAAATACACAGATTAGACATATAAGACAGACTGGAGAAAACACAGACTTGCATACACACTCAAACACAGAAGGAACATAAATGATCTGGGATATTAAACTCTAAGCAAGGTGAGCTTAAAACAACTAAGGAGCTCTTTAACTTAAGTCTATACAGATACAATCCTATCTGTGGTCTGCATGAAGAATTTCACTGGCAACTCCCAACACAGACAACCAGAGATTTAAAGGAAACCAATCAACAAATAATTAATTGCAGCCGGGAGAAAACTGCACCCAGTCCCAGAACTGAGCACAGACAGAATTAACTCCCTAACTGCCAAACACAAAGAAACAGCAACTCAGCTGTGAGAAGTCAGAATGTGCAACCGCGACGATCTTCGTGGCGATGCACACATGACAGTACCCCCCTTCTACGAGGGGCCTCCGGACCCTCAGGGCCAGGTTTGCCCGGGTGAGTTCTGTGGAAGGTCCGCACCAAACGATCTGCGTTAATGTCAGACGCAGGAACCCACGTCCTCTCCTCTGGACCATACCCCTTCCAATGCACCAAGTACTGAAGGGACCGGCGATTCAGACGTGAGTCAATGATCTTTGACACTTGAAACTCCAAGTTACCATTGACCACCACTGGAGGAGGAGGTAGAGGTGATGGTATGACTGGTGCCACGTACCTCTTAAGTAATGACTTGTGGAACACATTATGAATTTTAAACGTAGGAGGGAGGTCCAGACGAAATGCCACAGGATTAATTATGGAACTGATCCTGTACGGCCCGATGAATCTGGGGCCCAGCTTCCAGGAGGGAACTTTAAGTTTTATATTCCTGGTAGACAACCATACCAGATCGTTCACATTAAGATCTGGACCAGAAACTCTCCTCCTATCAGCCATACGTTTATAACGGTTCCCCATCGCACTCAGATTATTCAATACACCTCTCCACACTGAAGCAAGTGACGACGAGAAACGCTCCTCCTCAGGAACCCCAGAAGGGCCCCCCCCATTGAATGTACAAAACTGGGGATGAAAACCATATGCCCCAAAAAACGGGGACTTACCAGTGGACTCGCTCCGCCTGTTGTTAAGAGCGAACTCTGCCAGAGGCAAGAAAGAAGACCAGTCCTCCTGGTTCTCTGAGACAAAACACCGAAGATAAGTCTCTAGGCTTTGATTCAGACGCTCTGTCTGACCATTGGTCTGCGGATGAAAAGCCGAGGAAAATGACAATTGCATCCCCCGACGTAAACAAAATGCCCTCCAAAACTTGGACACAAACTGAGACCCCCTATCTGACACCACATCAGAAGGCAACCCATGAAGTCTCACAATCTCCCCAATGAACACCTGCGCCAGAGTCTTAGCATTAGGGAGGGCAGGAAGAGCAATGAAATGTGCCATCTTACTGAACCTGTCAACAACCACCAGTATGACAGTCTTCCCTGACGACTGAGGAAGGTCCGTGATGAAGTCCATAGACAAATGAGTCCATGGACGCTCCGGAAGTTTCAAGGGTAAGAGGGTCCCAGACGGACGGGTATGAGGGGTCTTAGAGCGAGCACAAACCCCACAGGACGCAACAAAAGTTAAAACATCTTTATTAATGTTAGGCCACCAAAACCGGCGAGAAAGGAGATCTAAAGTAGCCTTACTCCCTGGATGTCCTGCTAAAGCAGAATTATGATGTGCCTCAATAACCTTTTGTCTCAACTGATTTGGGACAAACAGTCTCCCTGGAGGTCCTGCAGGGGCGTCCCCCTGAGCCTCTAACACCTCCTCCTCAAGCTCAGAACATACAGCCGACACTACCACCCCCTCCTGAAGGATAGGAATCGGGTCATCCATTTTCCCGGCCCCTGGGAAACTGCGAGACAAGGCATCCGCCTTAACATTCTTAGATCCAGGGCGATAAGTGACAACAAAATTAAACCTGGTAAAAAACAACGACCATCGAGCTTGTCTGGAATTCAGACGCTTAGCAGATTCCAAATACAGCAGGTTCTTGTGATCAGTAATGACGGTGACCGGGTGGACTGCCCCCTCCAAAAAGTGACGTTATTCTTCAAAAGCCAACTTAATGGCCAAAAGTTCCCTATTGCCGATATCATAATTCCTTTCGGCGGACGACAATTTTTTTAGAAAAGAAAGCGCACGGATGCCATTTACCAGGGGACGGACCCTGGGACAATATTGCACCCACCCCTACGTCAGACGCGTCCACCTCCACAACGAACGGCTGTGATGCATCTGGTTGGATGAGAACGGGTGCCGAAGCAAAACATTTTTTCGAAGAGGAAAAAGCTTGGCAAGCTTTGTCCGACCATTTAGAAAAATCCGTCCCTTTTCTTGTCATGTCAGTGAGAGGTTTGACAACAGATGAGAAATTACAAATAAATTTCCGGTAGTAGTTAGCAAACCCCAGAAAACGCTGCAGAGCCTTAAGATCCTCTGGCTGATCCCATTCAAGCACTGCTCTCACCTTTTCAGGGTCCATACGGAAACCGGAGGCTGACACCAAGAAACCCAAAAACTGAAGTTCCTGTACGGCGAATACACACTTTTCCAGTTTGGCGTATAGTTTATTGTCTCGCAAGATCTGCAACACCTGTCTCACATGCTCCTGGTGAGACACAAGATCTGGTGAGTAAATTAAAATGTCATCCAAATATACGACCACAAACAGCCCCACCAGATGACGAAAAATGTCATTAACAAAATGTTGGAATACTGCTGGTGCAGTAGTCAGACCAAAAGGCATGACAAGGTTCTCATAATGTCCCTCCGGCGTGTTAAACGCCGTTTTCCACTCATCCCCCTCTTTTATCCTAATCAGATTATACGCCCCCCTGAGATCCAATTTAGAGAACCATTTGGCGCCAACAATTTGATTGAAGAGATCAGGAATCAGAGGGAGTGGATACGGATCTCGAACAGTAATCCGATTAAGTTCGCGGAAATCCAAGCAAGGGCGTAGGCCTCCATCTTTTTTCTTCACAAAGAAGAACCCCGCGGCCACTGGGGAAGATGAAGGTCTAATATGCCCTTTGGCCAGACTTTCCGAAATATAATCTTTCATAGCCTGCCTCTCAGGACCAGAAAGGTTATATAACCTAGCTTTAGGTAACTTAGCATCAGGAAGTAAATTAATAGAGCAGTCATACACGCGATGAGGAGGCAACTCCTGACATCCCTCCTCAGAGAACACATCCCCAAAGTCCTCCAAAAAAGGAGGCAAAGTACTAGGCACGACCGCACTGATGACTGTGTTCATGCAGTTACTTTTGCAAAACTCCCCCCATTGGCTTATATCTCTGGACTGCCAATTAATCACAGGGTTATGTTTAACCAACCAAGGAAGTCCCAACACAATAGGAGTAGGTAGACCCTCCAACACATAACAAGATAATAGTTCCCTATGTATTGCCCCTACCCGAAGGTCAATGTTATGAACCTCATGAACAAAGCTACCTTGGCCGAGAGGCCTGGCGTCAATGGAGAATATAGGGATCGGTTTGACCAATACACTCAGATGCATACCTTGAGCCTGAGCAAACTGAGCGTCAACCAGATTAGCCCCGGACCCACTATCAAGAAGAACAGAAAATCTCTCCACTCTCGTACCAACCACCACCTCCACTGGTACAAGGAACTGAGAAGAACTAGCGGACGAAATACATACTCCCAGGTTGTCGTCCACCACACAACCTGGGATTAACAGTTTTCCGGCGACTTTTTGCTCAACAAGGCACGGGATGGACATCCCCCAACAAAATGTCCCTCTTTCCCGCAGAAGAAACACCTTCTAGTCCTGCGGCGTACCGCCAATCCCCTCCTACGAAATGATGTCCCTCCCAACTGCATAGGCTCCTCCGAACAGACAAGGGGAACCTCAACATAAGGGACTTTAGTAGTAGGTGGAGTAACAACAGGGGGCGGAGTTACCTCGCACCTCTCCCGGAGCCGTCTATCAGTACGGATAGCTAGGGCCATAGCAGCCTCCAGTGATGGAGGAGAATCATACTGAGCCAAAACGTCCTTTAATTTGTCAGAAAGCCCATGACAAAACTGGCTCCTAAGAGCTGGGTCATTCCACTGAGTATCTGTGGCCCATCTACGGAACTCAGAAGCAAATTCCTCCGCCGGACGATCTCCCTGCTGTATCTTACGTAATTTTGTCTCAGCAAGAGAGACCCGATCTGGGTCATCATATACCAAACCCAGGGCAGTAAAAAATCGATCTACTGACTGTAGAGCCGGGGATCCCGGAGGAAGGGAGAAGGCCCAGGATTGAGGGTCCCCTTGTAGGAGCGAGATAACAATTCCCACTCTCTGCTCTTCACTCCCTGATGATCGAGGCCGAAGCCGAAAATACAATTTACATGCTTCCCTGAAGGTAAAAAATTTGTCTCGCCCACCAGTGAACCTGTCCGGGAGAGCTACTTTAGGTTCAAATCTGGTTTGCTCCGAGGGAGACAAAACTTTGGACTTAATGTCCGTCAGCTCCATGGATAATCCCTGCAACTGCAGAGCCAGCTGGGCTACTGGATCCATGGCAACTGGGAATAATTTTAATGGGCCAGTGAAAATGTCACGCGGTCTTATGATATGTGTACGATGTCAGTAAACTATTCTTAAAAGAACAACACTCTATACAACATATAGATTAGCAACATCAGCATGTAAATATAGAATAGATTTACCTGACACGATATCCGTTGAACTCAGGGTTAATCTTGAGGACTTGATACACTGTCACAGGAAAGAGGAGGACCGGGGTCTAACCTGACCCTAAACTGGGGTCCTAACTAATCCCTCACCTTGGAGGTACTGATAATGGTTCAGAGGTCCAAGTCTCCAGCCTAACCCTGTCTCCTATCAGTCCCTGAACCCTGTAATCAGTCCTAAGAAGGATTCTGATTACCACCAAAGGGATATGGGCTGATCTCTGCTAAATACACAGATTAGACATATAAGACAGACTGGAGAAAACACAGACTTGCATACACACTCAAACACAGAAGGAACATAAATGATCTGGGATATTAAACTCTAAGCAAGGTGAGCTTAAAACAACTAAGGAGCTCTTTAACTTAAGTCTATACAGATACAATCCTATCTGTGGTCTGCATGAAGAATTTCACTGGCAACTCCCAACACAGACAACCAGAGATTTAAAGGAAACCAATCAACAAATAATTAATTGCAGCCGGGAGAAAACTGCACCCAGTCCCAGAACTGAGCACAGACAGAATTAACTCCCTAACTGCCAAACACAAAGAAACAGCAACTCAGCTGTGAGAAGTCAGAATGTGCAACCGCGACGATCTTCCTGGCGATGCACACATGACAGTTGGAGAAAATACAGCGGGAGCCCACGCATTTTTTTTCAACGAATTTACACCTTTAATTAACCCCTACATGTCTGAAATTTTGCACACATACACTTCTGTAATTGTAAGTTCAAACCATATATCAAAATACAGGAAATTACATGGTTAACTGTGTCTAAACAATGTATCATTTCATGTCGGCTTCTGTGATTTCACAAAAGCCGGCAATTGAATTAGCGGCTATAACAGTATGTAGAAGTCTCGGAACTATAAATATATATATATACATGTCACAATGACATATATATATATATATATATATATATATGTGTTCTATGTGTATATATCTATTCTTTCTTTTGGCATTTAAATACTATTCTTTTGGATCCATTATATGTCAGTTTTGCAAGCCTGCGAGAAATTCTCGCAAGTCGGATGAAAATCGGATGTTACAAGCTACACACACATGCGACTAAATCGCATCTTTGAAGGAAAATCGGATGCCAGGCGGATGTGTGATGTTTTCATTTTGTTCCGATAATCGACCGACTAAAACGGTCCGATTTTTTGTAGTTGTGTCTGACCCCGGCCTAAGGCTTCAGATATGCCTCATTGGACACGGTGTTTTTGTTTCAGGTTTGATAAATAATGAAAAAAGTTAATTTTTTTTTTTCAGTAAATTACTTAACTTGTAACTTTTAACTGATCACCCTGATGCACCTTAGTGGAACATCCCTCCACCCTCCTTCCCCAAGGTACATCCCTGATTGTACAACCGGACTAGGGATCCCCTTGAAATGGTTACTCCTGTTTTAACAAACTTTGTAAGAATCTTTAGTATAAGTTGGAATATTTCTCATCAGACAAATGTGCTTCTTTCTTCACTTATGAGCCACTTCTTCTTTGCTTCCCCTTCTCCTGAAGTCATCATTCACTCTGACAAACTGCTAAAATTCATCTTGCTAATTGAAAGAGGAACTGCAAATTCACTGAGGTACCAGATTACTGCTGCATGTTGAAATAAATGGAGAGGGAAGATCATAGTGAGAGTGACACAGACTGTGCTTCTAATTTATTCTTAAATGGATTCACATTTACACTGCTCAGTACTGCTGTATGATTTACAGTTACACTGCTCAGTACTGCTGTATGATGTACAGTTACACTGCTCAGTACTGCTGTATGATGTACAGTTACTGTTCAGTACTGCTGTATGATGTACAGTTACACTGCTCAGTACTGCTGTGATTTACAGTTACACTGCTGAGTACTGCTGTATGATGTACAGTTACTCTGCTCAGTACTGCTTTATGATGTAGTTACTGTTCAGTACTGCTGAATGTTGTACAGTCACACTGCTCAGTACTGCTGTATGATTTACAGCTACACTGCTGAGTACTGCTGTATGATTTATAGTTACACTGCTCAATACTGCTGTATGATTTACAGTCACACTGCTCAGTACTGCTGTATGATTTACAGTTACACTGCTCAGTACTGCTGTATGATTTACAGTTACACTGCTCACTGCTGCTGTATGATGTACAGTTACACTGCTCAGTGCTGCTGTATGATTTATAGTTACACTGCTGTGTACTGCTGTATGATTTACAGTTACACTGCTCAGTACTGTTGTATGATGTACAGTTACACTGCTCAGTACTGCTGTATGATGTACAGTTACTGTTCAGTACTGCTGTATGATTTACAGTCACACTGCTCAATACTGCTGTATGATTTACAGTCACACTGCTCAGTACTGCTGTATGATTTACAGTTACACTGCTCAGTACTGCTGTATGATTTACAGTTACACTGCTCACTGCTGCTGTATGATGTACAGTTACACTGCTCAGTGCTGCTGTATGATTTATAGTTACACTGCTGTGTACTGCTGTATGATTTACAGTTACACTGCTCAGTACTGTTGTATGATGTACAGTTACACTGCTCAGTACTGCTGTATGATGTACAGTTCCTGTTCAGTACTGCTGTATGATGTACAGTTACACTGCTCAGTACTGCTGTATGATGTACAGTTACACTCTTCAGTACTGCTGTATGATTTACAGTTACACTGCTCAGTGCTGCTGTATGATTTACAGTTATACTGCTCAGTACTGCTGTGATTTACAGTTACACTGCTCAGTACTGCTGTATGATGTACAGTTACACTGCTCAGTACTGCTGTAAGATGTACAGTTATTGTTCAGTACTGCTGTATGATGTACAGTCACTCACTGCTCTAGTACTGCTGTATGGATGTTACAGCTAGTACAGATCAGACTGAGTACTTGCTTGTATGTATGATTTACAGTTACACTGCTCAGTGCTGCTGTATGATTTACAGTTACACTGCTCAGTATAGCTGTATGACTTATAGTTACAGTGCTCAGTACTGCTGCATGATTAAGTTACACTGCTCAGTGCTGCTGTATGATTTACAGTTACACTGCTCATTGCTGCTGTATGATTTAGTTACACTGCTCAGTAATGCTGTATGATTTTCAGTTACAGTGCTCAGTACAGCTGTATGATTTACAGTTACACTGCTCAGTGTTGCTGTATGATTTACAGTTACACTGCTCATTGCTGCTGTATGATTTAGTTACACTGCTCAGTAATGCTGTATGATTTACAGTTACAGTGCTCAGTACAGCTGTATGATTTACAGTTACACTGCTCAGTACTGCTGTATGATGTACAGTTACACTGTTCAGTACTGCTGTATGATGTACAGTTACACTGCTCAGTACTGCTGTATGATTTACAGTTACACTGCTCAGTACTGCTGTATGATGTACAGTTACACTGCTCAGTACTGCTGTATGATTTAGTTACACTGCTGAGTACTGCTGTATGATTTACAGTCACTGCTCAGTACTGCTGTATGATTTACAGTTACACTGCTCAGTACTGCTGTATGATTTACAGTTACACTGCTCAGTACTGCTGTATGATGTACAATTACACTGTTCAGTACTGCTGTATGATGTACAGTTACACTGCTCAGTACTGCTGTATGATTTACAGTTACACTGCTGAGTACTGCAGTATGATTTAGTCACTGCTCAGTACTGCTGTATGATTTACAGTCACACTGCTCAGTACTGCTGTATGATTTACAGTTACACTGCTCAGTACTGCTGTATGATTTACAGTTACCCTACTAAGTACAGCTGAATGATTTAGTTACACTGCTCAGTGCTGCTGTATGATGTACAGTCACACTGCTCAGTACTGCTGCATAATGTTCTCTATTTTGATGCTGCTTTTAAATGTGCTACATAGAGCCAGGACAGCAGGAATCTCTCATGTCTGTGTGTGCTGTGTATGGGAGACATCATAGTAGCTGATGTCCACCCACCAGCTCAAAGACAACTGAATATCAGAGACAGAACCCGCACATAGTGGCAAGATGTAGTGTTTTCTCACGTACCCACGTCACAGCTCATTCTGAAAAGTCTCCTGAAACAGGTATTAGTTAAATAAATCAACAGGATTTTTCTTCTTTCGCTTCAATGAAAGAACAATTTTGTACAATTTGGGATTTAATTTACATGCAACTTTAGTTTTTGTTTCTTTTTTTATTTTACTCCCAGGGCTGATATTATAATCTCACCTTCTGTTCCATCGCCTTAAGGAATATTGTATTTTTTTCCCCGTGTTAAGCTAAGCTGTTACAGCGATATTTTATGGGTGATACCAAAAAAGAAATTGCTTATCACGAGGCAGGATTTATTGTGTCGGCAGATTTTTATGTGCTAACATACTAATAAAAAAAATATTGGGGCAGGGTCTTTTTTGATTTTTTTTCTTTTTTTTTTTTTTTTTTTTTGCTGTGCTAAGTACTTTTTCCCTTCCCCACGATATAGTTATTGGGTTTTTGTATCGGTCCCTTATCCTTCTGTTCGGATGCGCCGAGGTTTTTCAAATTTTTATTCATGTACTTGCTAGCTTTAAACTAGAGATACAATTGATTTGAGGGGGCCCCCCATTTTTCCCAATTTTATGATAAAAATAAAAAACACCGGGGCCGATTTTTTTACATTTTTCGCCTTTTTTTTTTTGCCTATTTCACCTTTTTTTTTCCCCCTTTCACCTTTTTGAATTTTGGGGTTTTTTTTAAATTCCACTTTATCGTTTTTTCCTGTTTTTTTTTTCCTTCCTTCTTCCAATACGCCGTCGGGTTTTAAGTTTTTGGTTTCCAATATTTGTGTCCGTTTTCATCAGTTGCACTTTTTTAAAACTTGCTATTTTTTTGTGAAAAAAATTTTCTCTAGTCCATCGCGAGCGGGGTTTGCGTAAATTACGCAAAGTTTGCGACAATTGGGAGGTGTGACTTTTTTTGCACTAA